>WAAF01003250.1:587499-1189478 GCA_013400475.1 Tricholaema leucomelas | reverse complement strand
TTCCATGTCCTTCTTGTGTTGGGCACTCCAACACACAGTACTGTGGGGGGCGTTTGGCCAGTAACTTGCATTTGCACGAGGTGCAGCTAGACCTAAAGGTACTATCTCAAACACCACCATATCCAATATATCAGTTTGCATTGGCAGTGATTTTTAAACAAGTTTAAACAGTGCACGTGAAGAAATGCAGAGTCAAGGAGCCATGTTACATTAGACTCAATGTTCAATTGGAAAGACATCTCTTCACAGCTCACTGAGGATGGGAAGTGGAGGGGAAGGTACTGAGATCTTCTCCACAGGATCCAGTGGACAGAATATGTGGGAATGGACCAAAGCTGCACCAGGAAAGGGTTCAACTGGACATTAGGAAGCGTTCCTTTAGAAAAGGGTGGTCAAACCTTGAAATAGTCATCCTAAAGAGGTAGTTGATGCCCCAACCTTGTCTGTGCTTAAGAGCTGTCAGGGTAGGCCTGAATAGGCCAAAAATAGACTTGAACATGTCCTGGCTTGCTCAGACATGCTTTCTGCTCTCCCTCCTGTTTGGGAGAAGCAACCACAGGAAAGAGGACAAAGAACCTGGAGCCACTGAGTTTGAGGACCCTGGCCTCCTCTCCTCTCCTCTCCTCTCCTCTCCTCTCTTAATACTGTAGTACAATGCCATAGCACATTGCAACATATACACATTTTTGAAGAGTTGAGATCAAAATCATGCATTTACTCGTGGCTTTATTCAGAAGTAAAACTCTCTAAGAATATATAAAGTCTGCCAACAAAAAGGATCTCCTTTATAACTCTGACAGAAAAGTTTCTTGTTACACAAAAAATGGAGTACTGTGTGCAGTTCTGGAGCCCCCAACACAAGAAGGACATGGAATTGCTGGAGCGAGTCCAGAGGAGAGCCATGAAGATGATCAGAGGGCTGCAGCAGCTCTGCTATGAGGACAGGCTGAGAGAGTTGAGGCTCTTCAGCCTGGAGAAGAGAAGGCTTCGAGGAGACCTTAGAGTGGCTTTCCAGTGTCTGAAGGGAGCCTACAGGAAGGCTGGGGAGGGACTATTTACACGGTCTAGTAATGTCAGGACGAGGTGGAATGGGTTTAAACTGGAAGAGGGGGGATTTAGACTGGATGTTAGGAGGAAGTTCTTTACAGTGAGGGTGGTGAGACACTGGAACAGGTTGCCCAGGGAGGTTGTGGAAGCTTCCTCCCTGGAGGCGTTTAAGGCCAGGCTGGATGAGGCCTTGAGCAACCTGCTCTAGTGGGAGGTGTCCCTGCCTATGGCAGGGGGTTGGAGCTGGATGATCCTTGAGGTCCCTTCCAACCTAAACCATTCTATGATTCTATGATTGTAGATACAGCTGGAAAAAAAAACCAAGGAGAAAGCTAAAGAGCTTCACCAAAAGCAAATAGGCAGCTTTTTCTGAAAAGCATGCAAACCTAATTGCAGAAAAACTCCAATGAGTAAGTTTTACTTAATTTTCTCACCCAATAAATCAAATTTAAAGTTTAACTGTGGGATTAAAGTTCCATACTATCTCACACGAAATAGGTTTAGATTATTTGCATAGGCAACAACATTTCCTGGGACATCAGAACAGTCCACGCCTTGCCCCTTCTCAGCCACCTGTGTGGTAGTTTTCACATCACTACTTAGTCTTTACTGTTACAAGACTTGGCAGTGTTATGTTAATGGTTAGACTTGATTTTAAAGGGATTTTTCTAATTTAAATGATCCCATGATTTTATAAAACCATGGTTTCATTGAAAGTCATGTACATAGTTATGAAAATTAGGCAAAAAGTTTATTCTGATCTGTGTTCTTTCACTTACTACTGTGCTTAATCATACAGACAGGTGGCAATTTTCTTCATTGGTTAAGGCTTAGATACTGTTTTCCTTTTCATTAGCTCTTTGCTTGTTTTTGATGATATATCATGGTAACTTATGTAAACATGACTGTTGTCTACTATGAACTCTTATTATGTGGAAAAACATCATTTTAGACACTACCACAGAATATTTGTATTTACCATGTCAGCAACATCCAAAATAATTTTCTGTTGCTGTGTCTACAAAATCTGATTCACGCAGTGTGGTTGCAATGCTGAAACAACTCCCTACCTGTTCTGATGGAATCATAGATTGGTTTGGCTTTGAAAGGATCTTACAGACCACCAAGAAGATCCAAGCCCTTTACCATGGGCAGGAATACCTTCTAGTAAACCAGGCTTCTCAAAGCCCATCCAATCTGGCCTTGAATATTTTCAGGGAGGTGACATCACAACTTCTATGAGCAACCCGTGTCAGTGCCTTACTACCCCTCACAGTGAAGAACTTTGTCCTCTAATCTAAATCTACCCTCTTTCAGTTTAAAGCCATTGCAACTTGTCCTATCACCATGAGCTCTTGTAAAACATCCTCTCTAGTTTTCTTGTAAGCCCCCTTTATGTACTTGAAGGCTGCTGTAAGATCTCTCCAGAAACTTCTACAGGGTGAACCACGCCAACTCTCTCAGCCTGTCTTCAGAGCAGAAACGCTCCAGCCCTCAATCATCTTTGTGGACCCAGCAAGTTCATGTCCTTTTTAAGGTGGTGTTCCAGACCTCAGTGGGGTAACTAGAGGTGGGGTCTCATAAGAGTGGAATAGAGGGACAAAATCACCTGCTTTGATCTTACTGCCACACTTCTCTTGATGCAGCCCAGGATATGATTGGCTTTCTGGGCTGTGAGTGTACATTGACAGGTCATGCTGAGCCTCTCATAAATCAACACTTCTAAGTCCTTCTCCTCAGGGCTAATTTCAATCCATTCCCTGTGCAGACTGTATTTATGATTAGGATTGCCCCAACCTATCTTAGGACCTTGCACTTGACCTTGTTGAACTGCATGAAGTTTGCCTGGTTTCACCTCTCAAGCTTGTCAAGGTCCTTGTAGATGGTATTCCTTCCCTCCAGCATGATGACTCCACCACATATCTTGGTGTCATCAGCAAACTTCCTTAGAGTGCATTCAATTCCACTGTCCATGTCACCAAGTGCCAGTCCTAATAGTGACCCTTGAGAAATTCCACTCATCACTAGTCTTCAGTCAGACATCAATCCATTGACCACAAGTCTGAGTGTGAAGTTACTCCTTTTGAGTGTCTACAAACACAGCTGTTTATAGTCAACATCTTGTGATGTTAGTCCACTCTGAATTTCTATGCCTGCAACCCAAAACCTCACAGAGGAAAGCCTCACTGCAGAGCAAATTTTAGTGAAGGACAGACCTTATTAGATACATACACAGTCCCGAGCATCCTCCTGTAGCATCAGCCCCTTGTTACCTACATGTTCATACTGACTCATTGTTGCCATCCCACTCCAAATATGCTTATTTGACCAGAAGTTCAGAGGCAAAGAAGGCTGTGTCTGTTTCCCTACTTCCCTGAACATTCTCACCAAAGCTTTCCATGCAATTGTGCAGACTCATGATGCTACAGGTGCATTCTCATACCAAGCAGTGGTGGCCACTCATGGACAACATCTGCAACAGTGCAGAGACTAAGCTCCTATTTGCAGAAGCATGGATTGACATCTGATTTAAATGCCAGCATAGTCACTAATTATGTCAACATAGGTCCCAGAAACTGCAGTTTTCAAAAAGTTTTTGCATACAGCTACAGAATTTTGACACAATTCTCAAACAGGTTATTTTAGACACGATAAGCTGATTAGCTTCAACAGAAGACAAATAACAAAGCAAAGTGTTCAGATGACTTTCTTTAGAAACTAAATCCCACTGATTTAATCTACAGAAAATGCTCATGCATTCCCAACTTCTTTGAATACAAAGTATGCATGTTGCATATGATGTGTTTCTCCTTCTAAAATTCACAGCCCTTACAAATTACACTGACACTGACTGGGATCCTGGAGGGAATCCAAGAAGCATATAATTCATCAGATTTCACCCACACTCAGACAGCCTGGCTGCTTGCTTCATTCTTGAGGCTATGTTGCTACAATTTCATTTGAACAGGTCACCTCCAACCTCGATCCAAGAGCCACAGTGTCTAAACTCTGCATCAATTTGACTGACACTGCATAGGGCATTCACTGTACGGAGTTTTCTTGTAAAAACAACACAGTTGTTGGATTACAGCTCTGAAATTCTAAAAGGCAAGAGCCCAAATTATTTTAAGAAACATGAGACTGACTGAAGAATGTGGTTTGTGCATTTGAAAATGAAGGTCATCAGTTTTGAAATTTAGCCTATGCAAATAAAGTGTTTGGCTTCTTCAAATTCTTTAAGAGTATTCAGGCACATTATGGATCATTTTGCTGCAAGTCTGCTGTGAATTAGAATCTGAAAATCTGAAGGGGAGAAGAAGTTGTAGGTATTCTTATTTAAGACCAGATTTTCTATAATTCAGACTAAACTGAACATTTAAAACTATTTCCCTTTCTTACAGTTCAGTGAGAGGCAGTACTATCACAGCACACTCAAAGCCATATAGATGAGCAAAAGAAAGTCAAGAAAAAGCCAGTAGCAAGAAGTGATACATTCTGCATACTGATGACAGAAAAATACTTAACTATAAAGCTTCACTGGGATGCAAGCAGCCAGAGCACTGTCAAGCTAAGGGCAAGCAAATCCTTCAGCATAACTTTGGATTTTTGGGCAAGCCTGCAACCCATCCAGTGCTCTCACCTACCACAACTCCTATGCAGCCAAGATTATGAAGTCATTCAGGTTGGTCTACACCACTCTCAGCTACAGATCTGCCTTGAACTGTCATGTTCTGATTCAAGCATGTCAAGTATCACCTTGATACTGCATTAATTAAACTTTTGCAGTTTAAAAAGCACAGTGAAACTGTTTCTTTTTTTACACTCAATAGCCATATTACTTTCACCTTTGATTAACTATTTTTAAGCATGCATTTATTCTGTGGTTTAAAATTCATGATTAACTGAGAAACAGGATATTTTGTCAAGATAGAGATTGCAGACTTGTATTTAATTGCATATAAGCAGCTGAGAACACAAGCGGTGCAACGAAACAACCAGAACAACCAAATGCACAATGTAATGTAAGTCCTAAAAGCAAGAAGGGGAAAGAGGAAACGCTGGAAATATTTACTTTCCTTTTTTTCTGTCTCTCACTTGTTTACATCATATCCTGGAAAAAAAAAAATTACCTTTTTTCTGCTGTGATTTCAAACTATATTTCTTACTGGGCACAGAAGTAACAAGTAGATATCTCCCTCTTTAAAATACATTTCTATTTCTTTCCAGTGTTTATCAGGCACTGAAATACACAGCAGTCATTTTGAGACATAGCTCAGGAAGGAAGGAAGAAGAGTTGTTGTCTTCTATATCCTTTCAGATGTAAAAAATGATGTGATATATCGTTTTAACCCTATATCAATTCATTTTGGATTACTCAAAGCAAACATTGCTAATGCATCAAAAAGATCTCCCATTAATTGCAGACAAAATTTTAAAGAAAAACTCAAAAATAATATATGTGGAAAAGGTGGCCAGGATGACAAGGTACCTTGTAAAGCCATCTTATAAAAGCAGACTAGAAGAGCTTGGCTCTCAGCTTATTAACATGAAAGCTAAGAGAGAAGTTAGTACATCCCTATAAATTCAGCAAAAGGATAAACACCAGAGTGAAAAGAACAGTGCTTTAAACTGAAGGAAAAGGGAAAGCCAAGCAGAAACCTACATAAACTTGGCACAAGTAAATATAAGCAGAAAGATTTTCTTCTTTTTTAGCTTAATCTTAATGAGACTCTGCAACAGCCTTCCCATACAGATGTGGGAGAAAAATGAGTTCTAAAGCAAAGCTCCATGTCAGGGATTTCAAGCTGTTACAGGATCCTACAACCAGAGAATTAGTCCTACTGATCCAAAAAGTTCCTACTAGCTCAGTAACTCCAAAACTACACCAACTCCAGTGGTTTCAAATACCATCATTCCAGCTCAAGAGTTGTATCAGTTTGCCTGAAGAGGCACACAGCAATGATAAGGCTACAGTGCGTTCTTTACAGCAACCTTTAATGCTAAACCATAGAATTACTGAATTACTAAGACTAGAAGAGACCTTTAAGGTCACTGAGTTCAGCCATTGACCAAATACCATGATCATTACACCATGTCCTGAATCTCCACATCTATATCTTCTTGAACACCTCCAGAGATGGTGACTCCACCACTTCCCTGGGCATCTTGTTCCAATGCCTCACCACTCTCTCAGTAACAGTGTTTTTCCTAACATTCAACCTAAACCTCCCTTGGCACAACTTAAAGCCATTTCTTCTCATTCTATACTTGGGAGAAGAGACTAACATCAGCCTCATTACAACTTCCATTCAGATAGATGTAAAGAGCAGTAACATTTCCCCTTAGCCTTCTCTTCTCCAGATTAAACAACCTCAGCTCCCTCAGACACTCCTAGTATGACAAATATAAACACAAATAAATGAAAGACAAACTGTTTCTCAAAATAGATCTCAACCATGCTTACATGTTGCTGAACTCAGAAGATGCCTTTCAGGACAGAGATCTTGCAGTTATCATTGGAAGTTGTCTACAATTTTTGACTCTGCACATGGGCAATGTTCCATTGGCAATGTTTGGGTAACATCTAGAAGAGTCTTGAAAAAAGGCATATAAAGATATAATTTTACACAGCAGACTGTGAACCTCTGGGAATTACTGCCTCAGGAAACTGGTCATTAATATCAGCAGATTCAAAGAAGGGTTAGGCAAGTTCATGCACATTGGATCCATAAACAGAAACTAATAGGATGAGAGAGCAAGAAACCTTTTAACAACCCTGATACAACTGGAACTGCAGGGATGTGAGAGGGTGTGGTGGTAGGCCTGATGGGGCAAACATGGGCTCATCCATGCCCAGACATGTTTGCCTGCCCCCTCCTCCTTCTGTGCTGGGGAAGCAACCTTGGAATGGGAGGGCAAAAGCCCTGGCTTTGCCTAATATGGTGAGGCCTGGCAAAGTGATTGTCTAATCAATGTCCAATGCCCCACTAGTCGTGGGCTGAATATTAATAAAAGGGACGATCAGGTAGCACAAGGCTGCTGCTGCCTCATTTTGCATCCTAAATTTGCCTGGAGAGTTTACCAGGAACAGGCTCCAAATGCCGGCACGTGGTCACCTTGCATAGCCCCCAGCGTGACACAGTGCTGAGGCTGTGCACACCTCAAGACATCCTGCTAAGACTACAAGTCCTGGAGATACCCAGATCGTCCAGAGGAGCCGGGCACAAGGTCAGAGATTGTCTGCCTCCTTTCAGCAGAAGCCTGGGTGAAATCAAGTCTCAGCAGCCAATCGGACCGAGTTCCACCTGCTTTGGGTACTGTCTGATTTATAATTTTGTGAGTAAATACTTAAAAGCCCCTTCCAGTATAATATTTGTGTTTGCCACTTTAAGAAATAAGTGACCTAGTTTTGCCTGTGCCCTGCGTGTATAAATTTCCAACCTGTGCATTTCTTGAACCTGTGAATATGTTTCTAGCGAGTTTTAATGTTAATAAACAGTTTTCATAGTTATTAACAATCATCGCCTGGATATCAAAATTTAATACAGATTATTCATTTTGCATAATCCTTCACAGACAGACTACAGAATCACAGAATCACAGAATGTCATGGGCTGGAAGGGACCTTGAAAGATCATCCAGTCCAACCCTCCTGCCAGAGCAGGATCATCTATAGCTGATCACACAGGAACACATTCAGGCGGGTCTTGAATATCTCCAGAGAGGGAGACTCCACAACTCCTAGGCAGCCTGTTCCAGTGTTCTGTCACCCTCACAGTGAAAAAAATCTTCCTCATGTTTACATGAAACTTCCTGTGCCTCAACTTCCACCCACTGCCCCTTGTCCTGTCATCAGGCATCACCAAGCAGAGCCTGGCTCCATTCTCCTGGCACTCACCCTTTACATATTTGTAACATTGATGAGGTCACCTCTCAGTCTCCTCTTCTCCAAGCTAAAGAGCCCCAGCTTCCTCAGTCTCTCCTCATAAGAGGAAAATAGTCTACTTGCTCATACATACTCCCAAAACATATCTCCTCTTGCCCCATCTGAGGCAAATGATGGCATAGTTGAACATCAGTCTGACTTAGTATGGCACTTCTTTAGGGTGTATACCTGCACAGGCCAAACTACACCATCATCCACTCCCACTTCACATTTCAGTGGCTGGCTGCTCAGTTTCTTGGCTGGGACCTTCACACCAGCTCTAAAGAGCATAGTTCAAAGAGAACTTAAGGTAAAAGTCATGTAAGTCCATTAAATGAGAAAATATGAGTAATTCAAACTCCAACTGTAATAAGCAGTTGACAGCCCTGCCTAAAGTCAAACATATAGACCAGGTGTTGCCATCTTGGCGTTTTTATTTCCAGAACTCTGTAAACCCTCTATATAGGCATTCAAAGTCATGAAGTAAAGGTAATAATCACATTATTATTCTGTGTTAAGTCTGCCACCCTCAGATGTGCACTTGTTAAGCACATACAGAGAACTGCAGTGACAGTCCAGTCAGAGTACTATAAAAACCCAAAATATTGATACTGGTTTGTGGTATCTGTTTGCTATCTTCCTTTTCACCAAAACTGATCAAACACAAAACTTCATTAAAAAAACCACATCCCTATAGGGTTGAGTCCAAATGACAAATACAATGCTAATTACTATATAACTGTGATGCTGATAATAACTGTAGATGTAAGTAAATACAGCCTGGATAATACCAAAACCTTAAACTGAGAAAAATACCCTTAAACCCTGTTGTAGTTTGAGGCCACAAGCTACCTAGTACTGAACAACAGAGGTGGTTCCTACTCCTTTTGAAGGCTAAGAAGCAAAAATATTCCACACTGATTGGAAGTATAAAGGGAGATTCTGTTCACTAGTGCATAGATGCAAAAGGCAATCAGGTAGAATGGACACATCCACAAGCTGAAGTCAAGTCTATTGGACTACAACCATCTGGAATCCTACACACACACCCCCTTCCACCTTCAGCAGGCCTAAGAGTAAGCCATATCTGTGTGTGGGTCCCCCATCTTAGGCCTCCAAGGCCTCAGCAGGCCTAACGATGCAGCTCAAAATTCCCTGCCAGCTAGAAGCCATCTCCCCTACACAAACCATGAGATAAGAAGGAATGCACTCTTTCCAGAGAGAGATGTGGAGGCAGGAGAGGAGAGGAGGGAAAGAGAGAGATATCAACCAGACACTGGCTTATGAGAAAGACACAATAGAATAACAACATTACAATATCCTGGGATGCCCAGATCCATCCCCTGGGATGGGTCTTGGTCTCTGTATTTTTTTAGGGGAATCTTGGACCACTCAAACTGAAAAAAGCCTGGTCATCTTATATCAGAAGTGACAAACAGGGGAAGTTTCCTCAAGCATGTTGGACTGGGAGAGCCCACACTTTTGAAAGGCTTTCAAGTATCTTTGTTTTCCTGCAGTCTAGTTAGGGTAAACATTTCTGCACAAAAGCAACTCCTTGGAGAAAAAAAGTGTGTGTGTATATATATCTATATATATGTATATATGTATATATGTGTGTGTATGTGTGTGGATATATATTCATAGAAAAAATCAATAACCAAAGTGTTGAGTTGGCCTCTCTTCTAGGCTGTGGGAGGGACACCAGGTTTACACCAATGTGGTGCATAATGGTCAATCCATTTACTGAAGCTAAGCATGACACCTATAGAGTGGAGTTCGGTAGAGGGGTGTGTACTTTTGATAGGCTTACATAGGCAGAAATGGGCTGTCCACACGCACAGAGGCAGACCTGACCAACTACCCCCCTTACTCCTTCCTTGCAGCAGCCTAGCCACAGCATTGCTTGTTCCCAGGGCTGACCAGCCTGCTCTCCTCGTACAGCTCAGAGCTCCCTCAGCTTCTCTGCTAGCCTCCCAAGGCCACCCCTCTGCAGCTGTGCCTCCTTACCAGTTCAGTTACTCAATCCTGCTTACTCTCCTTATTTTCTAAAACTATACAGTTCTGCCCAACCCCAGAGCCAAAGAATAATACTTTTTTTGAAATTATTTTATTTATTATGATGACCCATTTGAAACCATGAAATCTAGTTCTGTGACCTAATCTGAAATCAAGTTTTTCTGGTAAAAAATGGACATTGGTGAGGTGCTGGAATGTGTCCAGAGAAGGGCAACAAGGCTGGTGAAGGGCCTGGAACACAAACCCTATGAGGAGAAGCTGAAGGAGCCGGAGTTGTTTAGCCTGGAGAAGAGGAGGCTCAGGGGTGACCTCATTGCTGTCTACAACTACCTGAAGGGAGGCTGGAGCCAGGTGGGGGTTGGTCTCTTCTGCCAGGCAACCAGCAACAAAACAAGAAAACAAGGGGACACAGTCTCAAGTTGTGCTGGAGGAGGTATAGGCTGGATGTTAGGAGGAAGTTCTTCACAGAGAGAGTGATTTACTATTGGAATGTGCTGCCCAGGGAGGTGATGGAGTTGCTGTCCCTGGAAGTGTTCAAGAAAAGACTGGATGGGGCACTTAGTGCCATGGTCTAGTTGACTGGCTAGGGCTGGGTGATAGGTTGGACTGGATGATCTTGGAGGTATCTTCCAACCTGGTTGATTCTATTCTATTCTATTCTATTCTATTCTATTCTATTCTATTCTATTCTATTCTATTCTATTCTATCATATTCTGTTTAAACTGCTGAGTTTGTACTATGAAAAATACAGTACTTTGATAGTTAGCAAGATTTCCCCTTCAGCTGTCTCTTTTCTTCAGTTGTTAAAAGAATTCCTGCAATCCAACGTAATTTTTCAGCTGAACTACACAATTTATTTTTTTACTGCTCTCTCTGGATAAAATAAACCCAGGCAAAGAGGGTGTGGCCTTTTGCCAGTCTCTCCCTCAAGGTGGGTGTGCAGTTTACATTTTGTAATTGCTACACATGAGTCTGTGCTTGTGAAACAGCAGCTCATTTAACTAGGTGTTTATTGCATGCATTGAAAACACATATTGCGTTTACTTTCCAATAATCACGATGTTTAAGGAGCCGGAAACACTTAATATAGTTCAACTGCAAAAATATTTTTGGTTCCTATGTCATTCCATAACCTGATGACCTTGTAGACCAACAGATGATTTCTCTTGGTTTTCAGAGGCATTCTGAAGAACAAATCGGATGATGTGCAGTTTCTCAGCAACACCTATCTGATTTTTAAATTCTGACTCAAATTTGTCTCAAAATCCTCTTTGACAAAAGCATAAATTCCACTTCCTGCAAACCCAGGTAAAGAAAATCTACAGAGATGTCTTGCTTCCTCCTGTAAGTCAGTAAGGAAGTGGTTTGAAAAGCAAACAAAAATCACCAAATACTTACAAATACTTTTGAAGCAGCTGAATTTAAGGTCATCAGGGCAACCAAGAGGATGTACTCTAAGCTTACAACCCTAGACTTTATGCGTGCAGACTTCGATCACTTCAGGGATCTGCTGGCCAAAGTATCATGGGATGAAGCCCTAGAGGGAAGAGGGGCCCAGGACAGCTGGTCAATGTTCAAGGATCACCTCCTCTGTGTCCAGGAGCAATGTGTACCAACAAAGAGGAAAGCAGGGAAGAATGCTAGGAGGCCTGTCTGGCTGAGCAAGTTGCTCCTGGACATGCTGTCACATAAAAAGAAACTCTACAAGGAGTGGAAGAAAGACAACTAGAATGGGGGGTATATAAAGAAGCTGCCTGAGCACCTAGAGATCTGATTAGCAAAGCCAAGGGACAGTTTGAATTTAATCTAGCCAGGGAGGTCAAAGGGAACACCAAGAATTTCTACAAGTATATTAATGGTAAAAAGAAGACTAGGGAAGGTGTGGGCCCCCTCAGAAAGGAAACAGGTGAAATGGTCATAAGTGACATGGAAAAGGCTGAGGTTCTCAACTACTTTACTTCAGTCTTCACTGCAAAGACCTCCAGCCACACTCCTGGAGTCATGGAAGATAATGGAAGGGACTGGAAGAAAGAACTACCCATCATAAGTGAAAATCAGGCTCATGATCACCTGAAGAACCTGAAAGTGTTCAGGTCCATGGAACCTGACCGGATATACCCACGGGTACTGAGAGAATTGGCGGATAACGTTGCTAAACCCCTCCCTATTATATTCCAAAAGTCCTGGCAGCCTGGCGAAGTCCCCAGGGACTGGAAAAGGGGAAACGTAACTCCGATTTTCAAAAAAGGGTAGGAAGGAGGAGCCAGGGAACTACAGGCCAGTCAGTCTCACCTCTGTGCCCAGTAAGATCATGGAGCAGATCCTTCTGGAGGCACTACTGAGACAGGAGAATAGTGAAGAGATAATTGGGTACAATCAGCATGGCTGATCCTGCCGGACAAACTTGGTGGCCTTCTATGAACAGGTCATAACATTAATAGATGGGGGCAAGCAACTGATGTCATTTACCTGGACCTGACCAAGGCCTTTGACACTATCCTGCACCACATCCTGGTCTCCAAGCTGGTGAAACATGGGTTTGATGGGTGGACCACTAGATGGATAAAGAATTGGCTTGATGGCCACACCCAAAGAGTGGCTATCAATGGGTCCATGTCCAAGTGGAGGCCAATGATAAGTGGAGTCCCTCAGGAATCAGTCCTGGGACCAGTCTTCTTCAACATCTTTGTTGGTGACATGGACAGAGGCACTGAGTGCACCCTCAGTAAGTTTGCTGATGACATCAAGCTGTGTGGTACAGCAGACATGCTGGAGGGAAGGGATGCCATCCAGAGAGAACTGGACTGGCTGGAGAGGTGGGCACAAGCCAACCTCATGTTTGGGTTTGGGGATTTTTCTTGTGTTTTTTTCTTTCTCCAGCACACACTGCAGGCTGGGTTCAGCAGAGAGCTGCTCTCTTCCCGAATCAGGGTCTCAGACTGCTGCTGCTTCTCATATATATCACCCACGTGCCTGGCACCACCCCTTCTGCATCACACTCTCGATTGTGCATGTAGGCCACATATCTTGCCACTCCTGCTGCTTCTTTCCCTGCTTCTGGCATTCTCCGTTCATGAGAGCCCCAAAGTAAAGAAAAAAGCTATGAAAAAGCTTCAAAAAAGCTTCAAAAAAAGCACATTCCAGTGGAACTAGCCTCGATACTGGTCTCTTCCTGAATATCAGTTAATATTTGACATAAAATGTTGAAATCATAAAACCACAACTTGTACATGACTGCAATAAATCTATCTTCCTTTAAAAGGATATCAACAACAAAATCCTGGCTTCATTAATTGAGCAGATAAACACATAGAAGGCAAAACTGTCTTATGTCTTAAGCACTGGATTGAGAAACTGAAATTCGGTTGCACCTTGGCAGTAGAGTTTATAAATGCTTGAACAGGTCTTACAGCAGCTCAGCTCCTCACCTGTAAAATGAGACTAAAATCTCCACTTCATAGCCGTGTCAGAAATTTCCTGAAATTTCAGCAAAGTAAAGGTATCACAGCATTGGGAAATGGATGCTGTAAAAGTCAGATTGAACAAACGAGATCCATCACAGGACTGCTACCACGTCCAAGCTATGTGTTATAAAAGGGTATATCTGCACAGCCAGGAAAGCCATCAGGTTTTCAGCTGTGGAATTTCTATAGTCAAAGCCTCAGAAATTGCGATTATAATATCATGTTAAATGGGCACAGAACTAAGTGTCATTGCACTGCCACTGGCTCAGCATAAAGCAGTCCAGCAGAAGCAGTCCTTTTTCAGGTAACTCCTTCAGAGATGACAGGCAACATTTCAAAATTCTTGAGAGACAGAGTCTTAAAACATCTGCACCTTCAAAAGTCTCCCTTTGGATGACTGCTTTAGGGGAAAGAAGGTGATGTAATGGCCCAGTGAGTCAGCCATAACTTTGAGGTGGATGTGCTTAGACCTTGTTTTTATAATGAGCTCCCCAAAGAAAACCAAAACACTTTAAAACTGAAAATAGCCAGGAAAACTGGAATACTTAGCTTTTTTAATACAGGAAATTCAAAGTGACTAGAGGATGTGGAATAGAAATTAAAAGGATTTATATACAGCTTTCCCTGGCCCACTACGTCTTTGCAGGTATTTTGTTTCCAGGTGAGGTGGCAGTAGACTCAGTGGATTTCTGATTTGCATCAAAACCCCTCCTTCCCCTCTTTTTCCAAGGAGGCTTTCATGTTCCCTTTGAGAACTACCTAGCAGCTCCCCATTGCATCAGGTCCTTCCCCCAGCAAGCTCTATTCTCCATGTTCTATGCTGGGATTCCTTCATTGATGCAGCATTCAGTGTTCCCCAGGAACCTTCCCTCCCCTGAACCAACTCCACAATCTAATTGTCTTAAAAGAACCTGACATGCTTATGAGTAAAAAGGCAAATGAAAGGAAAAAAAAAATTGTATGTTACATAGCAAGAAAGGCAGAGCACAGTGTTATTTTATTCACCTATGAGATTTTGTTATTAAATTTAATGCCTTCATACATCTGTCTTTTTCCAATTGCATCCTGTTTTTTTCACTCAAGATCTTACCCTGGCAGAGTATAAGAATTTTGCACATTTGCTTAGAATTTCCAGATGTCCTGCAGCCTACTCCTTACTAGAATGCAGGACTTCCAGAAATGCCATTCTCACCCATTCTGTCCCCACAGATCAGCTTTTTAATGCATCCATTGAAGATTTCGTAGCTTGACACATGGGACTACTACATATTAAATTTGACCAGTTCTGAAAGTCCTGGGGACAAATATTGATGCAGTAGTAGGAGAACCCTACATCTTAATAAAAAAGGCAATTTTCTAACAAGCCCCCTCACTTGTTCAGGCTGGACGTCTCTGATCCATTGTTCCACCTTGAAAAATCTGAATACAGGCTACATCTTCCAAACACAAGCTATGTGAAAACTAGATCCAGGACAGATCTATGAACAGCTCACAGACGAAAGACAGCCCAGTTTAAGTGTCAGTAGACTGTCCAGGTCACTGTAGGCATGTCAGACTCAGCAACCTGTCCTGCCCGGCACCTTACACTGCATGACAGCTTCTCTGCCAGCACAGGGTGACCTCCGGTGCTGTGATACAGAACCAAAACATGGGAGTTGCAGCTGGACTGCTCAGAAATAGCACTGTCTGGCCATTTCCCCTCATCTGTAGATTGTCTCTCAATTATTCCTGAATTAAATATTGAAAAATGCAGTATCAAAGGATTCCAATGCAAAAGAATTCTTTTTAAAAAGTTAAAAGACCAGACTGTTGACATTGGCTTTCACATGCTGCAAATTTATTACATCAGAGAATTGAGATACTATGAATATATTTAAGTGTTGACCTCATTGCAGTTTCCAGTATCGAAGGCAATAAATATCTTTCACTGCAATAATAAACACAGAGGCCACAGGTATTTATGAAACTGAAGGAAATATTGATGCCAAATATGCTGCAAAAAAACCCAAAATAGGATTAATGATATTTTACTGAAAAATGAAAAATAACACCAGAAGAGATGAAAAATAGAATAATTAGCATTTTTTATAGATTGAGTATTATTATATCTACAATTTTTAAGTCTCTGCTATGAGGACAGGCTATGAGAGTTGGGGCTCTTCAGCTTGGAGAAGAGAAGGCTTCAAGAACACCTTGTTGTAGCCTTCCTGAAGGGGGCTTACAGGAAGGCTGGGGAGGGACTATTTACAAGGTCTTGTAATGACAGGATGAGGGGTAATGGGTTTAAACTGTAAGAGGGGAGATTCAAAGTAGATGTTAGGAAGAAGTTCTTTACAGCGAGAGCAGTGAGAGACAAGAACAGGTTGCCCAGGGAGGTTGTGGATGCTCCCTCCCTGGAGGAGTTCAAGGCCAAGTTGGATGAGGCCCTGAGTGACCTGTTCTAGTGGGAGGTGTCCCTGCCTATGGCAGGGGTTAGGAACGAGATGGTCTTTGAGATCTCATCCAAACTAAACCATTCTATGATTCTATGAATTAGAATATCATGTTTCTCAGCTTGACCATTGAGTTAAGTTTTCACTTGTTCAGGAGGTGAGAAAAACAAGATTACTGCAAATTTTCAATGTAGTAAACCTATGGCATGGGGTTGGAGCTGGATGATCCTTGAGATCCCTTCCAACCTAAACCATTCTATGATTCTAAAAGTGTTGTTATTTGTGAAGTTCTTCAAAATTCTTTAATGCTACAGGACCCAGAACAACTAAAGACTGAGAAATCACATACCAACATGGTCAAGTCATGCTAAGACTGCATTCTGTGTATTGCACTGCTGCCTCTATATATGCAATTGTCTTTTTAACAGCTGGTGTAAGTGAAGCAGCATTCTGTATAATACAAAGGTTTTTAAGTGATACAGCAGGTGATTGATATGGGTGATGTTTAGAGAAGTCCTACATTGTTCCTGCCTTCCCTCCAACTCCATGTTTCTTCAGACCCTGATCTACACAAGGCAGCTTTCATTCAATGCCAGCTTCCATGTGAGCCTCTTCTGCATGCACTTGAAGACGCAATCTAGTGGGGTGATAGATGTCTAGGAATAGCAGCTGGCAACAGAAACTTCTCTCAAGTAACAGCATGTGAACTATCTAATCTCATCTCTAACTTTGTGGGTTTTATATCCAGTCGTTAGTCTTCAAATTGCCACTTGGCTACCTTGGTTTTGGCAATATTCTGTGTAGCACTCTCTGATAAGCCCAGATAATAGGGCAAAAAAGTCAGACAATTTCTAAGTCAGATGTCTAAGAGAGAAACAACTGCGGTGTGTTTCCTACACAAACTCTTTAAAAAGACCACAAAGTGAGATCATTCTGTGGTGACCTGGCTTTACATGAACTCTTATTTAAAAATCTCTTTCTCCTGCTGGCATGGGAAATCAGATTTCAGTATTTCCTTCGCAGCAGGCTGAATGAGTATGTCCTGAGTCATAATGCCTAGTAGACTGACAACAGGAAATCTTGCTGATGGGATATGCAACTTCTATTTGCTTCCTGTGAACATGTATTTGTTTCCGCTTGAGAGTTTTCACAGGAACAGCACCATAAAGAGCATGAGCAAATACACTTAGATCTGCATGCATGGCAGAATGGCTTGAGTCAAATCGTTAGCTAGGTAAAGCTATCTCTGCCTTAAAAAGCTCTGAAGCCAGGAATCTCAAAGCAAAGTCATGCAGTTGAAATGATCAAGAGTTTCAGACTTAGTAACCAGAAACAACAGAAGTGAGTACACCAAACATATTGCAAGTTAAGGCCTGCTATCTTCCCTCCCTTTAGTGAAAGCCTAACACTGGGTCTGATGGTAAGTGCCAATGTGTCCGGCAGTGAGTTCCACTGGATCCAGAAGTGAGTTCCACTCACTTGCAAGCTGAGCTCCAATTTAGGGAGATATGAGATGTGAATACATTTTTTTTTTTTAACATCTTGAGAGAGGTCCATTGCAAACAAACAAGCAAATGAAAAAACACAACAAAATGAAACAACAACCAAACAAATAAAATATGTCAAAATGGTTTAGCCTGCTAGTGGAGCTCTTTCTCAAGGTAGAAGGTTCTTCTTCTCTGTCATGGAAGCAAGGGGAGTGATCAACACTGTGAATCACAGAACCTTAGAGGTTGGAAGGGACCTCCAGAGATCATTGAGTCCAACCCCTCTGTCAAGGCAGGATCACCTGGGGTAGTTCACACAGGAGTGCACAGGAAAGCACCCTCTCCATAGGAAACTCCACAACCTCTCTGTGCAGTCTGTTCCAGTGCTCTGTCACCCTCACTGTAAAAAAGTTTCTGCTCATGTTGAGGTGAAACCTTCTGTGTTCCAATTTGTACCCATTGCTCCTTGTCTTATTGCTGCAGACCACCAAAAAGAGATTGGCCCCATCCACTTGACACCCACCCCTCAGATATTTATACATGTTGATAAGAGTTCCTCTCAGTCTTCTCTTCTCCAGACTAAACCTACTTGGAATAGCAACAACAGTAATCATTGCCATTCCTGGATGATCAGATAACAGAGCAGTTACAGCTGAAATATCACTCTACAACAGGCCTGCAAATGCAGGATATATTTTTTTCTTCCAATTTCATCAGTTTCTGTTCTGGCTTATTTGAGCCTGTCAGGATATGCTCAGTTCAATACGTGGATGTACAGCAAGGCTCACCAGACTAGGGCCTTTACATCAGTATGGTTCTATTGCTGCTTGTAGTCAAACTGCATTTCAAATACTTGTGCCTATAAGGCTGTGTAACACAGAACTTATCTGATTTATAAGTCACCTTCTTTTTTGCCTCATCAAAGAAATTTGACCTCATTGATGTTTTAATGCCAAGCCCAGCATGACATTTTAAAATAAGTCAGGTTTTGGAGTCTTCAATAGCAAATAGATGCATTGGAAAACACTTGCAAAGTATGAAATTTCATCTTTTTTTCTTCCACAAACTCTTACTGCAAAACCAAACAAACAATTTCAGCAAACTTTCAGCAAGCACATTTTTTGGGTCTTGAACTAACAAAAGAACTTTCAAACAAAGCATTTATTTCCTCATTTTTTGGGAAAGTTGTGAGTACCTGAAAAAAGACACTCATACTCACAGTTCCTCCTGCAATGTTTGTACAGTAACTATAGTGCAGTTACCACAATACTAGAAGACAGCCACTAGATAATTAAAGCTATTATACCCCATTACAAATATTTACCACATTGTGGGCAATGAAAATTGCTATCTCAATGGATCCTGACTTTCCATGAGGAAATAACTGCCTTTTGCTCTTGGACAACTTATGGAACGACAACCCCAACATCATGATTTGCTTTTAGTTTAGAAAGCAGAAAATGGGTATCACACAGCAGTTTTTCATCCATGAAACTGGGATATTGCTAAAAAATGGAAGATAATATAAATTGTTTTTCTAGAAGGTAATATTAGTAACCAAAGTATAGTATTCCAAACCATTTACTCTGGTTTCTGTGGCTGATTTTGCTACTCGGTTCTGCAAACTCAGCTCACATTTTTCGCTCTTATTACGTACCAGATACCAGAGATGATATCATCCAAGGAAGAGAAATTGCCCTGCATTTGTTAAGCTCACAGGGAATGCTCAACCTGACAGTGAGCTCTCTTGCATGCTGGCTCTTACAGCAGCCAGGTCATTTTTCAACTTCTCTGGAGGTGAAGAAAAAATCTAAGTACAAATTTTTGATGGGTCATGGACTTCTGGTTCTCAAATAATCCAAACCCAGATCAAAACACTTAATCAGTGGCCATGGCCCATCCTTCCCTTGCCTACAACCACTTTGTCCCATTTCCACACATCACTCTCATCTGTTTTTTCTAGCAATCAGCAAAGCTTAGGCATACATCTCCACGTTGGACACTCCCCATGCCCCATCTTTCTTACTGTGGTGTTTCCAGACAGTCAGTCACCTGAGGAAACTGGCAGTTTCATGGATGATGTTAAAGACATGGATTACTCGGAAAAGCGAATGAAAATACATCAGGTTGATCATTTTAGTGCATTTCTGATGCACAGCAAGCTTTGGGTTTCTATCTGAAATCTAATAAGAGACTTCCCCTCTTTCATCCATACCCACAAATACACAAATCTCCATTCCGTGCACTAGGAATGCACGTTACCTGGATTCTGCTCCTTCCAAATCATCCTATGATGGAAAGCCAATTATAAACAATGAAATAAGGATGGTGGTTTATCTCCCACATTGCTCAGCAAATGTGCCATGTCTCATGCAATCAAGCTTCTCCTAAATTACAATCTTCAATGCAGCATTTTAGTTTGGAGTCAAAACCTATTCCATTTTATTGCTGTATTTTGCATACATTATGTTATTACGGTATTTTATATACTTTATATGGTTTCCATACATAAAGTCACCTACTGGTTGAAGTACACTGCCTGGTTTTTAGGTAATATATCATGTATTGCCACATCACACAGGAAATAGATCAGTGAAATAACCTCCAAGACTGCAGGACCTTAAGTATTGCAACAACAAAAGAGGAGTTGATGATTCAGAAAGTCAATGAGATGAACCAAAAATTTCTTATGAAACTTCTCTTCCTCATCTGGAATTTTTAATTTCTCACATTACTAGTGCCTGATCCTTTTCTGAAAGCAAGCAAAGAAACAAACAAAACCTACACTAGTCATATGTATCAAAATAATGTCGTATGCATGAAATGTAAAACAATTTACACCCACACAGCAATGGCTGGACAGTATATATCTATGTCTGTCTCAAGGAGAAAATCTTAGGATTTTGATACATTGAACATCTTACAGATGTAATATACATCACTTAGTCATTCTGCATACCCTTTTGTTGCACTTCAGCAGGTGCCAGGCTAATAATTTCATGTTTTCTTTCCACCTATGAAATGTGGATATAAAGAACAGTGAAGGAATTTGTTCAGTGCATTAGTTACAGAAGCAGGAGAATAGCCTTTTCTCTCAGTGAGGAGTGTGATGGTTTGGGTGTTACCAGCATCCCTACACTTTGTAAATCACCCAGACTAGACTTAGCCAGCTCTGGAAATTGAATGAAGCTTATATTTACAACTTAGCACAATATACAAGCAGATATTTACAGCATATACAGTTATATACAGAAATATGCATGTTAAAAGGTAATACAGAAACATAACAGCCCTCCCAGAAACCTGAGTCCCCAGGAGGGGCTCCAAATCACCCTTCCCCCTTCTCCTTCCCCTCTCTACCTTAACCCCCCCTTCTCCTTCCCCTCTCTACCTTATGCTAGACATTGCCTTGTGCCCAAGGAAGAATGGAGGGTCAGCCAGGGGGTTGGGAAGCAGGTGGATTAATCAGGTTAGGTTAGAGAGAGAGAGAGAGAAAAGCAGCTCACAGCCCAGAGAGCGACTACTTTATCTATGTTTGGATTCTTGCTCTTATATCTCTCAGCAAGCCTATGAGTGAAGTAGACATCACCATTGTTTCCCTTTTACAGCCTGTAATCTAGTTCTTCTCACCAAAACATTCTAGCTAGCTTCAAACTAGCACAAGGAGCTACACAAAGTGTCCTCGTGGCAGCTGTCTGAAGTTAATGAGGTGACATAACTGGGTAAACAGGACTGTAAAGTAGTGCTGTCCTCCCACAAGATCACCAACATGGCTCTGGAAGCATCTTTGAAATACAGCAATATCAAATTTGATCATACTGAAAAGCATCCTGCCTCCAAGGAAACTGAACACTGTCCGAAATTTCACAAGGAGATACAAGAAAAACTTATCTTCATACAATACATATGTTCAACAGCTGGAAATAAAAGTGCACCAACCTAAATAATTGCTGAGCTGTCACATGGACTCTGGCCAAGAAGTATTATATTTGTGACCTATACATGTGATATGCCAGTAGAAAAGGAAGACAGAGTCCTATTACCATGCAGGTACCAGAAGGTTTAATTAAGCAGGTTCCTTAACTCAAATAATAGAATCTCATACCAAGCTTGAATTGAGTATGTGTGAAAGCTGCATTTCTCAGCCTGGGCAAATGCAATGCTAATGAGAATAGCAGGAAGCCAACATAGTGCTGGTGACCTCATGGAAAAGTCAACTAAAATTAACTGAAAACATGGGAAGGAAGAAATAATTCAAAAAAGATGAACCAGCTCCTTAACTGAAGTGAATCACCACTGCTACAGTGAAGAGTCTGGTTGGGCTGGGCTGATGTAGATTTGCTGCAGATCAGGTTGCTGCCCTGAAGATGAAGGGCACCTAGTGGCACTCACCACTGACTTAAGGGGTAGGTTTTATATCGGTCAGGGAAATCTGAAGAGAAACAGGAGCTATGACACAGGGGCATGAGAACTGGTTCACCTACTTGTTATCCAATACCTACATAAGTCATGGTTGTAGAAGAGAGTGAAATTTAGTCACTTGCAGATGGACACATCATGACAAAAAAAAAAGCCAAGGGGGTTGATCTCTCACATATGCTCTCCCACTTCTAACTAACAGCTTTCCCAAAATGAATTGGCTTAGCAACTACTGTATTGGAAAACTAGCAATCATGAGAATATCACGCTGCTCTGAGTTTGTCCTGTAGCTGTATCCCAGCCCTATCCAGTCAACTAGACCATAGCACTAAGTGCCTCATCTAGTCTTTGCTTGAACACTTCCAGGGACAGTGACTCCACCACTTCCCTGGGCAGCTCATTCCAATGGCAAATCACTCTCTCTGTGAAGAACTTCTTCCTAACATCCAGGAAGCAAGATTCACTGGAAGAAGACACTTATTGTGGGCTCAGTAACTTCTTGCTCAGTGAAGTGAGGAGGCTCTTTGCTGTGGGAACCATTCCAACAAGGAGATGGTCCTTCCCCACTCCCATGATAGCCTCAGGCAAAAGAGAGTGAAGGAGCCACCTTCCCACCCAGCAGCCCTCTGCTCTGATCTCCTCTGGTTAAGTCTGCGACTACCAGAAAAAGTGCAGCCTCACAGATGGATTTTTTTTTCTTTTAGGGAATGAGCCAA
This sequence comes from Tricholaema leucomelas, assembly GCA_013400475.1. Classification (NCBI taxonomy): domain Eukaryota; kingdom Metazoa; phylum Chordata; class Aves; order Piciformes; family Lybiidae; genus Tricholaema lacrymosa; species Tricholaema leucomelas. Next base: position 1,166,971 of record WAAF01003250.1, on the reverse strand, counting down.
TGGCCAACCAAGCCTGAGGCAAAAAAGTTCACAGGGCAGAAAATTCAGGTTTTCTCAAACTGCCACAACCTGATGCCAAGCTCAGCCAAACCATCACACTCTGCCTGTAAATTACCCTCTCTGACAACAGAACTACAGTTAATATTAGTTATTGCAAGGATTAGAAATAGTCACTCATAGTTAAATGCCTATCACATTGATCAGCATCCTGTTAGCAAACTTTTGAAGACCTAAAGGAAAGTTAAAGTGACGTTGACAGATACAGCTCCCATTTACTCAATAGTACTACTTGCTCCTGATGCTTGTATAGAGCCTGGTGAGCTTACATAGTATTAATTTGTCCCACTTCAAAACCTCCAGTTGAATGGATCAGTAACAACCTTGCTGAAAGTTCATTATAGTGTCAGTGGTTTCAATAGCAATACATCTTATAAAAAATTATATGTATTACCTTGCTTCAGTTTATGTGGTTTGTACACAATCCATTTTGTCTTTTCAGTTACCCTGCAAAAATCCTCACATTGCTACACATTACTGTGGAACCCAGTTCACATTTTCTGACTGATATGTTGCCAAGTTAGAAGAGAAATATTCCTGTTTATGGATAATCATTCTCAGTACACTCAACTCTTACCACCTATTTTTAGATTCTAACCTGTTCTTGATCCAGGACAAGTCTGAACTTCCTCTCTATTTTTCTAAATTCCAAATCATATATTTCTATGTGCCAATCCCAACACTAGATGTTTGTTCCATATTTTGCTTTGTAAGCACCTAATTAATAATCACCTGTGGTGTAAATAAACTCTGACACAAATGAAAATATCACATCCACTGACTCAACTTGTTGCTTAAAAATCACATAAAGACAAAAACCTGAGGGACAAGCTGAAACTACAAGAGAAGCAGAGCAAGATAAAGCAGAGCACTGAAAATGCCCAGTGTTTCCGTGCCCCTAGACAAAGGTCATGTCTCTCTCTTGCAGTCCCAAACTCTTTCTCCCCAAACATCCTGTCATAGGATTCATCCTGTATGTGGTCAAGGTAAAAAAGATGTGCAGAACTGCATCATTATATTCAAGTTAGAAGCACTTTTTAAACTCAGCCAAGAGTGAGTAATTATAAATTCCTTTAAAAGACTCTGTGTAAAAGCAACTGTTAAGTCACCATAAGCATTTCATCATTCAAGAAAGACACTGGACACTAATAAAAACTGTGGGTTTTTTTCCTGAAAGCCAGTTCTTCTTTGTCAGGATGGGAGTTACTCCCCCAGAGGTCAAGGGAATTTATTCCCATCCTGTGCTTGAATATTTAAGCCAACATGTCTCTCCTCCTGCTCTCTCTGATGTAAGGTTTATCAAAAATCTAATAGCCTTGGGCATTATTTTTCAGCTAAAACATTCAGCTGACTTCCAAGGGGGTTACTCCCATCCTGTGACATACAAACATCATCCTAGCAGTTTCTGCGTTGAACAGGGAGGGGCACTGTGTTTTCTCCAGGAATGTCTTGGTTTGAAACTCACAGCCTCTGCTGCAAACAATCATCCTTCTCCACTTCCCATGGAAGATCACTTTTTTCTCTGTAGGTGTCAGTAGCTCTTTTGCTTCCTTCTGTGCAGCAGTGTGATCTGGGCAAATCCACTGTCAAGCTGGGTGCATACCTGGTCTCCACCTTGCCTGTGATCAACTCACTCCCCAAACCACCCCTCTGGCCAGCAGGCACCTTTCTGAAGAGTAGCAAGCTGCAAGCCTTGCTGGCTCCACAGCCACACATTTAAAGACAATTGTTCTGCTGGTTCCTTTTCACAAGCAGATTGAGACTCCCACTCTGGGGGATGTCTTTGGGTTTTGCATCCTGACTAACCAGCAGTACTAGCCCATCTCCCTAATTTACTTGCTGAAGCAAATGAAAAGGCCTGCAGAAGCAAGGGCTGTTTTTTTGGCTCCTACTGGTTTTCCAAGTAGATCTATTCCCACTACACTCAGATTTGAGAATCTTTCCTATGAAGAGAGACTGAGAGACCTGGAGCTGTTTATTCTTGAGTAGAGAAGACTGAGAGGGAATCTGATCAATGCCTACAAATATCTGAGATGTGGGTATCAAGTGGATGGGCCCAATATCTTTTCGATGGTGCACAGCAGTAAGACCAGAAACACCGCACACAAACAGGAACACAGAAGGTCCTCCTCAACACGAGGAGAAACTTCCTTACAGTGAGGGTGATGGAACACTATAACAGGATGCCAAGAGAGGTTGTGGAGTCTCCTTCTCTGGAGACTTTCAAAACCCACCTGGATGCATTCCTGTGTGAACTACCCTAGGGGATCCTGCTTTTGGCAGGGGGCTGGCCTCAATGATCTGTGAAGGTCCCTTCCAACCTTTAACACTCTGTGATTCTGTGATTGTGATTTATCAAAGAAAACACCTACATTTCCCTCAGATGAAGAACTGGGGAGCACCTAAGTACCTGACTTGACCTTTACTCAGAGAGGCAGGCACTGTAGTGCAGTGAGGCATTAATATTGCCATCCAGAAGGCTTTTAGTGTCTCTTCCCTCTCATGTCCATCTGAAACAGTTCACAGAACCACAGATGATTATGCAAAAAAGACCACTACTGGTCTAACTGCTTTGTTACAGAAAGCTAATACGCCTAAAACATGTTCTGGCTCGCCCCACCCTTCTGATGGGGGAAGCAAGGGCAGAAGGAAAACAAAGACTTGGGCGACTGTGTCCATTATGTCCCTCTCAAAGTGATTAATAGGTTCTTATGCACTTGTGAGTGTCCTGCCCAAAAAAGGGTAAGCAAGCCCTGGTTTCACCTAATATGGTCAGTCTGGCAAAGTGCCATGGTGATTGGTGAATCTCTGTGGCCAAAAAAGTCATTATTCTCAGGCAAATAATATAAATGGAGCTAGGTTGCAAGCAGTGTGCTGCTCTCTTCTGCCCTGCCTCACTGCTCTGCTCGCACAATGTGCTCTGCCTTGTGCTTCAGACCAGCTTAGCCCTGATGTTTAGGGTTGAACTACCTGGAAACTTAAGTGCTTCAAGTTTACCAGACGGAACATTGCCTGGGCAGACCCTGAGGTGGATCTTGAGAAGTATCTTGAAGAAGGGTGAAGAGAAAGCATGCAGTTGCCACTTTTGGACCACTGCACCCTGACTTCCTGCTGGAAGGACCTGCCTCTCCCACAAACCGTCACCATTCATGGGAACACACCAGGCAGTTCCAACATTGTAAGGAGCCAGGGACTATCTCTGAATTCTACTGCACTATTGTGAGTAGAACAGACTTTCCCTAGGATTCCAGGCTGCCTATTTATAAGTTGTGGAGACTTCCCTGGAGAAACTCCAAACCCACCTGAATATTGTGATTCTTGGTAACCTGCTCTGGGTGACCCTGCTTTAGCAGGGGGATTGGACTAGATGATCCCCAGAGGTCATTTCAACCTCCATCACTTTGTGTATTTTTGAATCCATGAATAATATGCTGCATCACACTCATGTAACAGGCTGAGTGAGCTGGGGTTGTTTAGCCTGGAGAAGAGCAGGCTCAGGGGGGACCTCATTCATTGCTGTCTACAACTACCTGAAGGGAGGCTGGAGCCAGGTGGGAGTTGGTCTCTTCTCCCAGACAACCAGCAACAGAACAAGGGGACACAGTCTCAAGTTGTGCCAGGGGAGGTATAGGCTGGATATTAGGAGGAAGTTCTTCACAGAGAGAGTGATTTGCCATTGGAATGGGCTGCCCAGGGAGATGGTGGAGTTGCTGTCCCTGGAGGTGTTCAAGAGAAGACTGGATGAGGCATTTAGTGCCATGGTCTAGTTGATTGGATAGGGCTGGGTGCTAGGTTGGACTGGATGATCTTGTAGGTCTCTTCCAACCTGGTTGATTCTATGATTCTAAGTAGGGCAGAGCCATTTTGTGACTAAAACTTTTCCAATTTTCCAATTTTCCTAAATTACTAAATTGCCCATAAGCATCTTTGTGAAGATTTTCCTGACTGAATTAGAACCCAAATTTAACTGGTTTGTATATACTTTGTGGGCAGGACTTTCCAGGAATAAATTAACTACATATTTTATAACTCCTGCCTCATTAATTGCCCCAACTAATTTATGCTTCTGAAGGAAACAACTATGTACATACAAATGTACCTGTGCACACAATATTTATTCACTAGTAGAGCACAAATTGAAGTACATTTTCAAGGCTTTGAAATAGGAAGCAGAGGGGTTATTATGTCTGGACCCAAATTATGTTGAGTAACAATCTCTATGTACACATAAAGGCCTTTGTTCAGTGCATTAACACATATAAAACTGAATGTGAAAGGACAAAAATGTTAATCGTTTATGTATCTTTTCACAGTACTTCCCTATGTCCTAATTAAAAATCCAAAGATTCATAGATAACTGGAAAAAGCAGACTATTAAAAACAAACAAACAAAAAACCCTGAAGTGCATCTGATGTGTGTAGGTAGTTCAATCTCAAAAATGAAGCTTCAGTCTTCTTTAAGTAACACGACTAAAGCTGCTCTGTATTTCAGTCCTCCAAAGAACTAAATAACTCACTGGCTACTGTCCTGCAGAGTCATTTCCTCTCTTTGTTTTCCATACTCAAATTTTCATATCTTTTCCAACCTTTTGTGCATAGAAATGAGTCAAGTTTGGCAATTTTGCCCAGAATGGCCCTTTTTTTTCCATAGATACAGTCTTTATTATCCTCCCTGACTCCAACTGACACAAATTCCTGTCAGGGCTCTCATAAATTATTCTTTTATGCAATTTTAAAACCATTAACTGAAAAAGGATTAAATGAAACAATTGTTGCTAAATAAGCAGGTACTGATGAAGAATCTCTTTCAAACTCTGAATGTACCTAGCACACACACAGGGGGAAAAACACTTATGTATCAGTTTTAATTATCCTTCAGGGAAGTGAAATTCAGCTCATTTCATATATTTGGTCCTGGGAATTACACCAAGACTCAGAATTCTAAGACTTCTGTCATATGCCAAAGGAAGTGCTGCACATATGGTGCATCTCTGCACAGCCTGTCACCAGAGAGTGCCACAGTTAATTTTTAACCTGATTTTCTTACCCTTGTTATAGTTTGTTTATCAAGGTGATAAAATTAGAGAAAATAACCCAGAAGCAGAGCCCAAGCAATATGTTTGGTAAGAACTAGTCTCATCTTAGCTCCATAAGAAAAATTACTCAAAATACTGTGATTTGTTGATTGCATCTCCAATAGCCCAAATAAATGCTAAAGGGGGGACAATTCAAGGCAGAGAGAGTGCACTCAATGTGCAAGAAAAGGCTTCTATTTTCAGGAAGACACATTTTCAAATGTGTCTCAAAAGAGACGGGAACAGAGAAAGAAACAATCTGTTCATGTCAAAACAGTGAGACTTTGTCACTGCCCAGTGGAAAAATCAAAGCAACAGGAGAAAGCCTAGGATACAAATCATCATCTATCACTTCATTGTCTGTATTATTCAAAAAGCAATGAAAGCCAGTTTTGAATTTCTAGGGGGCTGGGACAGGAAATCAGTGTTTTCCCATTTCCAGGGTAATTTAGTCAAGTTATATGCCAGCTGCCCTCTACACAGAAGGGAAAGTCCCTGATTATAACAGAGTTGCTGGTTTTCCTTCCAAAGCTTCTCCTGGCCCAATGTGTCAGTGTTCTCCAGTCAGAGAGATTGTAACCTCTTCTGTCCCACAGAATATCCTTGTCTGTAGCTTCCAATTACAGTTAGATTACAAACAGCTTGATGATGGCTGAGGAGGACATCCCAGATCCACTGAAACCTATAGGAGTTTTGTCACATGCTACAGCAGGGCCTAGAGAACATTCTCAAAGCTTTTGGTCCCAGATGGCTTTTAACAGTCCAGTTGCAGTCTTTGGCCTGTTCCTAAGAGGCAGACATTCGTCATCTCTGACCATTACCAGAGCACATTGCTCTGGAGGAATGTGTCTATCAAAACAGAGCTGATACACACTAGGAAAGTATTGGCATCCCTTCTCATGCTACCTGCTCAAGGTAGAAAAATGTTATTACCATGAATCCAGCAAGTTTTACAAGTACTGAAATGCTGACTAAATTTAACTGCTAAGACTTTTTTCCAAAATTTAGTGCTTCTGTAACTAGATTCCCAGAAGTGCTGTCTCCTGACGGTGCCAAGAAAATGCCCAGTGTCAGTTAGGCCAAATTCATGTGGAACACCTTTGGAGAGGCATGCTATCTGATTTTTTCCCAGTTGAGTTAAAGAAGGTAAAATAATCCCAACTCAGAATACAGTGAAATGGTCTTCTGACCCCTCCCCATGTTCTCCAACCACAGATCCTACTCAAAATAAATGTTTTAACATATGCGCCAACAATGCTGATAACACCAGAGGCACTCTAATGGATGTAGTGAAGATGGATATAGTTTGGGCCACTGGGGCTTTCACCACCTGGAAAGGAAAAAATAAACTTTCATAAAAGGACCAAGCCACTGCATTACTGACACCTAATAGTGGGTACCACCCAAGTCAACCACTGACAAAATTTTCCATTGACAGGAACTTGATGTTTGCAATCACAATGAACAACTTATGCTTGCCAGTCCCTGACATGGTCACGTAAGTCAATTCTCAACCTGCAGGTACAGTGACTTCATACAGAAAAGCATCAATGAGCAGCAGTGGTGTCTGCTATTGCCTCCCCAGCCAGGTTTCATCCTGCAGCTCCAAGTAAGGTGAACCAGGACAGAACAGAGGATGGCCATAGCCTGTGATGTAGTCTATCTATGTATCAAAAATGTGCTGCAGATGCAATGCACTTTTTTTCCTGTCTTTCAACATAAGTAGGAGAGTCATTATGATTTTTTTTGGTTGGTGTTTATTTTCTCAACTTGTTTTTGTTTTTGTTTTTGTTTTTTGCCAGTTACTGGATCAAATCTCATCCCTTAGTGTTTACAAGACACAAATGAGAAAAATAGGATTTTTACTGTCATCTGTGTCCCAGTATTGACAGTCATTGGCTTATTCCTAATGTCTGACATGGGAATTAAAATTATCTGGGTCCTGAGTTTCATCTCAACAATCCTGAAGGCCTACTGGCTTCAGCAGATCTACACATTATGCTTATTCATTAATGCTGAAATACAACATTCTTGCCACCTCAAGGAGTTGCTCTGAATAAAAAAGTCAGTAGTAATAGTTGTTAGGTTGAGGTGGTGTGGGTGACAATGAAATAATTGTTAGTACATAAAGCCTTCTTCTCCAGTTATCTTTCTTCACTTGGAAAGTAAAATGCAACATAATGCAAACCAAAACACAATGAAATAACAGTGGAGCGGAAGTACACCTTCTTGGAAAGCAGAGGACAATTTAGAGCTGAGAAGCACAGAAGACATGGAGACCAACAATTACCTAGAATACCTGAAGAAAGACATTAACAGTGAATTTTAGTTGCATTATGACACATATTGTAACTGCAGAGCATTTTGAAAGCTGTCATATCTACTGGAAGACTTTTACCCAGGTTTCATGGGGTAAAAATCAATTTGAAATCTCGAGTGCATTCAACAAGTCTTATCAGTCACAGATTCACTTGTCAAATTATTGATGTTCTGAGTTTAGAAGATACTTGCATCTTTTCAGCTCTATGTTGGAAACCATGTCTGCTTTTTTTAATAGGGATAAGTGATAGGGTATATGTAACCTGATTTTCCAAGCACAGCATGTAGATATTCAGACTCAGGGAATCTGAAAAGGTTATCTTTACACATTCCTACTTTGCCATTCAAAATCATTATTTAGTTTTTAAATTTTGCATCACTAAATCAACAGGCAATGGAGGTCAAATGGAGATTTTAATCCTACATTAGGATACTATCTCTTACTTCTGGGTCAAAGTTGCTGTTCTACCTTTAACTAATTTTCAGTTAAGCTGAAATCCCTGAAGTATTCTCTGCTACTTAAAAAAAAATTATGCTGGCACTTATTGAATCTATAATTCACAGTTTTGCAGCAATTTCATGCTAGCTAAATTCTCCCTTAAATATTCTGAATTCTCTTATGTAAAATATTCATGCAGCAGTTACTGCTGAAAATCCATGAAGTTTCAACTGCCTCAAAGTATTTAAGCAATAAAGTTTGATTTGAAATTATCATCCCAGTTTGGTATCTCTCAGTTCTGTGACTGACTGTCATTTCTTCATAGCAGAGTCTGTCAGACAAAAAATCTGTGGGCCAAGTCCACTACACTGTCATGGAGAAACTGCAGCAAAGCTTGGGATGCTTTTGTTACACTTTTGAAGGGACACATGCACAGACTGGCATCTAAATACAGCAGCCAAGGTGATTAGGACCACAGAGGAAGCTGAAGTGTATCAAGTCACCTTGATCCCATCTTCTCTTTATAGGCAAAAGATTGCAAAATCATCAGGCAACCTGTCAGGTCAATGTAGAAAAAGTACTTTCCAAATAACCTGGTGATTTTTAGATAGGTTAAGAAATTTTCCTGGGTTTAACTTTAAGAGTGCTTTTCTAGATACATTTTGTATTGTCCAGAGTTCCTTTTGGCCCCTTATTCATTTTTCTCATGGTTTTAGAGCTGAGAGCAGGTGATGCTTTATGTAACCATGGTGAAAAAAATTAAAACATTGCACAAAACATTATGAAAGCTCATGGTCTGCAAAATAAAGGAAAAGCTTTTCACAAGATTCCAAAGGAGCCGGCACCATGGGGTGAGCAAAATGCAACAGAAAGGGGCACTTCTTTCCTTTAAGTTCCTCATTATAGACCTTTGCCTACAGCTCACTAGAAGTACAGAGATCACAGGCTCTGTAGCCATACCTTGCCTCTTTCAGCTCTGCCATTCAGACCTCCCAGCATCCACTTTGGCCCAGCACCATAGCTGTGCCCCTGTTTCCTACGTCTCCACCTTCACGTCTCAGCATGATTTTCAATTCAGTGTGTTGACATGCCTCACCATCAGCCAAAGCCTGAGCTCATAGAACTGGGTGGTCTCTCTGCTACTGCCCTTTAAGGAGCCATTTGGTCCTGACTTCATTTCCTATTGTTTCTCGAGTATGAAAACCAATATTTTTACTGTTATTTCTCTGAGAGTATAACAAGTAATGGTTTTGTGCCACAGGAATTGTATTTATAATTATAAACACAAACTCAGCCTTCAGCTACATCCAAGTACCATTGCAGTTTTCAACAGTATTGGCTTGCTGTGCAAAATTTTACCTATCTTTCCAAATTTCTCCCTCCACTGACTTTCCTGTCACAGGCAACAATTCCTCCATTCACTTTGGCTTGTAGTTTTGATCCCATGTTAAAGGCAACAAATCCAAAAATGTTGGCTAAAACATCCGTGGAAAATTGTGTTTTTAGAGCATATCTTTGCCTTTAATCTGAACTGCTGCTTTTCACAGTTGAAAGCTTATAAAGGTAACTGATTCGAATTTTAAAGACAAATCCTTCCACTTAAAAAAAAAAAGACAAAGAAAACAGATCTGTTTCAGACACACTGGAACAGAAAATCCACACATTTTCTGTAGTTGTTCAAAACTAGATTTTTGTATTTAGATATTAACAATGCTTTAGGCTTCTCTGCCTTCTTTCTTCCCTCATATCCAGATAGAGTTATGTATCTTCCTCGTCTTCTCAGGTAAAATTATTCTCCTCTCTACCATGGAAAATGCAGTAAAAACAGAAGTCCCTTGGTACAAGCTGGGTGTTTCCTTCACTCCTTCTCTTCTTGCCTCACCACACCATACTTCCTTCTTCCCATTTGCCTTGTTCTCTTACCTTTTAGCAGATTTTGAGCAGTTTGAGTGCTTCTTTGCTAATGCCATTAAGGGAAATTAAGTGCAGGATTCTCTCACAAAGTGAGGGCAAGAAAGAAGCATTTTCAGTTTATATTATATTTTTCACTGCAGGCATCTAAACATACAGCAGAATACTATAAAGTATACAATGAAATTATATGTACACACACTGCTGATAAACCAGTTGAAGATACACTCAACATGTTCCACTGGAGTGAGGAATTCTCAGTGTTTGATGAAGAAATTATATTGCCAAATTAGAAACTGGCTCCTCATCTCTCTGAGTTTTTTCTCTTCTTGTTACTCTGTCTGTCTGTTCTGCAATACACATACCTTCAAACTTAGGTGATAACTGCAGTCTGCAGTGGCCACAATGCATATTTTAGCAAAGACAGATGAATGGCTTCCTGTTTAGGACCAGGTTGGGGACAGAGTGGCTGGAGAGCAGCCAAAAAGAAAGGAATCTGGGGGTACTGGTAGATGGTACTGAAGATGAGCCAGCAGTGTGCCCAGGTGGCCAGGAGAGCCAATGGCATCCTGGCCTGGATCAGGAATAGTGTGGCCAGTAGGACAAGGGAGGTTATTCTTCCCCTGTACTCAATACTGGTCAGGCCACACCTTGAGTGCTGTGTCCAGTTCTGGGCTCAAGAGAGATGTTGAGATACTGGAATGTGTCCACAGGAGGGCGACAAAGCTGGTGAGGGGACTGGAACACAGCCCTGTGAGAAGAGGCTGAGGGAGCTGGGGTTGCTTAGCCTGGAGAAGAGCAGGCTCAGGGGTGACCTCATTGCTGCCTATGACTACCTGAAGGGAGGTTGTAGCCAGGTGGGGGTTGGTCTCTTCTCCCAGGCAAGCACCAATAGAACAAGGGGACACAGTCTCAAGTTGTGCTGGGGGAGGTCTAAGCTGGATGTTAGGAGGAAGTTCTTCCCAGAGTGATTGGCATTGGAATGGGCTGCCCAGGGAGGTGGTGGAGTCACCATCCCTGGAGGTGTTCAAGAAAAGACTGGATGAGGCACTTAGTGCCATGGTCTAGTTGACTGGGCAGGGCTGGGTGATAGGCTGGACTGGATGATCTTGGAGGTCTCTTCCAGCCTGGTTGATTCTATGATTCTATGGTAACCAAATCCCATGAGAGTGAAGTTTGGTTTGTTTACTTCAGATCAAATCTTTCTGGCACGTGGGAAACATCCAGCACCTCAAACAGTCTTTTCACCTCACCTTAAGCTGGGTGAGAGTCCTTCTTTGCAGATGTAAATTGGTGTGAGACTGGAATCAAGCTTGAGTCTCGGACTTTTTTTGTCTTTCACACATTAGTAAATGTATCATTGCTTTACTAGCTGGTTACAGCAACAGGACACTAACTCCACTCTGTCTTCCAAATACTTCTGTATTCTTCATTAGAGAAATACAATTTATTGACTTCAATTTGGTTTAGATTAGAGCTAAAATTATTCCAGCACAGTAGATTTTACACTCTATTTTAGATTAGGGCTAAAATTAGTCCAGTGCAGTAGATTTTACACCCTATTCACATTTAAGTGTATATTTACTATTTCAATTCACAAACTTGCCTACACAATACTTATTTACTTAGATATGTCTAACCCACTTATCTAATCATCTTTGACCATGGGTTAGGTTTCTCCAACTTTGTAATAATAATTTAGAAACTGTAATGAAAACAACAGGATTCAATTCTGCTCCTGGGTTCAGCAGCTAGACTGTGGTCCCATCAAGGGGGTCTCAAAGGGCAACTGATTCAAGCCATAAATGTCCATCTAAGATCATCACAATGATGGCAACCACAACACTTAGGAAGGAGTCAGATTCTCCCGAAGAAAAGTCACAGGAAACAGAAGACTGTGATTGAGATCTATAAGGAGACTGTAGCAGAACAACATGATCAGATCAGTGTTACCACATCATCCAAGCAAGGAGTTTTCAATTGTGGTTACTGGCATTTGTGCAAGAGCATGCAATGACAAAATGCATCTTTGTTTTAAACACACAAACCTCTTATTCCCTTACAACCTCAGAACACAAGAGGTTTTTTGATGGATCAGTGCTACACTGCTACATGGATTAGCTTCTGTTTGAATAAAATATAATCATTTGTTTTACTTATATACCACAAACTGCATACATACATAGAAAGAAGAACGTGGCTTGTGGTTGAACCTTTGTGGCTTCCAGCATTTCAGTTTTGTTGTTTGTTGGGTTTTTTTAATGACCAGAGTGTAACAACGAACAATACAAAGAAGGAATAACAGTGTCTAACATACAGTTCCCTTTCTATTCCAAACTAGATCAAGACTTTTTGCTCCCAAATACAGGGATAAAACTGTACTGCTGTGTTTTGATCCAGTCTCCTAATGGAACTAATTTAATATTACATGAGTATAAATATTTTCTGCACACAAAGGGGCTCTGAGGAACATGAATTCTCCACCTGATTCAGTGGCAAGAAAGGAAAATAAATTCATCCTTAGGGGGAAAAAAAAAGAAAAAAAGAAACCCCCACTTCTGAACATATTATGGGTTTAATCTTTGATTTGGAATGCATATGGACTTTTGTTAAGAGCAACACAGGGAGTTCAGCTGGAAAAGTGCGGAAGGAGAGTGATGGGAGGAAGGTCCCACTGGTAGTATGTCCCACCTCTCCCATGTCCCATCCCTGATGTCCCCTTGCAGTGCCCAATTCTACCAGCTCTGGCTTTGGCTCATTTGGCAGCTGGGTGAGCACACATGCCCCATCTTGCTTTAGTGAGGAAAAGGAAGGTGTTCCTGGATATTTTTGCCAGTCTGTTGAGCCAAAAGAGGGCTTTGGAGCACCTTTCCTGAGCTTGAGAGAAGTGACAGAGATGCAGCAACTAAACCAGCATGAAGGGACATAACATCAAAAAAAGAGGCAGCATCACCTTTCCAGTGACACTGAGTGCAGCTCTGTCCTGCCTCATGAAACTTCACTGAAGGCATTAAAATCATTAGTATTCAACATGAAAAGTAGAGCTGCAGTAGACACAATGCAATTCATATCCATTTCTCCTTTTTTCTGCTCTTGGGAGACAACATCAGAATGAAAACCACAAATTACTCCCTCTGCCTACCCATGTTCCTTCTTGAAGCTACAAACCTGAATTACACTGATTAGCAGAATCAATATTCTATTGCTTTGTTCATAGAATCACAGAATCAAATAATGGTTTAGGTTGGAAGGGACCTTAAAGATCATCTAGTTCCAACCCCCCGTCTTAGGCAGGGACACCTCCCACTAGAACAGGTTGCTCAAGGCCTCATCCAACCTGGCCTTGAACACCTTCAAGGAGGGAGCAGCCACAACATCCCTAGGCAACCTGTTCCAGTGTCTCACCACCCTCACTGTAAAGAACCCTTTCCCAACAGCTAGTTTGAATCTCCCCTCTTCCAGTTTAAACCCATTACCCCTTGTCCTGTCATTACAAGACCTTGTATATCATCCCTCCCCAGCCTTCCTGCAGGCACCCTTCAGGAAGACTATTACAAGGTGTTCTCAAAGCCTTCTCTTCTCCAGGCTGAACAGCCACAGCTCTTGTAGCCTGTCCTCATAGCAAAGGTGCTCCAGCCCTCTGATCATCTTTGTGGCCCTCCTCTGGACTCACTCCAACAGTTTGAGGTCCTTCTTGTGTTGGGGGCTCCAGAACTGTACACTTCAGAACTGCTTCTTGAGCTTTCCCAGTCCCCTTTCCAAAGGGCTGTATTATAACTTCTCCAGCTTTATAAATAACATGTTTTATAATAACAACAGAGAGACTTTGGAAGTAATTTCCACTCAATAGGTGTCATTTTGGTCTGCCCCCTGCTTCTGCCAACATATTAAAATATAGTATCTATAGAAATTGCATGCAATATGCTAACTACCACATATATTTTTCCACAGCTATTAATTTCTGTGTACTAAATTGTATACTTTGGCAGAATCTTTAAGTGTGTGCAATTTAGAGATTGCAATATAATTTGATACGACCACATGAAATGGCAGCATTTGGAACACTGATCAAACAAATTTAGCTAATGGTTTAAAATAGGTATTTCCATATTTAAATATAATGCAAAATGCCATACATAAAAATCTAGTCTTAGTAGGCTAACAAAACCATTCTTTGTCCTCTTTATATGCACACAAAGACACATGCATCCTCTACAGTTGCCCTGAAATAACACTACATATAAACTCTCAACGAGTGGCAGTGGGATCTTAAAAATATCTTAATAACATTGCTGGATCAGAAAATTTTCCTCTAAAGCAAAACCAATACACGGACAAAAGTGTATAAATCCAAACTTCTCAGTTAAGATTTTATGTCATTTTGAGGGTCAGAACATATTTTAATTGAAAACAATGTTTTCAATAACAAATTGTAAATCAGTACTAATTAAATGTGCTGAAATATACAAAACTGATGGAAAGAGCTAAACATAAAACATACCCTAGCTGCTTTATAAGCATTCCAGCCTTTCTGCTGGGGAGCTGCACAGAACTTGCACATATTATTGGGTATTTTATTTTCATTTGGGTGCCATATAGTGCTACTAGGACTTGTTAGCAGTTTCTGTTCACACCAATTACTTTAGGGTACTGATGTGATTTCTCTGCTACATTTACAACTGCCTTAGTTAAACTTGTTACTGACAGCTGATGCAATCTGAACCATTTCCAATACCACACTATTAAAATTTCTAGGTGGTCAGGAAGGTCTTGGAGCTGTATGTGAGGACAGCGTCATCTTCTTTCCTTGGCTGCCTCTTTTGCCAGGCAATTAGATGTTTCTGCAAGCTGAATTTGTGCCAGAGATTTCACATGGAGATGACATGGAGTATCCTGGACCCTACTCCCTTTCGCATGGGACTCCTACACTGGTACAACCTATTGCCTAAAAATGGGCACCACTGAAGAGCCCAAAGGGTATTTGTTGTCTGAGGGAAGGGGAGACAACACCCTGGAAGACCCCATGTCTAACAACTTCGGCAGCATTTCTTATTTGAGTCCATCATATTTCAGTGTAACTGGTATATTGCCAACCACCAGTGTACATTATTACACATCCACATGCATGTATGAAACTCAAATGTAACGATGAAGCGGAATGGAAAGATCAGCTGATACCACAGCAAAGAACATTACAATAGTTGTTGAAGTTTCAAAATAAAAGAATCACAAAATGGCTTATGTTAGAAGAAATCTTTAAGTTCATTGAGTCCAACCATTCACCCAGTACTGCCAAGGCACCACAAAACCATGTCACTCAACACCACATCTTCACAGCTTTGAAACTCCCCCCAGGATGAGGTCTCCACCACTGTCCTTGGCAGCCTGGGCCAGCACTTGACAAGAAATTTTTCATGTCCACCCTAAACATCCACTGGGGAAACCTGAGGCCATTCCATCTTCTGTCACTTGTTCCTTGGGAAAAGAGATCAATCCCCACCTGGCTCAAACATCTTTTCAGGGAGTTCCACAGAGCTAAAAGGTCTCCCCTCAGCCTCTTTTACCCCAGGTTGAACAACCCCAGGTCCCTCAGCTGCTCTTCACAAGACCTGCTCTCTAGACCCTTCATCAGCGTTGTTGCCTTTCTCCTCTCCAACCCATCCTTGTTCTTTTTGAAGTGAGGGCCATAAAATTGAACCCAGGATTTGAAGTGCAGCCTCACTAGTACCCAGTGCAGGGGGGTGATGCCTGCACTGCTTCTGCTGATAACACCATTGCTCATCTAAGCCAGGATGCTGATGGCCTTCTTGGCCATGTGGACACACACTTAATCATCTCCAGCTGCTGCTGACAATCCCACCAGGGCCTTTTCCACCAGGCAGTTTCCAGTCACTCTGCCTCCAGCCTGCAGCACTCATGGGGTTGGTGTGACTCAAGTGCAGAACCCAACCCTTGGCCTTGTTGAGCCTCATTCCACTGGCCTCATCTGTAGATTCAGCCTGGCCAGAGCCCTTTGTAGAACCCCCTGCTCCTCCAGCAGATCCACTCTTCAGCCAGCTTGGTGACACCTGCATGTTGCCAAAATCATAATTCTGGAATAATACATGGTATTAGAGCCTTAGAAATACTTATTATAGATGTATAAAGTAGGTATGTCTACATTTTACTATATGTATACAGTGTGAACTACTGCATGTATATATTACAATGACGTTGGTATACACATAGAAGAAGATACATTAAATGGACAGAAGCAAAATACTGCAGCTCTACATGTTTGGTTTTTTTTTTCAGAACAGAGGAAGATTCTTGTTCAGACTCCAGTATTTCTGGTGGAAATACTTTTCAAGGCAGGCATGTTTTCCATTAACCTAAATATTGTTAAGCCAAACAGAAAATACCCTGTAAGAAAATAGCTTGATCATATACCATTCAGAAACACTGTGCCACACATCTGCTTAGGGACCTGCTAATGTTCAAATACAAGCCTAATTACTTGTTAAAGTTATTTGTTTGTTCTGGAAAACTAATGCACAGATCCATGTTAATTCATAGACAGTAAGTCTGAGTTCCACATGACAAGCTTGATCCGGAGCATATTAAAGTCAGTGGAAGTTCATTGACGTCAAAGGATTTCAGATCAGAAACTAAAATAAGGTATTAGAGCAGAACATTGAATAACCCTTTTGTTAGCTCTTCATTCATCTTTGCAGATGGAGAGAACTGCTTTTTTCTTCTTCTTACTCTCTTGTTTTCTTGTCTTTTCTTTCTTCTTCCCTTTTTTACTTCCTTTTTCCACTCTCTTTTTACCTTTTTTCCTATCATTCTCCTTTTCATTATTCTTTCATTTCTTCAAACCAATTAAATAACTATGTTGTAAAAATTCAATGACACTTAATGCAAATTATTTCTGCCAGAGCTGTAGTCAGTGCATTTATGACCCCTAAAATGGTATGTGGATCTGAGAAATATGACACTAGCAAAAAAAAAAGTCACCATAAGTCTTCTAGGGCACAATGTCTCAGGCATTTCAGCATGTACTAAGTAGTTGATCTTTCAGCTACTGCTGTATTTGGGTTCTCCTGTAGTACCAGCAATTCTACTCCTTCTTAGCACTGTGTAGTATCTCATTGCTTCTAATTGTCCCACAACCACTTACTTCACAATTCTGCTCTTTGTGTAAGAAAACAAAAATATATATTCTTTCTTCTGAAATGTCTGGCTTCATTTGTATGTTGTACTCTTAGCCTTACCCACAGCCAGCAAAGGGCAATGTGAACCACAGGTGTTGCAAACTTGATTCTTTGTAAAAAAGCCTAAGAATTCCATTTTTTCAACTCTATTCTCTAATTATATCTTAATTAAGAGAGTCAATTTTGGCAGGAGACACAAGGGTTAAGATAAATGAGGAGTCAGTTAAGGCTTGAAACTTTTGTTAAGAGAGTATCATGTAAGTTTTCTTTTGGTGGGGTTTTTTTTTCCTTTTCTGTGGCATGTTGTATTTTCTTTCCAGGGGCCAATGTGCTGGGGTCCTGTATGTGCTTGCTGTGGTGTTAACTGTCACCTTAGAGCAGTGGTCCTCTCTGGCGGTTTGGAATTTCACCCCTGAGCAAGTGCAAAATCCTGACAAGTTGGTGAAATGTAAGGAAAAAGAAGCACAAAGCAGCTCATCCTGTAAAAGATAAGGATGAACCAGGGAACAAGAGAAAAAGTGAGCTGTTTGCTCTCTCCGCTCTTATCAGGCTTTGGCAGATGGCCAAGGACAGTGGATGAAAATAGCAAAGCCCTTAGGGAAGAAAAAACATCTCTCTTCCTCTGCACAGGCCTGTGTTTCAGCCATAAGGAACAGATGCTCCCCTGTCTGAAGGAGAGAATCTCTAAGGTACATAACTTGAAGTACCCTGTGGTTTTACTTGTGTGACCATGGGGAGGACATGAAGAAGTGGAATGGAAAACCCAGTTGAGTCCTGGCTTCAAAAGTACCTGACTTACAGGGGAATTCTCCCCCAGGGAATACTGCCTCAGTTCCCAGTGGCAAATCACCCAAGAAGAGCAGACAATCTGATACTGCTTCTGATTCTTCTGAAAGGACTCACAAAGCAGCCTCACAAGATGCAGGTGAATCAAGTCAGAATTAGAGGGGCCTTGCCTCCAACCAGATGGAGAAGAGGGACAACTGGGTTTGTTGGACTATACAGAACTGACAGCTTGGCAGGTAGAAGAGATGGCACCCGTTTGTATTTCTCGTGTGACAGAGGGAAGTCCACTCCTGCATGCACTGGAAGCTGAGCACCAGAATGGGAGCCACAGTTTGCTTTTACTTGGAGGGTGGAAGGAGTCACTGGACTTGATTGCCCCAGGGGTGGAAACTCAGCTCCACCATTTGGACTGGTCATGGACTGATCCAGACTGTACTGGAACAGAGTGAAACTCAGAGCATCTGCAGTGAGCAGTCTTCTGTGTACTGTAAACCAATTTCACTTTGAGTGAGAGTGGACAGTGTCTGATGTATTGCTTGAATGCTGATTGTTGCTGAGCATGATGCAGATGGTATAGAATAAGGGGTGGAGAATGTCATGGACTGAGTTGAACCTGCTGCTGTTATTTATACCATGCTGCAGTCATGCCAGCTTCAAAAAATGAAAGTGCTGTATTATGGGGCTTAAAGTTCAGATTACAACATGAGAGGTTTCCCGTTCCAGTGCTGCTTCAGGGTTCCAGATTCTTGGGTGTTGGCTCCTCTCTGGAGGCATGGCGGCAGAATGAGGGGAGTCAGGCAGCTGCTGGTTTTGGTTTTATGTTTTGTGCTGGGTTTTTTTTTCCCTGTGTATTTCACAGTGCTTCTTCTGCAAATATGCTAAGATAATCATGCATTGTATTATTTGATTAGATTGTTAGATAAGTTAATTATGCTTTGCAGTTATGATATCTCGTGTTATATTAAACTCTTATCTCTTTATTTCAACTCTGAGTTGTGTGTGTCACTCTTCCCCTCGCTTTTGTTTTGGGGGAGCAGGCAGATTAGCCTTGTGGTCAACGACAACAAAGCCCAAGAGTTTAATTTTTTCAACTCAATTCTCTAATTATATCAGAGAACATTTTGGAGGAGGAAGATATACTTCTTTGCCTTCTTTTATTGCTGAAATAAAGGATATTTTGAATCTAAGTCAGGTGGGGATTACTCAGAATTTGAGCATCCCTTTACAGCACACAGCATTATTACTTAACAATGCAAGACCATTCCTTTGAGGTATCCAGAGTACTTCTATATCCAACATGCACTGAATACTCCTGACATAACAGTATTTATAAGCTGCATGAAATAAGTGACATGAGAGTATAAACAATATCCCCAGCAAGCAGTGAGAGACAGTGCAGTTTGTAAACAGCCTGCTCCATTCTCCTCCCTGAGTTTTTCTTTTCCACATATTTCTGCCTTCCTACTATAAAGGTTTCCAGTATAAAAGGTCTGTTAGAAAGACTTTGTTCTTACATACATGTGCATGCACATTCACAGTGCCTGGGAGAAGCATTTGATTGACTGCTGGAATAGTCTAAAATGGACACTCTCTGATGCTTTTTTTTATGCTAAGTCTTTATTTGATGTGTACCTTAGCAGAGTCTTAACAAATGAAATGAGCATAACCTAAAGGAATTCAGGTTTAAAACATAAGCATTAAATGAGTGACAAATCCCAGGGTGAGAGTTGACTCTTTCAAGGCAGATTATTCAAAATGCTTACAGCTGATGTTATTCAAGCATCACAAACATTGTAGTCTCTGCGAATGGCACAGTAACAAGAATGAAATGGAGGATCACAGAGTCGTGCCTGAGGCTACCTTTACTGAAATTGAAAGCACACCTTGGCTTCATTGAAATTGACTGGAGTTGTGTTATCAACATCAGCAGAAGTAAAAATAGCTCAAATGTGGCCAGCTAGTGGCATCCCTACAATATAATCTAAATCTCAGCTGACATCAAATATTGTGCTACCACTGAAACAAACATTCTCAGCTGACTGGAGTTTGTCATAGGCTGCAAAGCAGAAGGCCTCAGACATTAAGAGCTGAATTTCTCTGCAGTAACATGTCATTTAAACAAGATCCATAGGCCTCATGAAATCCTCCTCAAGTCCAAGGAAAACATTTGAGTTTATGCAATCCTGGCATTATATTCCATTACACAATGTAAACAGAAGCTAAAGATATCTCAGATAATGAAAATATTAGCTTTGAGATCCAGAGTGCATCTTGCAGACTTTGTTCAGATGTTTATATTGTACCCCTAGTGATTTCCAGATCCAGGAAAGATTCTTAGCACAGATGTGGCACAGTGCAACCCCATACTGATGCCTTCCTGCAACACTACACCCAGCATAACAAGCTTTTCCAGATCCCTGAGTGTGGTGCCAATGAATAATCAGGCACGACACCAAACAGTTAGCCAGGCTGAAAGAAAGTGCCCTGCTGTATCACCATCCTGAAAGCCGTAGGGAGCAACAACTGGCACTGCCAGAATTCCCTGCAAAACTCAGGTTTCAGGACTTTAGTGCAAGTACACTCAAGTTGGCCCCCTGGAGAACAGACTCCAGGCACTGAAAGAGTAATCTTTGGGTTTATATTAAAGAAGGCTCCTTTTATTCAGCAGCATGTACAGTGGTTACCATTAGAACCTTAAGCTCACATCAATATTAATCTATTTTTGCTGGTCCAAACAAATTACTGAATGCAGTCAAAAAACGTTTTGTCCTTTTGTATTCAACTTACAACAGGTAAAATTACCCAAGTCTCCTCAATGTGTATTTCTGAGTACAAACATTCGGAGGACTACAAAATAATCACTATTACAAATTGTACTTGTTCCAGTAAAGTGTGCAGTTACAAAACCAGTATTTAAAATATTTATAGGATGATATTATACTTTTGAACATCAGCAAATATACTACATTTTATACACTCTTTCTAAAGCTCAGTTGTCTGATGATTCTGTATGCTTAAATAGTATTAAATATCTAAACTACTGCGTTTCAAAACTCACCCATTTAGTGTTTTTCAATGACTGCCTCTGTGAAGGAAAAAAAAAGAATCTCCTAATCACCTCTTGTGATGCATTAATATCCATCTCAGACTTTGGTGTTATCTCAAACACCTAGAGCAGTTACATTTTCTTGATGATCAGAACAACACTCCTATGTTTGATTTCAACACTGCTGTGCTACAGTAAAAAACAAAGGACATTATGGCTGCAGAACTGTGAACACTAATGTCTCTAAAGGTGTTCCTTTCCTTGGAGTCCATAAATTCATAGAATGCTTTCATCTGGAAGGCATGTTAATGATCATCCAATTCCAACATCCCCACCATGGTTGAGGACACCTTCCACTAGACCAGGATGCTCAAGGCCTCATCTAACCCAGCCTTGAACCCCTTAAGGGAAGGGACATCCAAGACCTTTCTTAGAAACCTGTGTCAGTGTCTCACCACCCTCTGTAAAGGTGAGAGACTGTAAAGAATGTCTTCCTAACCTCCAGTCTAAATCTGTCCTCAAGCTTCAATCCATTCCCTCTTGTCCTATCACAACAAGCCCTTAAAAAAGTCCCTTCCCAGCTTTCTTGTATGCCCCTTTCAGGTACTGGAAAGCTGCTGTAAGGTCTCCCCACAGCGTTTTTTTTCTCTATGCTGAACAGCCCAAACTCTTGTAGGCTGTCCCCATAGGGGAGATGCTCCAGCCCTCTGATGATCTTTGTGGCCCTCCTCTGGACCCACTCTAGCAGTTCCATGTCCCTCTTATGCTGAAGGCATCAGAACTGGATGCAGTACTTTGAGCAGAGTCTCATGAGAGCAGAGTAAAGGGGCAGAAACACCTCCATTAACCTGCTGGTCACGCTTCTTTTGATGCATCCCAACATATGGTTGGCAAGCGCACGTTGCAAGCTTACGTTGAGTTTTTCATTAGCTGACACCCCCAGGTCCTTGTCCTCAAGATGTTCTTAACCCATTCCTCACCTAGCTTATATTTGTGCTTGAGATTGTCCTGACCCTGGTGTAGGACCTTACGCTTTGCACCTCGTGCCTTGTTGAACTTGAGGTTGCCTTGGATGCACCTCTCAAGCCTGTCCAATCCCCTCTGCTTGACTTCCCTTCTCTCCAGTGCATCAACCAGACAGCTTGGTGTCACACACAATCGTGCTGAGGGCACATCCAATTCCACTGTCCATAATGCTGACAAAGATGTCAAAACACCACAGGTCCCGGTACCAACCCCTGAGGGACACCTCTCATCACTGGTCTCCATTGAGCCCTTGACCTCCATTATCTGACTGCAGCCATCCAGCCAATTCCTTATCCGGAGCGTGACCCACTCCTCTAGACCACGCCTTATCAATTTGATGACCAGGATGTTATGCAGGACAGTGTCAAATGCATTACACAACTTCAGGCAGACAACAAGCTTTCCCCTTATCCAATGATGCTGTATCTCCACCACAGAGAGCCACCAAGTTCATCAGGCATGATTTGTCCCTAGTGAAGTTAACGCCTATCACCTCTTCCTCATTTTCTCTATACCTTAACAAAGCCTTCAGGAGGATCTGCCCCATGACCTTGCCAGACACACAGGTGAGACTGACTGGCCTATAATTTCTGGGGTCTTCCTCTTTTCTTTTTTTTGAGGATGGGTGTTATGTTTCTCCTTTCAACTCAGCAAGGACTTCACCAGATTGCCATAACTTAACTTGTTCTTATATGATTTTGAGACATCTTCTATCAAATATATTGAGCATCTAGAAAGTAGATACCTCTAATTCAAACCATGTCTTAATTTTCGGCTTCTCTGATGATCTCATCTCTCAACCAACATTTGCAGTTGTGCATTGTGCAATTCTCCCTTTAAGTCCTGACTTGTTTAATAAAAGATCTGTTTCAAACTGAGCTTTTCCACAATGCATAGGAATATAAATATTAATGTCTCACATTCTGTACCTATAACATTTCTGAAAGTGTCTCCAAAAGATAATTAAAAAAATATTAGTTATAGTAAACTGAACTCCCTGCAAGTATGGAATATATTGCCCCGTATTTTTTGTTCATTTATTCTCTACAATTACACAAACCTCTCAGGGCCTTGTACATAAATAACTCAATTTTGCTCAAAGAGAAGTTACTCAGGATCTGCACTAGAAAAAAACTTTGTATTTCACTGTAGATTTTTCTTCCAAAACTGAAATGTATGTGTTCTTCTTTAACATAAAGCCAAGAAACTCACCCACATACCCAAAGAATGTGCACAGACACGAGTCACAAATAAAAGAACAAGAGCCAAAATATGAGAAAATTTTGTTTCAGAGCAGTGCTGTCTTGCTTTCACTCATGCTTTGGAGAAGCATATAATTTCAAAGCTGAAAATGTATGAAAAGACATTATGGACTTTTTCACCCTTACTCTTCAAATCCATTTCTAAAACTGTTGTTCACTTTACTTATAAAATAAAATTCATTAACTGGCTTAGGTTCTGATTCCACTGTGCATTGTATTAGAAACTATTGCTATTCCATTTTACATTTGGGCTAATCTTCCTCCTTGACCAACACCTGCTTAGTGAGGTACTATACCATAAAGCACTAGAACGGTGTAAAGGTGCCTATGTTGGCATGTGTGACAGAACAGAAATATGCTGGAAATAATATTTATGTACTATTAATGTAAAGGCAGGTTCTTATGCAGATTCTGTACTAATCTGGGGAAGTATATCACTCCACAATTATGTCTGTTAATTACAATACCTGAACATGTTAAATTTGTTCTCAACAGAAATAAAGTTCAACTGTACAGGTTAAAATAAGGAGCATGCATACAAATATATTTGTACATAATAAGAAGTATATGTATTAGTTGCCTGAGCACTTTGATGAAGCCTTCCATTACTTAGCTGATTAAAGAACAGAATAAAAATGCAGAAAACTCCAGAGGTAAGAAACCTTGTTAATGATCAGTAACAACTGCATATAATTAAGGTGCTTCTGAAGTCTCAGTAAGCACTAAGCATACTCTTATTATCAACAGCTATTCAGTTAACTTTAAATGGTAATAGATGGATATTTCCATCCCCAGGCAGTAATGCCTGTATGACTAGAGGAAAAGAGAAATCCTGATTTCATATTTCCTGGACAGTTGGCAATCACAGGTTTTGAATTTTACTGAGTAGGCAACTTCATAGTTTTAATTCTCTCTTGATTAAACCTTCTTTCTGGTGATTAGATTTGTGCGCACTGAGCTGGAAACTAGTTTCAAAGACAGATGTCCTCTTTCTCTCACCTGCCATGAAACTCCTCCATCCATATGGAGAAAGTCAGCAGAAGCCTAGTCACCACTTAATAGTCACTAGGTTTGGCAAAACAGAGGTAAACTGATATTTAAGTAGTGCCTCGAGGTAGCTCTGGCTCCTTGCAAAGGTGGAATTTCACCCATAAATCTTACACGTCTTGTTCCGCTGAAAAATTAATACTGAGACTGATTTTTTTAATACAAGGAGCAGGTTATAGTTACACCACTAAGTGAGGTGTTTTCAACATCTTTGGACTGGAATTAAAGTGTTTCCCAAGTGGCTGTAAAATGCATAGCAAGTTTAACAAGCTTCTTACATTATCCCTTAAATTCTCTCTGCCTCAATGCAGACATCAATTTGGGAGATTTTAAGTAGCTTAAAAGAAAACTCCAGCCTCCTACTTAATATCATTGCTAACATCATCATCATCTACCATGTTTGGGGAATGATTATTTTGCAAGAAGATGCTTACTTTTTACAAGTAATAAAAGTATAGCCTGGCCAGGACTGTAAAGCTTTATTAGGAGGAAGATCAAATTGTGTTTTATCGGAACACTCAGTAACTCTTCCTCTTAGCTTGATTCTGTTTAGTTTAAATTCAATCTGCAAAATACCTCCTAATTCAATAATGCTGGGTCAAACCTGTAAGAACTCTTTACAAAGCCAGTGTTGACTCCCTAGACAAAACACTAACAGTATCTTAGCCATTTACTTGTGCTTATCTGGAAAATCAGTTATTTGTAAGAATTTTCCTGCCTAGATCTCATCACTGTCTACCTTGGATTTATACAGCAACTGACACTAGAGTGTGAAAGTAATTGGAGGCTGACCAAAGGCAGCCTTTACTCTATAACCTTTTGTTAACTGAGAGGCAGTTATATGATTTTTTTCCTGATATGTTTCCTGTTGACATCTGAGTATATCCCAAAGCTACATTACTAAGTGCATGGTATGACAGCTTTTGCCCAACAGGAATCTGTACTCCCAAAGGAGCTGAAAACTAAGTTAAAAGAGATGACCACCAGCATTAAAGATACACCATTTCCTTTGTCTACCTAGGTCCCATGATGCAAATCACTGCTGCACCCAAGTGCAACGCTAACATGCTTCACAAAGTGCCCTTCCACCAGGGAGTGACTGAAATGTCATCCAAAGGGGCCTGGACAAGCTGGAGAGGTGGGCCCAGGTGAACCTCATCAGGTTCAACAAGAGCAAGTGCAGGGTATTGCACCAGGGCCAGAACAATTCTCACTATCAATACAGACTGGGGGATGAGGTGGTAGAAGGCAGCCCTGAGGAAAAGGACTTGGGAGTGCTGATGGACAAGAAGCTGGACATGAGCAGACAGTGTGAGCTTGCAGCCCAGAAGGCAAATCACATCCTGGGCTGCACCAAAAGATGCATTACCAGCAGATCCAGAGGGGTTATTCTGACACTCTGCTCTGGTAAGACCTCACCTGGAGTACTGTGTCCAGATCTGGAGCCCTCAATACAGGACAGGCATGGACCTGATGGAGTGGGTCCAGAGGAGGGCCAGTGGGTTGGAGCACCTCTGTTAAAATGACAGGTTGAGGGAGCTGGGGTTGTTCAGCCTGGAGAAGAGAAGGCTTCAGGGACAGCCAACAGCAGCCTTCCACTACCTGAAGGGGGTCTGCAAGAAGGATGGAGAGAGACTGTTTACAAAGGTCTGTGGTGATAGGACAAGGGATAACGGCTTCAAACTATAGAAGAGCAGATTTAGATTGGATGTTAGGAACAGGTTCTTTACTATAAGAGTGGTGGACCAGAACAAGTTGGACAGGGAGGAGGTCGAGGCCCCATCCCTGAAGATATTCAAGGTGATGCTCAACAGGGCAATCTGATCTAGTTGAGAATGTCCCTGCTGACTGCAGGGGCCATGGGACTAGATGGCTTTTGGAGGTCCTTCCAACCCAGACCATTCTATGATTCTGTGATACTATGAAATGCAGAGCAAAAAAACCCAACAATTGGCAAATTCTACTTGTTTTTATGTCTTGTGTGCCCAGTCCTAGTGAGTAGGAGCTTCTTCAAAATCTCCTTAATGCAAAAAAAACATATTTGATGACTTCAGTCCCCAGCTAAAACTGTCAGACAACATGGATTCTCAACAAAAGAAACCAACACACCCACATAAATTATTCATAAAATCAGCAGTATGTGGTAAGGATCTGAGAGCAAGGTTTCACCCTTGGAAGCTCTAAGCAACTACTAATTAGATTTCCAGGTCTTACTGACTCTTTAAGGATTTCCCAGTTTGAAAGAGCGCAACTAACCATTAAATGATCTGCTGCTGTCACATTAAGCAAACTGAACCAACGTGTAGAGAATTTAGGCCATTTCTATAAACACATTTGAAAACAAAATTGACAGGAGTTTTCAAATAGGCCCTCAGTGAAAAAAAAAAGTTTTCAGGGCCTGTATAATCTCCCCAGATGATATCTTCTCCATATGTGCCTGAACTGCACACCAGCCAAGAAGCTCTCTGAGAGCTCAAGTCACTCTGACAGAATCTCACAATACACCACTCGACTGGATGGAGAGCACAGCTAAAATTCCTGGCTAGGAAATACATCACTCAAAAACAAACGTGGTCCAGGAAAAAAAAGTCATGGAAAACATTGAAAACAGTCATATGGCAATGCAAGATGTCAGCAAATGTCCCTTTTTTTTAACCAAAAAAGCTGAAAGTCAGCATAATTGAGTGCATTGTGCTAGCTTTCTTATCAGAAGTACTTTTTGCAAGCCATTTCTGTGACAATGTGTCACATTAAAAGAAAACAAAGAAAAAAAACCCAAAAAGTCAACCAAATGAAAAAATAAAAGCATCAGGCCTACTTTCACTGTGCTAAATCTCTAAACCAACTGTAAATTAAGTATTGAACACACTTCCAAGCCTGGACCCTACCGCACTTATATGTCCAGCAATCACAAGTGTACTGAACTGAGCATGTCAGAAAAAGGGGAACTTTGCTTTACTTAATTGGATTGTTAATGATCTCCACACCCCATGATAAGCATTTAAAACAACTTACTATTCCTGCATTTAAAACAAAAATAACTTCAGGAGGTTTATTGCCACACACAACTTCATTTGCAGCAAATTCTGTATTTCTGCCTGAGCAACAGACAGAAATGAGCCTGCAGAAAGCACAAAAGAAGTACATATGTCACAAATAATCCATTTCCCTCCCTTTGCCAGGAAATCTTCTCCATTCTTTAAAGCTGTTCTGTTGTCCATAAAGTATTAGTCTGGCAAGCCAAAGGATCCCTCACCAACCTCTCCAGAGCTGTTTCCCATCATCTCACTGGGAACTGGTGGTGTTGTCCTGAAGCCCTCAAGGGAGCAAACACTAGCATCTCCAGTATCAGCTTGCCCTTCTGTGTCCCCTTGTGGCTGGGTGTCCACATACTGATGTAGGCAAGAAGCCAACATAAAGGACAGCATAAAGGAAATAATCTGTTCTGCATTCTACTAGGATTTCCCTAATCACAGGATCAGGATCACAGGATATGACGGGCTGGAAGGAATCCAAGGAGATCATCAAGTCCAACCCCCCTGCCAGAGCAGGACAATCCTATCTAACACAGACCACAGGGGGACACATCCAGACAGGCCTTGAAAGTCTCCAGAGAAGGAGACTCCACGAGCTCTCTAGGAAGCCTGTTTCAGTGCTCTGTGACCCTTACAGTAAAGAAGTTCCCCCTTGTGTTGAGGCGGAACCTCTTTTGCTGCAACTTACACCTCTTTTGCTGCAACTTGATGTGCAAAGGGATCGTGGTCCTGCCAAGGAATAACAGGCCTGTGGGTTGTGCTTCCAGAATCTGACTATTTCTACCTGACAGGGTACCAGGAGCAGCGCCTCTTCCTCAGGGTACCAAGGGCAGTACCTGCTCCTCAGCTCCCAGAACAAGCCCCACACATCCCTCAGCATCTCTCAAACTGCTCTATGTGGTGTGGGAAGTGGAACGAGGAGCTGACAAAATAGGATCATTAACTGCTACGCATATGATTGATTCAGCTCCTTCCAAACCCGAGCTCCTGAGATCAAAGCAGATCACCATCATCAACTGCTCGGGGAGAGAGAAATAGCTGGATATGCCACACAGATAAGCTGCAATTGGCCTGGGTTTGTGACAACAGCAGTCAGTGGCTCCCATTTTGCTCCTCTGTCTCTGGAGAAAACTGATGTGGCTTTGCTCAGGTTAAAGTATGCGCTAAGTGTTGTTTTACATATCCATACTGCACAGTAGGGTGCAAAAGTGCAGGAATCCCACATTGTGGTTGATCCAAGTCAGGCAGCACAGCAGAGAAGTCCCTCTACAAGCTTTGGTAAGTTGGGAGCAGTTAAAAACAGCTGTGCAGCTCTCAGAGCTGAACTAGATCACACAACGTGCAATCCCCAGCTCTTCTACTTTATATTGCTGCTTTTTCCTTTTATTCATTTATTTGAAGTTAACATTAAATGAAAACAGGAGGGAACATGAAAGGGCAATTAAACCAACCAAACTGCTGCCTAGGAAATACATAAAAGGCATGATGCATTAATATACTGGTCATGCAGCTACAAAAGCAAGTAATGAACACCACCACATCTATTTTACCATCTTTAGGCAACATGAGATTTTCTCTTTTTGCTTGCTATTTTTTTTTCTGAGCAATGCACTATGCAGTTGTATTTAAACCAGATGCAGGTCGCTGGTTTCTCAGTTGTCTTGGTTTGTATTTTTTTCCTTTTGCATTTGTTGTTCATCTGCTATGCTTGGCTAACAAGAGCTGCTTTTGTTAGGAATTTTTGCTGCAATATATTTGAAGGTCAGATATCATCTAATTCCTTAACCCCCAAATCTCTCAAGTTTATCAGAATCTCTTTTTACCTTATCAGCTTAAATCTGGAGTGATTTTTCATTAAGACTGCAGTTACAAGTAATACTACACTCCTAAACCAGATCTGTTATGTCTTACATTACTGAAAAGTCATAGCTCAAAGCTCACAGGACTTGAGGCCTTATTGCTTTCTGTAACAGTCACTGCCTGCACCTTCACCCAAAGGAATGGTTTGAAACAAGATGATCCTCCTGGGTTCAGCTGACAGACAGAACTTTCTCTAGAAAACATACAGTGAGCCAAGTAAGAGCTTTAAGATGCAAGGGTATGATGCAAGTAGCTATAGATATGGGTCCAGAGGGCAGAAGACAATTATCTTCTCCAGCATTATCCAGGACTCACTTTATGCAAGATGCATGCAGCCTGTGCAAGTACAGATGCAAACATACTGGCACAGGTGTAGCAGCCCTGAGCCTAGAGACCTATACCTGCATTTTCAGAAGACCAGGAAGTCACACAAAGAACTTCCCAAAAGAACTGGTAAAAAATAGTTTAAAAGATTTGTCATGAAAAATTCTGGGAAGAAAAAAAATCCAGTTTTGGCTTTGAGTTGGATCAAGGCATTTTTAAATATGGTGAGCATGGGCCTTTGAGCAACAAAACTTTGCAAGATTGAAAAGCAATGAAAAAAATAGAAACATTTACATTTCCAAAGCAAAGACATTTTTCATCACCCAAAATGTCTGACTGAAAAATATTATTCTCTTTCCCCCAAATGAAAAAAACAGTGGCTGCCTCCAAGAGCAGCTCCCTTTGACTCTGGGTTGGCACAGAAGGAAGGTCTGAATAGGAATGGATATGGGCAGGGGTGAAAACACAAACATGAAAAAGAAAGATTTTCAGACAGGGGAATAGGCTGCAAAGTATTTTAGAAGAAGTGCTTCATACTTGCCTGTTCTCATTCTTCCTCATGCATCCATTATTGACCACTGACCAAATGAACAGGCTCAGAGCAGCTGCTCCCATACTGTTATTTATAATAAATGGTTCTGCTACATCTACAGAAAACTACACTGACTCCCCTGTAAAGGCCACAAGGATTTCTATCTGATGCTACTCATCCTTCAAACTATCCATGGAGAAGTATTAGGTAAGAGATACCAAGGCATCAGAGGCCTCAACATAGATACACACAGATGCAGCATCACTATTGTAGGCAGTTACATAAATCCACTGCCAGCAGAAAAGCAATGAAGACTTCCCCCAAGCCCTCCTCCCAGAGCTACTCATCTTCAGCCATGCACTGTGAGAGCACCACATGCTCTTGCTTCCTTCTTCCCCTTACCTGCTTGCCACTCCAGCACCAGAATGACAATACATGCATGCTAATTTTGTGTGATGGTAGTATCTAGAGATGATTCCACAGGTGACAATGTATTAAAAATGGATTTAGAAGAGGTCATAGACAAGGGGAGGGACTTTTTAGGATATCAGGGAGTGACAGGACTAGGGGAAATGGAGCAAAGATGGAGGTGGGGAGATTCAGCCTGGACGTGAGGAGGAAGTTCTTCACCATGAGAGTGGTGAGAGCCTGGAACGAATTGCCCAGGCAGGTGGTTGAGGCCCCATCCCTGGAGATGTTTAAGGCCAGGCTGTTTAAGGAGGCTCTGGCCGTCCTTGATCTAGGGTAGGGTGTCCCTGCCCATGGCAGGGAAGTTGGAACAAGGTGATCCTTGTGGTCCCTTCCAACCCTGACTGATTCTATGGTTCTATATGTGTTTTCTTTATCACTTCTTCTTGGTTTCCATTCACATTTTAATTTAGAGCTCCAGATGAAATTCATTCTTGAAGATCATATTTTTACTGGTAATAAACACTCTACTTTAAACTTCACACAAAATGTAATAAGAAAGTGCATCACATACAGGTTTGGAGTAAGGGAGAGCTTGGTTAACAGTGGATAATTTTAATCCACTGATCCTGTGTCATGAAATTAAGCTTATTGCTCTCACAACTGAAAAACATCCTCTTAACAAAAGTAATGAGGTACTGCACACATTTTGATTTGGCTGTAGATTATCTCAACAGCAGCTAAGAAATCCAAAGCTACAGCATGTTGTATTATATGCTCCACTTTTTCACCTGTAAGTGCAATCTTATCATTCCTGTGTACTATATACCCTTATATATGTGCCAAAAAGCAACCTGTGCTTCTCTGTGGATGCCCAAGTACTAGGCACTACAAGCATCTACATGACTGCAGTGAGCAATGCAGTGACTAAAGAAGGGCAAAAGCACAGTAGAACCAAGTTCATAAGAACTGAGCTAGGGGATGGCAGTTGTTAATTGGTTGGGTTTGGGTTTTTTTTTGGGGGGGGGGGGGTTGCTTTAGTTAAGTTGCATAAGCAATACATCCTTTTTTCCTACTTAACATGATGATATACTCACAGAAGTTACTGATACTGTTTTTAATCATGTGAGGATATCTTTGACACTATTAGCAAGGTAAATCCAGTCTATAAAAAGAACATTTAGACTGAGGAATGTTATATGACTGTGTGAGTAATGCATATTGTTGTTCTACAAGTCAAACTCATAGCAAAGGGTTCAACAATGGTGACTTTTACTATATTACAATTAAATTGTCTGTGGAAAAATACAAGCAACCCAACGGACATGTCTTGATCTGCATCAGATGATGTGACTTAATAAATTTACTAGAGTCATAAAATAGTCTGCTATTTAGGATCTTCACAAATCTTCATGATGGAGCTTAGACTAAGCACTGTAATTGTATTAATTACTTCTGAACATATTTTAATCATTATAAATGTTTCAAAGTACTCCAAAAGAGAATCATAATAATTTGTTCTCATTTAAAAGTTATTTAGGATAAAAATTTAATAAAGTTATCACCCACTACTAGAAAGCCATTTCACTAGTCCTGACAACCTACAGAGTAACAACAGCATTGCCAGTGGACATGGCAAGGTATAAGCTGCCCCTTCTTTAACAGGGGATTTTTGTTTGAATTACACTTGTTTGTGTGTCTTGACTGAACAGAATCACTCTAACACAAGTTCCCAGAAACCTCAGCTACCACACTCCACATCTAGTTCTATTCTACTAGATGAGGGTTAGTGATAATAGCTACCTCAGGTCAAGCAGATCAGTTAGCTTATTTCTCTTTCCTAAAATCTTGTAGATTGGTTCAGCTTCTTCAAAATATCAGAATAATGACATACTGTCTTTTAAAGCTGCAGTAGTATCACAGTGAGAAGGAAGAAAGTCAATTTTCATGGTTATCAAAGACTCAGAAAAACTTACAGTGACAGTTTTGATAGAAATTTAAGCAGCTTTCTGGCAAAATAAAGAAAAAGTGTTTGGGGAAAAGTGAACAGGGTTCTAGTTAAACCACACACAAGACACTTGTGCCCCTCTAGACATTAGATGAGGTGTTTTAATGAAGTGTAGCTCTGAATACTCCAAATTTTCCAAGAGATGAACGGAACTGGAAAAATATTTGATTCAAACCTGTACAGGCAGAGAGAAGAATAGAACATTTTATACTAGATGAAAGGGAGCACATTTTACAGCTTCTGTCCCATTTCTGTTGATAACTATAATGAGTTTGCAGCGTTCAGAGCAATCAATGGCCTCTGCAACTTGTAATCAGTCCAGATGAATATTTTCCTTGTAGTGCTTTATCATTTATACAACCTGCTTATAAGTCACCTATTTCTTTCATGAATTATATAGTTTACATATAAGATCATTTCCCTAATCCCATATGTATATTTTTGCTGTAAACTCTCTCCTGCATAAAGATCACCTATGCTTTTCCAACCACACTTTCATGAGATGTTTCTTAATGAAACAAAAATCCCAGCTGTTTATCTTGTGCAAGCATGTAAGCATAACTGAACATGTGCTTTCCAATCTGTTAAAGCATGAAGACAGCACAGCACCTCACAGGTGTCATTATGAAGGTGTCCTTTCCCTACAATGGAAAACTAACACAAAGATTCAAGCATCAATTGCTTCTTTTCCCAGTTTTTAAAATTGCAGTCCTGGGAGAATGAGTCACCTGGAAAGAAGGAAGGAAAACACAATCTTTTTAAATCTCCCAGTCACCAGTCTGAGTTCAGGTATGGCCATCTGTAATCCAAAGCCATCCAGTAGCTGTTTAGAAATCTGCGTGCCATGAACTGGTGGCCACATGCCAGGCACTGATTAGGCATTGCTCAGCAGCGGGCTCAGAGAGGCCAGTGATGGTGCACCGATGAAGAAATAGGAGAAGTTTGTTCAACTGCAGGACTTGCTCTGGGGATAAACAGAAAAGTTCATGCTCACAGGCTTCAAGTTTGGGTCATCCCATAAGGAGGCATTTTTTCAGATGCAGTAGTGAGTGTCAATATTTGCATTTTTACTATGCCTACCCAAACATTATGTTTTTTCTTTCTGTTATCTCACACACGGATCAGGATGAGTTTAAAGGCACACCCACGGTAGACTCACAGCACAGGCTTTCCAGCACTATCTCAGAGCTGAGTGTAACTTTATCTAACTTGGCTTCTGAATTAGATTAAAATAACCAAACAGCCACACATTTCAATCTAGTTCCAGTCTAAGGATGCATGTGTGTGTCATCTGACTCCCTTGGTAATGCTAATGTCGATGTGGCCAACCCTCTTTGGGTGCAACAGGGAGACGCCTTCATCTTCACGTTACTGACAGGAAGCTGAGGCATGAAAAATTAAGGCCTGAACCCATAAAGAATACAACACAAACAGTTGTTAGATGCCACATGTTTGTGACAATAGCCTGAGTATTTTTTCCACACCTTCTGCCCTGGCTGTAGGCATGCTCCTGTCTCCAGATGCTCTCCCTTTCCCCTCAACAAAGGCTGACAGAATAACTGCGATAATAACAGCAATAACTGTAACCTCCCCTTTGCACAGTTCATGAAAAACAGTAAGGGTTAAGAAAAACTTTTGTATGGACACGAAGATCAAGGAAATCAGCTCAGAGTGCTGATAATTGCCGACAGATGGGACAAGGGGCTGAACCAGGAAGCACAGTTTTTGGGAGGGACACATCTCACACAGCACAATTACCCACAGCACTGGCACTGGACTAAGCAAGTAAAGCAACAACCCTCTGCAGCAGGAGAGTAAAGCACACCTAGCCTCCAGCCTGCCTGGTTCACCTGTGTGGAGGTCTACTAAGAAATAGCTTTGAGGCCTGTGGGTGAAGCTGCCACTGCAGCAAACTTGGCTCACTGAGGGTTCTCTCTTCCTCCTCTGTCCTCCTCCCAGAGTGCGTTGTCACTTTTAGTTTCACCCAGGCTCCAGCTCTGTACCTCAGGGTCACAGAGAGGAACGTGAAAGAGCAGGAGATGTAATCCTGGCTCTCCTAAACCCTGGGCTGATGTCCCTCCTCCTGCTCGTAAGAGTAAGAGGCAGTGGAGAAAACTACTGATCTGCTGCTAATCTCTGAAGAGCCTCCTCCAAACCACAAGATACTGGCTCTCACTTCACAAAAATCTTACAGCCTGGCAAAAGTGAGGCTTTTCTGAGCACCATTTACAGACACAAACTGTGTGGTTTCTTGTAGGTGGAGGCACAGTCAAACGCTTGGCTCGGCACACTGTGTTTCTGGTCTTCGTAAGCACACACTAAGACCTCGGGAAACAGAGAGCATCCAGCACTAATGATGTAACTGCGCTGGCTGAGTGGGACACACACACCCACGTGCACAAAATCTTTAACAGGGTGTGTGGATTGTCCCTTAGAGCTTCTTATGCTTTTATGTCAAGCGTGGCACCTATGATCTCTCTCCCTGCTTGCAGTGGCAAAACATCAGAAGTTACACACACAGATTCTTGGGCAGAAAGTGAATTTATTTCTCATTGCCAGTGTCATTAGAAACAGATAATAAGTACTGCAAGGCTTTTGCAATCCCTGCAGCCTGCCTCCAAGAACCTTGGATTCCGTTACAGCTCAAGTGACCTGCCCTGCTCAGAGATCACAGAAGGAAGTCTGTGAAAGAACTGGAATTCAAACACAGGTCTTTTAAATCCCAATCTGACTATAATTCTATATTTAAGTTATTCTATGTATCAAAAATGTTATGCATATTACACAGTATCACAGTATCACCAAGGTTGGAAGAGACCTCACAGATCATCAAGTCCAACCCTTTACCACAGAGCTCAAGGCTAGACCATGGCACCAAGTGCCACGTCCAATCCTGCCTTGAACAGCTCCAGGGACGGCGACTCCACCACCTCCCCGGAGGTGGTGGAATATTACTTCACTATTTGCAAGATCAGGGCCTGTATTTGGGTTTGCTCATTCTTGTAAGAAATTATTTTGCCTTTGAACAGCTGTGACGTATCTTAGAAGGCTTTTAGGAGTAAACCTAAAGGGTTGCCAGAGCCTGGGCACATACCTGTCCTCTTCAGTCTCCTAACATGCTCTGTTAAAACAATCGCAGAATCACAGAATTTCTTTGATTGGAAAAGATCTTCAAGGTCATTGAGTCCAATCACTAGTTTCACATTGAAAAGTTCTTAACTAAACCAAATCCCTCAGCACAACACCTAAATGGAATATTAGACTCACAGAAAACAAAATAATCAGAAACTCGAATGTACAGCTCAATGGTACCAAAAAGGGCTAATTAAAAAAAAAGTAAATTAATCTTCACATCTGCTAATAAAGTATATCACTCTTTCCAGATCTTAAACTTGCCTTGTAAGGACTGTAATGTGAGGTAAAATTACCTGCAATCCAGTCACCAGTGAGCACACAACAAGAAGCATTGCTTACAGCGCAAAGTTTCATCATAAATAACAAAGCATTGAATAGCATCTATAAAACTGCATCAAAAGTGAGCAGTTTCTGATATTTAAGATCTACCTAGCCATCTACAGTCCTGCACTGCCATCTGCAGCCTTCTGATAATAGCTAACCCAGCAGTCTCACATCACCTGAGCACTGGTATCATGCCTGTAAACATTAGGAGCACTCAGTGACTGGCAGATGGCTTTATCCACAGGTATTATCATATTAAAATAACCCAAATATTTATCTTTTTTTCAAGGTGATATTCTTGTTCTTTTTAGAGCTTTTTTTTTTTTTTTTTAATATCTCACTTCTTTAATGCTTTTGCTACCTGAAGTTGAATGTCAGGCCAGAATTACAATTCATTTCACAACCCAGAAAGTTATTTACAGGCTGAGTGTTTTAGAAGTTGAACAGGATGGCTTAGCTGCATATGAAATTTGGTTTATTTTTGTATAATTATAGCACTAAAATTGATTCCTAATAGAATATATCTTCTAGCATCTACTTTCAGAAACATACAAACATCCTTTCTCATATGCAAAAGTTGTTTGTATGGTAAAAACATGCTAGAATATGTTCTCTCTTCCAGGTTATGGAATTAGATCAGCCAAATTAGCACAGAGCTATTACCCATCATGGTACTGGAATGTGGCTGAATGTAACAAGGCACAATGGCTGAGCAAGCTACCATGCACCAGTGGTGAGGAACCACAGCTGACTGTGATCCTCCATAAAACTTCCCCCAGTCAACAACCAACAACCCTTTAGGAGATGTTGCAGCAAGAATGTCCTGGGTTAAGAAAACAAAATAAGGGTGAAAACATGGGTTTGAATGAATTAGCTGGTTTATAGTAGTAAGACAAACAAAAAATATCCATTCACTATCAATGTGCAAATAAGGCATGCCAGAACATCAAGAAGGGTGCAGCTCAGCTGCACCATTTACCATAGCCCTTCTAAGACCTGGTGTAAGCTCGACCTGAAAGAACCTGACTGACT
This sequence comes from Tricholaema leucomelas, assembly GCA_013400475.1. Taxonomy (NCBI): domain Eukaryota; kingdom Metazoa; phylum Chordata; class Aves; order Piciformes; family Lybiidae; genus Tricholaema lacrymosa; species Tricholaema leucomelas. The sequence continues at coordinate 1,130,152 of WAAF01003250.1, read as the reverse complement.
AATAGGTAATTTAACATTGGGTTTGCACATACTGTCCATCAGTTACCAGGAGGTGACACATCATCAGTCAGTGAGCACTGATCACAGTCCATGTGCACACTGCAAAACAGGCCACAGCTCTTAAGGAACTGCAAGGCATTGAGTGCAGGATGCCCCAGCTGCACTGGTAGCACCAAGCAGGTAGAGGACTCAGGCTGTCTGAGCAGATCATCCTTTTCCAGATTAGAGATTAAGCATGCTGCTGGGAGCTCAGTGGGAGCAAAAGAGATACTGCCTATTAGAGAGGTAAGATGTCATGCACTATTTGCAGTACCTCACCTCCCTGTAAGGCAGCAGCTCTCAGCAATCACTGCATTCAGAAGTCATCAGAGTAAGGAGCCATGAACAGTTGTCCTGCACAAATGTTTTTCCTGACATGCTGCAGCACCAAACTCTTCATCCTGCCATCTCTATGCTGCTTGGTTATTTAAAATCTAAGCACACAATGGCTTGGGAACTCACTGCTGGTGCTAACCCCTGCTCTACAGCACATTATCAAAGTAAATTGTTTCATTGTTGGTAGTATCATATAAGGATTTGATTGGCTTTGATCTGAAATAATGAATGGGACTAAGATGATAAAAGATCTCAAGAAATATATATTTGGGGTAATTGTCATGTAATGAAAGATTTGGTACTGTCTACATAGCAGCCCACATCAGCTCTTGCCTTCATTTGTACCTGCTCCCCTCACGATGCAGAGTGGGAATAACTATTTGGTTGGCTTTATCTTAAAAACCAAATGCTTTTCCCAGTTCCTGATGAAATAGTGATTAGTATTAGACCCAGGATTATCTTAGAAAGCCAGAGTTGAGCTAGAGGCACATCGAGGAAATCAGCAAGAAGGATTGCAAAAGCAGCATCAAGCCCCACAGCTGACGAGGTTGAGCATCCTGAACTGAGCACTTGCATTGCCCCAGATACCAATGACACAAAAAATACAAAGTTAATTGCAGAGGTAAAGGTCTTAGGGAATGCACGGAGAAATCTAAACCATACCACAGGGATCAAGTGGAGAAACACAGAGAGAAAGTGACCTATGACTTATCTAATAGGGAGCACACACTGCTTCAGGGAAATGGTTTGTAATAGTACAACTAATCCCTACTGCTAGTATGTGCCCTTGCAAGTGTTAGCATAGCAAGATGGTAGCCAAAACATAAAGATCAAGGACACATCAATATTCAAAACTATTTTAAAAAGAGGTAAGTTATATTCCCTGACATCCATTTTTTATTTTCAATACATTGCCCCATGTGAAGGAGTTACTGCAAAGACAGAGATCTATGATTATACAGTGAAAAGTGCAGGATAAACTGTAGAGGCAAATAAAGAGATTGTATTACTAGAGATTAATTAGAGTTAAAATCATGCTGCATGAATCAGCATGCAGGACTGTGGCTGAATTTTCATGGAGCCAGACTGACACCTTGTGGCTTGTGCAGAACATTTAAATTTGTACTTGGATGGGGAACTTGTAAATTGCTATGGCGTGATAAGATATACTCTCTTTATTCCACTAGAACAGTATGTGGCTCACAAAGCATATCAGTGGTTGTAATCATGGAGTTTATATATAAACTCTCACTTCAATTTCTGGTTTAGCATGTACTTGTTAGCCTTCTCTATGTCTGTAAATCTCTGCCTAATAGTTGACTTGCACTTAAAGCCATTCACTCCAAAAAGTGTTTGACAGTAAAAATGGTAAAACTGGCTCAGTATTCACGAGATTTCACAGACTGCTGGTAAATGCATGCCCTTATTACTTTTCTTCAATTTCAATCTCAGGGTGAAATTTTATTAAATGTATAAATGGCACTTTTTTATCAGCTGTCATATGCCCTTACATCTAGCAACCACCATTAACTGCTTATGGAAGAGTACTAATATAGTTTGGCCCAAATGAAACTGGAAGAATGACTAATCTTCATTTCTCCAGTCTTAATAAGACATCATCCTCACACCAGTTTTATTACCACCTGATTATCAACATAAGATCTTTTATCTCTTTCAGCCTGTAAGATAAAGAGAATGGGGAGATAGTGGAACAATGGCAAGGAAAGATTGCTGGGCATATGTAAGAGAAAGGCTAGATACAAGAGCATGTGTAAAGACAGCCAAAGGGCACATCCACACTGTGTCATGGTACCTGGCACAAATCTTCAAGTTCCTGGCAGCAAAGTCAGGACATATGAAGCCTCCCAACCTTCCTGATTTCAGGCCTGGGGAGCCTAGGCACAATGCAAAGGTTGACTGAATACTTGGCTATGAACTTGGAGCTATGTCCTCTCCAGCCAGTCACTCAATACTAGAGAGGCTCAAGATGAGCTCTGCAATCTTTGCATCACACTCTAATTCATGGTGTACATATACTCCAAGCTACCATTATCAAACCCAGTAGACCTTTTTAAGAGGGAGGAGCAAGGAAGAGTGAGGAGATAGATTTAGATGGATTTAGATAAAACAGGATGAAAGTTGAAAGCAAGGAAGATAAAACCTGCTAGAAGAAAAGCCAGCCATCCTCTCCCCATTGCTTTTCATGGCTTCATTGAGGAAAAAAACAAACAAACAAAACAAACAAAAAAAAACCCCACCACTGCTAGGGCCACACTGCAAAGCTCTGCCCTGATGCTGAACACATCACTGTATCTGCAGTGTGAATCCTTACAGAACTGCAGAAAAAATGGGCCTCCGTTATGAACGGTTGCTAATATCATACACAGTGTATGCTCTAGGAAGGGCTCCTCCAGGGAAAAATTCAAAGCAAGAACACACCTAAAGCTGTGAAGTATCCAGTCATCATTTCCCTCTCTCTCAAAGTAAGACACAGAAGGAGCTGAGAAAGATCTGCCTTGGGTCACTGCCCTAAACTAAAGGGCAAAGGTTCCAGCTTGCAAGACTTTGTAAGCCTGACCCCCAGGCAAGTACATTCACTGTACGTGCTCAGGTATCCACTGCATCCAGGAGCTGGAAGCTAGTTGTGGGTGTAGTCCCCTACTACAAGCAAAAAACTGTGCCAACAAAAGCTGGGTTTTCCTCTTTACTTCTACTATAAGAGAACAGAAAAGGAGTAACTGTCACCATTCTAAGAGAGGTACTTCTGAGGGCAGAATGGAACCACATGCCCAAGCAAGCAGATCAAGTGACTTTGGCTGAAGTTACGGAGAAGCAACGGCACAAGCCAGCCTTGAGCAATAAATTCAGTGGAGCCTCTCCCACACAGCTCCACTCAATATACCTCAGACATAGCCTGGATGCAATGCCCTTGTTGTCCCAGCTGGGATCTGCTTTTCATCAACAGCTGACATTTGCAGCAAACTGTAGAGTTTAATATTTATCCCTAAACACATAAAGCCTGCTAATAAAAACGGACTGGGAACTATTTGGTTACAGTTACTAAGACAAAAGTGGGAATTCACATCTCCGAGCCTCAGGCTGTTCCCATCCTCCCCAGCACACTGCTCCCAAGTCACTTCTCAGCTGCTTCGCACTTTAAACAAACTCTGCCTCTAATATGTCCAAAATTCTCTCATGGGAAGGGCAAAGGGCAGGAAAGATGCTCCCTCAACATATTCCCTTCTTTTTCCCACAAGATGATTCCGTTTTCTAACCCTGAAAGGGGGCAAATATTTAAAAGCAGGATATTTAAAAGCAGAGGAGAAAGGCTGTGGGGGTGAAGGGGCACCTTGTCTGCAGGAGATCTCCCAGCTATGCCACTCCATTTCCACTACACCTGAGCCCATGCCTGTCAGGCACTTGTTTTTGCACTGCCTTTAAAAACTCATATAATGGAGGGGGAAACACCAGCTCATTCCATTTCTTATTTCCCATTTGTCTTGATAACAGGCCCTTAAATACAAGAATTATCTTAAGATTGAGACATTTGCCTGTTATTATTGCTAGGCAGCGGGCAGTGTTTGCAACACAATCACCTGTGTAGATGGTTAAGTGTTCAGCCTTCCAGTCTGTCAAGTCAACACATTTCATGGCCTGTAACAACCACAGAAAATAATTATGAATAGTGACACTGTAATTAATAACTAATCTCAGGACCATTTGGTTCTAATAACAGCATCTGGCACCCAGGTACACGGTTACACAAACCCTCCCTGCAGGCCTGCACAGCTCACCGTATCCAGAGGTATCAAATGACTGCAGGCAGTATCAACTCATCATTAACTGTGGCTACAAGAAATTCTTCAGACGTTAACCAGGTTTAGAGATGTTTGTGCTGTACATATCAAAATCCCTAAACTTCTTTAAAACCAGAGTAGCCATCCCAGCCACAGCTGTCAGCACTGGCACTGCTGAAGTCAAGACACTGTTTCATACTAGGCCTTGGAGCTGCAGGCTGGATGAGGTTCTGGCCAGCCTGATCTAGGGTAGGGTGTCCCTGCCCACGGCAGAGGGGTTGGAACCGGATGATCCTTGTGGTCCCTTCCAACCCTGACTGATTCTATGATTCTGTGATTCTCTAGGTTGGTTTTAAACAGGATAAATACTCTTAAAGTATTAGTGAATATGCTAGGAACTATGAATGTAAGCAGAGCAAGGTTTGAAGGGTGCCTTTTTTTAGACCAAATGATAAAACTGGAATAAAATAGGCAAGTTATGAAGCATTCTAGCTGAGATCCAAAAGGGGTCTTGTACCCCAAAGTTTGTCCATTTTTCCCACATGTATGAGCTAGCCCAATGGAGGACCATACTCATCCCTAGAAATCTCCACTCTCTTAGGGGAGACAATCAAAGCAATATGATCACTGCTAGTGGCACCAATACAAAACTCAAGACCTTCCCCGGATCTGAAAATCTAGACAAGCTGGCAGACACGCAAGCTCTTTTTCAGAATGATGACTACAAAAAAGACTCTTCCAGTCTTTCTCTTGCACTGTTTTCAGTTACTGTAACAGGCAATAGGACCTCTCACCACAGGCACCATCTTTCCTAACTAGGCCAACTTGTGGTAAAGCTTTGTCTTCTTCAGCTCCCTTGACAAATATTACAGCACCATGCAGTAGAGATCACAGTTTTTAATTGTCCAAACATATACTATAATTATCTGCAAAAAGACAATGCTATTGAAAACCAGCCTCATCAGCAAAGTCAGTGGTTTTACCTTCTCCAGGAGGCAAAAATCTCCAAGGAAAAGGACAAAGCTGGTAAAACTGAATTTGGCTGCCTCTCAGAACTTCATGAAGATGTTTAAATAGGCTTTGAAGACTCTGAGAAGTAAGTTTGAGGCTGCTGTATCTAATACTCATGGCTAATTATTGCACAGTAGAGCACAACTGCCTAAGTGAATTACATGCTTTCTCTGAGATATCATGAGCTGTACCAGTCAGCCAAAAGGACTGCATGCTGGTTTTTGACCAATGAATCACCTGACTAGGTGGGGTTATCTTCTTTCTTGTACTATAAATGTGTACAGGTTTTGCCTCTCAGGGACTTGCAGAACTTCATCTCTCTTTGACTCTGGAAAAGCAAACAGGCAAACTAAGATCTTCTGCTTCCTCCAGCAACAAAATACTATGTCTTCTTGGGGAGATCCACCAGCAGTCACATCACCCCTATGCAGCTGAAGGAAAGCCTTTCAGGGCTGTATCCTTTACAAGCAAAGTTCTAAGGCTCAGAACCAGCCTCCTCTATGCTCCCTAGGTAAGTGGCACTGGTATTTATTGGAGTAGGCTTTCAGCAACATACACATGGAGTTAATTATGCAGCATATATTGCTGTTAATGACAGTCAAGCACCTAATTCTCCACATGCAGCATGTCAAATACGTTACCCTATGAACTGCAGCTTCATAGTTATTGTACTTCAGTTTATGTAGTTTCCCTTATGCTGCACTCAATGGATTTTCATTCTGTGTCCAGAAGCATTCCAGTCTCTCCAGTAGCAAACAATAAACGGTTCTTAGGAGGCTCTGGTATACTTAGGAGGCTCTGGTGAACCTATCAAAAAAGGCAATTTATTTCTGAACTTGGCATTAGGCACAGCATGCCTTGTAAATGTCAATTTTTGTATGTGTGAGCATCTGACACTACTCAGCAGCGCATGTCTGAGGCCAAGAATTTGACTAATTCTGGCTGATTTGTAAACCTAAAAATATTCTTTTATCAATAGCCATTTTTTGTACTTATTTGCATGCTAAGAAAATTCTAACCAGGCAGTGGTTTTATAGATCAATCCACAACAATTCACACGAAGACCTGCCATAAACTGTGTGGTGGCACAGTCAAAGCCATTGCATAAGAAATGGACCATATATAGGCATACTTTGCTTTTCACTGTTTGTCTCTTCTAATCCTGCAAGAATCAGAAACATTTTAATATATTTTATTGGTTTGTATTCATTTACATGCAAAGCCCAAAGGTCCCTGGCAAGCAGAGAGTGAGCTATATAAGTCAAATACATCGTTATTACTACTATAATTCCTATCATGGACCCAAATCTCTTCCCATTGACGTCAATAGCACATCTTCCAATAATTTTGGTGATAGCTAGATTAAGCCAAAAATCTTGATCATACACTGTTATGTTGTACACTAACACTACCATGGCTTCCAGCTAGGGAATTTTAGCATGTGTAACAGCTAGGGAAACATGTGGGGACTCTAAATAGAGGTTTTGATGATAAATGAGTGCATTGACATGGCAAGCTGCTTCTTTTGTGATTGGAATGTGCAATGGTGGGTGCCAAGCTAAAATCTTCAGAAATACCAAGAAAAAAATAAAAAACCAATGTAAATGTCTAACTTTTCTTAGAACCACTCATAGAATGGTTTAGGTTGGAAGGGAACTCAAGGATCATCCAGCTAAAAACCCCTGCCATAGGCAGAGACACCTCCCCCTAGAGCAGGTTGCTCAAGGCCTCATCCAACCTGGCCTTAAATGCCTCCAGGGAGGAAGCATCCACAACCTCCCTGGGCAACCCGTTCCAGTGTCTTACCACCCTCACTGTAAAGAACTTCCTCCTAACATCCAGTCTAAATCTCCCCTCTTCCAGTTTAAACCCATTCCCCCTCGTCCTGACATTACTAGACCTTGTAAATAGTCCCTCCCCAGCCTTCCTGTAGGCTCCCTTCAGATACTGGAAAGCCACTATAAGGTCTCCTTGAAGCCTTCTCCTCTCCAGGCTGAAGAGCCCCAACTCTCTCAGCCTGTCCTCATAGCAGAGCTGCTGCAGCCCTCTGACCATCTTCGTGGCTCTCCTCTGGACTCGCTCCAGCAGTTCCATGTCCTTCTTGTGTTGGGGGCTCCAGAACTGCACACAGTACTCCAGGTGGGGTCTGACGAGAGTAGAGTAAAGGGGGAGAATCACCTCCCTTGCCCTGCTGGCCACACTTCTCTTGATGCAGCCCAGCACAGGGTTGCTGTCTGGGCTGCATGTGCACACTGTCGGCTCATGTTGAGCTTTTCGTCAACCCAGACCCCCAGGTCCTTCTCCTCAGGGCTGCTCTGACATTCACCACCCAGCCTGTATCTGTGCCTGGGATTGCGCCGACCAAGATGCAGGACCTTCACTCAGGGGAGTTGGATGGGTTTACATGACAGTTTTGAATATCACCAGTAGCCTGATACTACACCATGATAAACCACGCTCAAGCACCATAGTTTTATAACTTTTCCCATTTCATCAGTCCTCTTCATTCAGTGACTCAGTTACTTCTCTACCACTTTCGGCCTTACCCACTGCACTGGGACCTTTGATTTGTCTCTTCAGTGTTCCTTCCTTTCCCTAGTCTTTCTCACATCTTTTCTTTCAATTTAATACTCTCACCTACTTCCTGCTTTCCTTCTGTTTGCTCTCTGTATTGCCACTCAAAGACTTCTCTCTCTCTTATGAAGAAACTTAGCCATTTATGGCCACCTATCTCTTTACATCTTAAAAGCCTTTTCTCTCCATTGCTAACTTCTGTCCTTTTTCAAGCCCCAGATCTCATAATGCTTCCAACTCCTACTTTCAGGACTGCTCCATTTCCCTCCATCTTCCTGATTCTTCCTGATTCACCTCAACATTTCTCCCAAATGCATTGTTCTTCACAGTCACCTTTTCCAACTTGAAAGTTCAATTTTCCTTGCCCGATGGACTCTGCAGCCTATAGATATGCATCAACACCACTGATCTCCCTTGAAATAAAAAAAATAGGTCAAAACAAGATGGGTGGAAACCCAGTTAAAAGTTCAAAATGTGTTGGCTAATTAATGGCCCAAAATCAAACCAACAGCCAGTCACAAATGTCATTCCTTGAGGGCTGATATGGGGCCCAACACTTTTCAACATATTTTTCAATGGTCTGGATAATGGGACTGAATACTCGCACCAAGTTTATGGATGACACCAAACTGGGAAGAGAGATATGCTGGAAGGAGATGAGTCACCACACAGAGAGACCTCAACATGCTAGAAGATTCAGCCAACAAGATGGCTGTTTAATACGAGATTAAAACAATAAATGTTTGAAGTTTAATAAAGACAAATGTAAAGTCACGCAGCTGGGATGGAATTATCTCAAGCAGCAGTACAGCCTGGGGACTGGCTGACTGGGAAGCAGATCTGCAGAAAAAGTCCTGGGGGTCTGGGCAGACAGCAAGCTGAAGCATGGGCCAGCAAGATGAAGCATGAGCCAGCAGCTTGTGCTGGCAGTAGAGGTAGCAAACTGTGTCCTGGGCTGCATCAGCAAGACTACATCCAGCAAACCAAGAGATGTGTTTGTTCCTCTCTATTTGGCACTTTTCAGGCTGTACCTGGACTGTTTCACCAGTTTTGCTTTCTCCCTGCTCAAAAGAGACATCAAAAAATCAGAGACATACTGGTAGACAGTAATCACTGGTGATGTGTAGAAGAAAAGGATGAAGGATTTAATTTATTTAGTCAAGAGAAGGCCCTTGGAGACTCTGATCATAGTCTAACAAACAACGGTAGTTTCAGAGGGGTAGGCAGAGGTACAGAGTATTGCCTTCACATAGATGCAGAACAACAAGACAAGCAGCAATGGGCACAAGTCATTACAGGGGAAATGCCATCCATATATAAGAAGAAAAATTAATCATTGAGAACAATTCAGCACAACAAATGGTTGCTCAAAGAAGTGGTGGAACCTCCTTAACCAAGAAAACTCCAGATTTGGCTTGACAGATCCCTAGTTAGCTGAACATAAGGTCTTGCTTTCAAGACAGGGACAGGTATGTCAGGTGGTCCTCTTAAATCTTGGCTTTTCTGTGATTCTGTGAAAGCATGGAGGAAGGGGCACATGTCAAATTTTGGATGTCTCTTCTTAAAGAGGTTTAGAAGCATTAAGAACAAGACATTCAGGTGATGAGATAGACAGAGAACAGGTTCAGTAGTTGAAAACAGATGAAAGCGGATGAAAAAATACACATGAAGGGCAATGATCTTTGCAGGCTCTCCTCCCTGATGAAAGCAGAGCTGATCTCTGAGAGGAATATATGAAAAAAGAGTGAGCTGTTTTTCACCTTAGCACAGTGACCAGGAAATCTAGCTACGGAGCAAGGAGATATGCTGCACAAGTGATGCTGCCTGTCTGAAAGAATTTGTCCATGTTTAACACAGTATAAGCCAGGAGGTAAATGAGACTTACAGAGTTCTGGAGAATGCCAGAGACTAATAGAGTATTAGTCAGTATGACAGCAGTAGCTGGGAACCAGCTCTGCAAAACGGCAGCCGAACAGTTGAGGGCCAGGATGTGAAGCCTTCAGTCAGTAGCATGTACCACTGGATGCAGACTGAAGACATTGCACTCCCTGGAAGCTGTTGAGCTAAGCTGCCAACAGCCTTGCAGCTCTCACTGTGCTGCTGAACACTTCCTGGATCTTCTGTTGATGAAGGCCTGAAGGTTATCTCTGGTGGCCCTGAGACATCTCTACAACCTTACAGCCAGCAGCGTCATCTTGCGGACAGTAGACAGGTGTGGGTTAGGGTGGGTTACTCTAGAGAAGCAATGAGATTGCATGTGGGAGTTCTATCTGAGAAAAGTATGCAGGCATTCTTGTGTGAAATGTTGCTCTTTAGGCATTTGGTACTCTTTTACTGATGGGAGTCATGTTTGATTCACCAGGGATGCAAAGTGTAGGGGACAGTCAGCAAAGTGTAGGCACATCCCATACTCCATTTTCCTGACAGACTGCTCTTGTACCGCTATAAGCAATTTACGTGTAAGTCAGTGTTAAGTCCAAGTAGGCTGCTCTTAACTTTGTATCTTATTGCTGTGATATGTTTCATCTAAAACAATCATGCAAGATCCACTGATACTGAACAACAAAAAAAGTAGAAATTTCCAAAAGCCCAAGGTTTTAGGAAACATCACTTAAGATACCTTGCAATGTTTCTTACATTTAATTTAACCATCAAGTGCAACCCATTGCACAAATAATAATCTGTGAGCTTTTGAGAAGTGATATTCTGTTAAGAAAAATCATGATACCCACACAGACTAACCTGATGGGTAGAAGAAAATGCTTTCAAGACAAATGGTTTCAAAACACCGTATTAATGAAATTCTCAATTTGTTCATGATCATCACTACTTTTTTAACAGGTCCTTCTGGAAAATTCAACAGAATAAAAATTATTTGGCTTTTATAGGCATATAGTAATATTAGCAAATCTAGTTATTGCAATCCATTTAAGATGTGTTTATCCCAAATACTGTTTTGTGGCTTTTTTCACAACAGTTCTGAGAAGCAGACAAGTGACTTGCTTAAGCAAATTTACAGCCAAGATGAGACTTGAACCCTCTTGAGTTCTGTCCACCCATCCCCTGGCCCACTCTACCTTGGCCTCTAAATTGTACAGGATACAAACTTCAGCACATAGCAAGAGTCAGTTCTTGTTCTGGAAAGCAGACTTGTAAAACTAATGTATTTCTGCTGATACTAAGAGTCATAACACTTTTTTTTTCTTCCTGAAGCAGACAGGAAGAAAAGTATATTCTTACTTCTACCTCTTCTAAGTACTGCAGTCATGTCTGTTAAGGAAGAATAAGACTGCGCTGCATCACATATTGATATGTTTTACTGTTCTGCATCATTTATCAACATGTTCCAAATCCAAGGCCATAACCCTGTCTCTCCAGACAGCCTCTGGAAAACAAAGAATGAAAAAGATTAAGTAGAAACAGAATCTGAAGAACACGTGCTTGCATAAATACAATGCAAGACACGGTTTGGCTGATGGGAAGTTATGATGACAATGAAGAAGTCAAGGAGAACACAGCTTGGGTTTCAAGAAGATCAGAAGCCTGCAGAGCTGGCAGGTGGACAAATACGTCTTGTAAACTCAACAAAATCCCGTAAAAGCTGTTGTTACACAGACATGAAAATATATCATGCCATATTTCCTGTGATACTGTTCAGAGTATGACCTCAGTAGTGTAGAAGGCCTTTCAGCATGTATTTTGCACTCACTTTTCTTCTGGTAAAGAAACAGAGAAGGAAGAAAAATTCTGATTACACACATAAATTTTTAATATGTCCTTTCAGTGCTAGGGGATAAATTCACACTTTCACAGCTGCAGGTTTTGAGTCAGAGGGTTTTTTTCTGCGTGGCTGAGATTTTAGGACAACAGCACATCCGAAAGCCCAGTGAGGACAGACAATGACTGTGGGCAGAAATGGTGAGAACTGCACTTAGATCATGTACAGTCTTCCTACCAGCACAATAGCTGACCCACAAGAAAGTCAGAAAATAAATCAGTGTTATAAAAAAATAATAGCAGAAAGCATAAGCATTATGCCCAGCTCTGTACTGATCCCAAGGCCAGCTCTGCTCCTCCACTGGGACACTTCAGTTTTATGTCAGTCAAGACATAGGACCAGTGGATAAACAAATAGTTGTTTGCATTAACATTCAAATTATGTTGATGGTATTTATATATTTTTTATATATTTATGAATTGTAGGAAACCAAAATACCCACACAAGCAGAATACAAATTGCCATCAGCATGAAGTTAGGGGCTTAGTCAAAGCATCTTATGGCAGATGCTTAAAGCAAGAGATATTTCGAACTCTTCAGAGTCATGGAGACACGGAGTTCCCAGCTCCCATCCCAAGATTAACCACAAGCGACAAGTAGTTCTTTAGACTAAAGAACCCTAAAATATTGAGTCATATAGGCTCAAAAGCCATCCACCTTTTGAGACAGAAATCGCTGGACTCGGGCTACAGACACTAAAAGTTTTATTGTACTTTAATCAAAGCCCAATTAGTCACAAGATACATTTAAACAGGCTTCAGCAATAAAATTATTGTCTCGGGCTTGTCTTACGCAACTGAAGAGCAAAAGAGTAATTTTTTTTGAACGCAAAACATTTCTGTTTGAGTTAAAGAACATTTACAAAATTAGCTGCCAAATCACGGTCTCCACAAAGGAAAAATACTTTAATTTGCTTTCAAAATTTTCCTGATGAGGCAAATCTGTTATCTTTTCCATCCACACTCCTAAAACTATCCTCTGCCCGAAAGGAGTTCTTCAGGTACTTTGTCAGAACTGTCATTATCATTCCTAGTACAATATCTGGGCTGTTGTAGTAGCTCTATAAAATGTTTTCCTGATGGTGCACAAATGTACTTTAGTCCACTCTTTGCTGATGTGTACTAAAGATAAATAACTGGAGAACTTTACATGAGATTACATTTAATATTAATGGCAAACTATTATGTCTGTGGCTGTACACTGCTCTCGTCCTGTCTCCCACTCTTTACTTTGCACAATTTCGTGATTAATGGTTAAAAAAGACAAAACCTCTGCCAGTTTGAACAAATAGTTCTGGGGACTCGATACAGCTGGGCAAGATTTCAAATTCTAGGAGGCGCCAGTAAACTAATGAAGAATGTTACTGATCTGCTCTAGCCATGCAAAATCAGGATTTCATCTTGTACAAACTATGCAGGGTCAAATGCTGTCGACATTCAGCTTAGGAGTCCTCAAGATGTTCCTGGGTGCTGATGATTCACCAGGTCTGATCCAGCATTTCAGCTTGCTCCTAAGAAGCACTGTGTTGGTAGGTGCAATACTGAAGTCACAAGTGTTCCAGTCCTCAATACCAGTAAAAATTCCTATGGTAATTTTTTTCTTCCTTTCTTTCGTGAGATTAGGTATGTTAAAGTCTGCTGCACTGGACAAACTCCAGCTCTGAATAATTTATGCCCATTTAAGTGACCTACAAAAAGTAAGTGTATATGGGTTTATTCTTTGTTTCCAGCACTGGGGCTGGATCCAGGAGCTCCAGATAACTGAGAGGCACAAAGATCTACCAGCACAGCTGCTAAATACTGTGTTTTGTGAATGAAAACAAAGAGTTCTCTGCTGCAGCCTAGGGACAACCAAGTCTTAGTGGGTTCACAAAGGTTAGGAATGTCAATTTCTTCATCCAAGAGTACACCCATGCACAAATGATAGTCACCTGGGTCTCTTCAGAAAGGAGAGATCTGAAAGTGAATATGATAGAGGTTTACAAAACCGTGGTGTGACATGGAGGAGTTGCTCTCTCTTCCCCTATAAGAACTATAGGACATTAAATAAACCTCCTAGGATCCACGTTCTGAGCAAACCAAAGGATGTGTTTTGTCAGGCTACAGATCTGCTTCCCACAGGATGCAGATGCTGTAGACAATAAAATTTTACATGAAGCAATAAGCACTTACAGCAAATGCACTGTTTAGGGTGTTTCTTAATTACACATGAACCTCATGATTCAGAAAGCTACAGGCTGGAAAACATTAGGTAGAAGTACTAAACGCATTCATTAGGTAGTCAATTCCCATACTCTTCTCCAGCATCTTTAACCTCCATCAGAGGCACGAAAACTAAGAAAGCTTCATCTGTGGCTGGACAGTATTGCCACTGCCATGACTACCACTTCTGTTCTGGAAAAATAATACACCCTTCTGCAGCTAGCTAGCAAGTAAGCTCTGTCTGATTGCAGCAACTGGCACAGATGAGCACAAAGTTCAAATTCCTCTCTGCTGCCCTCCTTTGCTGATCTGAATTCAACAAAACATCATGAAATTAGAAGGAGAAAGTGAGGAATGGTACTAAAATCTTTAATGTTATTCACAATGAAACATCATACACCTGTAAAAGACAGTTTCATGGGACCAGTATGACATATTTTAACCTCCTGCTGACACTGGTATGCCATCTTTCTATTAGATAGGACACTATGATAAGACTCATCCATTTGGTAGAAAACATATTTGGATATCTAAACAATTCTTGGTACGTGTACCTGCTTCCACCTGCAGCCTTAGGCCTTCATCAAGACCTGTCACTGGCTTTTTACGTATCATCAGTACATCAATAAAAGTACATTATCCAATACCACTCCGGGGTATCCCTGTCCTGTGACAGCTACTAGCTGGAGCTGCCAAGGAAGTACTTAGGATGGTATGTTTTTCCCTTAAAAAAGTCCAACTTAAATGCAATGGAAAAGGGACTGTGAAAAGATACTAAAAATTAATATTTGCCATGGTGTATGGAAAGAGTAATCTGAGTTTATATATGCCTCTTATTTAATGTGAAACAAAGTTCTCCAAATCAAAATCATCACCACAACTGTTTTTTTAAAGAAAAGATACTGTGGTAGACACCATTTGCTAGGACCCAAATTCATCAAAAAGGCTTTTGCATGTGGTTAGTATGTTTCCTGGACTGGGTTTTCTGTGCAACACAAAACTACTGCATTGGGATAGGCAACAAACCCTCTCTCCATAAGGAGACATTGTAATACACTACAGGCAAAGTCTTAAGACACTATTAACTCTGTAGGATATAATTGCATAGTTTTTATTCAAGCTACATCAGACAAGCGTGTAATTTACCAAATCCTCTTCTGTATGTCTAAGTCAAATATATAAATCGCTTTGCAGGCTTTCATGCACTGCAAACGAGACATGATTCAGTTCTGCAAGTATTCTGGTGCACAACTCAGAGGCATTGAGGATGGCCAAAAAATCTTACAACTGGCACTTCCTAAATCAGGTGCTTCATTTTGCAACTTGATGTCTAAGGACTTTTATAAATAATAGGAAGTGCTTCAGGGAGTTTATTTAGTTGATGTGGACTTTTTGCCTTTCTCATAATAAATATGAAATACAAGCTGCTTTCTTGTATGCCTGCACAAATTCCTGCCTGCTGAATTCTAGACCCAGCTAGATATATCCTGGTTTCAAATTTGTTTAATTTACCAGACCTGAAACCATCTGTGCCTCTTTGTATTGAACTTGGCAGTATGGCACTGGGCCTGAGGAGGTGCAACACTTCACAGAGCAACAGCAAGGGCAAAACACTGTTTCAGGCTTCTCTAGTTCATGTTCAGGATGCTCTAAGGGGGTCTGTCCTCTCACCACATCACTACTGTATTGACTTTTGTTAAGAAGTAACCCACACTACCTCAATGCAGAAATCAGGCAACTCTGCTTACCATAGCATTGGAGTAAAAACAGTGCAACATGCACAAAGAAACAGAGAGAGGAGCGGTATCCAAATGACGAGAAGAGCAGGCAATTCTCCAAAGACAGGACAAGGGAAAACACAAATGCAAGTACATTCATTCCCAGAAAATATAGCAGAAAAAAAGAACAAGTAAAGGCCTTTTAGAGGAGTTTGAATGCATATTATGCTGGAAAACTCCAATTTGTGTAATTTCTGTTGTGACCTTACAAAGTGCCGATGTTACACATTGTCCTTCTATTTTGGAAGGGTAGCAAATCTAAAGGAGGATAAGGATTAATGCAAGTAAAATGGGAGCAGAAATACTCAGAAGGGGAAAATTGTATGTAAGAAAGGGCAGACCAGTCTGAAGAGCAGTGTGTATATGTGGGACTGCATACGTCAGCAAAGTAGCACAGGAGGTGCAGATCAGCAGATCAGAATCCTTGATGTCAAAGTTCTCATTAGTGAGGTTTTCATGACTCAAACGGCTGCCATATAGCTGAGCTTTGTTAACTAGGGAATTCATTTCCCAACCAATATCATCTAGAGTCAAGTGCCTCCATGATACCTCTTGCAGAGGACATACATTCAAACACCATAAGGCAGGGAAGCAAGTCAGTCCTGCATGTGCTCTGGTTATCAGATGCCTGGATGAAAGGGAGATGGCACTAGCATTGCCATCAAGCCCATCTCCACAAGTTCTGCAAGCTGGCTCTTTTGTCCCCCTGGTTTCTGTTGGATGTGGGGCAGGCAGGGACACAATGCCCCAATTCTGCTGAATTTTCCACAAAACCCTTTCAGAGGTATTTTTGGGTTTTGGGGTTATTTTTGGGTTGAAACTCTAATACAGTATGAAATTCTCAGAACAAGGCCAGGTGTCTTTGTTGTATGGCTATCCCAGTGTCTAGTCATGGAGGCAGGTTCACACTCCACCTGAAATGAGCAGTATAGGTTGTTCTTCTCTACTTGTTTCTTCAGCAGAGATGGCATGGTCTGAAGAGAACTTTCTACCTAAACAAAAATCCAGATCAGTTGTATTTAGAGTATCTGGATGAATCATTCCAAGGCCTGTATAAACAAAAGCATTTTTCCTGGAGATTTAAGGCAGGACAACTTGGTAAACTGCTTTTGTAGGAAGTTAAATCTTCATTTAATTCTGAAATTCTTCCATCATTGACAATTAAATTCACAAATTAATAAACAGTGAATTATATCTATTAATTAAAATCTACAGGTCACTCTGTAACTGCAGTCTAAAGATCTGCACAATAACATTTGCTTTGGATTTTGCCATAGGCTTATGGCTAATTGATACAACCCTGGAGATAAAGTCGTCCAGAGGACCAGAAAGTTCCAGAAGGAGGACACAGAATCACAGAATCACAGAATGGTTTAGGCTGGAAGGGACCTCAAGGATCATCCAGCTCCAACCCCCTGCCATAGGCAGGGACACCTCCCGCTAGAGCAGGTTGCTCAAGGCCTCATCCAACCTGGCCTTAAATGCCTCCAGGGAGGAAGCATCCACAACCTCCCTGGGCAACCTGTGCCAGTGTCTCACCACCCTCACTGTAAAGAACTTCCTCCTAACATCCAGTCTAAATCTCCCCTCCTCCAGCTTAAACCCATTCCCCCTCATCCTGACATTACTAGATCTTGTCAATAGTCCCTCCCCAGGCTTCCTGTAGGCTCCCTTCAGATACTGGAAAGCCACTCTAAGGTCTCCTTGAAGCCGCCTCTTCTCCAGGCTGAAGAGCCCCAACTCTCTCAGCCTGTCCTCATAGCAGAGCTGCTGCAGCCCTCTGATCATCTCCGTGGCTCTCCTCTGGACTTGCTCCAGCAGTTCCATGTCCTTCTTGTGTTGGGGGCTCCAGAACTGCACACAGTACTCCAGATGGGGTCTGACGATTTGTTATTCTATTCCTCTTTCCTGTATCTCCCTACATAGGGAGCAGACTGTCCAGTTTCTATCTCTCTCTCTCTCCTCCGAGCGTGCAGTGGCTGTTACTGCTTTGGTTTGTATGGGTTTGGGCCCAGCTCACAAGCTATTTCTTACTGTGTAGCTGAGGCCTACTGGGCCTATGGGGGGAAGGGTGGGGAGAGGAGCAGTGAGGACTAATACTAAGCCTACAGCGCCTAGCATGGCATGGGGAAAGGCTTGGCTGGTTGAGGCCAACTGCAGCCTACTTTGTGGCTTAGCCAGGGCAGGCTAGCCCACGTCTGATTCTGAATGTACAGATATACTTCCACCTTTGTACCTTTTGTATTTTGCTATTATTTATGTAACTATAATAATAACTAAATAACCACTACCTGTATAAATAGTTATATAAATAACCATATAAATATTTATCAATTAACCTCCAGTTCTGTGTGAGTGTGTTTATTTACTCCTTTGGGGTAAAACAACTTCTGTCCCAAATCAAACCAGGACAGATGGCTTTTTCAAGACTGCTTTCTAAGATAAGCCATCAACTGTTAACAAACCTGAATAGCATTTTGAAACAAAATGTAAGACAAATTTTAACAAATAAAAAATAACAAGAGGCCTGATCACAGAGAGGAACATCTCTATTTGAACTAAATACAGTAATTTAAATAATATGCAAAAAGAGAAAAAAAAAAAACAGAAAACATTTCACCATCCTCTCTAGAGTGGGCAAGATATGACAGTGCAACCTCAAATTTGCAGACAAGAGCTATAATACACAAACCAGCTGCATACATTTGCAAAATTCAGATGGAACCACCATAGCTGAAATGAACACCCACAAATGCTTGCACCCTCATTGTGTGCTCAGCTTGCCTGACGGTGCTACTATTTGAGCTTCAAGGTACAGACAAGAAACCTCTAGAGAAAAAGGCCCTCACTGTAACAAGAAGTAACCACTCGCACCTACACTGTTGTCCACGTGCAGCCAAATCCCAAGCATATCTTGGCACAGCACTCACAGCTTACTTGGATAATGTGGCATTTTTCAAAACCACTGCACAAGATCAAAATCATGAGGTCAAGGTAAGGATGCAAGCAGATACATCCACGAGAACTAGAGTAACTATCAAATTATTTTCCACAAACAACTAAGAGCTACCAGAAGTTATAGCTGTTATTAAAGATGCACTGATATGGACCTAGAAATGTGTATCAAACCTAACCAAATATTAAACGTGTACAGTAATCATGCATTTCATGTGATTTCAAAGACCATAGGGGGCTGGAGCATGTGTCTTATGAGGAGAGACTGAGGGACCTGTGGATTTTTAGTCTGAAAAAGAGAAGACTGAGAGGGGATTTAATAAATATTTATAAATATCTAAGGGCTGGGTGTCAGGAGGCGGGGGACAGGCTCTTCTCACTTGCTCCCTGTGACAGGACAAGGAATAATGGATATAAACTGCAGCACAGGAGGTTCCACCTCAACACAAGGTGGGACTTCTTTACTGTAAGGGTCACAGAGCACTGGAACAGACTCCACAGAGAGGCTGTGGAGTCCCCTTCTCTGGAGACTTTCAAGGCCTGTCTGGATGTGTTCCTGAGTGATCTTGGGAACAGGGAAGCTAGACTCCATGGTCTCTTTGGGTCCTTTCCAACCCCTGACATCCTGTGATCCTGTGACTTTTGTCTCTCACACAAGAGGTACTGCTAATTTATTACAGATTACATGTTGACCGCAGTCCCAATTATCTCTGCTGATTGTTTCAAATGAAGATCAAAATATCATCAGATTATCACCCATGCAGCTGAACTGCATTTTCTATTTCCCAAATGACCTCTAAAAAAGTAGGTACACTTTTGAGTGCCCACATGTACGTGGCATGGCAGTGTTGGGTTACTCAGCCTTGCCAAAACGAGAGGTGTCAGAAAGAGTACAAGAATACAGAAGGCAAGCTTAAGATTATAGAAGAGTAGATTTATATTGGATGTTAGGAATAAGTTCTTTATAATGAGGGTAGAGGAACACTGGAACAAGTTTCCCAGGGAGGTAGATGAGGCCTCCTCCCCAGAGATATTCAAGGTGAGGTTCAATAGCACTCTGGGCAACCTGATCTAGTTGAGGATGCCCCCTGCTTGCTGCAGAGGGTTGGACTAGATGACCTTTTTAGGTCCCTTCCAACCCAGACCATTCTATGATTCTATGATTCTATGATTCTATGATTCTGTGACTCACACTCAATAGCAAAGGTACGATAGGAGACAGTGGCAACAAATACAGCTGTTTTTTCCTCCTGGAAGAGTGTGGTCAGAGAGCCCTCAGGTTGTAGCACAGGACAGCTTCTTGGCAGACATTTGCAGCCTATGCTAAGTCCCACGGTACCAGAGCTAGGCTCCTCAACGAGGGCTGAAGTTCACCATGGTTCAGAAGCAGCCTTCAGACAAACATCGTCACAGAAAGAAGGGGATCATAGTCACGTCTCCCTTTTCAAGTGGAGACTAATAGGGAAGCTGTCTCACTAATACAGCCATGCCTTAATTCTCTCCTCACTCCCCTGGTGACCACGCATCTGCCAGTGCATGATTCTGCAGGCTTTATCTTATTTAGTTAAGTGCATGCATGCATTTTCATTTGTAATAACTACAACTCTGTTTTTAAAAAACCTAATCTATCAAAAGAGTAGGAGTGTTTAAGTGATCCATTCCGTTCTAACAACACATATTTTACACACAAACAAACAAACCAACCAAAAAAACCTACACTTATTTTAAACTCAGATTATAACTTTAGCTTCTTCTAAATACTTTGGGGGTTAAGTTTATTGAGTTTAGCAATGCTTTTACAGAGCAAGTGTTTAACATGTGTTGACCATACAACCAGACAGACAAGTTCCACTGAAGACAATTCTTTAAGGTTCCATAAATCAGAAAAGAAATTACAGTCCTCTTCTCTAATTGCTGCGAATAGTTTGAACACAAGAGAACACAAATAAAATAAAAAAGCATATTTTAATATATTCCAAGCAAAAATCTACATATTAGCATAATGAGATGAACTCACTAATTCACTCTTTACCCAATACCATGTTTGTCCTAAACTGAGATCTTTTACGTGATAGTTACATGATGCTTTCTATAAGCTGATTGAGCCAATTNGTAGGGGAGGGAAGGCAAAAGCCTCTCACAGCACATTTGCACAACATTTAATGTCCAGGTCAGAAATAACATTACCAGACCTCTTAGAGCCTGCCAGAAACTCTTCATTATAAGAATAAAAGGCATATGTAGGAGAGGACTGCTGGGATTCAGAGAGATTCATGAAGAATGTTTCTTGTAATGCCAAAACAAACTACAAAATAAATGCACACATGAGAATTCAAAATCTGCTGAAGCAGCAGAACATAACTGGAATAGGTACAACCACCTATCTTAAAATAACTATTGTTGTTGCATTAGCACCTGAAAGCTTAACTGGAAGTTAAAACCTAATCTCCAGATAAGCTTGTTTGCAATATGAACCAAATACATCTGTAGCTTCAGGCTAGGAGCATGGTGGAGAAATTTCCATGTGCTTGCAGGTGTTAAATATCAAAATAACATTCAATGTGCAACACTTTTGTCTGGAAATCTGTCATGAGCCAAAGGTTCACATTTTTTACAGCTTAATCTATTACTCATTTTGCAATCACTTCCTGCATGCCACATGTAGCGTTCTGTGAAATCATCTAACTAGTTTAGTTACAAAGTCCTGAAATAGACTCATATCTGTATTCAGTGCAAAGTAAACTTCCTCCAGTAATCTTCAATTTAAAGGAAGATTTGGAAAATAGAGGTAGGATACAGTGAATCTGGATTTTTGCAAGACACCAGAGGACTTTCATGCACGATTCTAACACTTCCAGATATGAAGGTTTAAAGCTTCCCCAGTTTTTGAGATATCTTAATTATATCACCAGAGTCCTCAGAGGTCACCTCACACACTGCAAAAGTACTGCAAAGTGGAACACTACTGCCAAGTTCTATTCAAAAGAAAATCGAATATGAGGTGAAAGTAGCTGTTGGAGATCAAGATCTAGCTGTGATACAAATACGTGTGGAGCTTACACAATGCCTGTGCTCTCCCAAATCTTGTCTGGCTCTGACTGGTGCTACTAGTTACATCTGTTCATAAAAACCTTGTGTTCGATTGCAAAAGCTAATGAATCTTCCTAAAAATACTCTATCTGGTGCTCCCTGTCCTCCCTTGCACTGGTGCTAGGACAGGCTGCAGACCCAAAGTGCCAGAACTACACTGGTCACTCAGATGCCAGAAAAGTGAGGAGAAGGAAGATGCTGAAAGCATAAACAAAACCTATCAGCTGCAACAGGGCAAAGACAACAGTCTGAGTGATGCAGCTCTGGAGGACACAGACATCATGAGACAGTTGCAGTAAAACCCCTGTATCAGACAGGGTTGAGAAGAGCAAGCTGATCAGGAAAAGGAAAGTGCCTTGTGACTTGTCAACTGCACTTCATAACATTTATACTCTGAACCGCCTGCCCTTCTGCCAAAAATCCATCTAAGAAAAAACCTGCACTGACTAATTTCCCTTCATGACAACCTGTTCTCTGAGAGATATCTGTTGTGGAGAGAGAAACAGATAATGGAATGCAAGATCTGTTTAAGGACTGAATTGTGCAAAGAATACAAATGGGGAAAAGCAAATGGAAACAGTGCTGTGAGCATGAGGATGCGCTGGTTCCTAACAATGTAAAGCAGCAAAGGCAAATTTGTTTGTATTGCAGTGCATGATCTGCATAAACTCAAGCTCGTTTAAGCATGAATGTAACCATTAGAACAAGTTAGCACTGTTCTCAGCCTTTCCTCACAAGGCACAGGCTCCAGACCTTGTAGCCCTCTGTTGGACTCTCTCAAGTAGATCTCTGTCTCTTATGAACTGGGGAGCCCAGAACTGGACTTCTGGGAGACAGGCATAATTCTCTGGGTGAAGCTGTAATTATACCTATCAAGTTTCCTCTGTTCGAATGTTCAGCCAAACAAAGCACCTGAGGATGTCTGATGGTACTGACTGACAGTGTGTAGGTTCCTGTGCCATCTTAAAAGCCAAGGCTATTAAGGGAATAATACGTGTGCATTACGTAGAAGAACAAGGTAGCTCAGATAGGGAAACAGCCGTTGGATCTGGAATTTGGGGCCTTGCAACACATCAGTCTTTGCTTCAGTCAAAAATCACCTGACTAGTGATCACATAATTCTAAATTTCCTCATTTTCTTCTTTTTGTTGATGATTTTTAATGGAAATTTGTTGGCATGTCCTTTCAGCCTGTAATGCAGGCCATCACTAACGAGCACAACTGCAGTGCTCTGTATATAAAAAATCCTATTTAGAGCATCAGTGCAAACAGACTTGCTCCTTCCTCCCTCAAAACCACAAAGTACAACTGGACCCCAAAGCCACTGCTCTTTCCATGGATTCATCCTCAAGTGGCTTTGTGTGGACGGCAATATACACAACAGCGCTAGAGGAGGATAAAAGCATGCATATTAAAAGAAGTGGATGCTCTCAGCTCCTCACAAACTGGAGTGGACATGTTGTTTGGCTGTCAAGTTTTTTTCTCATAAGGCATGTTAAAGCCTCAGTTTTTTCAAAGTCCCTTCTTCACAATTAACTGCCACATTAGTGGCCTCTCCCTTAGCTGTGGTGACAGCATTCTGTATGTTTTCCAATATTGCAAGGTTCTTTCATCATCCCAATTGGACATTTTTGTTGCCACACCAAATTGATAATGAAGCTGGTGCTTTGTTAAAGTCCTGTGCAACTTACAGGAGATAGAATTGGGTTACCTTTGGGATATGAAGTTCAACAAGGCCAAGTGCCATGTCCTGCACTTGGGTCACAACAACCCAATGTAAGTTATAGACTTGAGGATTTATGGTTGGGCAGCTGCAACTTGAAGAGGGGCCTGAGGGTAATGGTTGATAGTCTACTGAACATGAATCATCAGTGCCCCTAGGTGGCCAAGAAAGCCAATGGCAACCTGACTTGTATTAGAAACACTGTGGTCAGCAGGAATGGAGAGGTGATTGTCCTCTATACTGAGCACTGGTGAAGCCACACCTTCAGTATTGTCTTCTGTTCTGGGTCCCTCACTATAGGAAGGATATCAAGGTGCTGGATCATGTCCAGAGAAGGGCAGTGAGGCTCATGAAGAGCTTGAAGCACATGGCCTATGAGGAGCATGTCAGGGAGCTGTGGTTGTTCAGTCTGGAGAAGAGGAAGCTGAGGGGATACCGGGATACCTCATTGCTCTCTACAGCTACCTGAAGGGAGGTTGGAACAAGGAGTGGACAAGCCTCTTCTGCTTGATAAAAAGTGACAAGACTAGAGGAAATGGTTTTAGGCTGTGGCAGAGCAGATAGGTTATCAAACATTGGAATGGTCTGCCCAAGGGCAGTGGTGGAGTCACCATCCCTGGGGGTGTTCAAGTAGCATGCAGATCTTGTGCTTAGGGACATGATTTAGTGCTGACCCTTCACTGTTGGGTCAAAGGTTGTAATGGATGACCTTTGAATTCCCTTCCAAACAGATATATTCTCTGATTCCGTACTGCAGAAGTATCCCCATAGTAATGTTAAGCATTTCAACACATTTACTTGTTACAGCTTGCAGGCAGTTTTCAAAGTGAGTATCATATGAAGAAATAGCATTGTAATACTTGATTGTCAACACAGGGAACAAACTTCATGGATCCTTTTGTAAACTGGTTATAGGAGACAAAAACTACAAATAAAATGGTAGAGAACAGGCTGTAGGTTGAGGATCCTGGGACACAAAATTGTGGACAGAATCAGTGAATCTGCACTGATGAGATAAAATATTGAATGCCTGTTTAAGAAATTATTTTGAGTATCCATATAGAGAATAGAGAACAGTGAAATGCACTAGTGCATGATCACTGCAGCCCAGGCTGCCTTCAACTTTGACATCCCTGATAAGTTCACCCACATTTGTGATTTAAAGGACCAATAACACATCCCCTCAAGTAGGACTGTTAATAACTTATGTTGCAAGAAATTCAGATTTTGTCCAAGACTGTTAAAAAATGATAGCTAGATGATTCTACCTTTTAAAACTCATTTATTCATAGAACCATGGAATCAAACAGGTTGGAAGAGACCTCCAAGATCATCCAGTCCAACCTATCACCCAGCCCTATCCAATCAGACAGACCATGGCACTAAGTACCTCATCCAGTCTTTTTTTGAACACTTCCCACTCCAATGGAAAATCATTCTTTCTGGCAACAGCCTCCTCCTAACATCCAGCCTATACCTCTTCTAGCACAACTTGAGACTGCATCCCCTTGTTCTGTTGCTGGTTGCCTGGGAGAAGAGACCAACCCCCATCTGGCTACAACCTCCCTTCATGTAGTTGTAGACAGCAATGAGATCATTGCTGAGACTCCGCCAGGCTAAACAACCCCAGCTCCCTCAGCCTCTTCTCAATGGGAAAGTCTAGCTTCATTCTACAGGTAGACATTACTGTTTGTTGAAAATTTGTGTAAATAATCTTTTAGCAAAACTGTTCATAAATAATTGTATGCAAATAAGCACCTTGAATTTTTGGGAGAGTCAAGGCAAGGTGGAAAAGCCAGTAGTGGTTGCTTTTTAGTGTCAGATCTTACCAGGACATTGAATAGTGTTTAAAGGGGAAAGGCTGGGGTAGTCATTAAGTGCTATAGAAAGGCCTTGATAAGGTTAACACCTCAAATGTATGAAAAACTTTTTATCCAATAACTTGCTATCCAATAGTGAAGAAATTCCACAATATTTGCCTCTCAGGTACTGAAGCCATGAAGTACATGTTCTGACCTTCCCTGTCAAATTCTTCACACTATTCTTTATATATAAAACCACATCTAATCCTAGCAACAAAAGGATATATTTACACAATATATACAAATATATTTACAAATCAATGTGTGAAGATACCCAAGAGATCAACTGAAACTTTGAAAAGCATATCTCTGTACATTTCAATGTAACTAAAACTTGACTTGCTCGATTTAAAAACAATTATGTTACGCAATTGGTTGGCTCCGTGGCTTCTGAAATACAGGACACTGGGCCACATGAGAGGCAGGATGATTTTGAGCTGTAACTGGTCATATCAAGGAACATCTTTTGCTGTTACAAGAGCACCTTCTACTGTGTGTGTAATGGCACTGTGTTAAGAATGCTACACCTTAAAAGACTTTTCTCTCTGAACCTTCAGTTGCATCAGTACCTTCCCAAAGTTTTAAAGGATGATCTCATATATAAAAGTAGTAAAGGAAATTATGTTGATTTCAGACTACTTGTATTTTTAGAAATATAGCTTCTTTGAGCTGCAGTTCAAAATCTCATGTATTTCCATAATTATACTCCCTAATACATACAGATGCTTTCCCCACTTTCTGACACATTGTACTTAGACTGAATTTCTAGATTCTGATCAACTCGAGTTCATCAAGTATAGCTGCTAGTATATCAAATTTTTCTGGAGTGGGGTATGACACAGCTCACAAACCACGTATTATTAAACCAGTCATTTCAATTACAATATGTTTCCAATATTTAGCCATATAAATTTTTATGCCCTCAAGGAACAACTGTGTGCTGCTAAACCATGCACTAAAGGAACTCCAAACATTTTCAGCAAAATGCTGCTACAACGATCAGATACATTTAGCCATTACAGATGGGTTTTTTTTAACTTCTTTTCTTTTTAGTCCATTATCCTCTTGGTAAATAAATACCCATTCATGAGCTGTATGTTAACTATTACTTTAAGCAGTTCAATTGTAATATGACACCAAAAAGAAGCTCTGACCTTAATAAAACTCATGGACACTAAAAGGGATGATTCGGCAATTGACTGCAAAACAATAGACTACAGAAATCATCCTTTAAATCATTCAGTGGTGACAATAATTTGTGCCTTGCCAAAGACTTGTGGACATAATGTTATTCCCACCCTTTCCATGAGCCAGTTGCCTATTTCTCCACTAATCACGAACCATTGCCACAAAACCCAGTATACTATAAGCACTTGTGCTGATGTTTAATATCCTCACTGTTCTTTCAATCACCAAATTATGGGCTTTTCAAAATCTGTTCAGGTTTTCTACTGTACCTCACAACTTCCATCAGTTTCATCCTAATGCATTTCCACATCAGCTCTTGACATTTCCTCTGTAAGATCTTTTAGATACACACACACTAAGTAATTTTTCCCAATCACACCTTGTTTCAAAGGCACCCACAAAACAGACAGCAATAGTGACCCAAAATACAACAGAATAGAATAGAATCAACCAGGTTGGAAGAGACCTCCAAGATCATCCAGTCCAACCTATCACCCAGCCCTAGCCAGTCAACTAGACCATGGCACTAAGTGCCTCATCCAGTCTTTTCTTGAACACCTCCAGGCACAGTGACTCCACCACCTCCCTGGGCAGCCCATTCCAGTGGCAAATGCAGATCTATTGTAACCAAAATCACTCCTCACTCCTTCCAACACAATTAAGTTTCCTTTTCAGACATCACTCAGGAATATACTGCTATATACACAATTAAACTTATACTTTAAGGAATATTCTTTCTAGAAAGATGACCCAAACTGTACATGCACTCTTTCATAAAGGGAAAGCCTCCCATTCAAGGGCACCAAAAAATATGTCCTCACCAAAGGGAGGTGAGAACTCACTCAGTCTGTGGAATTACCCTTAGATGGAGTCTCATTGTACAGGGAAATGACCCAACTGACAGGCTGCCTGCTTTGAGGGAAACCAGCTCCAAATGTCTTTCTAGCAGGACTCAATTTATAGCCTAAGTCGAGGGTACACTGTGGTCAGCTCTAATTAGTCAGATGGCCAAATCCACAGAACCACAAAACAGCAGAGAAAGGGAGAGCCTGGGCCTGAGAGGCATCAAGCTGTCCATCAACTTCTAGCAAGCCTCAGCCCCTTGTTGGGTGTCTGTCAAGCAGACAGGTCCTTTCATCTGCACTGTGTGACATCTTCCCAGGTAGACGCTGATTCACCTTCCAGGGACTTTGGGAAATGACCTGCTAAATCTGCAGCGCCTGAGTTCCTTTCTGTAGGAGCCTGGAGGGAACTGCCAGCCAACATTACTAAGGAAGAAGAGAATGCCAGCCTTTAGAAGAGGGGCCCAGCATCATGAGTCAGTAGAAGACCTTAGTGGGCCACCTCTTGAATACAGACATCCAGTTATAGGAAATAATACTTTTAAAGACACTGAATTAACAGATTCCCCTCTCTGCCAGTTTATATGTAAATAAGCTATTCTTTTTTTAAGGAGAAGTCAAAGTAATCTTGAAAAATCTAACCCAAGACTCTGTTCCAAATGGTTCCTACTTCAGACATGCTATGCAAATAAATAGCCTACACAAAACCCCAGAGAGCTTAAAAACTAATATGCATGGCAAACAAGAAAAAAGATTTTTTTGTTCTCTTACAAAACCACCTTGAGGCTGGCACTGCAATACATCTATCTGATTCTGGGTTTATTTTGCTATCTTGACAGGTAAGGCTTCCAGGACCTGTTCCACGATTATTCACCCTAACAATGTGCATAAGCACTAGGAGTTTATTGTATTATTAAATTAAGATGCAACGGGAGAGCCTTGTGTATATATCTACTACTGTCAGCACATACTGGTGCCATGGCATGTCTAAGCACTAAATGCAAAGGCTAAAAAAATACTTTTCAAAGATGAATATTCAGCAGAAATCTTAGTACTTAGCTTTTGCAATATGTTTTCCCTCATCAAAATTCAGCCCACTTTAGATTTTCTCCCTTTTCTAAGTGTGTCTGGATAATATTAAATGCTTACAGTTAGGCTAATTCTGCTCTTGTGTGAGTCAATTCATTTTGACATCATGCTAGGCTTGGCACCATCTTTGGGTACATACCACTAGGGACAGGTGGAATTTCAGTAACTCTTGTCTCCTTGGTTGTGTTATAAAGCTAATCTGTGGAATCCAAGCTGATGAAGCAAAAGTGCGCTGAGGGAAACTGTATTTTATAGAGATCAAACTTTTTTCCATTACTGAATATATAACTTAAATTCTATAGGCAACACTACTTTTACCACGTTTTTGACGTTGTGAATCATACAGAACAGTGATTTGATTTTATAAAACCTCCTTCCTTTGCCAGATGCTAAAATTATGTTGTAAAAGCACGGATATAACAAGAATTTTATAGAACATTTGTGGAATAAAAAATCTGAGGAATTAGTGCAGTTTGTTTATCTCTTTAAAATGGACTGCAGTATAAAGCTAGTTACACTGCACTTAAAATTTATTTCCCTGTATGCTCTTAATAAGTAATGCTGCTGCACGATACTGGTATGAAATGGATGAGAGTGACCATCTGGGGACATTTCTCACACAAAGGGAAACGGCTGAATAATTTCATTATTTAACATGACTGCTGTAATTAGCAAAGATGTAGCAGAGTCATATAATTACTCCAAATATAGACTTTCTAGGGCTTCAATGAACTTGGCTGGCATTCATAAAAATAGTTTCATCCCCCCCCTCCCACGAGCAGTTTAGCAGTGTGGGCTAGCGGCCACTCTGCTCATTCTATTTTTGCCCCCGTGTGTTTGTGCATTGTGTGCTGACAACTGTAGCATGTTTGCACTACAAACCGTGCTTTGAATGGGGGTTTGAATCTGTTCAAGTTTTCTAATGCGAAAGGAATGTTGGCACTGCTAGAGAGAAAAAGAAACCCTTTTAAAAATCTTCCTGCATGAAGAAAGAAACTTTTTTCTCCACAGTAAATGTGATGTGAATAGAACAGAAGGAGTAATTGTTTTCCTCTTGTTCTGACACATATGTTGTGAATCGGGTGTGACCACGTTTAGCTGCAGCATCTATTCAAATTGCTAGCAAGTAATTAAGCGCTAAATAACAGTTTTGTTTGGGAAGGAACTTCGGTTCAGCCCTTGCTGTAGATTTCAATACAAACTTCTCAAACTGAATGCTTTTTCAGAGAATATGTCTTAAAAGACATAATATCCATATTATACATAAATACACTGAGCAGGCAGCTCAATGGTAGGTATCCTAAGCAATAAACGTTATAATCTATCAGTGCAGATTACTGCAAGGAGTTATCTTTTTTTTAATGTGTGTCTTTGGTGGAAACAACAATGAGCCACAGGCTTGATCTGAATGAAAGCTGTTTAGGACACACATTGTGAAAAATCCTTTCTAATCTTAAGAAAAAAATAAGGAAGTATAGTAGATTGCCTAGAAAACTATGAGGCCTGTATCATGGGTATCTTTGATACAATGTAGGTACCCATCAGGAACGGACACAGTGCTGTTGACCCTGCCTTGCACAGCCGAGATGGGCTGCCTAATCCTCTCCAGTGAATAGAAGTGGACATAATGGTAGATGTAAGCATCTTTCCTATTTCCTCACCAGAAGATGGGTAAAAGAAGACCCCTGTATAGGCCTTAACTCTAAAGGCCTGTCCAAGATTTGTCTGTGTCAAATGCTCCTAGAAGCTTTGAATCTGCTCAGGAGTATGTGTAGCCCTGTCTCCCAACTCCCAACTCCCTCCATCCTCCATAGCTGCTGTGCACCTGAATTTGAAAGTGGTTATCCAGAGACAGCCCAAAGCTGTCCTTCCCTGTGCCACAATCATGAAGAGAAGGCTGGGGTAGTTATTCTGGATAGATGCTGCTCAGGTCTTTGGGAGGTGATTTTGGGCAAAAAGAGCTGGTCAGAATATAAAACAATTCCTTCATCCATTTTACGTAGTGGAAGACAAGGCAGCAAACTAGGAATATCATAGATTCACAGAATGGTTTGGGTTGGACAGGACCTTAAAGATCATCTAGTTCCAACCCCCCTGCCATGGGCAGGGACAACTTCCACTAGACCAGGTTGTTCAATGTCTCATCCAACCTGGCCTTGAACACTTCCAGGGAGGGGGCCTCCACAACTTGCCTGGGCAACTTCTTCCAGTGTCTCACTGTAATGAGTTTCTTCTTAATATCTAATCTAAATCTACCCTCCTCAAGCTTCAATCCATTCCCTCTTCTCCTATCACTACAATCTCTTGTAAAAAGTCCTTTACTGGCTGTCTTGTAGGCCCACTTCAGGTACTAGAAGGCTGCTATAAGATCTCCCCAGAGCCTCTTCTCCAGGATGAACAGCCCTAGCTCCTGCAACCTGTCCTAAGACAACCCTATGCCACTTCCATCAACACTAAATGTACATGTCATAAATATTTAGTAACCTAAGCTCTCCATTAATATATTCCTTTTCTTCCAGAAGGAAAGAAAGAATTCTCTGTTGAGATACCAAAATTATGTATTTCATTATGTTTGTCTAAATATCTATTTCTAGAGAAGTCTTTCCAAGCTAGCTGCTGCTAATCAATAACCAAATATTTGGGGATGTTTGCTTCAAGTATGAGATATTGAAACAGAGCTGGAAAAAGGCTAAGAATACCTTTTTACTTTTAGTTAAATCATTAATATGTACTATTCTTATTGATGACACTTACAAAAATATCTCTCATGTTCCACTGTTGGTGTGACATTAGAAAATGTATTTGGGAAAGAAAAAGGTAGATAAAAAAAAAAGGAAGAAAAAAAATTAAATTAATGTTACGGATTGGCCAAAACAATGAAGTTCTTTTAGCTGCAATTTTTTCTTGTTCTTTTAGTCTCCCTGAAAAAAACCTTAAAAACACATCTTACCTAGTAATCCAAGATCAACATCAAGCTGCTTAGTATATTGAAATGGTCTTGCAGGGTATTTGAGATGAAGAGTGCCTATTCCTTCCTTCTTTATTCATCCGCTCACTCTTCCTAGCAGCCAGGTTGGCTGACCTTCAGAAATCTTCAGCCTCTTTTTCCTTGTTATGGTAACCAACTGCCACCTCCAGCATCCACCCCTGTCCACTTAGCTCAGTTCTCCTGTTTTTCTGAACATCTTGCTGCTGACTGAAGATTTCCATCTTTACTTCATCAGATCACAGGGGTTTTTCAAATGATAAACTCCCTGTCAGTTTTTGACCTGTCCTCTTCCTTCTTTCCCTCCATTACAAGGTTCTATGTTTGCACTAAATCCATATTTTTCCTAACTTCTGAACATCTTCTTAGCTTAGTAAAATCCTCTTAGATGTAGAGAAAAGTGAAATTGTTTGCACTCTGTATTATGAAAATATAGTAGGGAAAATTTTGTTACTTTTTTAGTTTCATGGATTTTTTGATGCAGATTACACTGCATGCAAATAGTTCAAAGGAAAGGTTTATCAAGTTTATACACAGTGTGTGAGTAAAGCTGACTCTTCCCTGTCTCCTTAAAAATTGCTTTGGCAATAACAAAATTCCATATAAAGTAACTGCCTTTTGATGCTTTTTCTTCTCTTTGGAAGACCATTCCTTCGCTTGCTCCATCCTGCTCAGAGCCAGAAATTAGACTGGAAATTAAACATGTAACAGGTGTTTATTTCTGTTCTGAGGGGTGGTGTTTCTCTTCAACTGGTGGATCAGGGAATGGTGAGAATGCTGGGAACCTACTGTGATCAATTGTTTATGGAGGAAAAAAAAGAACGCCTTACATCTTTCACTGATTACTTTCCTGGATGGTTAAAATACAGCAATTCCACAGTTCTCATGTACCTTTCCCTGGCCAGAACACCACTGATATGCAATGCAGGGCCTAGGCTAGCAGAAAACAAAAGTGAGGAAGTCACAAAGAGAGGAGGGTGAACAACACTGTTCAACTTCAAGTAAGTCTTTGTCTCTTCAGCAAAACCATTTCCACGCAAGCCAGTAATGACTAAGGATTAAGAACACGATGGCACTTTGGGGGTTGGGGTTTGATGGTCTTTCTTCCATTCTTCAGAGTGAAAACCAGCCAGCTTCAGAAGACCTGAATGCAGCTTGCCACTATCCCAAGCGCTACACGATCTTCACAGTGAAGTAAACCATGCTGAGCCTGCCATGACTGCTCCCAGAATGACACAGCCAGGCTGACATTATTCAGTCTGCTGGCAACTGTGAAATTCGTTTTTTCTTACCGTCCTTACCATGGACCACTGCAGAGCGCTCATGG
The DNA here is from genome assembly GCA_013400475.1 of Tricholaema leucomelas. Taxonomy (NCBI): domain Eukaryota; kingdom Metazoa; phylum Chordata; class Aves; order Piciformes; family Lybiidae; genus Tricholaema lacrymosa; species Tricholaema leucomelas. The sequence continues at coordinate 1,097,576 of WAAF01003250.1, read as the reverse complement.
ATGGATGGTGAACAAGCAACCTTGCCCAGGCACAACTTCTTAGTGCGGCATCAGCAGCGGCACAAATTTCGATGTCACCTTTAACTAAGCTGCGTCACACACGGCTTTCTGTCTGGGAGAGATTTCGGGAGGCACACAGGCGAGGGACTTCCGCCTTCCCTCTTCCCCAGCGTGGCGGGAACCCGCGGGCGCGAGTGCGATTCCGGGCGGCGGAGGGCGCTCCTCGGCTGTGCCGGCAGGTGGCGCTGCTGCCCGACGGCGGCAGGAGGCGCTGTGGCCAGGACGGCGGGAGCAGCACACGGCGACGCCGTTATGACGCTGCCCTGGCCATGGCTGCGGCCTGTGCTTGGGCGGCCGAGGTGGGCTCCTTCTGTGCAGCGTTGGCTTGTGCACCCTGAACTCTTAACTGGAGGACAGGAGAGTTCAACTAGATGTTAGGAAGAAGTTCTTTGCCGTGAGGGTGGTGAGACACTGGCACAGGTTGCCCATGGAGGTTGTGGATGGTCCCTCCCTGAAGGTGTTCAAAGCCAGGTTGGATGAGGCCTTGAGTAACCTGTTCTAGTCAGAGGCGTCCCTGCATGTGGCGGGGGAGCGTTGGAACTGGATGATATTTGAGGTCTCTTCCAACCTAAAACATTCTGTGATTTTATTTTATTAACCCAGCCAGCACCAAGCTTCACCTCAGAAATTATCCTCTTTGTTCCCATATAGGGAACAGGGCAGGATGCTGTGTGCATTGCAGCAGCAGGGAGTCTGTGCATCATAGCATCATGGAATGGTTTGGGTTGGAAGGGACCTTAAAGATCATTGTGATGGTTTGGGTATCCCCCGCCCCCCACACTTTTAGAAATCACCCAGACTAGACTCAGTCGGCTCTGGAAATTTGAATGAAGCTTCTATTTACAGCTGGCACAATTTACAAGCAGATATTTACAGTATACACAGATATAGACAGAAATATACAAGGTAAAAAAGGTAATACAAACACAATTCCCCTCCCAGAAACCTGAGTCCCCAGGAGGGGCTTTCAACCACCCCTCACCTTCCCCCTACCCCTCTCAACCTTACCCCAATCCCAAGGAAGAATGGAGGTTCGGCCAGAGGGATTAAAAAAAAAGCAAGGTGAAGCAGCCAAGCAAAAGGAGGGTGAGGTTAGAAAGCAAGATGGAGTCCAGCTAACAGCCTGAGCTTCTCCCCAGCAGGCAAAGAGAAGAGAACAGCCCAGCACGAAGTGCAGAGCCAAGTGACCTTATCTAATGTTTTGCTTTTTCCTTGCTACCCATCTCAGCAAGACTGTGAGGGAAGTAGACACCATTGTTTTAATTTCTCAGCCTATCATCTAGTTGTTCTCACCAAAACATGCTAGCTAGGCTCAAACTTGCACAATCATATAGTTCCAACTCCTCTGCCATAGGCAGTTTTATAAAGGATGTTCTGTATACCCTTTTTATAACTTAGACAGCTTCTACAGAGTGGAATGATGCCAGTTCCAGCGTTGAGAAGGCTTGGAAGAGACCTTACAGCTGCCTTTTAGTACCTACAAGAACACTGGGAAGAGACTTTAAATAGGCGCGTAGTGATAGGGTAAGGGACAATCACAGAATCATAGAATAGTTTGGGTTGGAAGGGAGCTCAAAGATCATCCAGTACCAACTCATGCCATAGGCAGGGACACCTCCCACTAGAACAGGCTTCTCTAGTTTTTAACCAGAGAAGTGTAGATTTAGATTGGTCATCAGGAAAAAGTTCTTTACTGTTAGAGTGGGAACACTGGATCAGGTTGCCCAGGGAGGTGGTGAAGGCCCCATCCCTGGAGACATTCAAGGTCAGAGAATGACAGGATGTTAGGGGTTGGAAGGGACCTCTAGAGGTCTCTTGGTCCAACCCTCCCTGCCAGAGCAGGTCCACATAAGCTAGTGCAGGTCACACAGGTCAAACTTACCTCCTCGAAGGTGTCTCTGGTCACTGCAGGAGGGCTGGACTAGTTGACCATTGAGAGTCCCTTCCAACCCAATGCATTCTATGAATAAGTCGCCTCCTTGGCCTTTAAAGCCATTAATTTGCAAAGGAAAGTGTCTTTGCTTAAATAAATTCTACAGGCATTAACTTGTCTAAAGTACTCTGCAATGCCCAGTCAAACTCCTGGTTTATTATTTGTTGATTTTTGGAGGGAGAAAGAACTTTAGTTAGACCTAAATTTAACAAGAGCACCTTTGAAACCATGAAGCACTTACATCTGCTTTCTGAGTTCATTGTTGTTCCAGAACTGCCAATTTAAATAGCTCTAAAAAGGAGTATCACATCACTGATTTTCCTTCCTATTTATTTCTATATCTGGAACTCTGATCAAGTTCTTAGTGCTAAGAAAGGCAACTCAACTCTGGTTCAGAGACCATCATCAGCTATGTAAGTATCACATCTTTAGAATAGGCAGGGAAGTAAAATGGACCTTCAGGAAGGGATGCTAGCATTGCCATTATCTAGAAAAATCTCACTTTCTAACTATAACTCCATATACATGGCTCTTTATAAGGTCTTGGGCAATCAAATATCCTCTCTGTTGTACAATCTCCATTTATAAACTGCAGCTAAGTGCACAAGCTAACTATGTGACATGTAGGGAGAGAAAATAATTAATGAGCAAAACTTTCCCCATTCATATTATACCTTCATAAAAGCATTGTTCTGATTTGCACCATTTCCAGTGAAAGAACAAAGAAAGGTACTTTGAAGAATTACATGAAGGCAGAATATTTTGTTTGGCATTTACATTCAAAGTGGATGGCTGTTTCAGAAATTTCTCAACAAGTCAATGCCAACTGCTGCATTTTTTGTATTTTGTAATATTCTTCAATAATAAATGCAAGATTCATACAGAGAAAAATACACAAAATTAAGGCTATAACTAATATTTTGATTAAAGTCACATGATTTGCCTTTTTGATTTTTCAGAGTTTCAAAACTGGTTTGCTTTGTTTTTCCGTTGAAAAAGTTCTCAGTGTGAAGTACCACTTATGTATTTGCTACAGCTCCTGAGGTTTGTACGTGGGAGATACAAGAAATAACATAGTGCAGCAAATTTCCTGAGGATTAATGACCAGCTGGGAGGGGATGAAGATCAGTAGCACAGCCAAGGATCATCAGCCCAAGCTGGTCATTAATCCCAAGAACTTGCTTCATAACAGTATTGTTATTTTAAGATGGAAATAAAAAAATACCCAACAGGATCATATGAACTTTTGTTTGATAGGTTTAAAGTCTAGTATATTCCAGAAAACAAAATTTTGTTTGAGAGAATTACATTTAGCTAATCATATCACCAGCCTACCTTTCAGTGATTAGTTTTGCTTTAAAATGTGTACTTGACTATGGCAGGCAGAAAGGATTTATAGCATTTTTCTTACATGTGCAGTTACTGTGGAACTCCTAAAAATGACTTTGTTTATGTATCTATTTAAAAATTCTCATTTCCATCCCGAATTTTATCTCCTAGAGCTTACTGACATAGCTCATAAAATATGTTTGACTGAACATCTGCTCAAGTTACTAAGCATTTTGAAAGTCATGTTTTAAAATATTGTTATTGGAAAAGTTATTTTAGAGATAACTAGAGGGTGTGTACAATTTAGGGAGCATTTACTCGCATTAGATGAAGAATGAAATGGCAGTTTTGATCTCTAGTTTTCACATTTGCATTTGTCATCACCTGGTATTGATCAGTGCCAATTAACGTTTTTTGTACCTATTAATCCTATTTCTATGTCAGTAGAGATATGCTAGTCTTAAAAGAATTTAGATTCTTCCTGATAAGGGAGGACTGAGTCTTAAAAGAATTTTAGATTCTTCCTGATAAGGGAGGATTAAGCAATTAGCTCAGTAGCCTGCTTTATGAGAGCAGACACTCACACACACTTTCCTGAACTAAGGCTGAAAAAAACCCAGGCATTCTCTGTCCTTTTGTCTAGGCATAAAGGTGTGTCAGGAGATCAAGCATTCCCCGACTCATCTGGCACATTCCAGTTTACTGTTGATATAGGTGACAGTTGAGGAAAACACACACAGATTCGGCTAAAAGAATACAAACTGCAATTTATCCTATGCAAGAAATACCTGGATCTTTCTAATCAAGTAACATATTTCTTGGTTCAAGGTGGAGCCTGTTTTTTGGTTTATAATGTTTCTTCTTGCTTGGAAATTTGTCCTGTTGAATTCTTCCTCAGCTTCTCAGCCACTGTAGTTTTAAACCTCCAGTCTATTTCCTTCTTTGCTCCCAACCGTGGTTTTACTGCTGAAAGGGGCCAAATGGACCTCTAAGTTCAGTCCTCCAAGTTTACACACAACTGTGCAATAGATGCAGATCCAGAGAGTTTTGTCTACATTTGGCCCAACTCATCACAGATCATAGAATACTTTTCAACAAACTTCAGCTGCACACCAAAAGACCAGAGTACAACCATAATGTGCTACACAGTGAGCAGCAATTTTACTTGTTTGGACATATCCTGTTTCCAGCTGAGGTCAATCTGCAACACTTCAGAGCATGGCTAACCAACCAGACACCTTGAGGTTTTTAATGCGATTCTAAATCACCTAATTTATTCTTACTGACATATGTTATGTTTCTACTTGTAATGTATTTTTAGTATTTCCTGTAAAATATATTAACAGGTGTGCATGTGAAAATGGACAGTTTAAGGAGGTTGTTGTTACTGGACAAAGATTCAATTTGAGTGTAGTCCAATGAAAATGGCCTTACAAGCCAAAAAAAGTTTCCCAAATCTCACATTTTGATTGTAGATCAGGCTAACTCAGCCAGAAATAAGCTAATCTTGAGGTTCCTTCCCACAACATATTTACTTTCTTTAAGCCATGCTTTTTTTTTTGTATCTTCTTCACTTTTCTTGAAAAAAAAAACAAACTTGGAAATGTAATTCAAGTCTTGATGTAAAGTTATTGACAACCCACAGATCCCATTAAATGCAGGATTGCTTCATTATTAAGTGCTAGCAGATGTTTGTTGCTATGGAAAGGCATAGCAAAAGTGGATTCTTGTCCACAGTCTTCAGCATTAAGTTAGACTAGCTTGTTGGCAACCTTATTCTGACTGTCTTATACTGTGATAAGGTCCTTTGTGATGGGCCAGTTTTTTATATTCTTTCTTTGGCTGAAGAATGTGTGATTATATGGAATTATATGAATACTTATGATCTGACCTTTTACAATGTATACTCATCAATCATCTACAATATATACAGCTGTAGACAACATCTATTTTGTGTTACATCAATGTCTTTTTCCCAAGTCTGTCAAGATGCATTATTTACATAACCCTCAAGAAAATCTTTCCTCTGAAGTGCCTGATGATATATTTAATCCAGAGCCTATTAAGCTTGCTACATCAACAACCAGTGTTTTGGTAGACGGCTGCCTAAACCCTCCACTTTTGAAGCATGACAGTAATGGAATATCAAATGTCATTACGAAAGACATTTCAAGGTTGTTTTAAAGTGAAAGTCTTTCTTAATATCTCTTTATTAAATTTTCATACTAAAATACATACAGGGAAAACTGCCACCCAAAAACATAATTACATGCAGATTTTAATAGTCATGCTTTCCTTTACTGACTAAAAGAAAACATTGACATTGTCCAGGAAACAGTATGGATAAGAAGGTGCTGGAAAAATGTTCATCATATCCAAACAAAAAGAGAGAGACATAACATTCACAAATGTAAGAACCACAGCCTGCCTAATCTAATATTAGTTTCCATGTTTCAGTATCAGCAGTGTTGGCCAGAAGAGGAACTCAGAATCTCCAGGGTGGGTGTTTTCCCTGACATTTGTTTCACAAGCACATTGTACGTATTATGGACTTGCAAGCAAGTTTTCAGATGAATGACTGGGAAGACCAGTTCTGTAACAGAAGGACAAGAAGCAATGTACACAAGTTGAAAACAGTTAAGTTCAGTATGGATACAAAGAAAAATATTCTCACTTGGGAGACAGTCAAGCGGTGGAACAGTTGCCAGTAAGGTTGTGCAGGTTCCATCTTTACCAGGTTTCAAGGCCTGCATGGAGAAAGCCCCAAGTGGCTTTGTCTGATCGCAGAGATGGCCCCACTTTAGGCAGGAGGCTGGACCAGAAACCTGATGCCTCTTCCCATGAGAGTTACTCTTTGATCCTATAATTAGAGGCCTTTTAATAGAAATGGCATGATTCTTTTTTTAAAGCCAGCTCAAATGGTCTCAAAATGTTTTGTTGTTTTGAGGCTTCTTAAGATAATTCGGTTCAAACTGAGCCACTTTGCTTAGTAGGTTTTTCTCCTGATATTCCTGGTGTAAACTGCTTCAGTCAACAGAAAATGGCATTTTCTTTTCTGCTAATGACTCTCAGTATTCACTTTTAATATAGAGTAACCCCATCAAAATTAAAACTAAGTGCACAATGTTTGAATAACCTGACCATTTAGCAACTCTAAATGCCCATTTTTGGACAGCCGCTGTTTAGTTGAAGCAAAAGAGTTAGTATTTTTATTGTTACTTAAATAAATTGCTCCAAACTGTTGGCCTCATTTACATATTCTGAAAATGAATTCTATTACTTGATTACTGTGAAAAAAAAAATTCTTGCCTTTAAATTTTATCACTTCCTGAGAAATCACTGGTTTCAGTTTCTTTAGCTCATACAATGTAATTTTCAGCATTCAACGCTTTAAAAGCTTCAGGCACATTTTATTCTTTCTCTTCCCTTGTCTAGTATTCCAGTCTATTCTCCAGAAAGTCAGGCTCTCCCTGGCTTTAGCAGCTTTCCATCACCCATCTATGTGCTTCTTTACAAAACTGATGTGGTGGTTTGGGAGTTTACACACACATGCAAGATTCACCAGACTAACTCAGCCGGTTGGAAGGTTGAAGCTGTATTTTACAGCCTAGCATGTATTTACAAGCATATGTACACGATATCATAGTATCATAGTATCATCAGGGTTGGAAGAGACCTCACAGATCATCAAGTCCAACCCTTCACCACAGAGATCAAGGCTAGACCATGGCGCCAAGTGCCACGTCCAATCTTGCCTTGAACAGCTCCAGGGACGGCGACTCCACCTCCTCCCTGGGCAGCCCATTCCAGTGGCCAATGACTCTCTCAGTGAAGAACTTTCTCCTCACCTCAAGAATACAATACTTACAGATATTTACAATTATATACAAGTTAGAAGTAATACAGAAATTCAGAATCCCTCCTGAACAGCCAGACAGCCCAAGAGGGCTCCTGACCAACTCCCCTCCTTTCCACCCTACCCCTTATCTCAGAAATAATCAGATAAATCTCTGTATTATAGCTCACATGATCACTTTTGCAGAAATCTGAGGTGAGATGTAAGAAGCTACAAGGAGTTAAAAAGGAAATGGTTAGATCAGGTTACATTATTTTCATGCAGAGGAGTTAAGGCATGCAGCCATACACACAGACTGAAGAAGCAGAAGTTGCCACCTTCGTTTGTATTTTATGTCCCTCAGCAGAACCAGTGAGTGATATAGAATTAACCAGGTTGGAGGAGACCTCCAAGATTATCCAGTCCAACCTATCACCCAGCCCTAGTCAGTCAACTAGACCATGGCACTAAGTGCCTCATCCAGTCCTCCACCTCCAGGAATGGTGATTCCACCACCTCCCTGGGCAGCCCATTCCAATGGCTAATCACTCTCTCTGTGAAGATCTTCCTCCTAACATCCAGCCTATACCTCCCCCCAGCATAACTTGAGACTGTGTCCCCTTGTTCTGTTGCTGGTTGCCTGGGAGAAGAGACCAACCCCCACCTGGCTACAACCTCCCATCAGGTAGTTGTAGACATCAGTGAGATCACCACTGAGCCTCCTCTTCAGGCTAAACAACCCCAGCTCCCTCAGCCTCTCTTCACGGGGCTTGTGTTCCAGGCCTCTCACCAGCTTCACTGCCCTTCTCTGGACTATCACTATTACTTTCTTTTCACAGCCAATGATCTAATTTCTCTCATTAAAATATTCCAATTAGCCTCAAACCAGCACAACTAATACAGAATAATTAGTTTATGTACATAGAAATACATGTACAGCATCAGGTAACATATATGATGTGTATACATTATCATTGTTTATATATCATTATAAATACATGTATGCTTATAGACATAAAGAAAAATATATATGTGGTGGGTTTGGGGCCCAGGTGCCCTTAAGAAGACCACACAGCCACAATCCTCCAGAATGAGTGTCCCAAGGGAGCAGACCTGGTCATCCCAGGATACTGTAACATCATTATTCTAATCTGCTTCCAGTATCACAGTATCATAGACTCAGAGAATCAACCAGGTTGGAAGAGACCTCCAAGATCATCCAGTCCAACCTATCACCCAGCCCTGTCCAACCAACTAGACCATGTCACTAAGTGCCTCATCCAGCAGGCATCTCCCTGTCCAAGAGAGAAAGTCTAGGAAGCATACACCATGGAGCAGCTGAGGGAGTTGGGATTATTTAGCCTGGAGAAGAGAAGGCTCAGGGGAGACTTTAATGCTCTCTACAACTACCTGAAACAAGGTTGTAGCTGGTTGGGAGTCAGTCTCTTCTCCCAGCTTACCAATGACAGAACGAGAGGACACAGTCTCAAGGTGTGCCAGGGGAGGTTTAAGCTGGATGTTAGGAAAAAATTCTTCACAGAAAGAGTGACTGGTCATTGGAATGGGCTGCCCAGGGAGGTGGTGGAGTCACCAGCCCAGGAAGTGTTTAAAAAAAGACTGGACATGGCGCTTAATGCAATGGCTTAGTTGATTAGTTGGTGTTAGGTAATAGGTTGGACTTGATGGTCTGGAAGGTCTCTTCCAACCTGGTTAATTCTGTGATTCTGTGATGATGTATCCTCTGATTTTACTCATGTGGCCAGGGGAGTATATGAGAAAGTGGGATGGAAGGTCCACTTCAGCTCTAGCTGCATCAATCTGTGAATTGCAAGGGAAACCTTCCCAGAAAAACTCTGCCCCAGTTTCCAGTGGAAAATCTCCCAAAAAGAGCAGATGGATGAATGCTGCCTCTGATCATCCTGAAGGAATCTCCAAAGCATTCTCACAATATTTCATTAAAAATGTAATTAAAATGACTAAAAGTCTCTGTATTGTGTATGCATATGTTAAAAACAGCTAATTCGTCATCATGATCTTACTAAGCTTGACTGTGCTGCCATTCTGTTATTTCTAAGAGATTCCAACCCCTTTCACCTTCATGCAGGTGATGGTTCTAGCTAAAACTTACAAGGAACACAGCTACAGTTCAGACTATCACAAGTGCTGCTGACAGACTAACAGGGTGATTAGAGTCATCCACATTATTTTTAACTTTTGTAAAAAGGACTCCTCATCTTCTGTAATTATTAAGGCAGAAATATTGCTTTGTGACTGCCCATTATTTTCCTGTTTTCTCTCTTTCTCTACAAATTCTCCATTCAGATACCTTGGAGACAAACTAAGGAAACACACTCAAAACTAGTAGTCAGGATAGAGACTTCTCCTGAGTATTTGGGCAGGCAGGAAGTAAGGGAATCTCTTGTCTTGATAGTTTGTCAGAAATAAATGCAACATTTTCTTACATCTTAATTTACATCTAAACCAGCTTAAGATTGCAAGAAAAAGGGGAAACACCCTTAAAATAGCTGAAAGAGCCATTCTGCTGTGTGAGAAATTGTGTTTTAAGATGCAAATATAAACCAAAGACTTGATCATTTGTGACTTTAAAGTCACATTTCCATTCTTTGCATTAGCAGTAGGTCCTTCCTAGGTATCTGGCTCACATCCAGTAAAAATATGACTTACTTCCCTAAACATTCTGCTTAGTTGATCATGGTATTACCTTTTAATTTTCTTTTCTCAAGTGATGAAATACTTTTGTAGACTATTAAAAAGTTCCTTGCCTTCTCCCTGAGGTAGCTGTATTTCAATGAGGAGTGATGTAATTCCTTCAACAGAATAATTGGTATTTGGTTTGTAAAGTTTAGCATGCACTCTGAGATCTTTTCAGGAAAGGCTATAAACAAATATCCATCATTCTTTAATATGCATCCCTGGACCTTTCCTTAGCAGGTCTAAAAATCCCACAGCTGTGATTAAACACAACCATGCCACAGTGCACTGAAGCAATGTCTTGACGTAAGGGCAAGAATTTCCATCAGTGAGTAAGGAAGCAAGGAAGGGAAAAAAGATTAAAACTATTCACCTAGAAATACAGATTCATGAATGTAAACCACAGCACTGACTCATCTGACAGTATCTATGGAGAATGAGGAGTAGAAAAGTTTTACTGGGCCATAAACTCCAAGATTAGGGGTTTGGTATGTAGGCAACTCAGCAGTATGATTAGAAAGGGAAATGTGACTGGGAAATGTGACACATGGAAAAATAAGTTAATTATGCAAACACTAGAAATGAGTAAGGTCTAAGTGTTCTTCATATCAACAGTAGTGTAGTTTGTCACTTAGTAGACAGGGAAGCAGTAAAAAGAGGATACTACTCTTGAGTCTGGTAAGTAATTACTGTGTTGTGTCAAGGACATCAAGAAGAACAACCTTACTTGGCTGACCATGTAAAAATTTAATATAATTAAACAAAGGATAAATAAAAATGTGTCTGTACCTAAAACACACTGTTCTAAAATGGCAAGCTTTAATAACTAAAAGCATGATTGAATGAAATAAATCAAACTATGGAAGGGCTTTCAGGATGTGAATAAGAGGTATTGTTTTGCATTAAAAGAGAATGAAAATATTTGAACATAGATAAAGGTGGAAGCATGGGAATGAATGTGTGTAGGAATATGCTTCAAACCTGTTAGATAACCATCTCAGGCAAGATAATACAAATATGCAGAGTGTTGAAAAGTAAGAGAATAATACTGATCAGTAAAAAAGTTGTCTTAGAATCTAAAAAATATGTGAAATAAGAATTGTTAAATTCAATTTGAAAGTGTCTTAATGCAGATTGTAAAACAGAGTAAAAAGGTTTTCATATGTACAAAAAGACAAGGAAAGCAGCAGGACAGCTCTGCCATTAAGCTGGGATAATGACTGGAAACAACAGATGGATGATGGTTTTGGCCATGATGTCAAAGGCTACATTACTTGTGACATTACTGTATTGTCTGTCTATTTTTCAACAAGAGAAATGAAGCACAGTGAAACTGCTTAGACTCCCATCTAGCTTTTGATGTGATGTTACATGCAAAAATATGAAGTAAGGTGGAGACGATGGAATTGGCATAGATGACGTGGTGAACAAAAAACTAATAAAAGTGAGATAACCATACATCATACTGAAAAGGAACAAAAGATAGTAATGGTGACTTCCTGGAAGATCAGTCTTGGGCCTGATTTTACTTAGTGTTTCAATCAATATCCTTCACATCATGCTGATGACAATGTGAAGTCAGTAGACATCACACAGGGGAAACAAAATGACCGGAACATGAGCAACAGGCACGCAAAGTGGACTAGTAAAAACAATAAAATGCTTTGTGTTTCTCAATTTTCAGTTATTTGGAAACCATTGAGGAAAAAAAATGAGGGAAAACAGCTGATCCCAAAATTTTAAAAAATTATTTCTCCAAGAAAATGCAACCATGATCCTGGGAGGTACCAGCAAAGTTCCACGAGAGATAAATGAAGCCAGTAAATTCCACAAAGCATCAGTAATGCATTACCTGGACTATTTTGTACAAGTCACATTCAGGGTGAAGTCAGGCTTGAATCTGTGTGTGGAAAGTCTAAGAGAATGGCAAGATAAATGAAAAGAATGTCTTATGACAGGAAACTTAAGAGCATGTCTTATTCAAGCAAAACAAAGGCTCATGAGAGACTTAGACTACAAATCCATCAAGCAAAAAAATATGAAAATAGCTGCTTAAGCTTACACGTATTTTCCAGGAGAGTGAGTGAGTATAAAACCTATCACTACCACATTTAGGCTGGGAATTACAAGGTTTCTAATCACTAGAGCACTGAAGGGTTATAATAACTTTGTATTAGAAATACTAATGGCAAGAACCCTATCTACTTTTAGGAAGACACTTGCTCAGTTTATAAAATGTGGTTGCCTGCTGGACTACACAGATAAAGAAATTTCTTCCAGAACTCTCTTAGCAGTCCCATCTTTCAGTGATCCTGGTGGCTCCACTTCCTCAAAGGCATCAAAACAGGAGTACTCACAGGTCCAGCACAAGTCTGTGTCTTTTCCGGAACATGGAGGGCCAGACACAGCCATGAAATATTTGAGATGTGTACAGTGGAGACCACTGAAGGCTTACAGACAGCTAAGAGGTTATGGGTTAAGCATCACTGTGTAAGAGGAATGGCATTGAATTCCAAATGGAATAGGGCCATATGGTTAGTTAGTGTAAACAAACGGTTGTGATTCCTGTCAAGAAACATTTTTCATCTCCATGAAACCCAGTTTAATAACATGGCATAGGCACCACTGAAAATGGGAATACTAGCTTTCCAGCAAGTTCCCAAAATTGAAATAGAATCTGTTTTGGCAAAACCAGTACATTTGTCTACCAAGAAAAACATTTTAGGTAGTTATATAAGCAATAAAAATAAATGTTTTATAAAATTTACCCAGAGGAGTTGTATGTATTAAAAAACCAATAATAATTAATCAGATTTCATGAAGTATGTAACATCCAGAAATAACAACCAGTACAGCTGAATATGGTGAAGTCATTTCTTCTACTGCACTCCAAAGTTCGACCACCTGTGAAGATTAAAAAAAAAAAGTATCCAAAGAATTCATTTTCCTAATATGGACACAGTGCAAAATTCTGTCTCTTAATATGACTTCATTTTGCCAAAGTAATGGAATTTTATGCAAGCTTAGTATGTTTTACAAGTACTTGTTCCTCTGGCACAGCAGCAACTCATTGGGAAGACAGATGAAACAAAGGAGTATCTAATGGGTTTCCTTTTGCATTTAAAAAATGGTATTGTATCTAGCAAGGCTCCTATTCACTACTACACCCTGAAGCAGCCTGTTGTGCTCCACTTATGACCAAAGTAGCCTAGAAGAGCCAACACATGGCTAACCTCTGTCGGAACCTGCGATTCTGGCACAAGCATGACCATCTTAGAATGAATCATAGAATGCATTGGGTTGAAAGGGACCCTCAAAGGCCAATTCCCCTGCAGTAAGCAGTGAAATCTTTAACTAGATTAACTTGCTCAGAGCCCCATCAGGTTTGGTGCTGAATGTCACCAGTGATGGGATCTCCACCACACCTCTGGGCAACCTTTTCCAGGTTGCTTTGCGTTAGCCAAGGAATTTCCAGTAAAGGAAGCCATTAGTATCTTTTCACAAGCTATGATCTTGTTTAACCTGTATGCAGACACCAGAAAAAAAAATAAAGTTTGCAGAAGATCGCAGTAGAGACCTAAGTTAGGAGGCAGCAACGGTTCATTTTGTTGCTCAAATGAAGGGTAGTTATGACAACACTTCATATGGGGGAATGAATTAAGAGAAAGTAACATTTTAAAGTAAAAGATAGCAATACCAGATCAGCTCCGTGACTAAATTTACACTCGAAGTCTTCTCAGCTTCTAAGTTTCTGGAATTGCTTTATGCACTAGACAGTGGAGCAAGAAACCTAAAACATTTTAAGATAAAGCTTGACAATTCCATTTCTGCAACAGGACAAAAATGATCCTCAAGATCTTTGGCTCTCTGACTGTTAAATCTCTGAATATCTGATTGCACTGACCAGAAGATCTGTCATAAAGGACATTTGCTTACTGATTGGTCATAATTCTTTGCCTGTATTTCTGGTATGTTAATTATGATTCTCTGTAATTCCTGTTGGCTGCATGAAAAAGCACTGACTTAGGGGCTAAAGAGTAGCATGCTGATTTTACTTGGAAAGGTGGACCACAGCTAAAGGCAGATGTGAGGCAGGATGCACCAATACTGAATTTTCAGTTATATCTTCCAGAAACCTACATGGTGAGCTTATGTCCAACACCAGGTCAGGCTACACCACACACATCTGCAGTGAGAATGGTGTCCCCTGCTGTTAAGAGTCCTGGAAATTTACCATTTGATGCAGGTTCGGTGTGAGTGTTTTGTTTTGTTTTGTTGAGGAGTTCTGTTGTTATTGGTTTGGTTTGGTTTGGTTTTGTCTCCATCATTCTAAGAGGATGTACCCGAACTTTTTTTTTGTTATTGCAAAGACTCAGTATATTGGTGACATTATTTTTACCTCACACGACTGTGAACTTGCAGGGCAAAGTATCTGTTCCACAGTTCTTTGAAGTGAATGATAAAGGATGACACCTTCTTGTGAAGCAGGAACAACTCCCTTTCAGCATTTCCCTACATTTCTGTGCAAAGCTGATCTGTGGTGGATATAGGAATAAACAGAATAAACCTAGCCTCAAAATGAGTTAGCTGCATTTACAAACTGTGAGCTGCTGAAAAATCAGGAATGGAAGATACTCTCTGTTTTACAGAGGCCATTTATAGCGGCAAGTAAAAGATGGAAATTGGGTAACTTTCCCTAGTTCCAGAGCCAAAAATGGAGGCTGGAAAACGGGGCACACCTCAACCTTTAAATGTACTTGACAAAAATTAACCTACAGAGTCAGTCATGGCCCTTTTTTCTCTTTTCTCAGTTTTGATGGTCTTTGAAATTATTATAAACACTTTTCCTTCCATGACCTAGACAGTCATCTCACTCTCACAATGTGAGTGTTCAGTACATTAATAATTGAACAGACATTTCAAGGGAATTGAAACTCTTATGCCTCTCTCCTGCTTTTGGTCTGAATTTGTTTGCTCATTTTGCATTTTGTGTAGAGCAACTAATCTGATCTATGCCCTGAAATTTCCCATCTATTCTTAGTTTTAGTGAGCCTCATTTTTGTCGGAATCCTGGAGTTTACAGGAGTTGGATCTAAGGATGCTGTCAAGTGTCCCTGACAAAGAATTCAGAAATACATTCTTCTGTAACTAGAAAAATTCCCTTCATTCGAGTATCAACATCTCTCTCCGGGGTGCTTTACTGTAGAACTGCACTTAGTCTCTCAGCAGCTCTTCCGTATAGGTTCTTGCTAACTCGCCGTGCGAAGGTGGGGCTTCTCGTCGCCCAAACGCCCAAAGGCAGTTTGGGAATCTGGTACAAGAATATGCAATAGCTGCAGGCCACCTCTGCATCAGCCTTCATGGACGGCTGGGCTACTCACTGCAGAGATTACTACGCATACTTAAACTGAGACCGAGACTAAGATTTTTAACGTTGGATCAGTTAAATCGATACGCTGAAATCTCACCGAGAAGAGCATTTTCACTGGCAGTGACGTTTAAGTTTCACTAACAACCAAGCCACCGCCGACACCACCACCGCCGCCGCCTCTCAGGGAACTCGACTGCCGTTAGGCACGCGCAGGGGGCAGGGGCCAGCCGACGGCCTCCCATTGGCTGTGCTGGCCTCACGAGGGCCCCGGTGCTGCCCGCCCTTCCTCCGTGGGCTCAGCGCGTCGCGCGCGGCCGGGGCCCTCATCCCCTTCCGCTGACACCTGGGTGCGCCTGCGCGCGCGCGCCCCGCGGAGGGGCGGCATGGCGGCGCCCGCGCTACCTACGCCGCGGTACGACCACGTAGGGCCGCACGGACCCTACGGGGACGTGTACGAGCCGGCTGAGGACACCTTCCTGCTGCTGGATGCGCTGGAGCAGGACGCGGCCTGCCTGCGGCAGGCTCGGTAAGTATAGCAGGAAGGGACGAGAGCATCACTCGGGAGCCGCCAATGGCGGAGACGGGGCGGGGCGGAGGTGGGTGGGGAAGGCTTCTCCGGGGCCGGGGGTAGAGGCTCGCTCAGTCCGTCGGGCCAGGGGAGGGGACATGGAGCGTCTGGGGCTTGCAGAGTGGGTCTCGGAGCTGCTGGTGGGTTTTCAGGCCCTGTGAGAGAGGCAGGAGCAGGCGGTTCCCCTCCGAGCTGCCCCTCGCGCGGCTGGCAGACCCTTCTCTCACAGCGGTCTCGGCTGCTGCTCCTTGGTTGTGGAGTGTCACACTGGGGGGGACCTGCCCGAGCAGCTGCGCAGGGGCTGAGACATAACTTTTGTTGGCAACAACACACACACCCCTGAATGTTCAACTTTTGTGGCTTCCAGCTTTAGAAAGACACGGACCTGCTTAAGCGCCCAAACGGGAGGGCTACAAAGATGCTCAGGAGGCTGGAGCATCTCTCCTGTGATGACAGACTGAGATAATTGGGGTTGTTCGGCCTGGAGAAGGTTCCCAGGAAACCTTATGGTGGCCTTCCAGTACTTAGAAGAAAGCTGGAGAGGGTCTCTTTGTAAGGGTATGATAGGACATGGGGAAATGGCTTTAAATCCAAAGAACATATGTTTGGATTCGATGTGAGGAATTAATTCTTTGCTGTGAGGGTGGTGAGGCACTGGTATAGGTTGTCCAGATGCCACTTCCCTTGAACAGTTCAAGGCCAGATTGGGTGGGGTTTGGAGTAATCTGCTCTAGTGAAGTTTTCCTTGCCAATGACAGGAGGAGTAGAATCTTTAGGGCCTCTTGAACCCAAACCATTCTGTGATTCTGTGAGTGTGGTAAAATGTCCATGTCTCAGCCCTGAAGAAGCTGCAGAAGTTGCACAGCAGCTTGGCTTACTGCACGGTGTCGGTGGCTGTCATCTGCACATTGCATAAACATCTGTAAACATAAACACTGTAGAAACCACCTAAGGAGTTGATCTTAAAAGTGGTTATTTTTAAATTGCCTGTCACTGCTGTTTGTCCAGAGCTGGCTGAAAGGCTCCTGAGGTATTCTGCACTTGAGTTCTGCTTTTGTTCTGTGGCTTCATGGTGAATTTCAGTAATTCCAGACTCGCTGTGATATATGTGCATTAAATGCTGTAGAAATGTAGCCTGTACTATTGAGATTGTGTAGCTAATGGAAACTTAATGTTAGATGCAGGGGAATGTGTTCCCCAGGTGGCTTGTGATAACCAGGAATTGGCTGTAAGGGCACCAGTAGATCTAGCAGCCACTATGAAGCAGACGACATAGTGTGGGCTTTGAGGGCCTATGATCAGTAAGTATTTCACCACGTTTGGGAGAAGGCCACCACATTTCATAGCACTGTCTAGACCAACCTGCATCGGTTTGAGGTGCTGTTACATGTTACAATTAAGTCATGCAGAGTTTTCTCTTCTTAGAGTTGAGATCTGCATTGAAATAGGATCTGGATCTGGTGTAGTTTCAGCATTTCTAGCTTCCATTATTGGATCCAGTGCACTGTACATGTAAGTATTACAGGTCTTAAACTCTTGCATGTGGTAATGAAGAATACTTAGCCCTCATATAGATGTTTTTCATATTGACTTGGGTGTTCTCACAAAGATAGCTCAGTTCTACAGATACAGAAATCAAAGCGAAGAGCCTAACTCCTTACTTCACATTCTGTAACAACCTGAAGTAGTGGTGCAACTAGCATAGTATTTTCCCACTTAGACAAATTACCAAGCTTATGCTTCTGTTTACTGGGTTGAATCTTGCGTTTTAGCCACTGACTAGCTTTAGTGAGATGTTGTGAGAGAACATCAGTGTGTTGACAGTTTAGAGACTTGTATGCACATACATATTGTGCAGAGCTAGCACTGAAAAGGAAATCCTGCACTTCAGCTTCCAGACAGTGGTTAAAGCAGCATACTGTAGAGTAGCTTTGCTGCTGATATATTGTGTTTATTCTATTGGCTATTTTTTGCTACTTACTTAACAGAAATATCAAACAGCCTTTACTTTAAGAGTACATAAATTAGCTTGTGGTTCACAGGCTTACATTTCTAGATACAGTAGCCAGTAACGTCATAATAATCTGGTTTTAGATGTACAGATATTAACCCGATGGCAGCTTACTGTACACTAGAGACAGCTCTGCTTAACAACGTTCACCTTCAGCCAATCATTACTGACTTGGTAAGAGATGTTTCAATAATTTTTTATTTTGATCTTTTGTAATTTCTTAGTATTTACTTGGTACTGAAAACTAGCCAAAGTCTAAACAAAACATTTTCTTAATAAGCACAGATGAAGAAAAAACGCAGATTGTCAGTGTTTCTGAAAGAAAAGGGAAACTAACTGCTTATACTCTCAAGTGAAAACTTAAGATTTAAAATTTAATTGAAGAAATAAATTACAGAGATGTAATTTGGGAAATGCTGCATGAGGAATTGTGCAGAGAGCTGACATTATCACTGCCCTTCCTCTGATGCTCTGCAATTCTTGGTTCACACTTCTTTCTGATTTTATTAGGAATTGTATTTGTTGTTACTTTTTGTTTCTTACAAAATTTGGCATGTAAGAAAGTGAAGTTTCTTTAGAAGCTATTAATTTAAAATACACTGAATATGTATGTTTATAAAAAATTGCTACCTGAAGATAGGTAACAATGAATGGATCTAAAATGAATAAATAACTGCTCATACTTGGGTACTGAACTGCATCTATCATGAATTGATCATTTTGGGTAACAAATGTTAACTGATTAAAAGTTCAGGGTTCTTTTATGTCTAACTTAAAATTCTGAACTGAGCAAGAATGAAGTACTTCCTTTGTGTTTCTTTGGCCCTTCTACATACCACACATAAATAGTATTAAGACTATTGAAATCATTTTGCTGTGTACAAGTACTTCTTGATGTTTCTCTTGCACGTAGAAAGTAAATTTTAGTGTTCCTGAGTTTGTCTGAAATGCTGAGAATATCCAGCACTATGTAATTTATTGGTTTTTATTTTCAAAACGTTTGCATTCTTTATGTTTCAAATAGCAAACAAACAAAAACAATTGACAAAAGAATCATCAATTTCACCTGTAGGTCAAAGGACTGTCTCCAAGATTAAATGGGCAGGTTGATCTACTCCTGTTTAATCCACCGTATGTGGTAACACCGTCTGAAGAGGTAGGAAACATTAAAAATGCACAATAAAGATGGTATTTCTGCTGACAGAACAGAAATGGCAAAATTAAATAAGCTTTGGTATGAAAAATGGACCATTTTCCTGAAGTAGTAAGGGATTTTGTAGGACTAGCACTATTGTATTGTGACAGCACTGTCGGGGTGAAGCCAGTTTACTAGAGCTGCTTATAAAGACTACATGAGAATAAAGATTGCTAGCTGCAGCCTCTCTGTACCTAGTTTCTCCATCAAGTCTAAGCCATGTAAGACTTCTGTTGGTTATGCTAAGGTATTATAGAAGACTTTCAATGGGAAATACATTTGTTCCCTACAAAATAAATACCCTCTGCTTCTGCAAATATCTACTAAATATCCTCAGCTCTTAGTGTTTGACTTGTGAGCACTTACAGGATTTTCTGGCCACCTTCCACTTCACAAATAAGATCATAAAACATTGTCAGAAAATACACACAAAGCCTGTGACAAAATCTATCTCTTAATTCAGCTTAGGAGTAGAATTTGGAACAATAGTATTTTCATCAAATAGGAATTAATCTTTAAATGATTTTGCTGCATAAACTCATCTACTCAATCAAAGTTGTCTGTTGTCTAGTGGCAAACACTTACGATGATGTTTCCCATACAAGTACCACTGACAATTCTGTCATTCCGTGTTATTTCCTGTGCTTTCCTTTCACTCTTCCTAGGTGAAAAGCCATGGAATAGAAGCATCCTGGGCTGGTGGCAAAAAGGGCAGAGAAGTAATGGATAGAGTTTTTCCATTAGTACCAGACCTACTTTCACCAGGAGGATTATTCTACTTGGTCACAATTAAAGAAAATGATTCAGGTGATCACTTTCATGGACCCTTAAATATGCCAAATCAGATGTAAGAGCATATTAATCAAAATTTTAATTACAGCAGTGTTCTCTAGGTCATCAGACTTCAGTAAACAATAAAAAGTACTACAATAGTTGTATAGAACATGTAGTGATAACTCATTGGAAGACTGACTGCACGTATTGAAATTCACATAGGTTTTGTAGGTTATCAATGAGAAATGCTGTAGATGACTGAAGTGCATCTGCACACGTCATACAAACTGTGGCATCTCTGGACTCCTGAGCTTCTCATCATCCAGGTTTTGTAATCTACAGAGAGGCTTCTACATAACCTGATGTCTTTTGGGATTTTTTTATTTTAATTCATCTCTTACACATCCAGTGACCAAAAATTTATAAAGACATTTACCAAAATAAGAACTCCTTAAGCTAGTTTGAAAAATAGTAATATGTAGGTCCTGACCTCAGCAGCTCTGTAAGACTTCAGTTCCAAGTATCAAAGGTGATTAAATCTCTGCTAAGTAACAAGACCAGACCAACCCTTTCTCATGAATCATAGAATCAACCAGGTTGGAAGAGACCTCCAAGATCATCCAGTCCAACCTATCACATAGAATGGTGTTGTAACCTTAAAAGGCAAAAGCCTTCTAGCTGAAGATGTGATGATGTCTTTAATTTTGACACACATAGAGAAAAGATTTGCACTTGTTCCCTGTGATCTGATGCTGAATCTTAACAGGTAGTTTTTCAAGAAAATATGTTTTTGTACCTGATTGATAAGGCATCTTTGGGGAGAAGGTGCTAGAAATTTCAGTTTCTCCTACCAATTAGGTTCATAACTGAATTTCTCATAGCCACTAATAATACCAAAATACAGAACTTCTGATAATAAATTGTAAACTTTGCCTTTGCTGTAAGAATGTTTTGCATAAAAAATACTGTTTGAAAGAGTACAGACAGTAAGAGGACACAGTTCTGTAATCTTTGGTTTACAGTTAATGTTTGAGAGTTAACTTAGTGCTGCCTCCTACAGGTGATGTCTACAGAAAATCAGTTTTAACACTGCACTTTACATTACAGATGACATTCTGGAAACTATGAAGAAATATGGCTTAGAAGGCACACGAGTACTTTCCAGACGAGCAGGACAAGAGATGCTTACTGTCCTCAAATTTAGGAAGTCTTAACATTCCAGATGCATGGAAAATTGAACACAGAGTACTGAAGCTGTCAAATCAAATTTCTAAGCCAAGATTTTTACCCTTACAAGGTTACTGGTTATGACAGTGAAACTGACCAAGACTGTCTTGTTCATTTTTTGTTTTTTTGGGGTTGTTTTTTGTATTCTGGATGTTAACCAGCTGTTATCTACTGTCAGAGGTACAGTTGTACTCTGACTTTCCACAGGACAGTTGTGGGGAAACTGAAATACCCTACTCTGCTACATTTGCACTGAAGCACTTGAAGCTCTTTTTCTCTATGAAGAGGTATTTGTATATTTGTCATCATGGCTTATTAATATGATGTGCTTGATACAATTCTTCATTTTTAATAGCTAGCCTATACCTGTGCTGTGTGTAAATGAATCCTTGGAATCAGTGTTTCTGATTCTGATATAGTATAAAGCACCTTTACAGGTCTAACCACAGTTAAAGAGTTTGTTTCTCTTGTAAATGTACTTCTGAACAGAAAGATGCAGGAAGTGTATCTCAAGAGCTGGAACAAAGGCAAGCTATTACTCTCCTGAAGTCTTCTGGGTGATGGTGTGGTGACTGTACCATTTTATAAGGAGAGTACTATGGAATACTAGGCAGCTGGAAACAATAAGTGCAAGTAAGTAGAGAAGTAGAAGAAAAGTCCTCTCTCAAATTACTATCCAAAATAGGAAGGTATTTCCTGATCATGAAACCCCAATGAAGAGCTTTCCTCTGCAGCCTCCTGCCCCTCCCAGTGTCCACAGGAGATTCAAGTACAGCACTACCCCAGGGCCATTATGAGCCTGTGCTGTGGGCAAAGCCCTATGAAGAAAGTGTTTGCTCACCTGCAGCACAAAGGTAGATAAGAGTGCTGTCTGGGAGAACGCTTTCAAAGACACTGACATGAAAGGGTTGTGTCAAGCGATGTTACAATAAACCATTAGCCAGCTCTTTTATGGACACTGAAGGACCAAGGGATTTGTTCTTTTTCTTGTGTGATGCTAAAGCACTGAAAAGACTTCAGGACTAAACTTACAATTCTGTATTTACCCAGCCTGCAAAACACGAGAAGTTCTTCCATGTTTTGAGCTGAACATCCAAAACCTTCCAGGAATAAAGTAAGATGTTTTGAACAGGAAGAGTAACATGTTAAGAAATAGAGGTGCTGTGAGCAGAAACATTTGTGATATTTTACTGCAAAGAAGAATATTAGAAGCTATCTTTGACTCATACCAGTCAAAAGTCAACTTAAGGCTGATCTGGTGTAAAAGTTGCTCCATCCTGAAGAAAATACAAAAGGACTGGATTGCAGAAAATGCAGCGGTGATTGTTGCACATACTAAGAGTCACCTTTCACCAGCTTAAAAGACCATTGTGAAGAGCCACACTACAATTCCTTTCAACAATTCAAACACAGCTAATGTGTGTCTTTCAGTAACTTCTCTATTGTGGTGGTTTGGCCTTGGCTGGGGGCCAAATGCCCACCAAAACCCCTTTATCACTCCCCTTCTTTGATGGACAGGGGAGAGGGAGAAAATGAAGTAGAAGCAGTTTAATAATGGCAAGAACAAGCAAAGGCCATGTGTGGAAGCAAAAGGAAAGAATGTCGCTCTCTACTTCTCATCAGCAGAGAGCAGGGTTCTACATGTAGTGGTTGCTCTGAAGGACAAGACCATGGATGAATATTCCCACATTTCCTTCTTTCACTTAGAATACATATCTGAGATGATGTTATCTGGCACAGAATACCCCTTTGGTCAGTTTGGGCCAGCTGGCCTGGCTGTGTACCCTCCCAAGATCTTGCCCACCCTTCAGCATACTTTTGGGGCAGGGAAGCAGAAAAGGACAACCTGGGTGCTCAGCTCAGCAGTAGCCGAAAACATGGGTGTGTTACCAACACCCAGTTACATCACTCCAAAACACAGCACTAGAAAAATGCTCTGAGGAGAATTAACTTCAGCTCAGCCAAACCAAATACATCAACTTTTAAAAAATACTAATAAATATGAATGTGATCACCCAGCAGAAGGGTTTAGAGGGAAGATACTGACACGTATGTAGTATAAATGTTAAGTAAAATCCTTAACAAGAAATTCTTGAGTCTAAAAAAGTGCATTTCATTTGAGCAGAATAAGACTAAGATGCAGGATTTTGTGGATGCATAACTTGTCTCAGGAATGTCAGGGTTGAGAATCTGAGAGAAACTTCATGGCTGGCTGTGAGAAAATATGTGTTTCCATAGGTTTCCACTGAAGAATTTATTCAGTTTTATTCCTGCAGCTTACCAATCAGTTCTGAGAAGTCCTAATTCAGTTTGACTGCTACCTACTTCTATAACCCATGGCAGACCCTTTGCTAAGCCACAACTTTTTATTGTTCCCTTACAAAACTGTAAACAGAAGAGGTTTTATGCTTAGCTGTATTGGTTTAAGACTGGCACCATTAGAGAGGGCAAGGGACAGGGCTACCCACCCCCTACAGTGGTGCGGTGCAAGATGGATTGTTATTCTACACCACGCTAACGTGATGCTTATTGCATGACAAGAAGGGGCTGGCTAGGACTTACGGGACTTGAAGTATAGTGTATAGCTTGTAAAGTTTCCTATTCCGGGGTTTTTGGTGGGTTTTTTGTTTGTTTTAGTTTCTTGGGGGTTTTGTTGTTGTTTCCCCCTTGGCTTCCGGGCAGGGGTACATCCCTTTTTATGGTTTCAGTTTCCTGGGCACTGGCAATTCATGTTTTGTCTGTTCGCATGCTGCTGCATATGCCAGTATTTGTTTTCGTTTGTGTAATCTGATACCCCTGCAATAGAGTAGTAAATTGTCCTCAACTAACAGCTCTGCCTCCCACCTTCTTTTCCCACCCAGCAAGGGGGGAGGGCAGGGAAAAGGAGAAACCCCTTTGTTGGGAGGAGCTCAAGTGTCACTTGAGTTAAAACCAGGACACAGCAAATCCACTTTTATGTGTGGAGTCATGGTTAGGGAAGTTTAATGATAGCCACAGGACTGTTCGAATTAATGAAAATATTGCCATTCTTAGACTGATGGAAGTTTTATGTTGTTAACCACTTTGGGTAACAAAATTAAGTTGCTAAGGAGATGTTTAACATTATGAGAAGATATTTTAAGTGTAATCAAGACATGCAATAGAATCAAACTACTGGCTTAACAGAAGGAAGTCTTAATTAGATACAACTAAAAGCTTAGATTTAAATAATTCATTTTGAATGACTTAGTCAAAGATAATGAAGAGCACTCATCTGGCCCAGTAGATCACAATGCTCAACAGTGTATGCCGTTTTAAATTAAAGGACAGGATAATGAAAACAGAAGTATAGCAAACCAGAACATTCTTTCAACAAAAAAATGCACTGGACTATGAAACAACTGGACATTTGGACAAGGAAATACATGCATCCCTTTTAATGAATCACAAATAAATTCTGGCCCCACTGTCTGCTGCAACTTCAGTGGAAGCACTTGTCAAAATGCAATTCAAGTGAGTTCTGCAAGGAGTGATTCCTGTTACACTCCCAGCATCTTGGTAATGACTGGCAACTAGTGCCAAGCCAGGTAACTTTTTCATCTTTTGAAATTTGCTGTGTCTACACAGAGGTCTGCAAGTACACAGAATCTGCCAAGGGCACACTTGTTTCCTGCTCTTGGAAGATCAAATAATGCAGCTCTTTCTGTAGACTTTTAGGAAGCATATTCCTGTTCTTAACACATATGAGAATAAGCTGCATGGCAGATAGAGATGACATATAGAGTGTCAAACTTACCAAGGAGAAAGCAAAAAACTGGTTCTCCCAGACCTCTGTCAGCAAGTACCATTGTCAAAAGACATACTGCTGCTTTGCAAGCACCTGCACTTCTTTGTTCTAGTGTAACCTGGGAGTCCTGGTGGATAACAAGTTACCATGGGACAGTAATGTGCCCTTGTGGCCAAAACGGTCAATGGGATCCTGGGGTGTATTAAGAAGAATGTATCCAGCAGATCAAGGGAGGTTCTCCTACCCCTCTACCCTGGGATCTAATGGAGGGACAGGGATTTGCTGGAGAGGGTCCAGTGGAGGGCTACAAGGATGATTAGGGGACTGGAACAGATGCCTTATGAGGAGGGGCTTAGGGACCTGGGGCTTTTTAGTCTGGAGAAGAGAATACTGAGAGGGGATTTAATAAATGTTTATAACTATCTGAGGGCTGGGTGTCAGGAAGGGGGAGAAACAGGATCTTCTCACTTGCTCCACAAAGAGCAATGGATGTAAGTTGAAGCACAAGAGGTTCCACCTCAACACAAGGGGGAACTTTTTCTGTAAGGGTCACAAAACACTGGAACAGGTTCCCCAGAAAGGCTGTGAAGTCTCCTTCTCAGGAGACTTTCAAGGCCTATCTGGATGCATTCCTGTGTGACCTGAGCTAGATTGTATGGTCCTGTGGCAGAGGGGTTGGACTCAATGATCTCTTTGGGTCCTTTCCAATCCTTGACATCCTATGATCCTGTAACCACAACAAAAGTTCTCCACCAGTCTGTTCCTAGTAGACAATTTGCATGTCAGTGTTTGCTAGAAGAGTTTAAGATTGCTCTTTTCAAGCAATACCCAGTTAACCACAACCAGCCTTAAAATCTGTTACTAAACTTGCAATGAATTTGTATGGAATAATCAAAGGGATTAGAAACAGTCCTGGAGTTTTAATAACTATGAAGCAATACAGCTTGTTCCTTAATCTGTTTTCAGTTAGGCCTTTTCAATACCACTTCTAAATACTTTCCGTTCTGTATTTCTCAAACAAACGTCAAGAAATCTCTTCTCTGGAAGCCAAATGTTACCCATTAAAAACTGAGACCTACCTATGTTATCAACAGCTAAAAATCACTGCCAAGAGCAGTTCTGCCAACAGAACCCAGCTGTTAAGGTATCACCAATTGAGTGCACTATAAACTCAGCATCTGAAAATTCATGGTATTAATTTCTGAAAAGAGAAAAAACAAACAAAACCACACACATACACACACAAAAAGCAGCAATCCAGAGACTGTCAGAATTTATTTATCCCCCCCCTTTTATTGACTTTTCAAAGAAAACTACCCAAATACCATCTAAAATCAAATGTTTTTGTATGCTACTGTTGCTGCAAAAAAAATGCTTAATAAAATGGACAGCTCTATTGGACTTTAATAGTCTTCATCTGTTATGTTCACTTAAGAGTCATTATTATGGGATAGTGGAAGTAGCAGTGTACATTCTGTGATAAGTTACTTCACCAGCTAAGGAAGACATTAAATGAAATAGTAAGAACAGGACCTGATCAGTGCAGAGGCCTCCTCTTTAAATGCCAATCAATACCACATAGGGAGTGTTTTCATTGTCAGGTGGAAGTGACTGCACATCCACTAATTTTTTGGGCTTCCAAGTTTTCATGTGTTTAGGATGCTAGATGGCTGAGGGGTTTTAGGGAAAATGAGACTGTCAAGGTAGAGCTTAGTTTATAAAGATGTTAATTTAGAGCCTTCTATGTATAAATGTTATGCTTTAACAGGTTATCACCCTAGTTCCATGCCTTAATGTCTAACAGCAACAACTTTTTTTTTACCTCCATAAGAGGAATTACTACAAACACACTACAATAGAAAAATCAAGTCTTCATACCATCTATGTTAAATTCATCTGTTATATTAAAAGGTATGATCTAGGTTAAGTGCATAACACCATGTTAAAATATATCTAGAATAAGAGATTTTAATCTACTATGCCATGGTTTAAACACCACTTTTCAGACAAAAGTCTGCAGTATTTTGGAATTTTTAATACATCTCAGTATCTTTAAAATATACAAATTAAATTACTCTTACATAGTTCTTTATATCAAAGAAGAATCTTCAAACTTAGAAAAAAACAGTCCAGAGGTAAATATGTGTCATATGCCACTAGTCAAGAATTTTAAAGTAACTGACATTACTTCCAGGTAGTTAGCTTCTTTCAGCATAGTTTTATTGCCTCCTCTTCATTTATTATTTAGCTCACACAAAGAAGAAAGACCACTTCATTTCAGAAAAATGTCTCTCGACAGAGTGGACAGGTGGATTTGTTGCTGGATGTGAACCATTTGTACTGAAAGAGAAATACAACTGTTGAACACATCTCTATCACTAACAATAACCATTATTTGCTAATGAATAGAACTATCAAAACATTAACTGTACTTTAAAGAAACAGCAAAAACCAAAACCCTTTCCACCTGGGTATGCAAGCATGTACATATATGCATGTCTGTAGATGTATATACACATACTGCAAACACACAACACTGAAGTGTTATCTAAAAACCCTGACACAAAAGAATTCTCATCTAGTCCTAGTCTCAGAATAAAAGGCCAGTGTTTTTCAAGCAGTAATAATTCCATCACTCAGATGCCAACTCTGTGACCATACAGCCAGTGCCTGTGATGGCTACACTGAAAGATTAATTATCCAGACCAGCATGGTTTACTAAAGAGCATGCTGAATCAAGTTCAGCTTTTTCTACTTCCATCTGAGCTGAAAACAAGATGCTGTCACCACACTCTATGTAGAAGCAACAACTTCTGTCTTCGTGAACTCCAAACAGACTGTGAAGTGTAGCAACTCCTCTCTCTTCAGGTGCCCTTACAGCTAACTACAAAATCCATACAGATAGGTCAAGGAGTTCAGCCAATCCCAGCTATTCCAGTGACATAATGGAGAATTCATGGTATTATAGCAGAAGTTCCTAATTCAAGCTATAAACTAATTTCTTTGCATATGTAAAATATTTAGTCTAGGTACTTACCAAGCAAGCTGAATGAAACTTCTTCTTGCACGTTCGGCAAGCTTTCTTGGGAAGAGAATAGTTGGAACCATGTATGACTGAAAAACAGATCATGCAATCTTCCACGCCCTCAAAACGTTTATCCACATTATTCTTCCACAAAGATAAGCCTTCCATAATGCTTCCATTCTAACAGAGGAAAAGGAGCTGTTAACACTGTACTATTCCTTCAGAATATGCTCACTGCTGCTCTTAAAACACAAGCAGCAAACAAAACCTGAAGGCTTTATAATGCAGCATACAGAGTGAATAAAGTCAACATATGAAATACAGGTAAGTCTAACTGATAGAAATGCAAGCGTTCACCACAACAAAAAGAGCACTCCAAAGGGGATTTTAATATCTTCATACCTTGTTTTGGTCTAACCACAGATACTGCAACTTTAGCAACCACCATTTTAATGACTTTAATGTACTAGGTTTTGGAGGTTTTTTCCTTCAAATTGTAGTTGAGATGGCACTGCCAGATGGGGCAAACACTGGGCTATGTCTTAAAAGAGGACTAAATTTTCAATTTTGTCTATGGGTTTACAGAACTTATTAGGACAATAATATTTCATGCTTCAGGACATGAAGAAAAGCAGATGTAACCAATTTTGTGAAGTCCTTGATCTCTACTGATGTGATCCACTACACAGATCTAAATAATATTGCATTACTGAGAATATTTTGCTATCATCAGCACTCGAGCTTTCAAAACTCGGAGCCTTCTCTAAACTCACCTGATGCGTAAGATATGTGCTTAACTGTAGCATCCAATTGCGCCACTGCTGTACAGCCACACCAACCCTCTTTCCACTCTCAACTGTTATGGATCCCAGGGGGTAATTTGATGGAAGCTGTATGATTAGCTCAATAAATATATCATCAACGGAATAGGTGGCAATGACCTCCCGTGCTGCAGACCGAGCTTTTACCTGTTGAAATAAATGCACGCACTAAAAAGACTCCAGAAAGATATATATAAAATGATTAGAGATGGAGAATATGTAAATAAAGCATAAATACTTCACTACACACAGTAATTGTCTTCCTTAGACCAGGAAAACACTGTTCTTAAAGACAAAAATCCACTCATATCTTGGCAAATGCAAAAGAAATTACTAGCCATCTTCCAATGATGATCAGAGGGCTGGAATGCCACTCCTATGAGAACAGGCTGATAGATCTGTTCAGCCTGGAGAAGAGAAGGCACTGAGGGAGGCCTTATAGAACCCTTCCAATACCCTAAGTGGGCCTATAGAAAAGCTCAATCAGGGCAATTTATACAGCCTTGTGGTGATAGGACAAGGGCAATGGTTTTAAACTACAACAGAGTACATTTAGATTAGACAGTAGGAGGAAGTTCTTCACTGTGAGACTGGTCAGATACTGGGACAGGTTGCCTGGAGAAACTGTGGATGCCTCATCCCTGGAGGTGTGCAAGGTCAGGATGCGTGTGATTTTAAGCAACCTGGTCTACTGAGAGCTGTCCCTGCCCATGACAGGGAGAGTGTAAGAAGCAGGTGATCTTTAAGGTCCCCTATAACTCAAGCCATTCTATGATATAATTCTATGACACCTCACATTCAATTATTTATTACAACTTTTAAAACCAGAAAGAAGTATATTGATAGCAGTATCTTCCACTAACCTCAACTCCTCCAACACCATAAACCTCATTCTTTTCCTTTTTCCAAGCAGAACGTTAATAAGCATTAACAATCTATCAGTACCAAGCTAAATTATGTTCTCATCAACCATTCAGAACAACAAAAACGTGATCATGTAAAATACTGTAATGAAGACTGATTCTGAGAAGTAACATTGCTTAAAATTGCTACAAAAAAACCTAAAGGAAATTTAAAAGAAGGACTAGAAGTCTTACTGACCGTCATGCCATTAAATAACTGTGTGCTAGTCTGAACAGAAGATATTTCCTGTGAAGAAAGCACGCTACTGACGTATTTGCTTGTAAATTTATCTACGACATTGAAGACACGTTTCTCGCAGCTATTCCACCAAAGCCTGACCATGGCCGGCAAGTCTTTCAGTGTTATGTGGTACACAGAGCAGGCCAAGTGCGGAATCTGGGATGACAAGTCTCCTGTCCCTGGGAGGAGAAAATAAAGATGGTGAAATACTCTAACCCATTACTTACAAATGGTGGTTCCTCCACACCACATACAATAATTTTGAGGCCAACAACTATGGTAACAGGAGCTTCATGCATATGGTCCTCCTACAGCTGCTACTCTAAGTGCTTGCTTGACTTTGCCTTCCTCCATCAGACTAGTTTCTTTGTTAGGCTAATACTTCACAAGTGGAAATCCATTTTCTAATTTAGAGAGCAAATACCTCTTCTAACACTAGACGGACTAACAGAAATGAAGAATTATCTATATCCTAGAAAAGACAAAATGCTCACCTTGAAGTGAGTGAACAGTAAGATGTTTGAAGCACATCTGAGGTTTGCAGTGTTTCACAGAAGTACACAAACAACTAAGGGAAATCTTTCTCTCACGACACCATGTTAGTAATTCTTTCTTACTGCCACCCAGAGAAATTGTTCAACAACATACAGTGATGTTCAAGCAAGAAAGTATGAAAACTCACTATCTTTGTTTATATACTTTATATACAAGTATATAAAATAACAAATCTCAATGAAGTAACTTTCAAACCTAATTCTCTTTTTCATGTTTCTCACCAAAAAAATCCCCAACAAACAGCCTAGCTTCTTTCATCACGGTTAACTCTGGGTGTTCTGAACAGCATGATGAAAACAATACACAATTTGACATCTCAAAAAAAAAAAAGTGGGAAATTAAAATATTTTAATGTATATAGTAAAATGTAAGAAAAAACACATTAAAATTCCATTTAGCATTAAAAAAATGAATCTAGAAGAAATGGAGAAGTCCCAGAATAATCAGATACCTTTAGCATTTTGAACTCTTTGCATATGTCCAGGATTCAGATAGGTAGCGATGTATTACTTCTGTCCCAAATTAATAATCTTAAGCATTTCTTTCTTTGTTTTATTTTCTTTTTTTTCCTTGATTTTTCTGATAAACATTTCAATTTTGGTTAAGCTTCAAATGGAGAGTATTAGATGAATATTTTAAAATACAGGTATGTATTTATATTTGTTTAAATGTGTAAGATTTTCCAAGTATGTATTTTTAAGCAGAAGTGTATTTAAACTTCAGCAATATCAAAACTCAGAAACACACAGAATTTATACTAACCTTTAACATCTAGATGAAGCCTTTCAGTAAAGAAGGTTTTTGTGTCCTTATTTGGAGCTTCTAAAGTTGGCCCAGAAGAGACAGGGTTTTCAGGCATAAGCCTGAACAAGTGATAAAGCAGTTTATTCAAGCTTTTAGTTCTTCTAAGGTACTGTGAGTAGAGAACCCGCAGCTGATTGCATTAAAACACACACACACAAAAAAAGCAAAATAAGGATGAGACTTAACAACTACAGGTTATTCTGTAAACAATACAAATACGTTTCTGTAAGAAGGAAAAGCAACACTGTGATTCTGAACAAGAGTTTAGAACTAGACTGGCAGTTCCCCACACTATTTTGCGTTATTTTAAGACTATAAAATGTATCCAGCTTGTTTAAAAATGCCAGAACGAATCTCCTGTTAACAACTCCTTAGCCACTGCACTGCAGAAATCTAAGTCTATTGGTGGTTTCAGAATTCCACTACTTCCACACAAATAGGTAGGAAGATACATAATTAAAATTAAAGATTGAACCATGTAAGTACATTAAGAAATTCAGTTAAAACAAAGAGTCTGAACATATACCTGAGAAGAAGCTGCTTTGAAGAAGGCTAATGTTAACTTCCACGTAAGAAGATATCCTAGAACAAGGCAGAACTCATCACTCAGGGGCTGAATAACTGCAAATTCTCCAACTGGAATACATTCCAGAATATTTTCCAGCAAGAGTTCTTGAGTGGCCAGGAGAGACATAAGAGCTGCTGGAGGTGATCTATGGAAAAATGTTACCTGTCTCAGTAAACTCAAATCTTGTTCACAGCATTAACTGCATTTATATTCACAGCTTTCCTAGAAATTTGTTAGCAAAACCAAGTATGTAGAACATAAAAGAGCCTTGTTATTACAGGAAAATGTACCTTCTGATTGACACATTACTGCTAGATTATTACAATTTTACATTTCTTTTTCCTGAAAGGGATAGCTGACTTTTTTTTTCCGCTTGCAAGACAACTATAAAATGAATGCTGATCACTTACTGTAAAGGTAATCTATAACTAAGCTGATTTAACCTACATTGCGGACAACTAGTTTGCTTGCCTGCTTTATTTGTCAAATCACACCAACGAGAAGCAACTCAGCAACAGATCTCCTAATCACTGAAGTGTTGGGTTTGGACTGCAGTATTTGCATTGGATTAATTTGCAGCTCCACAGTAAGGAAAAGTATTATCACTGGGCTGAGGTTAAAAATCAAAAGGAATTATTTTTTTAGTTAGTATATTCCTTATTCAAATTGTTGACTTGATCAGAATCAAGCTGTATAAAACACAGAGGTCAGTTCTGGAGCTTCAAGAAACTGTGCAGCTGGACACATTCAGAATACAGAAGTCCAGTAATACAATATGAAGTATATACGTTGCACTTAACTCCGTAACTGTACTTAGAAAACAATTCCAAATACAGTTTTCAGTTTTATCACTACAGCAGGCTTAGCCAATTACATTGAATATTTTCAATATTTATGATCCCTATTGTCATAGCCGTGTCATTTTTCTTCCTTTTAACATCTCCTGACAGATAATTGCTCTGCTGCAAATCTCATCTTCTGTAACAAATGTTAAAAATATGGAAAACTCATTAAAAAATGAGGAAAAAATACATACAATGCTGGTTCCTCCTCTTCATCACCGTAAGACTTGAGATCTTCATCATCAAATTTAGGCAATTCAGGCATTAATCTATAGATATATGGAAAGGAAATCAGATTTAATTTAGATAGTTTTAATATACACGATGCATATATATTGCTTATCACTGTCAACATTAATGATAAGCAAGAAAATAACAGTAGTTATTCCTTCGTAAGAACACAGAATCACTGCAAATCTGGATCCTGAATTACAGTAGACAATGAGCACATAGCCTCGTTGCAGTCTCTTCCAGACCTTTTGCACTTCCTGAGTCATGCTACAACAAACTTCTCTGTCTCAGAATAAAGCTATTGCAACTTCACCCCTCCGTATAGGCAAAAGACAGCAGTAGCTCCTTTTTAAGCCATCTGCCTCACAATCTGCTACCTAAAGCAGTTAAGCGCAGATACTGTTTTTCAAAGTCTATGTTCTCTCTTTTGGTATTAGAAATACCCAACATTTCCACAAGAACGCTGCAGAATTTTACTCATTTTACTCATTTCCATGATCTGAACGACTGAAAATAAAAAGGTCGCACTACTTAATTACACTGCCAGACCCAGACCAAACCTGGAATATTTCAGTTTACATTTTAGGTAGTGTTAGAATAGAAACAGCCTTGTAGTTATGATACTGATCTCTATGTAACTGTGGTACAGAAAATAAAATTGTATCTTCATGTACTGCAGTAAAATTTCTCAGTATGATATTCAGTGGACATTTACAATTAAATTTAGCACACACAAATTTTCTCCCACAATGGAACAGGACTTTGATAAACACATCTGTAAGTGCATGTTCCACAGCACTATTTTTTTTTTTAAACAACAAAAAAGGTAATTGGGGAAGTGAGGAAAGTGAGAAAATTGTTGATCCTTACTTATACAGCATATGGTAGACAGAAATCTGCACAGGTCTAGCACGGAAAAGCAACAGGGGAGATAATGTATTTAGTAGAGTCTGAAGTTTATCTGGAAGATTTGTTTTCTGGCCTGCAACAAACTTCGCAGGCAGTGTATGGTTTAACAGCTGATCCTTCGAGATGTATGTTAGAGCTTCACCCAAAGATGTTAACACAGCATTCTGAAAGCAGCCTTCAGATGCATTTTTTGTTTCTCCTATTTAAAAGAGAGAAAGAGAAGCAGTGATACAGAATGTATGGCTGACATCATAAACAAACACTACTAGAAACAACTCAGACTCATTTAAAAGCTATCTAAACTTAAAAGTCAGTATGTCAAGTGCAATTACTTTACTGATTAAGCACAAGAGTGTTCAAGAAAATGAGGTTTTTATAAGCTATGTTGACATAACATTCCTATAAATTCAAAAATATGTCCCATGAAGTCCCATTTCAGAATAGCCTGGCAGGTATCACTAGTATCCTCCTTGCCATGTACTTGCCTGTGATTTTCACTAACAAAGGTAACAGCAAGTTGTGAATTCCATCAGAAAAGAATTCTTGCCATTCCATGATCAAGTTCACCGGAAGCTTTTCAATAATTTCAGGAGTTGCAGCTTCAAAGTAAGCACTAAGAGCAGATGCCAAGTCACAACTAACACAAGCAAAAATCTGTACAAATGGAAGATGATAAAGCAAATGGTTTCCAGCTGTTGTCTAGGAGAAAAAAAATAAGAGGAAGATTTCTTAGTTATAAATTGGCTTTAAAGTATGTTTCACATTCTCTATCTATATCAGAAAGTGTAATTTTAAAGAAGACAAAATTGAAAAAAAAATATTATTTGGAAGAAAAAAAAATTACATATAGGAAAAAAAAGTAAAATATAATTTGTATTTTAGTAACGTGCTAAAGATTATCTCAAGTGTCATCAACATTTAGAATCCTGGATTGCATCCCTCATACGAGCTTTCTAACGACAGAAAGAAACTGCCACCAAGTGGATTCAAACAGAAATGTACACAGCTGCAGCTTACCTGGAGCACTTGTGCACACAATAATCCAAAACTGATATATCAAGTGCTCTCACTGTTCTCTCCTAAACTTAAAAGCCATACCAGTCTCATGCATCTGTTTCCAAATTGCAGAAGAAAATTGGCAATACACTTCTGTAAAATGGAAATTCTTGAAGTGGTGATCAGGAGAATATTTCCTCCTATTTCTTCTTACCCAATACAGTTCCTTTTTATTTTGCTTCTTACTAATATCCTCCCCAAAAGGAGTATTTTTAAATGTTAGTAATATTCCCAAGCATTAATCTATACAACAAGTTGTTCATGCAAGTTTAATGGGTTTTTTTGCTTTGTTTTTCTTTTAAAGAGAAGAAAAAAACAATGCTGTAAGGTCCTCAAAAAA
Organism: Tricholaema leucomelas; assembly: GCA_013400475.1. NCBI lineage: Eukaryota > Metazoa > Chordata > Aves > Piciformes > Lybiidae > Tricholaema lacrymosa > Tricholaema leucomelas. The sequence goes on along the minus strand of WAAF01003250.1, from coordinate 1,062,501 downwards.
TTTTAAGAATTACTAAGAAAGGACACATGGCAGTAACCAGTCAAAACCTGGTTGAGAGTCTATTTAATTAATAAAAAAGCAGTCTGCTGTTCACTCTTAACCTTTTTTTCTTAACAGCATTAGAATATAATTCTGATGTTTCATGTGATTATTTAGATACTGAAATGCAGATACTGCTTTTCTTTCAGTTGATTTTTATGTCTTTGGTCTTAAAGGGATATTTATTTTCAACCTACACCAACCTACACAACCTAGAGAGCTACAACAGACACATCTCAACATTATGCCCCCAATTATTTCAAGGGGTAATTTTATCTCCATATATATATGAAAAAACAGGAGATAACTGTACCGCTTGTGCTTGAGCCACAAAGTTTAATGTGCTCTGCCAAAGTTCAATGAAAAAAATAATTTAGTGCACTTCTATTTAACAGCATTGAATACTTGCAGCCTAACTACATCCCTGTGATAATCTAAAGAAGTACACCAAAATTGGTGATGCAAAATTAGTACTCATGCAATAGGCAAAGCTTATTTCCTTAGTTCTGTATTTTGAATGAAATGTTTTTTTTAAAGTAAGTTATCTTTGGACATGAGGACTACCCATCTGTTAAGAGTTATCATTATTTTGAAGTACCAGAGAGATAACACACATTAGCTGGAACCAAGTGAAATTTGTTAAGACTACTGTGTACTGTAAGTTTGGAGCACTCCGATTTTCATTCCTGTTGGCCATCCCCATGCACCTCTTCTCAAATTTAATTGCTATCTGGCATGCAATGTTTTACTGCATCATCCTGACACTCCACTTTCCTCTGTAAACAGAGAGGTAAACTTTAAACATACAGCTTTCCAAGTTTTAGGATGAAAGGTCAATCAGACAGCCCAGAAAGACTATAAAAATTAATTTCTGTCATAACCTGTTTTTTTAACCCTGAGATCTCTGCATCAATCCAGTAGGTTCAGTGGGCACCACAAAGATCCTAGAAAAAGCTACAATGCAATGTTTATTAACAGACATTCATATTACCTCTAACCAAGCCAGCATGGAGCACATGATGAAGTCCCATTCATTATCAGTCAAAGGTGCTGTGGAATGCTTCAGCAGCAAAGGCAGGTAACGGATCATCTCTATGTTGAAACCAAGCAACTGAGCACTTGTTTCTTTCAGACTGCTGTAATAAAAACACAACTAAAGCTTACATAACTTCATGTTGTAGACAGAGTATTTATTTTCTTGCCTTCTCTTTGGACAAATTAGTCTTGCAGCAGGCTCTGCTCTGCCCTGTGTGCCTTTGGTACTGCATTTTCAAAGAGTACCACACTAGCTGCCAAGTCTTATAAATAAGTCAGTCAACAGGCACAGAAAAAGGCCATCAGAGTTACTTGCTCATTTGCTTGTTATACAGATTCCAAAAAATTATACTATTTACATATTCACTCAAGTAATAAACTTACATAAACTATGATATGCAGTAATATTTACTAGATCAATGTAAAAAAAATAACACATTACTAACTAAAACAAGAAACAACAAAATAAAATAGAAGCCTTAAAGGGCCCAAGAGGCGCACAATGTTTTCAGACTTTGCTGTCTGTATTCTTCTCACTATACTCAACGTGAACCTCAGTATTTTTCACTCCTTGCTGGAAGCTTTCCAAGTTAATTTTTCAGGTCTAGATTTTTTTAAAAAGAAGACATCTAAGTTTGGTATCTAAGTTTTCTTGCTGCTATGTAAATAAGCAATCAGAATTTGGAACTGAATGCCCAGCAACACCTAAAAAAAAGTTGGTAAGCTATGAACAGTTTTGAAAACTGTTGCTCTCTTAGTGCATTAGTTTAGCCTGGAGAAGAGGAGGCTCAGGGGTGACCTCACTGCTGTCTACAACTACCTGAAGGGAGGCTGGAGCCAGGTGGGGGTTGGTCTCTTCTCCCAGACAACCAGCAACAGAACAAGGGGACACAGTCTCAAGTTGTGCCGAGGGAGATATAGGCTGGATGTTAGGAGGAAGTTCTTCACAGAGAGAGTGATTGGCATTGGAATGGGCTGCCCAGGGAGGTGGTGGAGTCACCGTCCCTGGGGGTGTTCAGGAGAAGACTGGATGAGGCACCCAGTGCTATGGTCTAGTTGACTGGATAGGGCTGGGCGATAGGTTGGACTGGATGACCTTGGAGGTCTTTTCCAACCTAGTTGATTCTATTCTATTCTAAAAGGTGTTCCAACCCTTCAACCACTGAGGTAATCTTCAGTAAGAGTTATCAGATATTCAAAGACAGATATATTAAACTAAGTGACGTAGTTCTACAAGAGCTTAAAAAACATAATGTTAGAGACGGTGGCTTTGACTTACAAAGTGATTTTATGGATTTTCTTTGAGTTAATAACTACTCTGTATTTTTAAACTCTTGGTTTACATAGAAAATTCTTTAAAAGTGTGCCTCGAAGTTGTACCCACCAGGTAAAGAGAAAGCTGTCCTCATTATCATTTCTCCAAGATATTATGATTTTTAATATTCCAGGTAGTAGATGATCACAGTCAATACTGCTATCCTTCAAGCAGGAGTTCAAAATGGAAAGGCACCCAAATGCTCCTGTAACATAGTAAAAATGTCACATGCAGTAGGTCATAATTTTCAAGACAAAGCAATCATTACCACATGTGTTAACTGACTGAGTCATTTCATTTGAACTCAACATTAATATCTTAAGACAGTTTTGATTAAGTTTGAGCACTTAATCTAGAGACACCATTGTTAAATAAAAAGGACTGTATCTAACCCAAACTTTAAAAAAAACCCAAAAACAAAGCAAGCCTCAACCCAACCAACCACTTTTATAAGATTAACTATTAGTTTAAACAGTTAACAAAAAGGGAAAAGAAATGCTGCTAAGATTTACATCTATTTCTGCTACTAAAAAATGTAGTGTGTCAAGTAATAATTTGGACAGATAAATTAAGTTAATTGCAACTTCAAATTGTGAATTTTAGTATTACTGTAAAAGGGTTAATTTGTACTTTCATAGTGAAATACTACTGTTGCATTAGTACTGTTTCCCATTTTTAAGGAAAACATCTATCTAGATTTTTTGGAGAACAGGAATATTTCTTATAAGCACAATGACAAAGAACCAAGTTCATTACAAAGTACAGTATATAAACAGCAAAAGCAAACAAACAGAACCTGCACTTCATTTAAGCATCAATGCAATGATTTACAGGAGCTTTACCAGAAACTTCCTGATCTGGAAAAACAACCAACCACCACCCACAAACAACTTGACTGGATAGCCTACAGACTGTGTTATATTTTATAGCTGACACACTTTACCTCAAAGCAAACATTGTAAATTAATGTTTCCAAATTCTAAGGAAGTGGACTGAGGTAAGAACACACTCACCATCGGTGCTGGAAAGCTCTGTCTGCGTGCATGTCATAAGTTTGGCCACACAGTGGAAGACAAGTTCTTTCTTTTCTTCCTCCATCAGAAAAGGTGATAGACACTGAAGGGTATGCAGTCTGCCTTCTGTTAATGGCAAAAACCTATTCATACAAGCAAAACACCCAACTGAAATAAACCCAAAACTTTAACTAGTAAACAAAACATCAATCAGATCATAATGATCCAATTTCCTATGATGTAACTAAATCCCACACACTAAATAAACCAAGTCTCATTTTTACCAAACATGCATACATACTACCACACTTTCAGCCCTGTCATTCATCAAAATCAGTATCATTCAGCATTACCAAGATTTGCAACAAACAAAAAGTTTATAGGCAGTAGTACAAAGATACCCTTCTGTTGTCTTAAACAGATGTTTCAGCTCACAGGATACAGTATTTTCCACACGAATCACTTTGGCCATAGTTAAGGACCAGAGTCTTCCATGTTCCTCTGATCTTCAAAGGAGAAGAAAGACCCTGGTTAATATACACAGATGTGCAGTCACATTAAAAGCATTTGGATGAAGTCTGAATCATTGCATGTAGGGAAATACGGTGGCATTTAATAGTCCTTACAACATGAACTATGAAGACACCATTAGGAGTTGTTTTACTTGTTCTTACATACCTATCAAACACTGCTTGCTGAAGGCTAGCTGTATTACTAAGTGTACTGTACTTCTCATATGTGATGTGCATTTTTTCCAACATATGAAGATACTCCAGAAGCAGATCAGGAGGACTCTCCAATTCTTCAATCCATTGTAATGAGTACAACAGTTCTGCAACTAATGAAACCAAAGCTGTAGTTTACTAACAACTGCTCAATATATTCAGTGCATAAGCATGAGATTTCAGGTCAAGGGTTTGTTGGCTTCTATTGTTCTCAGGAGTTTGATTTTTTTAAAATATGTTTTTAATACATTAAAGAGATTATATTTACATGCAATCTCAGGTGCTTCAGAGCCTCAACTAAATACCTGCCATTGCATCACAGAATACAAGAAGAAAAAGGTTACAGTAATAATCCATTGCAGATGTTTAGGAAATTGTAAAGCAAACCAGCAACAGGACAAGGGGACACAGCCTCAAGTTGTGCCGAGGGAAGTATAGGCTGGATGTTAGGAGGAAGTTCTTCACAGAGAGAGTGATTGGCATTGGAATGGGCTGCCCAGAGAGGTGGTGGAGTCACCGTCCCTGGAGGTGTTCAGGAAAAGACTGGATGAGGCACCCAGTGCTATGGTCTAGTTGACTGGCTAGGGCTGGGCGATAGGTTGGACTGGATGATCTTGGAGGTCTTTTCCAACCTAGTTGATTCTATCCTATTCTATTCTAAACATGACAAGAACTCTTAACTTCTCTTCCTTCTCTCTTTTGGTTTACTTGTTTTTGATTTTATTAGTATTTCTTGCAGACAAGGCAATGGAAATCCAAGTCCAGCAGAAAACCCAGACTAGCTAACTAACTGCTAACACTCAGCATGTGTTATTTTCATTAGTTCACAAAGATGTACATTAAACAATTACACTTGTCATCAGGGTGAGACTTCTGGAGATAAATTTATTAATGGCATCTCCAATTTGAGCATTCTATATATAAGAAATAAGATTCCTCCTGGTGGAATTAATAAAAATAGCTGCCTTAAAATGTATTTACATTCAGAGCATTTTTTTTATGCCATGATTACAGTTCCTATTGTCCACTCATGCCAATGCAGCACGTGTTTTGACAATGAACAACTTTGAAATTCAAGCTTCTGCTATTATCACAAAGAGTCCTAGAAATAGAAACTCTATATTTAAGCATACTCATACTTTTAAAGGAGAGTGCAATAAAAAAAGAAGTAAAAGGATGATTTCTCATACCTATATGCCAAACTAACCATTCATTTCTAATTATCAATTCAGGTTAAATTCCAACTAACACAAAATTGAATTCAAGTTCCACCACTGTAACTTACTTATATTGTCAATTTTCTTTCTTTCAGCATCATCATTTCCATGGACTATGCCTTTTTCCAGTATGAGTAGCACCATCTTACTTAATAAGGCTGAAGTACACAGATGGCCTGGAAGCTTAGTTGTGCTGCACAGCTTAACAAGTGATCCCAAAGGTTCACAATTCATACTAAGCCTTCCTTCCAAAAGAGGTTTGTGCATCCACTGTAGTATATGCATAAAAAGAATATGGGAAAAAAAAAGACATTTTAATTATGCATACAAAAGCTATGATCTGTTTAACCTTGAAAATTTGAATAAAAACCCAAACAACACAAAAGACAAGACCAAAAGGGGTGAGGATGACCCACTCCACCATATTAAAAAAAACCCTAAATGCACAGCAGTAAATTGAAACTGCATTGCTGCCTCAGAAATAAGTATTTCTCTTTAGAACTCTATATATTTTACAAGAAATACTAAGATTACTGAAGGTTGGTGGCTGGAAAGAAAAAGCTTAGCGTGTTCCTCTGCAGATATTGCTGTCTTTCAAAAAATTCATCTTGTAGAAGAGTTAAATTCAAGACAGTAACACCTTCAGGAAATTCCTGAATTGTAAAGTTAAGACAGTGGTGCTCCATAAGAAAACAGTTTCATAGATTAGCTTTTCTCCGATAGTACTGGATGAAACCACACACATAAAGATTTTGTCCTCTGTCACACTCAGAGACTGATAAGAACCTCTGCACAGACATATGTATGTGTATTCATAACTGCAGTGTCATCTCCAAATAAAGAATGCCTATCACCCTAAAGAGCAGACTCAAGGTAAGATTGACTACTGCTTTCAAGTCCATTATTATGTTCATACCTCAGCGGACAGAGACTCGTGCAATTTGCCCCACTCGGTTTTATTTGGTGTTACACGCTCAACGTAAGCTCCCACAAGATATCCAGACTGTCCCTCAGCTTCCATAAGCTTAGACAGCAAATCACTAACTGCAGAAATCAAAACCTGAAGGCTAAGAAAAGAAGAAAACGCTGTAATCAAGTTTGGGACTAGCCAGTAAAAGAAAGCTGCTTTATTTTAGATTGTTACAATGCTCTATGTATTGCATCAGTGCTATGTGTTTGCTATACCAATGCCCTTTTACGTTACACTCTACTCACAGTTCTCACTTCTACCAGGCTGAAAAATCCCTTAGTAATACAGCCACCATCTAACTAAAGAACTGAACTTTGCTTAGTTATTATGAAACAGAAGTGTGCATCAGGATTACCTTTTAACATCCAAAGAGGAAGACAGAATTTGATTCTTGACCCATTGTGCAGATTTATCCAAGAAGGTACTCTGTGTCTGCGTGCTCCGGAGCTGATGCACAAGTGAATTTACGCCAGACATCCAAGTGTGTTTTAATTTACATACAAGCAAATCTATTGTAGGGAAAAAAAGGAAAAAACAAACAAAACCACCACAACAAAAATCAAAACCAGTAAGAGTGATGTTCCTGTTGTCTACTAGACTATGTCCATATGGTCTCTGAAGCTTAGATCTTTTTAAAATACCGAAAAACTGAACATTTACATCAATTCTCATTTCCAAAGGAGCAGCAGTTTCCAGGCTGGTATTGTCCTACTTTGCTTCTAGAACACTGCAACATCTCCTCCTTTGTATTATGTCACTAAATGAAAATATAATTTGTCACTCCAATTCTGCATTCAAAGAACACAAATCGGGATTTCAGTCTGGAAATAAAGCACTGGTGAAGAGAGGAATGGGTCACAATTTGTCAGAGCAACTTGACCAATATAGCTGGTTTCAGAATAAATGTATTTCTCTTTGATGAAATGTGCATCATTTTTTGCATAGGATTTCCACACTGCAAAATGAACCAGAAAAAAAATGCTCATTCTTTGTACTTTATAGATCTTAAATTATTTATGTCGCACTCCATAAAGTGTAGACCACCACAGCCTCATGGATAGCTGAAGCACATGGATACTAACAAAGTCAAAATCCTTATGAAGATGTAAAAGACTTGATGTTTAGTAATAATTACTTGTTTGTAGTAGTAAAATAAAGCACTGTAAATTAAAAGCACCAATTTTCATGTCGGTTATAGCTGCAAGTGATCAGTATCTGTGAACTCAATATTCTCTTACATGAACCTCCTACAAGAAAAAGAAGAATTTAGATGCAGTCATTAAATGCAACAAGGTTTGGCTGAAATTCCTTTTCCAAATTACCTGTTAAGTGTGTAGCATTCTGCCTCTGAGCACACAACTGGAAGACGGTAAGCAGCAAGTCTTCCGAAGATGGCAGCAGTAAACACCCTTTAACTGAGCTGAAAAAGCTTGAAGCTACATCACAAATAAAAGATACTGATTGCTCAGTATTTCCAGCTTCAGAAAGATCCTTAGCTTTAGAGAGAGCTGCTTGAAGTTTATCAATAATCCTTTCAACGTAAGTCTCACCAATCAAAGACTCTATTGAGGAATGGAAAAAGATAGCATGCTTTGATTACTTGGGAAAGTTAATTCGAAGACATCAGATTACTGAGTACCAATTTGGTTTTATTTACTAATTTTGAAGGCAAAACAAAGCACAAAGTAGCTCAAGTTTAATGTATACCTAAACTCTCTTACTCCACACTCATCTGGTATTACCTAACATCTGTAAGCAACCTCAGGCTTCTCTATTTAATTAAATAATGAACAGCCTTTCTACTTGTTTTTTTCCATACAAATTGTGATTTTATAGCACTTTACTACAACCAAAATCACTTTTGTTGCAAGCTGAAAATTTCTAGTTTGTTTTATTGCCTTTACAAGCAGAAGCACTGCATTTGTCTGACAATTCCTGCCACTTTTTCTTTGGGCACATTTTAATTCTATCACAATTTTTTTTTCAAAAGCATACAGGTGAACAAGAATGTTGTGGTGACTAAAACAATGGGCAGTAGTCAAGACACTGATATACTAAGACTGTAAGAATTTTCGTTTGTCCTCTTCTCTCTTCACAGCTGCTCCTAATCACCTGTATTACTTTTCTAATTGCTGAACACCAATCTGCCACTTACAGGGAATTATCACAATGACTGAAGATCTTTTTCCTGATTTTTCAGAGCCTACCACTGAATAGATACAGTTCTGTTCTTCCCATGTATTCTTTTGATATTACTGGTTTTGAAGCTAATTTTTAATTATATAAGTTAATCATTCAGTATCGCAACACACTGATATGGCTCCATGAAATTTCAGGTTTGATTACTCTGAATATTTTATCAGAAACAATTATCATCCTTACAGTATTTATCCCTTTTCTTTCCTTTTAATTCCTTACATCTGCCAGGTTACTGAACCATGAAAGGCCCTTCCAGTTACTCGATGACAGTTTACTTTGGGAAACCTTGATGAGAGATCTTGACACAAAAACTGAAGCAAAATCAAAACAAGCAAGCAACAAACAAAACAGAAACAAATAACAACAAACAAAAAAAAACAAAAAAAAAAACAAAAAAAAAAAAAACCAAAACAAAAAAAAAAAAAAAAACCACTTTTTTTTTTTTTTTTTTTTAAGTTTACATACTCTATTTTGGCCTAAATCACTAAGTCAAGAACCACCATAGCTCCTGAAAGCCTCAGACTTCATCCAACATGCATTAAAAGCAGGTCACACAGTAACCAGCACAAAGTGATACCTGCAGCTCTAAACACAAAAAGTGAAGTAACTGGATAATAAGTCCTAGAACACAGCTGACTCGGAAGCAAGTTCTCTCTAGAGAGAAGAAACAGCTTTTCCTGATACCCCTCTACATCAGAAGTTCCAGTAACATAAATAGCAATCTTAGAACACCTTAAGAATGCACAATGTATGAACATTCACTGCAGTCAACTTCTGTGCTCTCAATTTTGAAACTTCTAATGTGCCCAGCTTTAGGTAAACTGAAGCATACTACCCTTCCAGGATCAAAGTCAATGCTGAGTTTAACAAAACACAAATGGCAACCTGACATGGAAAACATCAAGAAAATTGAACTCCACTATAAATGTACATCACAGATACCATAAAATGCAAGGAAGAAATTAAATAGGATGCTGTAATAAAAACAGAATACGTATACAGCATAAGCACATGGACGCAGTTCTTAAAATACATTAAATCTAACTGAAAATAGCTCAAAGCAATTCATAGGTCCTGTAACAATGCACTGACAATGCACACAAGGGCCCATAACCATTGTTTTTTGTATCCCAGTTTTGAAGGTAAATTTGGTTTTGATAGTATGCTTTAAAAATTTATATTATTTTATAGCACATCAGCTAGTAACTCAAACTCACTTAAAATTTTCTTCATGTTTTCCAGACTCATAAATCTGAATCTGTTCTTTTAACACTGACTTTTGTTTAGCAACACAGACAAAAAAAGTTGTAAATATTCCAATCTAAGTGCTTACGAAATTAAACAGAACTTGATTAAGGGTCTCAGGTGAAAAAAACCAAAACAAAACTCAGAAGAAAACACTAAACCACAACAAACAAAACAAAACTGAACAGAAGGAAGCCTAGATGTTAAAAATTAAGTATCCTGGAAGTTCTCAAATTCCTTTCAACTGTCTACAAAGCGTAAGGGGTCTTTACACCTCACAAACTCTGAGGAATATAGATGCTTACCATTTTTAATGTGCTGTGACAAAACTAAGCTCAGGAGGGTCCACCTTTCTGAAGACAATGATTCTGATGAAGCTACTACAGGTTTTAAACCCAGATGACAGAGATTATCTGCCAGCATTACAAGTCTTTCTCCAAGCGTATCTCCTTTCAGCCAGTCAGAGACTAAGTTAAGTTTCGCTGTGCTTGAGCATGCCTGAATCAGAAGAAAATAACTGGTAACCTTTTGAAGGTATTTTCTGCTGCTAAGTGTAAGATTAGTAAGTCAAACTTGTACACAGAGAATGGGAATCATATGATATATCATAAACATTCTCATCTGCAACAATCCCCAACAGACTGGTCAGAGGTCAGTAGTCAGAGACAACAACCTATGGCTAGGTCAGATCTCTACTTCAGAGCAAAGTCACCTGCAAGCTATTCTTTTTCCTTATTTCCAACTATAAAGCCCAGGGAATGCCTACACTCTAGTTAGGTAACTTTTGGATGACCAGGTTGGGTGAAATACAATCTATTTACAACATAAAACTCTATTTATAGTATCTGAATTTCTCTAAAAAGAAACGGGAGGTCACAAATCAGAAAAAAAAATAGAACAAAGTTACAAAATCATAAAACTGGCGGATTCCTAAAATACATAGTATCCATGAAGGAAGGGTACTACAGTGAATACACTGGATTGTAAATCTGGTGCTATTAGTTCTTGCTCCAAAACTTTTAGTACACCCCATATCTGATCGCTGGCCATTACTTAGATGTCAATCTCCCAATATCCCATGTGAAAAAATGGTATGCTATTATTCCCTTGTAAATATGACACAAGAGTGATGATTAAAAAATAGTAATTTAAATTATTAGTCTAATACCCAACTCTATTCTCTCTAGCTTAGAGGGGATGAACAGAAACTATCCAAAACCCTACATGGCTCAAAGAGCAACAAGTTCAAAAAGAGAAAAGATAAAGATGCTTTTGCTTTGGTATTATCATTTCATTTTAAGACTTTACCAAGGTTTAAATGAAAGTAAAACAAACAAGTCTGAAACTGTTACTACAAGATTTTCAAACTGTGGAAATTATCGCTACTTAAATGAATTATATTTAAAAAATCAAATTCAAATACATTTAACACTCAAATCTAACACCAGGGAAATACTCAAAACAGAAAGGAAAAAAAAAAGGGAAAAAAAAAAAGAGATACCTTTTGAATTATCTGGAGAAAAATAATCCATTTCAGATCCATCTGAAAAGAAAAATTCCATGATAGTTAGTGTATTCCTTGCTGAAGAGTTTCATGTCCTTTTAACTGTTTAGTTTACAGCTGTTTTCTGCAGGGATAAGCAGAACTTGCTGAGTTTCAGTAATAATGTTACTGATACTATTATTTTTGGCTTCAAAGTCCCTCTGTACAACACAGACACTACGGAACTGTATTTATAAGAAAGGCCATTTATAACTAAGTGTAAAAGCACACTGTATGAAGAATTCTGCAAGAAAAGATAAATCCTGATGTTACTTTTTTTATTAATAAATATTTATAGCATACAAAAAAGGGCCCATGTCATAACCTTTCACCCTGGCTCTGTCATGTCAGTCTTCCCTAAATCTACCTTCCTTATGCTGAATTTAGCCAAGTTCACATAGAGTATCTTCCATTCTACAGCCCCAAAGTAAAATGGCTAACCACAGCCCCCAAAGAGTAAACAATTTGCTAAAAGCTAGTAATGAAATGTACCTGTCATACCTTTGTCAAATCATCAAGAATGACTTTCCTTTCATCATTGCTGTTGCAACAATTCAGCACACTGTACAAAATATCAACCAGAAACTGTGTGTCTTTCCTCCAGTCTTCTTTCAACCAAGTTATTAAATTTGCATACAGAAATTGTACAGAGGGACTCTCATGATGGGCTTTTGTTTCATTCTGTGATTCATCTTGAGCAGAGCTTACATCATTTCCCTGCTCTAAAAGTACTTGAAAAACTTTGTTTGAAGAAAAAGAGTTGAGCAGGGCAGAGAGAAATTTCAGATGCTGTTCTGACTTCTGTTCACTGACATACACAATACTCAGCTCAGCAAGGCTGCAGACTAAATTCTCCAAATGTTCTTTCCTTAAAAGTGAACTATGCTGCAAGTCAGTCTGTATTTCAGAGTCACTATTTCTCAATTCTGTAAGCTTTCCATTCTCTGAGTTTCTTTCAGATTCATGCTCATCTGTAAATCTGATTTTGAGAGATTTCCTGTTGTTTGGTTTTGCAGAATTCTTTGGATTCTGAAGAACTTCCAGCATACCAGATACAGCAAACAACGATTTCTCATCAGCATCCAGTGTGTCAACATAAAGTACACACATTTTTAAAAGATGGTCCCAAAAATTTGACAGTAATTTCTGGAAAACTTCATCTATGCCATCATCATCGGAAAGTTCTGCTTTAGCTTCCCAGGAGCTCAATGTTTCTGCTATTTGATAAAATATTGGTCCATTCTGCAACCTGGGTTCCTTAAGTACAGCATCGATGAGAGGAATTAACTAGAAAGACCAAAATAAAAAGAAATAAAAATGAAGGAATAGAGATCCAACTAGGTGATCATTTTATTTTTTACAATACCAGGAACTTCTGCAATTTTGAAAAACATTCTGGAAGCAATTCCAAAAACATCATAATAATTCATGCCTGAACACTGAATAAAAATATACAGAGTGGGATCTTTTTTTTCCCTTTTCTTTAACAGAATTTAAACTGTACAGTAAAAAGGGTAATTTTCTAGGAAGGAAGAAATTAACTGAATTCAGTAACATTTTTGCCCCCCATAAAATCTAGTAAGGCTTTCAACACATAAATAAACTTACTAAACATACACATAACAATATTAAGTACTTCTACTAAATACCTGGTCACATATAAGCATCTGATGAATTTGCCTTTGGTCATCTTCATTATCTATTTTCTGTAGTATGGCAAAGCACAGACACTCCATGAACGCAGCAGTCATTGCAGAACTCTCCGAGGGGCTGGCTGTCGCTCGCTCACTTGACAACCTGTTGGAAAGCACCATTGGAGGAAGGGCACCCTTAGTCACCCTCACTTCTGAGAAAGCACCACACACATGTAATAAACATACAACCTTTGTTATATTGCTTTTATACAGACAACACTACCATGAAAAGGCAGTATCATAGAATCACTGATGGCAATCAGATCAAAACAAATAGAAATTTGGGCATCGAATATAATTTACATTAAAGTAACTTTCACATCTACTTTTAGCATTTGTAATACAGTATCTGGGTAAGCAGAAGAAACATATCCAGTCAAGCATACTGTCTACTGTTTTAGCTGTCTGTCAACTGTGTTGCAATTTTCTACACACACCTCAGATTTAGTGTCACTTTCTGTCATTACAGGAAAAAAAAAGCACTAAATTATAAAGCCACCAAAACTGCCATAGCCAGTTTGGGTTCAAACAACTGTGATTTGTCTGTTTTTAAAAAAAAATAGATCACACAAATTATCATACAAATACCACAACCACTTAATACTTCAAATAAACATCTACACACTTTTCAAAATCAGCCCACACATAAGGCTCTTCTTAAACAGCTCTGATAATGGCCACACCAAGACTAATGAAGAATTGTTTTTTGTTTAAATAAGCTACATTTCAGTCTTTTGTAAAATAACTTATTAATGCTCAGGTAGGCAATGTGCATGCATCTATTTAGATTTGATAGCAAGCTAGTTTTGATGTGCTTCAAAAGCAAAAACTACAGCAATTTCAATCCTTTCAAAATAAGCATCACAATAACTTTACAATCACAACGCTAATCCACAATAATCCCCGTAACAATTACACACTAATGAGAAGAGACTGACATATTCAAAGCCATTCTTACTACCCTTAAATCATTTTTGTTACTTTAAACTTATTACAGAATAATGACATAGCTTTGACAAGGAATGCTTTAGGCAAGGAAAACATAATGAAAAAGAGGAGTGAAGGTTTAAGATAGGGACAGCCACCGAGGACTGAGCCTGGTTTTGGATATTTCAGTATTAAGTATTTTAAAGACATAATTTTCAAATGCAATAGTGAAAACAGTCTCCTCAAGTAAACAATTATTGCATATTTAAGTAATTTCAAGCCAAATGATACATTACTTATTTTTAAATGCTTAAAGAAGAGTTCTCACATTTGAAAATGCAAGAGAGACTGACTGAAAAAAAAAATTAGTAAATTTGTGGTTCATACCCTTGAATTATAGAGCTGAAAAAAGTTCTGAAATATTCCAGCTTTGACTCTGCAACACCAGGAGGTATTTTGCTGATGAACGGCAAGAGATTTGGGTATATAACAGTAGCTAGTCCTCGTCCACCTTCTCGAAGCACTGTCCATAGCTTTGGTAGAACTCCCTTTTTCACATTTACATGACTCCAACAATCCTACAGAAAGAAACACAGCTAGTGAAAATGAAATGAGAGTTTACTGCCTTGGAAGAACTACTAAGCTATACATCTAATACACTTCCCTTATGTTACTCTATTCCGCTATGTATTTTACAAGTTATTGTAAACGTTAGTTTCACTTGCTACTATTTTTAAAAATCACTTTCTCCCTATTCCAGCTTCTGAATTTAAGAAGTTAATGCACTAAAACTATTTTGGTATTGTTTAAAATCAGTTGACATTTCTTGTCATCAAGCTGCAATTAAAGGCTTAGGCTTCTCTTTAATAATGCTTAAAGGATTCTTCATAAAAATAATTACTGTAACTGGTCCTGTACTTAATTCTGAATTCTCATAAGCAATGATTTCCAAACCCCAATGTTAGAAGAATTACTAACTTCAAAACTCCCCTGAAAAGTCTTCTGATGGTTACAAAATACCTTGACACCTCCACCACCCTTTTGTCACCTCATCTATCATATTTCCAGATATCTGTACTTAGAGAAATCTGAAAAAAGATTACTCATTTTCTCCCACAGACTGCAGCAGTTATAAAAGAGATCTGGAGTCCTAAACCCTCAAAACATCCCAATCTATGTGTGGTAGTTTAAGGCTTATTGGAATATTCTAGTAAGAGAAATCGTAACTTTCCTGAAAGTTCAGTGCAGAATCTAAATGAATTACAGCATTAGTTGTGAAAGAGTAATAATGATAAAGTCCCTGTAATTCAGAAGTTTGCTAATTGGTATAAAAAGCCAACATATAAACAATTTCACTCTCTTGGTTTTGGGCGCTGGCTCTGTCACTGCTCCTTTGCCTCTCTGACTCCTCCACACTAACCTTTTCTAGGTAACATGTGAGCCTTCCTGGTTCTTCTATCTTGGGGGGGAGAGAGAGGGTGGAGTTGGCCCCTTCTGGGCTTTTTCTTTCTCCAGGGGGAAAGACTGGTTTTCTGTATTATTTCTAAATTGTATATAATTGTAAATATGGTTTCTGTATATGCTTATAAATTTAGCTTGCTGTGAAATATAGCTTTGTCTTACTTTCAAGTCTTCTGAGCTGGTCTGGTATATTTTAATTTGAGGGGAGATTTCCTAAACCCACCACACTATGATAATCACTCATCCTCCTAATAATTTCAAAGCTGCTATTTCACTTAATATTATTAAAAAAAGAAAAGGGAAAGAAAAAATAGTCATAGAAATAAGCATAAAACTAGGAAGGAAAACAAACAAACAAATGCACTGCAGGTCATTTCTGTAATTGACTTTAAGAAAAGGCTTTAAGTACTATTTTACTTATTAGTAACTATTTAATCAAAGAGATTCAGGTTAATTTACTTAATGATTTTCAGACATGCTGAACACAATAAAGTTACACTGAACCCCAAAGGGGAAGGACCATGTATCATTGACAAGTTTATGTTCTTAATAACAAAGAAAACTTAGCCAAGCTGTTCCTCCTAGTTCTAGACAGGGAACAGCAGCATTTGGTGAAAAGTTAAATGCCAGTAAAATAACTGCCCCTTAGTTTTCCACATTACCTCAACAGTGGTAACAGCATAAAGTACAGCCTCCCAAAGAGCAGGACACACCACTGCATCACTGTCATCAATGCTGAGAAGAACAGCAGGACAAACTCTCGGTGCTTCAGCCTTCACCAGCTCAGGCAAGTACTGGCAAAAAGCAGAAACCAGCGCAAAGAAAGCTGAGCGAACCTGACACAAACCACAGAAAAGACAAAGTTTTAATCAAATGACAACACTTTTTCATACCATGTAGTTTACAACATTCTTTTTAAAGTCACTGTAACTTACAACATGCAGTACCTGTATTTTACCACATCAGCAAATATGTGTTATTAAAAATCAGTTATTTGGTAAGCCTATTTAATATTTTAAAGCAATTTACTTGGCGATAAAATGTTTACTAAAAAAACCTATTTTAATATACTTCTATAAAAGCATATATAAAGGTTTTCCTAAAAGCACCTTAATTCTTTTTTTTTTTTTTCAAAATACTACCATCTATGCACTACTGTGCTTAGCAGACCAAAGACAAACAAAATGGTTTAAAAAAAACAACAATTCAAAAGTACTAACAACATAAGCAGTAAACCGGCACACATTTGTATCTTTTACATGCACTTGAAATGATGACAGATTGCCAAGAAGCAGATGATGGTGGTGTGGAAACAACAGATTAGGTGAGAGAGCAAACTTTAGAGTAATACTGTCCATTTAAGGCCTAGAAATTTGAAGGTTGTTTCTAACATAATTCAGTGAAGTACAAGGATCATCCCTGCAGAATAAAAGTAATTAATACTTGCTTAGCCTCAGTGTATGATATGTAAAAACAACCAAAACAATGAAGACATTAAAAAGTCACCTGTGGTACGCTGTGCTTGCTGTATTTCCAAAACTTAGTCTGGGACAGAAGCGACATTAACTTTTCCTCCAGTGCATGCACCTCTTTCTTTGGTAGCATGCTAAGCAACTTTTTTAAAGCTAACAAGGAACAGGTCAAAATCCGGAAAAATTTGGCTTCCCTTTCTTCTTCCGGTACAGTTCTCAGAAAACAAAAACAAATTCAAGTGAACCATAAATAAATAAATAAATAAGTTGGCCTCTCAAGGTCTTCTACACTGTCTAAACTAAAAGCCAGGTTTTTTTGTGCCCTTTGTTTGATTTCAGCAATGCCAGAAATGTAAATATGTAAACTTTCAAGAGATTCTAATGCTACAAAGTCATCTCCTCTTCCAGGTATTGATAAATGCTACTCATAAAAGAGCTGAAACAAGAATCAGGTAACTGATAACACTTCCCCAAGGAAACTTGCTGAGATCTGGACTCAAATGACTATTCCATCTCTTGAAACAAAACAATCCATTACTTCCAGCCAGAGAGAACCCACCACAGACCAAGACTAAACCATATACTTGAAAGCAAGCTAACATACTGGGGGTCACTGAGTGTATCAGGTGTTTCTTTCAGAAGGTGATCTTGAAGTACCTAGAGGGAAAAAAATTGCAACATATATATAATCAGGAGAATCCAGTATTTATATTGGAGACATCTCCACCATAAAATTTGACAGTCTCCAAGTCAAGTCTTTCAAATACATTTTAGACATAAAAATTTAAATGACTCCTACTGAACACAGTAGCTGTGGTACTGTTTGAATCAAGATTTCCTAATTCTTTGTAAACTGCAGTCCTGCACCAATGAGGACCTACAGGAGGGCTGGGGAAGGATGTTTAGAAGGGCTTGTAGTGATAGGATGAGGTGCAGTGTCTTTAACCTGGAGCAGGGTAGATTTAGATTGGACATAAGGAGGCAGCTCTTTACAGTGAGAGTGGTAAAATACTGAAACAGACTGCCCATAGATGTGGTTGTGACCCTGTCCCCGGTGACATTCAAGATCAGAATCAGCGTGGCTTTCAGCAGCCTGATCTAGTTGGAGGCATCCCTGCTCACTGCATGGGGGGTTGGACAAGATGACTTTTGAGAGTCTCTTCCAACCCAGTACAACTTGTCATTCTGTGAACATGCCTCTGGTATTAAGGCAACAGACTGAGACAAAGCAAAATGGTTGCATTTACATATGATGGGTCCATAAGGCAAAAAAACCCAAGTGATATGACTTGGACAGTCTGCTTGCCACAATAGCAGGAGCAGTTTCAGGTGAGAATGAAATTTAACCATGAAGAATAGACAGGGGCAGGTAAGTTTTCAATCTGCTGACATATGCTCAACACAAAGCCTTAAAGAAATACAAACATAAAGCCTCTAAGAAATGTAAACATATAAACTCACATTAAGAATTTCATCCTTACAGAATACTAAGGCCTCAGATTGCTTGCTTGAAGGAAAAGCTTTTTCAAAAGCTACTTTTGAAGCAGAAGCAGCAGGGGAGTAAGTGTCACATTGAGCAATCAGCCAGTGTCCCATGATACTTTTTAAGTAAGGAGCTAAATGTTTCTTTACTTTAAGAATGAGTTGCTCAAAAGATTGTTGAGTTGCTTCTCGAACACGGCGATCATGATCCTGTTAAAAGAAGAGAAAGGTTTACTGCTTAAGAAACTACCTTTGAGGCTGAGGACTTAAAACAAGAAGTGATGACCAAAACCAAAAGCCACCTCTCTGTTTGGAGATTTTCCACAATGATTCAGACTGTATAGATGTGAAAATAGGCAACAACAAAAAAATCTTGGTATCTCTAGATAACGGGAGAGTCCCAAGTGATCATCATATTCCCACTATGTTGTACATTCAAAATTGGAATCTTTCCCTCATATCCCTAACTACAGTTTCAATTTCTGTTTTATACAAACATTTGGCAGAAAGACAAGAGGCAAAGGAAGCCTTGAAGACACTTTTTGGATTAAAATTACTGTAATAATCTTACACAAACTGTGCATTATTATCCATTATTTGTATACGAATTTACAACATCACGATGGTCTGTGTTCTTGGCTCCTGAATGAAGTGCTAGGAATTGATCTAATGGCTCAGAATAGTGAGACATTTCCAATAGTAGCCAGTCCAGATAGTATGGAGATGTATTAAATACATCAGAAAGCTATGGATTATCTGGCTATGCCTGTTTTTTCCATGTTTATTTTTTGTGGGGTTACTTCGTTTTACTAACTACCAAATCTGGTCAGACATTAGTCCTAGACTGGAGAAAAAAAAAAGTGATTTCTTTAAATGACTAGTACATTCTCTTCAGCCATTCTAGAATCTAGATAAACACTTACCTTGTCATGTTTGTAATGTAAAGGTCTAACAAACATCCAGCAAGTACAGCCTAGACATGCAATCTTCAAGATTGCACCCACTGCCAATACTCAAACATCTCCACAACAAAGACTACTTTCCCTCAACTTGACTAGAACAAGTCAATAATTCCAACAAGTTAGATGTATGAGCAAAAACTGCCTTAGAGGTTCTCACAGGAAATACCCAGAGAAGATCATTTAGACACTTTTAATACTTACTAGTGAGACTTTACAATAAATCCTTGGCCAGTAAGGAAGAACACCTTTAACAACTTCTGCTTCTCTTTCTTTGCACATTGTCCCAAACTCTTGCATAGCCTAAAATCAAGAGCATGATTGAAGAAGTCAGAGAGATATTCTGTGCTTCACCAGCTTCTACCTTACAACCCCTTTTTTTTTTCCAAAAAAACAGTTTATTTCTTGCAGTTGAGCATCTGTCTGAAGGGGGCCTACAAAAAAGCTGGGGAGGGACTTTTTAGAACATCAGGTAGTCAAAGGACTAGGAGGAATGGAGCAAAGCTGGAGGTGGGTAGTTTCAGAATGGATGTGAGGAGGACGTTCTTCAGCATGAGAGTGGTGATACCCTGGAATGGGTTGCCCAGGGAGGTGATTGAGGTTCCATCCCTGGAGGTGTTTAAGGCCAGGCTGGATGAGGCTGTGGCCAGCCTGATCTAGGGTAGGGTGTCCCTGCCCATGGCAGGGGGGTTGGAACTAGATGATGCTTGTGGTCCCTTCCAACCCTGACTGATTCTATGATCTACAGAGTCAATTTTATGAATGCTCTGGAAGCACTCTAGGATGGACCATTTTTTTGAAGTACTCCAAGAGCAGGGATACTTTATTTAGAGTAGGTACACCTACTTTTAATTTTGTTGTGACATCTCTTTTGGAAAGTTTTCGCAACACCATTCGAAAATCAGCATCCACAAGGCTGTCTATTTCCTCTGCTCCTTGGATTGCAGGAACGTATCCTAGATCACTCTGAGATGTTCCAAAGCCAATAAATCCAGGCACTGTTCCTTGTTCTTTGGCAAGGAGCTCTGCAGCTTGACCACTGCTAGAGGGCTAGCAAAAACATCCAGAACAAAAGTCAGTTACCTATTTCAGTAATTTTACTGTGCATGCATCAATTCATATAATAATTCTATTTATATTGTGTAATTAATCTTCCATTTAAAAGAAAGTCTTACAAAAAAAGCCATGTGTAGGTTTGACCTAGAAAATTGTTCGTTTTAGAATCAGCATTCCCTTTGCTCATAAACTATGCTATTGAATATTATATTCTTTTCATACACGTACAAAAAAGGTTAACAAAAAAAGTCCTGTAAGTGAACAATCTATAAAGAAACAATTTACCCTCTTTCACTACTGCTGTTATTAGTTCTTCTCATGTTATTGTACATGGACCAATATCTCTCCCAAGGAACACACATGAAACAAAGGTTGTTACCAGCAACAAAAGGATCAAGAAAAACTTAAGAGAAATGGAGCTAGATATGTAACATAGTACAATACTATCTGGTTTCTACTACAGTGAATGTTTTGAAGTTCAGCATTTCTTCTAGTATGCCCCAGTTAAGTCAACATCTTGCTTATCGTAGCTTGTATTTATGTCAAACCCATTCCTTCAAAAAGACTGCTCCAAAACCAATGTTTTGATGTTCTACTTTTATTTTCTAATAACAGTTGCAGTTTTGAGAGTTTGCTGGGGTTTGAGGATCTATCATAGTAATGACTATTTGCTGAAACGTGTTGTATTTTTCTTAGACATTTTACCTGACTACTATGTCTACAGATTGAGCCACTTTTCCTGAGTGCAAAATCTCAACTATCAGGACATGCTTCATTGTACCTCCAAGTTTTCTCTAAATACATAACAAAGAGTAGGTTTGTAGGAATGACATATCCTGAATACAAGCTCTGACCCACAATTCTCCCATCCTGAGCGAGTGCCACATGGCACAGTGTCAAGAGTACTTCATCCCGGTAGCAAGGTAGAGACACCACGACAGGTGTACTCTAAGACTCTCCACGGGAAAAATAAACAAATAAAACCGCTGGATGTAGCCACCGATACCTTGCAGCATTTACGTCTGTGGCGATTCTGCAGTTAACAGTCCCCTAGCCCTGTCCCTACCTGGAAAACCCGCACAATCACCGCAGGAAGTTGCAACACACTCCCCTAAAACATGGGTCCACGCTGAGTCGCCCCTAAAGCCCAGCGGTGACCATAGCCCTAGAGAGGCCCAAAATCGGGCCTAAAAGTAGCGTCATGCCCCAGAAGATACGGCCTTCCGCTGTCCTCAGCCCCTTTTCCGAGGCTCCGGCTAGGAAAGGGTTGCTTAACCTAGCCGTCTGTGCCGGAAGCCCCCACCCCGAGGACGAGGTGCGGGCCCAGGCCCCGCCACCCTCTCCAGCCAGGTCGCCTGCCCGCCCCGCCAGAGCCACTAGCGGGGATCGCTCGGGACCCGAGGTTCCCAGGCGCCGTCTGCCACCCGGTGAGACGCTCTCACCCGCAGATTGCCCTTGGTTCGCTGCTTGTTCTTGCCTCCCATGGCGACGGCGATGGCGGCTGCGGCGCTGACCACCGGCTGGGAGCGCTGAGACGCACAGTAAGCCGAGGCGACGGAGAGCAGCACTTCCGGAGGGCGGGGAGGCAGAGCCGGGCGGGGAGGCAGAGCCAGGCGTGCGGCGGCGGCTGAGCCTTCACCAGTTCGGGGGAGATGCAGAGTGGTTTGAATTGGAAGGGACCTTAAAGATGACGTAGCTCTACTTTCCCCAGACATGGGCAGGGACACCTCCTACTAGACCAGCTTGCTCAAACCCTCATTCAGCCTTGTGTTACACACTTTTAAGGATGAGGCATCCACAACTGCTCTGGGTACTCTTCCAGTGCCTCACCACTCTTCATGGTAAATAACTTCCTATTAACTAATTTAAATCTACCTTGTTCTAATTTAAACTACTGCTCTTTGTCCCTCTCCAGCTTTCCTATGTGCCCCCTTCACATACTGGAAGGCCACTATAAGGTCTCCCCAGTCTTCTCCAGGCTGAACAGCCACGGCTCCCTCAGCCGGTCCTCGTAAGAGTATCACAGTATCACCAAGGTTGGAAGAGACCTCATAGATCATCAAGTCCAACCCGTTACCACAGAGCTCAAGGCTAGACCATGGCACCAAGTGCCACGTCCAATCCTGCCTTGAACAGCTCCAGGGACGGCAACTCCACCACCTCCCTGGGCAGCCCATTTCAGTAGCCAATAATTCTCTCAGTGAAGAACTTTCACCTCAAGCCTAAATTTCCCCTGACGTAGCTTGAGGCTGTGTCCTCTTGTTCTGGTGCTGGCTGCCTGAGAGAAGAGAGCAACCTCCTCCTGGCTACAACCACCCCTCAGGTAGTTGTAGCCAGCAATAAGGTCTCCCCTGAGCCTCCTCTTCTCCAGGCTAAACAATCCCAGCTCCTTCAGCCTCTCCTCGTAGGGCTTGTGCTCGAGGCCTCTCACCAGCCTCGTTGCCCTTCTCTGGACACATTCAAGCATCTCAATGTCCTTCTTAAATTGAGGGGCCCAGAACTGGACACTGGTGCTCCAGTGCTCCTGTTATCTAGCATCTCATCAACAAGCACGCCCAAATCATCCTCTGCACTCTTGCCTTCTTGAACTTCCTGAGGTTGGCATAGGCCCGCCTCTCCAGCCTCTCAAAGTCCCCAGGGCCAGAGGTCCACAGAAGGTGCCTGTGACAGACAATCCAGCGCTGGCACCAAAACAGCAAATGGTTGTCAATACCTTGTTGTGAAATTGAATGTTGACATTAACAGGTTGAAATATCATTACATTTTGTATCCATCAATAGATCTTAAAAGTGCAGAGACTAAAAGCGTATTGCGAGGCCTGTACTGAACTGTGATATTCTTGTACAATGACAAGGGCTTAGGATTTGGCAGAGTTTCAGATTAGAAGCAAATCTGCACTTGTTGAATGAAATCACTGCAGAAAGTGCCTAAATCTGTACCAGACAACAAAACATTGGTAATTTTACCAGATCTACACAGAAATACATAATCAGAAAATCAGAAGTAAACATCAGAAGGAACTCAATGCCTGATTTTTAACATGTGATTTAGACATAGAATCCACAAACTAATATTCAGTGATAATCGCTTTGTTGAATTCAGACTCAGAAGCACAGGCAGGTTAAGGTACTGTAGTTCAGTGGACTGCAGACCCACAAACTCCACAGGTTGAAGATACTTTACTGGTTTGGAGTGCCCTGTAAGGGAGCTCAATCCTAAAATAGTTTCTGCTTTCATTTAAGCAAACAGACTAGACTCCTCAGCTAAAGATTTAATGGAGCCATCAGAGTACCCCTCTTACCTGCATATATAATTCTATTTATGGAAAATTCATATGCCTCAGAATAGGCACCTGAGCTCATCCTGTTTGCATGAACAAGTTTATTGTGAACTTGTTCCTTCTTTTTTTTTTTTAATAAAACATGAATCTCATGTCTGACTTAACAGTTTCAGTTAGAAAGTAGAAAAAGTCGTTTAAAGTCTTCATGTAGTTTATGTAAACAGAAACAAGTAATGTAAACATAACATGTCCTTTTCTGAGATATTCACACTTCACTTCTGTTTTTTCTCACCCATACACTCATTCATTTTAATTAGAATAGAATCATAGAATCACTTTGGTTGGAAAAGACCTTCAAGCCCATCAACTCTATTGAGTCTGGTGCTATATCATGTCCCTTAGCATCGCATGTGTGTCTTCTAAACATCTACATGGATGGTGATTTAATCATTTCCCTGGGGAGCCCAGCCCTTCCAGTGAAGAACTGTCTTTCAATATCCAATCTAAACCTTCCCTGCTGCAACTTGAGGCCACTTTCTCTTGTTCTACCACTTGTTACTAGGGAGAAGAGACCAACACCCACCTCCTGCCTTTCATGAACCCATGCTGACTGGGATAACTGGGTTACCCTGGACATACTGCATAATGGCACTCAGGATGATCTGTTCCATGACCTTCCCTACCACCGAGGTCAGACTGACAGGTCTATAGTTCCCTGAATCCTCCTTCCATTGCATCTTGTAAATGTATATCACACTCGCCAGTCTCCAGTCAGTTGGGCCTTCCCTATTTAGCCAGAACTGCTGGTGGAAAGTGGCTTGGTGAGCACTTCCACCAGCTCCCTCAGTAACTTTGGGTGTATGCCATCCAGCCCCATGGACTTGTGTAAGTGGTGCAGCAGGTCACTAACCATCTCCTCTTGGAATATGGGGCCTTCATTTCATTTCCTATCCTTGTCTTCCAGCTCAGAGAGATGGGTATCCAGTGAACAACTGCTCCTATTACTAAGAAGACTGATGCAAAGAAGGTAATGCGTAGCTCAGTGTTTTCCACATCCTTGACCACTATGTTCCCTCCAGCATCCAATAAAGGACAGAGATATGCCTTAGTCCTTTTTTTTTTTTTTTGCTAATGTATTTGTAAAAGCCTTGGTCATTCTCTTTAGCAGCTGAAACCAAATCAATTTCCAGTTGGGCTTTGGCTCTTCTAACTCCTTCTCACAACCTGTAGACCTCCTGAGTGGCCTGCCTCTTCTTCCAAAGACCAAACTATCCCTTTTACCCTGAGTTGCAGCCAAAGTTTTCTGCTCAGCCAGGCCAGTCTTCTTCCCTGCCTGCTCACCTTTCAATACAGGGGGATGGCCTGTGCCTGCACCTTTAAGATTTCTTCTCGAACAGTGTTCAGCCTTCCTGGATATCATGGATCTCTGTGGAGGGAAGGGGGCTTGTGAGACTGGGCCGCGTTAATCCAGGACACTGGATGCCTTGGCCCTTCAGGACTGTATCCCAAGGAACTCTGTTGACCAGTCTCTGTAAGAGGCCAAAGTCTGCCCACTGGGCAGTTCTGCTGACCCCTACCTCTTCTCCAACAACTGAGAACTCTGTTATTTCATGATCACTGTGCCAAAGACAGCCCCCAACAGTCCTTCTTTATTTACAAACAGCAGGTGCGGCAGGGAGCCTTCCCTAGTTGGCTCCATCACCAACTGTGTCAGGAATTTTTTCTCCATACACTCTTGGAGCCTCTGAGACTGTTTTCTCTCTGCTGTATTGTATTTCCAGCAAACATGTGTAATGCAATTCCATCCATTCATCTATAATTCTGTAAGTGCCCGGTGAGTTATTATGCATATTTTCTTCCATTGTAATTAGGAATATACCCTAAATGCCCTTAAAAACAGAAAACGTAATAAAGCATTCACCTAGTAATTTTCATTATTCAGGATTTCACTGGATATTTGCTCCCACTGAAAGCTGAATTCATCATATAAACTATTACTTATTAATTATCTTTCTGATCAACTCTTGCAGATCAGCTAAGCAATGTTATGAGGATTAACTTACAAATGCAGGCACTTGGACTTGTGGTGATCTTCAACTCCTTCAGTGGCCTTCAACTCCAAAGTACATTTGAAAAATATCAGCACAACCTTTTTCTTCCAAAAAATGATATAGTTGTCCTAAATCCATATGATTTCCTCTGGCACCATGTGCATCAAAACATTTTTCTTCCAAAGTGGAGAACTTTCTTTGTTTCTGAATCTCAACATGTCCTCCACTTTCCAAAGAAACATCTTCTCTGTGTCGAATGAGAATTCTTTTCCATGTTAGTCTTCTTATTCTGAAAGCAATTAGAAAATTATGGATCTATCAGTAAACACTGCTTTAGAAAATACTACAAAATAGCTTTTATCACAGAACTCAATAAATACCATTTGTACATTTATCTTGACAGAGATGGATCCCTAGCTGATCATAGAAATACTACACACACGTAGACACTCCCATGAGCAGGAGCTTGTCTTTTTACGTCCTCAGGCTTCAAAAACCTTAGTGTTGTTTGTCACAAAATAACTGATGTAGTTTCAATATCAGTGCTCACTCTGCCTTATCTGTGCTAAAAATTCTCATATTCTCATACTCTCTTAGCTGTTATAACCAAATGACAATGTTTATGTAGTCTGCACCAACTGAAAGTCTAAATGATGGGAGCACAATAAAAGATGATTGTGAAGTGATTTAACAGCATATTGATCTAGCACAACTGGGATACTGCAGTCCATCACTACACAAATAAACTACAGACAAAGGTAAAACAGGAATAAACATGCATCATGTGGTACTAGCAGCTTTGATTGCTGCAGCCAACAGTACAGTAGATATTCAGAACTGTAAATATTAAATACAAATATTTTGTAGACTTCTATTGGTTGAAGGTGGTTGGATTTCCCCTTTTAAGCTTACACAACACTAAGCATTATATTCTAACTTCTAATGGCATTTAAGTAGAAAGAAATACAAACCTGGACCAGAACTCTTCACAACTACTTTGTAGACCTTCCACACAAACAACACCTGGTTTTCCAGGCATGCAAAACCCTGACAGAGAGAGCTCTTTGGCCCAGTCAATAATATTCTTTCTTTTTTGCTTGTTGTAAATGTGATGACTATAGATCCACAGTCGAGTGAAGGTGGTATCTTCTGATGGCATAGAATTTGATGTTGTCACTGAGGAAGCTGAAAGCTCTTTGTCAATATAAGCAATTGCGTGATCTTTAACCCATTCCCTTGCACTCAACATGCAGGGCTCACCACTGCAGTTTTGCATCAAGTATGTTTTGAGATCAGAGTTCAGGTGAATCTGCTGAGAGCGGCTTAAGAATGATGACCTAAAGAAAAATGTAGATGCAGTTGTAATATGCTTATAATTTAGCATGTTTTTCAAACAGTCTTACTTCAAGGTTTAAAAAAAAAAGCAGGTCATATTTAAGTAGCATGCGCTTGCTATTGATTCTTAAGCTAGCTATGAAAAACTGTTAATTAGCGGTCAATCAGCGTCCCAACTCATGTTCACATAGTCAGTCCATAAATCAAAATCAAGAAGGCACCCAAGAAGTAATTATGGTAGCTGAACTATTTTCTAGTAATACATCAAGTTATTTCTTGAAACAGAAATGTTCCAGTGAAAAGTTAACAGAAACCTGGAAGTAACAGCAGTTTGACAAGGGGAGCACAAGACCTCTAACTTTTCATTTTAACTTGTGCTTAGCTTCTTAAGATAACAGCCTCAATTCTTAAGAATAAAATCTATGAATAACATCTGTGTGTAACCCCTCTGTACAGATGACACTCCTCCACACTTTTTTTCATCCAATTCAAGAGAGACAGGGATCTGATGGAAAGAATCCAACAGAGCTACAATGATGCTTGCAGGATGAAGGTGATCATCTCTTTTAGATGGTGCCTAGTGATAGGACAAGGAATATCAGGTACAAGCTAGAACACAGGAGGTTCCACCTCCACACAAGGTTATTTCTTTATGGTGAGGGTGATGGAGCACTGGAACATGATGCCCAGAGAGGTGGTAGAGTCTCTTTCTCTGGAGACTTTCAAAACCCAGCTGGATGTGTTTCTGTGTGGCCTGCCCTAAGTGATCCTGCTTTGGCAAGGATCCTGCTTATCTCTGGAGGTCCCTTTCAACCCCTAACATCCTGTGATTGTGTGATATTTATCACTTATTTGCTGAGGACATCAGAGAAATCACAATCATGGAGACTATTTTTTTTTCAGCATTACTGTCCTTCTGACCTAACAGTAAACTATTCAAAAATGACATTTTTTTCCTATTGTAAATGTATTTGTGTAGTACATGATAGCTTCTAAATGCTGTTAGTGTGCTAGTTTGAGGCTAACTAGGATATTTTAGTGAAATTAGATTATAGGCTGTGAAAAGGAAACAGTGGTGATGTCTACTTCACTCATAGGCTTGCTGTGATGTATAAAACCAAGAACACATAGATATCACAGTTGCTGTGTGTGTCTGGCTGCCTGCACTTTTCTCCCTAACCTGCGGTCTGTGTAGCTAATCCTCCCGCTTTCTAACGCCCCTGGCTGATCCTCCAAACTCACTTTGAATGTAAGGAAAAGTCTGGGATAAGGTAAAGGGGTGGAAAGGAGGTGGATGGGTGATTGGGAGCCCCTCATGGGGACTCTGGTTTCTGGGAGGGGTACTGTGTTTCTGTATTACTTTTTTTAACTTGTGTATTTCTGAATATAGCCGTACATATTGTAAATAGCTGTTTGTATATTGTGGTAAGCTGTAAATATAAAGCTTCATTCTTAATTTCCAGCTTGGCTGAGTCTAGTCTGGGTGATTTCATAAGAGGGGGAGGAGGGGGGGGGCAGGTAACACCCAAACCATCACAGTTAACTGTATTTTTAATGTCATACCTCACAGTAATTTCTGGTAGAACAGTTGGGTATTTAAATGGTAAAGCACAAGCCATAGAGAATTCCACCTAAAAAACATATGAGCAAACATTTAGTTCAAAGTAAGATCTAAAATCCCACAAAATTAAAAGAAATTTTAAAAGGTGTTTACAGTACCATAGAGGCATTAGAGACCTCTGGCTTTACAGTCAGTATAAACTGAACTTTGGAAGATGGCATCTCTGCAGAGTCGTTTTCAACATAGTGTTTTAGTTCTGCCAGAGCCAGCTGGTCAGTCACAATGAACTCCTCCTCATAAGGAAACATGCTAGACAATAAATCCAGTTCTGAAATTTGTATCTCAGCTTCTTCTCGGTCAGTCATTTCTGTTGTTTCCTAAGCAAAGAAACTGGGAAAGAAAAACAGGGCTTGAATATGGGACAAAGTTACACTAAATACCCCCACATAAATCATACCAGTCCGCAGAACTAAGCCCATCAAAACTGGCTCGTATACACAGGGCAGTCAGTGGGGATGACAGTACTGTGTGACAGCCCATGAGACTTCACTGACCTGAGAAGGGACAAGATGTGCTCGTGCGTCAGGAAATACCTTTCTCCCTCACAGGGCCGCGCATATGGAGCGCAGTCGCCTCTGCCTCTTTGAGGCCGCAGAGGCGACGATCTGCACGCCTGGGGAGCCCCTACCAAGCAAGCCCAGCCAGCTCGATACCGATACCCAAGATCCTGGGCCCAACACCAACTACCCCACGGAAGGGAAGGCGGAGGGGGAGGCGCGAGAAGGCTAGCGCATGCGCTGGCTCGTCCCCATCTCCGTTCCCTTCCCGGCCGTGTCCTCACGGGCCCACAATGCAACGCGCCGGAAGAGCGTGTGGCAGCCGGTGACCGTCGCCTCAACCGAGTGGGGATGAGGTGAAGCTGTCGGGCTATCCCGAGACGGAGCCATGCGCCATCAAGCTGTTCGTTCCGCGGCACCGGCAGGTGAGGGACGGAAGCCCCCTAGTATTGCTGTCACTCTCCTACCAATGCGGACACCCTCTTTCCCTTGCCCTGGGACTGGCTCTTCCGACGATCTGCAGCCTCCGCTTCGGCAGGGGCACTCGGCTTTACCTATTGGCTGCGGTGCTTGTCAGTGAAGGCGCGGGAGGCGGACGCGGGCCAATCGGAAGCAGGCGGGGGTGATCCGTGGCGGTGGGAGCGGGGAGCACGTGGGTTGCGCGGGGCGGCCCGTGGGTCCCCGTGCTGGCCGGCGGCATTCGGACGGGCACCTAGCAGCGCTGTGCCGAGTTTTCGAGGCACACCTCCCCGCCGCTGCCCTAGGGCGGGGAAGTGCCGGCGCTCCGCTGCAGCAGGTGTCCGGCGGGGCATCTGGGCCCCGGCCTGCTGCTTGGGGCAGGCGGCCTTCCCGGCGGTTTCGCTGGTGCTGTCACTGTGGGCATTTTTCTCGTGTCCCCGCGCGACGCAGGTCACTTTGTGGCGTTTGTGGAGCGCTCTGTGTTATTTAAAAGAAGTACATAGAAGTAATCGTGTTTTGCGTTAGCAATGGGGCTGTGCAGCGTTTTTCCTGGTGTGCACTGTTGAGTGGAAAGGGATGGTGACGAGCCTGTCAGGCAAGTCCGTCCAGACACAGCGTGGGTTAATATGAACAGCTACACGTTTTCCTGCTGCCCTGCTTTCCTGTCCGGAACAACATCAGTTTGGAAAGGAATTCAAGGAGTTAGAGTAGTTCACAAAACTTTGTAACTCTCTGCGGAGTGCTGTGCTGTAGGGGCAGTTTGTTGGATGAGCTGGCATTTATTTTTTCTGAGCAAATTGGATGCTAAGTTGCAAAAGGTGATTAATTCTACTCTTGAAGTGGCCGCTTCTCTGTCATTTAATAGCTGTGTAATCTGCCCTGAAAGCGTCTTTCTGAAAGGTGTTTCATACACAAAGTCCTCTGTAAGTGGCATACCTAATACTCTTAATTTCTTTGTGATTCATAGAACCACAGGGTGCATCAGTTTGGAACGTACCATCGGGTCAGCTTCTCCAACTCCATTGCAGTGAGCAGGGGCATCTTTAAATAGGTCAGGTTGCTCAGGGCCCCATCAAGTTTGACCTTGAATGTCTCCAGGAGTGGGGTCTCCACCACATCTCTAGGCAACTTGTTCCGGTGTTTTGCGACCCTCGTTTTGAAGAACTCCTCTGTAATGTCCTTAAGTCTCTTGAGCTGGCTTTGATTTTTGGCTATGCCAGCTCCAAGCAGACACCTGTTGTCTGTGGCTGGTGTGCTGCTCATTATGAGCTAAGATACTATTTAGAAAGGAAAAATATTACAAGTCAGATTTATTTGCTGTGCTAACATGAAGGATGGGCAGCAGGGTTAGGCCAGCCCACATAGGCGGCGTAAGACTGCATAGAATCAGTTTTGCACCTTTTTAGTTTCCATGTTCTCATCATATAGCATATGTCAGTTTTTAAATTTACATGGTTTTTTTGAATGATATTTTATGAATTGAGGCAGAACCTTGCAGGAGCTACAGACTAGACACTAAAAAAGTCCTGCCATATGTGCAGTAGCCAACTTTTGAAGGCAGGCACTTGTCTTAGGACTTTTTAGTAGTAGATCACTCTACAAGAATCTTTCTGTTTTCAAACACTTGAGTGTTTAGCTGTGTCAGACTCTGAAGGAATTTGCATTAAGGAAAACAGACAAATTGCAATTGGAAAAACTTCAAGATTTAATTGGAACAAATCTAATCCTTTTTCCTGAAATCCCTGTGTTATTAAAGTAAAAGTCCTAAAGATTTATAGCATTTTTGATACTTAAGTCTCCCATTTTGTTCCTCTGTGCAATGCTTTTGACTTAAGGTTTTAAATCCTTTAATTTTTGTAACTCCTGTTTTGATCTTTCCTGTACAACACTTACAATTGTTTTGTATTAAAGTATAATTATGTTCTTTTGAAAATGTCAAGTTAAAACAAACTAATTCACTTCCAAGAGACACCTTTACCATAGAAATAACTTACTGTTTAGCAATGAGCAAGTTAAACCAAAACCTGTCTTCTGATTTACTGTTTTGCTTTGCAAGGTCACTGTTCCATGTAAGAGGAATTACAGACTACAAATATGGGAAAGAAACGCATCAAAGACAAAACATCACAGTCTGATGAGCCTTCAGGTAGGCTGAGTATGTTTCTTCAGAGAAGTCTATGTCCTAATGTTTGTTTTAAATTCAAAAAAGGGCCTGAAAATTCATTAGTATTAGAAGACCTTTATGCTAGTCACTGGCTTTGAAGTCTCATTTGCAAAGTGTGGGATTGTGTAATTGACACTGAAGTCTGCCAAGAAGCATTAGTGTTGCTACTTCTTGGAGTATGCTGAGAGAAGCATCCTATCTTGGAAACTAGGAGTCTCCTTGGAAACTCTGGTTTCCAGGATACTCAAGACATTTCTTTATAGACACAGAATTCTTTAGTGACACACAGATCATACTGAATCAGATTAAATTCCTCAATGTAATGAGTTTGTAGAGTCAGCTGCTAAGCTGCTAATAGCTTTAACTAGCGTTTTGCTAATGAAGTTTTTTTTGCAGAAGGTTCTTGCTTCAGCAAAAAAAGATTGTGATTTAAAATTGCTGTGAATTTTTTTTTGTCACTTGTCTTTAGCAACTAATTCAGTTCATCACCTTTGCTCTCTAGTCATAGTGGGTTTTGGTTAAAATCTCTCTTGCCCATATTTTTGCTGAGTCTAACTGGGGAAACAAATGGAGCTGGGAATGAGAGAACTACAGTTTTAGCCAAGAGACTTGATGTGCTGGCCTGTTTATTTTAAATTCAAGTCTACTCTTCTTTGGTTTCCTGGTTATCCTGGTCTTGTTGTAGCTTATGGTGCCGTTGCTGATAGCATCTTCTTTGTCTAAAAATAGGCAAGCTTACCTCAAAGAAGTCCTGTAAAGCTACAAGTGTAAACTAAGACTGATCATTGTGAATAATTCCATGGTAATAGTAGCAGCCAACGTACAAACGGCTTGTTTAAAAAAAAAAGTTAAAATATGAAGGAATGCATCCAAGCAGGTTTTGAAAGTCTCTGGAGAAGAAGACTCCACAGCCTCTCTGGGCAGCCTGTTCCGGTGCTTTGTGACCCTCACTGTAGGGAAGTGTCTTCTTGTGTTTAGGTGGAATCTCCTGTGTTCTAGGTTGCACGCATTTTTCCTTGTCCTATCACTTGGCACTATCGAAAAGAGACCATCACTTTCATGTTGACCCCCCCACCCCTTAGATATTAATAGGTATTCATAATATCCTCTCTCAAATGCCTTCTGTCAAAACTGAACAGCCTCAGTTCTCTCAGTTTTAATTCATAGGAGAGATGTTCAAGTCCAGCAGTCATCCTCACAACTCTCCATTGGACTCTCTCCAGCAGACCCCTGTCTCTTGAACTGGGGAACCCAAAACTGGACACAGTGTTCCAAGGATGATCTCTCCAGGGCAGAGTAGAAGGGGAGGAAAGCCCGACAGACCTACTGGGCACACTTTTCTTGATGCACCCAAGGATGCTCTCTTGGTCATAAGGGCACATTGCTGTCCCATGGATAATCTTCTGTCCACTGAGATAGCAAGATCTTTCTCCATGGGGCCGCTTTCCAGCAGAATGACCCCTGGTCTGTGCTTGTGCCTGCTGTTACTCCTACCCAGATGCAGGACTCTACACGTGTCCTTACTGGTCATTATTTGTACTGTGGTGAAATCTCATAATCAGCACATAGGTACAAGAATTTTCACTGCTTTCGGTTCATTAAAAGTTTGCTATCTTGAGGCTGTTAATATTGCTTCTAATCTTGTAATCTTTGACCTCAACAAAGATAGATTCAATCCTGTTATGCGGAGTAATAAAAATGCTTCTGTACCGAAGGACTGTAGACAGTTGAATTTTATAAACAGCTATGTAATTCTTCTCAACAATAGTTTCACACATTTTTATTTTTTCCTAAAATTTTCTTTTAGCATGAGTTGTTTACTCAGATTTTTTGACTTGAAGTAGCTCTGTACTGTCAGATGTTTTACCTTGTATTTGCGAATTTAGCCATTTGAAACTGCAAACAGGATCATCTACGGTTCACTAAATGTCTCAGAAACTGACATTGTTGGGGGGAAAAAAAAGGAAAAGGAGAAAAAGAAAAAAGAAAAAAAAAACCAAACAGAAAAGGCAGTGGAAAAAATTAATGTTCCTCGTTGTTTTATTTGAAACAACCTGGATCAGTTTGTATTTGCGTTATCTGTCAGTCAGTTTCTCTGTACATGACTTAGGCTTACAGACAGGTTCTTTTTGCACAAGTGAGAATGCAACCAATGACCTTAAAAGTTAAATGACAAAGAAATGAGATTTTAAACATCTGATAGTAGCTTTTAGCAATAGATGCCTGTTCGTCCTTAGAAGAGTTTGATGAAATAAGTGGAGTTCACAGCAGGCCCAGAAGATGCAACTCTTAAGTGAGGTGCAGGTTTGCAGTGTGAAGTGATAATGGTGTAGGTAGGATGACTCTACCATTCTTTTTTTTACAGTAGTCTGCTGCATAATTTCACTGAGCCAGCAGTAAGCATAACCTCCATAACTTCCAATTTTATAGACCAGCCAGGTGCTGCCTTGGTGCCTGGGAACCATGGCAGTGGGCTGTGGGCTCTAGGAAGTGTAGAAATCATAACACCACACTAATAGAAGTCTGCAGCCTAACAAAGAAGGTAGGTTTGTCTCCAAGCTAGTGAATTTTCTTAGTCTGGATGTAGATGTGAGTGATACATTTGCATTTGTTTTTTGTTGTTGTTGTTGTTGCTGTCTTTCCTGTAGTAATGCAGAAGTTTTTAGATGCAGCAATAATATCCCTGCATTGTAATTGGGGTGACAAAAAGGGTTTCTTTCTGACATGCTTGCCAAATTGTCAATGTTTCCTTGGCTCTAGAAAGGCTTTTGGCTTGCTACCTATTTCTTTGACATTTGCATTTGTTATGATACTTCCATGCTTCTTGGCCTTTTTGTTTTGTAGAACCAGTGTGCAAGCATGTTCGCAAAGGATTGGAACAAGGTCATCTGAAAAAGGCACTGCTAAACGTGGAATGGCGCGTTTGCCAGGACTGCCAGGCCGACAATAAGACACAAGAAAAGTCTGAGGAGGAGTCTGATGAGAGCCCTTCGATATGGCTATGTCTAAAATGTGGCCATAGGGTATCTCTCCTTTTGTTGTTAATTTGTCTTAATATCTTTCAGTACCTCATAGTAGAGTGGAACAAGGGAGCTTTTCATTAAACTAGTTTTAAAGTTGGTGCTAGATAAATTATTTTTTTTATACTTTAGTGTGATTAAAAAAAGTATCTGAACTGTTAATAAAGCACCTGGAATCTTGGCACAATGGCATTAATCAAGCTTAAGGTTAAAACACCATCTTGAGGACTTACTTTCCTAGAAAGCACAAATTATTTTGGAAGAAAATAAAAATTTGTGTTAATGCTCCTGATTTGATCTTTCCAATAACACCTTGTGCTCACAGTAGCTTATTAGACTTAAAACTTTGCATGGTAAATAGGTTTTTGTTCTGCTTTGCTCTTAAAGCTGTTCAAACTGGAATTTGTAAATTAAATGCTCAGTCCCTGAGCAAATTTACAGGTATTCTTCACCCAGTAAGTTACCGTTCTCTCTGCAGAAATAGGTGTTTTGAAATAGAGACCTATTTGTTCGTGCTAATTAGTTTACTATAATTAAACAGTTCTTGTTTTCATATTGTGTTTATACCCTGACTTTATGTATGTTTAATTGATAGTCCACTGGATTTTGTGACACTTGTGTTTATCAACATTGTAGGGTTGTGGCAGGAATTCTCAAGAACAGCATGCTTTAAAGCATTCTGCAACGCCGAGATCAGACTCTCATTGTTTGGTTCTCAGTTTGGACAACTGGAGTGTGTGGTGAGTTTGTCAGGGAACAGTTACAAGACACCGCTAGATGGCAGCAGAGGCTGGGATATAATTTGTACATTCTTTTTTTTCATGAATTCCACTCTAGAAAGTCCCAGCAGAAAATCCCAGCAGAAAATCCCAGCAGTCTTTGGTGGCTTTTGCTGAGTAACTTTCTTGTGAAATTCATAATTAGAAAGTTTTCATAATTGAAGTTGAAATCAACCGACTAGTAAATGCCTATTTTACTGCTTTTGCTTGATCAGAATTCCAAGACACATGGAAACAAATATTAATACATTGCTCTAAACCTTAACTTTAAGCTCTTTCTTGATGTGTGCTTAGTGACAAACTTAATTATTTTTGTTTTCTCAATAATAGCACTTCTTAATACTCTATATAGAGAGAGTTAAGAAGCACAACTGTAGAATTACAAGATGCTACTGGATCAATCAATACAAATTCCATCTCCCTGGTACTATTTCCTTCTCTTAAAAGGAATAGTATGTTAACTAAATAAAAGGAAAACTTAAATTTCTAAACTGTGCTATACAGAATTATTGTCTAGAAGTAGCTTTGATCAAAATTTACCAATACTAAAAATGTATGAAAAATCTTTTGATGGTGAGCACACATCTGTGGTGGAAATTTGAATATTACCTGTAAAGTTAAAAGAAACATTCCTAATTGTCAGTAAGAGATGAGTTCTAGTAATTTGTTGAGTACTGCTGGTTTGGGTTCACAGGTGTTATTGTATGCATTTTCAGTACTGGTATGACATAGCAGTTGCGTCCCCCACCTGTACAACAGCTGTTGCTGAAAATGCTTCTTCCAATGTCTTTATTCCTTCAAGGTTACTTACTAAGTCTTTGACAGATAAAAGTTTATGATGTTAAAATTACTTGTGGAAGTCACTATCATTTAGTATTCCAAGAGAGAGAATGCCATTTTTTGTAATTCAGCAGGCAAACTATAACACATGCTTTGAGATCCAAAAGTTGAGCCTTTTTTTGTCAAATGGGATACGAGTAAGGGTTAAAATTACAGCTAATTTCAGGGATACTGGAGATTCAGGGAAGCACTTTGCTGCAGACTTCTGTGTTTGATATCAGAAAACCAAGTCTGACTTGGTAATCCTGAAATCTGCCGAATTCCTTTGTGCCTAAGAACTGCAGTGTGTTACAAAGTGCAGAAGTATTGTGTTCTCTCCAATATGTGTTGTCACCTTTTTCGAAGAGCTGACTGGGCAAAACTACAAATTTGGTGTGCACAAGTCTACTTCAGGTGTTTTCTGGCAGAATTTTGCCCTTACATGATTGTTTATTACTTTAGCTTCTCTCACAATTTCATTTAAAACAGATTGGAATCTTAGAATTGTTGAAGTTGGAAAAAGACTTCTAAAATCATCAAGTCCAACTCTGAACCAAATGCTACCGTGCCCACTAATATGTGTCCTGAAGTGCTGTGTCTACACGGATGAGGACTGCATGAGGCACTTAGTGCCATGGTCTAGTTGATTGGCTAGGGCTGGGTGCTAGGTTGGACTGGATGATCTTGGAGGTCTCTTCCAACCTGGTTGATACTATGATTCTATGATTTTTAAGACTTCCATGGATAGTGATATCACCAGTTCCCTGACCAGCCTGTTGGCATCCTAATCATGCTCTTCTTTGCTCATAATGGGGAAAATAGTTTTGTATCAGCAATGGAAAAGCAACTAAAAGTGTGCAGGACTAACGGAAGGCACTCCTTTATCTCTTATCCAATTTAAATATGGCTTGGCTAGAAGAGCATTTTTTCCTTGCCGTGACATTCGTATGTCATTTCCTTCAGGGCCTGTTATCTTGATTCTTTTGGTAATTTCCCCCCTGCATTTATTTTTCTTGCAACAAACCTTCTATGCACATCTTTTAAGGCTCTACTTTATAATTGTAAATTGCAACCTTCTGTCACTGAAATAGTTTAGCAAGGTAATTTTTAAACATGTTATTTTTTTGATCAGAAGTAGGTTGAGCTCTAAGACTTCTAAATCTTGTAATTTTAAAACTGTGTAATAAATTGTGTGGAACAAATAGTTTAGGATTTGTAAACAGTACAAAAAAGGTAGGATTAATTGGTTTTTTGATTGTTGGGTTTTTTTTTGTGAGGGATACAGGTGCTACATGTGTGATAATGAGGTTCCATATAGTGCTAAAAGCCGACTGGGCCAGACTGTGGATTGCATTAGAAAACAAATTTGTACTGACTCATTGCATACAGGTAAGTGATTACAGTATACACACAGTAAATCAGAAAGTCTCTTAAATCTAGGATACAGTACTGTAAAAATCCAGAACATACACTGAGTTTAAATTTAACTTCTGTGGCATATTATGGTAAATAAAAAGCTCATTTACTTCTTTCTTTTTTCTCTTTTAAAATAATTTTTTATTGTCAGAATTCCGATAATCATAAGTAATATGGACCTAATTGGACCAGGATCTTATTCAGTGTCTCCTAAACTTAGAGACCAGAAATAGAGGAATAGGAAGGAAAAAAAAAAACAAAACATTTTACCATGCCTTTTGAAAATATGTAGTGTTTGGTTGTTCTGTGAGGAGATGAATTTCAGTACTTAGAAGTGCTCTGTTTATTCATCAGTATTGCTCAGTCTGTTTGAGTTCTGAAGGAAAATTGTCATTGCCTAAGGACAATTTGATTTGTTGTTTTAAAAAGTATTTTTATAGGTAGTTGTGAACATATCAGCTGAAAGAGCTAAG
This sequence comes from Tricholaema leucomelas, assembly GCA_013400475.1. Taxonomy (NCBI): domain Eukaryota; kingdom Metazoa; phylum Chordata; class Aves; order Piciformes; family Lybiidae; genus Tricholaema lacrymosa; species Tricholaema leucomelas. The sequence continues at coordinate 1,024,235 of WAAF01003250.1, read as the reverse complement.
TCTCCAGGTGTTGCAGCACATTTTCTGATGGAAGGCATATGTTTAGTACAGATCTGTACTAAATGCCAGTCACTAGTGGTGTTCCTCAGGGATCTGTGTTGGGACCACTTCTTTTTAGTATCTTTATTGATGACCTTGATTCAAGCATAGAGAATGTCATCAGTGAGTTTGCAGATGACACCACGTTAGGTAACAGTGTTGTTTTGAATGAGGGTGGAGAGGCTCTGCAGAGGGACTTGGATAGGCTAGATCAATGGGATAACATCGATGGGACGAGTTTCAACAAGGCCAAATGCCAGATCCTGCACTTGGGTCACAACAACCCAAAGCAGTGCTACAGGCTTGGGGCAGTGTGGCTGGAGAGTTGCCTGACAGAAAGGGATCTGGAGGTTGTAATAGACAGGCAGCTGAATATGAGCCAGCAGTGTGCCCAGGCGGCCAGGAAGCCCAAGGGCATCATGGCAAGTATTAAAAATGCTGTGGCCAGTAGGAGTAGGGAGGTGATTGTCCCCTTGGACTTGGCTTTGGTGAGGCTGCACCTGGAGTACTGTGTTCAGTTTTGGGCACCGCAACATAAGAGAGATGTGGAGGTGCTGGAGCGGGTCCAGAGGAGGGCAATGAAGCTGGTGAGAAGCCTACAGAATAAATCTTCCGAGGGGCAACTGAGGGAGCTGAGTCCGTTTAGTTTGAGGAGGAGGCTGAGGGAATATCTCATTGCTACATTACAGCTACCTGAAGGGACATTGTGGAGAGGCTGGTGCTGGTCTCTTCTCACAGGGAGTTGGAGACAGAACAAGGGGGAATGGCCTCAAGCTGAGACTGGGTAGGTTTAGATTACACATTAGGAAAGAGTTTTTCATGGATAGAGTGGTCAGGCACTGGAATGAGCTGCCCAGGGAGGTGATTGAGTCACCAACCCTGAATGTGTTTAAAGGTCATTTGGATGTGGTGCTTAGGGATATGGTTTAAGGTGAGCCTTGCAGAGTAGGCTTATTAGTTGGACTTGGTGATCCTGAGGGTCTCTTCCAACCTGGATGTTTCTGTGATCCTGTGTCATTTAGTACAGGTCTCTACATTTAGTTACGGGTAGCTAAGCTGCAGTGGATTTAGAATTCTAAAATGACGTGTTCAGCCTGCAGTCTATCTGCAAATTGTGGCTGTTTAAAAGGAAACAAACCCAGCAAACACCCATTCCCTGTTTGTACAATGGCAAAACTGGTTCTGTACAAGGCATTTCCGCTAGGAAGTTTGGAAGAATCTGCATATAAGAATAAATGTTATAACTTATGGCTATCAGAAACTCCAGTGCTGTCTTACACTGCTGAAATCATGGGCCCCTTTAGAAGTAAATCACAGCCATCCAGCAGTGCCAAGTGAATATTTGAATCTCTGAGTATTTGTTCCACAGTCAGCTGTGGTTTTCCCACAGGGATCAGAATCTTTGAATGGTTTTGGTCAGTATTTCCCAGATACATCTCTATACTTATATCTAATAGTCAAACTTCTTATTGGTTGCTAAAATTCTCAGGTTTGAACTGTAAAATAGATGAATATCTGGGTGTAGTGGCCGGCGCTTTGAAGTGTTTCATCTGTTGTCCGTCCATCCATCTGTTGTCTTGTCCATCTGCAAAGACTGTTTTGCCTGTTTTCTGTGCTTTCTCCAAGCTGGCATTGCTTTATTTTGGCTCACAGCTCTATTTATTAGAAAACTAACCAATAGTAGACTGTCAAGTTGGCAGAACCAGTGTGAGTGTTATCCTAAAACTTAGCCAGAATTTCCTTACGGTTTTGTCAAAGAGGTCAGTGAAATTTCGAGCTGTACACCAAATTAATCACGTGGAAAACGTTTCAAAGAACACAAACCTTCTGGCTTCATCTTAAGTTAGGCTCATGGAATGAACACGAGAATGCTTTGACTGTGGGAGGCTTGTGCATTTAATTTCAGACAACAGTGCCTGCCAAGAGAGAGATTCTCTCAGATGCCATCTCGGTGGGTGTTGTATAAAGCCCTAACATAGGCAATTTTGCAACAGGACTGAAATTGCAGATACACATGCAGAGTTTCAGAGTTTGTTGATGTGCATGGCTTCGGGGCCAAGTTGCACGTTTAATTTGCATGCTGATCTGAAATGGAATTTCAAGGGTTTTTATATTTAATTTTTTTGATGGTGGTTGTTCAGTTTTGTTTATTTTAACTCTGTTACATAGCCAGTTTTAAATCTAAACCAGTAGTGTTAAATTTATATAATTACAGAATTAATTGTCCTGTGTTAAGGTTTTAAACCTCATAGATTGCTGCTTCCTGTAAGAACTTTTTCCTAGCCCTTTCCGTGTTAATGGGTTAATATGTGCTATGTTTTTTATTATTTCAGTCAAACAACAAGAAGAGAACAAAGAATCTGAAAATAAAAAAGTGGAAAAGGACAGCAGAAATGAGGAAGAAAAAGAAATCTCAAGCACTAGCTCAGAAGTGACTGTGAAAGGACTTAGTAATTTGGGGAATACATGTTTCTTTAATGCAGTGATGCAGGTATGGCAGCTAACTGCTGCTGCTTAAATTTCAAATACCAACCCAAAAACCCACCCCACATCAACCCCACACTCAGTGTTTTACAACACAATCTGCCAAGAATGATGGAGTCTTCCTAAAAATTATGTGTTGTCCCAGAGAAATATGAAGAAATGTAGCTGCAGGTTCAGACTTGCTTTAAGGGAAAATACAACAAAATGAGTTGCCTTTCAGGAATGGCATCTTTCACTGATGCAGATTAAACATGTCAACTTCCTAGCTTAGTAAAAAATACAAAGCAGTCTGATGCTTCACCCTTGCTGACCTCTTAGAAGATAAGAAATTAATCCCCAGAGACTCTGGGTGTTTACTGAAAAGAAAAATATCTCTCTCAGCAATGGGAAATGAAGGAAGAGTAAATATGAAGGGGATGAGCGTATAGCATTGCTGTCTTGTATGTCTTGCTGAGCTAGGAAGTGTCTGAATAGCAAAAACTTTTTCTTTCGTGTATATTGAAACTTGCAGGTTTTCTTTGGCTCTCAATACTGAAGCTTTACCCAAGTGAAATTCCCACTGTACTTGCAGGTTTTAATAAACAGATTGAATTACTGGGTTTTGTTAAAAAACATATTTTAAACCAAGCAAATACTGCACACTTCATCTTACCTTTTGAGTTTTAGAAATAGGCATTAGTAAACAGACTGTCAGAATATCAGCCTGTAGAGGAATAGTACATGTAGGGTTTCTGCAACCTAAATCATATATATAGAGGACTCTTGCAAGTTCCATTAGCTGTATGGAATATATATTTACCTGTTAAACACTCTTAGAATTTATGTTAGAGTGGTACCTACCACTCTAGTTATGTGTTTGGGAAAAATAAGTTGCTGCGTAGCTGGCTGCTACAAATTCCATGACCAGTGGAATTCAGTTGCTTTTCCTCTTGTTCTCCAGATGCCAATCTTCTCCTTTCTTTTATGTTCTACAGAATTTATCACAAACTCCAGTTCTGAGGGAGCTGCTTAAAGAAGCTAAAATGCCTGATGCAACAGTGAAAATTGAGTCACCTGAGTTATCCATGGTATAAATGCTTCAACCTACATAGTGTTTCACAGAATCATAGAAACATTCAGTTTGGAAAAGATCCTCAGGATCACCGAGTGTAACTGATAACCCTACTCTGCAAGGTTCACTCCTAAGCCATATCCCCAAGCACCACATCCAAACACCTTTTAAACACATCCAGGGTTAGTGACTCCACTGCCTCCCTGAGCAGGCCATTCCAATGCCTGACCACTCTTGTTGTGGGGAAAAAAAAGTTTCCTAATATCCAGTCTAAACCTACCCAGTCACAGCTTGAGTTTCTTCCCACCCTTCAGTTCTTTAAAGAAACAAGCAATACTGATCTGTGCATTTTAAAGGTATTTCAATTAAATACTAACAAAGTTAAGATGTAAATTCAGTGTGAACTCCACCCATAAGCTGCTTCCATTTCCATAAAGCCACTTCTGTAGTCAGCAGAGGACTTGGATTCAAAGCAAAAGAGCAGTGATTCAGTACCCTTTTAACTACTGATTGTCATCAAAAGAGATTATGGTTAAGTTGGTTTAAGGGATGAAAATGTGTAAGTCTGCTATAGAGCCACTTGGCTAAATGCAAGATAGGAAACTAGAGGATGTCTGCAGCACTAACTTTATAATGCACCTGCCATTACAGTTAGAGATTTTGATGGAAAAGAAGGATTGTACATTTCAGTAAATGTGTTTTCCTAGTAAAAGCAGGAAATCTGTAGCTACAGCTAAGCTACAAGTAACTAAAGATTCTTAGCCCAGTGTTTTGGTACCATCTTATGAGAAACCATGTGTTGATTGTTTTGGTCAGGTTAACTTATTGCCATTTTAGAATTTTGTGTATTGTATTTTATAGTAGTGTTTTAAATAACTGAAATATTTAGGTAAGAAAAACTTGCTCCAGAAGGATCTTTTACCANGCTACAGCTAAGCTATAAGTAACTAAAGATTCTTAGCCCAGTGTTTTGGTACCATCTTATGAGAAGCCATGTGTTGATTGTTTTGGTCAGGTTAACTTATTGCCATTTTAGAATTTTGTGTATTGTATTTTATAATAGTGTTTTAAATAACTGAAATATCCTCCAGAAGGATCTTTTACCAAATTGAGGCAAAACAACTTTGTTGCTTTTGTTTAAAACAGGAACCTCAGTTGATAAAACTAGATCAGCCAGGTCCTTTGACATTAGCCATGTATCAGTTCCTGACAGAAATGCAAGAGACAAAAAAAGGGGTAGTGACTCCTAAGGAACTTTTTGCTCAGGTTTGTAAAAAGTGAGTATCTGTACAATTGCACATCATAATATAAAAAAGTTTGTTGTTTAAAATTAAGGTCGTTTTTCTGCCTTTTTTGCATCTTGAGCTCACACCACAGCATATGGAATTTGTATAATACTTAATCCTCTTCTTTCAGAACATGCTAAGAGGAAAATATAAGTCAATAAAAGATGAAAGATATTCAGTGACCTACTCTGACTAGCTAGCTTCATATTTTTAAAAAGTAACATGTATTTTATGTGTATATTTGCTTGAGCATTCATTCTTTTGTCTGATATGAATTGAGTTTACTTTGTCTATCTCTTAAGCTTAGCTCCACTTCACAATTACTGTTTACTTTAACAGAGCAATACGATTTAAAGGTTATCAGCAGCAAGACAGCCATGAATTGCTTCGTTACTTACTTGATGGCATGAGAACAGAAGAAATCCAAGTGAGTGCTAAGTTTGTAGTTGTGTGTAGCTTTCTTCTTCATACCACAGACAAAGATTTTCCCCTCTGCTGAGGGGAGAGAGTTCTTTCTGAGGTAAGTCAGCCTCTGTAGAGTGGTTCATGCTGCCCATTTAATCGAAGTAGACTAGTAACAGAGTTAGAGACTGCCCAGTTCTACAAGTGTTGGGGTTGTGAAGGAGCAGCAGAACTTCTGGAGAAAACTTTGTGGCCTGTGTCTCTTTCATGAAATGCAGAGATTGTTTAAGTTCCTAAGGTAATGATATTTTCTGTATTTTTGGGAAGCAGTGTACTGATTATTCTCTATACCTTGCTAATAAAATCAAGTAGAAGGGCTCGAAGGGTTCAGCTTTGCTTGCTTTGGTTAATTCAACACTTCTAATATGAATGTCTGTCTTTCAGAAATACATTGTCCAAACATTCTACAAGAAAAAGTGGGTGTGGAACGTGTGTAGTCACCCTAAAGAACATCTTTGTCTTAATTTCTGAGATGCCTGAAGGCTCACTTGTGGAAAATATTATTTTTTTTTCTAGTTTAAATTTGGAGAAGTGATTCATCTTTAGATGGATTTTCTTAACCTATTAATTGCAATGTTAAGTTGCAGGCTTGATTCTCATTTAGTATTTTTTTTAATATCCAAAGGAGCTATTTTGTGATTATTTTAACTGCTGAAGATGAAACTTTTCAAAAAACCCAAAACTCAACAAACAAAACCAGCCAAAAACCATTTTGTAAAACTGAATTAGCTTAGGGAATTTTACAATATCTTTGTATTTTGAAAATTTCAGCAAATAAGTGTTGGAATACTGAAGACATTGACTGACTCTAACAAACAAAATGAAGAAGAGCTTAAAAAGAAAATTAAAGGTAAAATATAGTTACTGATGGTAATTTAAACTCTCTTTCATTGGAGTACATACTAAAAATATCAACAAAAAGATACATGTTTAATTGTACATCTTTATGCCACCTTGAATATATCTCTCAGTAGTGTTAAATCTACTTATTTAAAAGTCTTGTTGAACTTGATGGCTTTTCCTTCCTAACAGTGTAAGACTAAGCTGATTCTGTAAATGCTGGAAGTTAAAATGTATTTTGGTAGGATTTAATCTTTCAGATTAAAATATTAGCAGATGAATGTAGCAGTTTATTCAGTTGTAATGGACCATTGTTACTTAACTGACACTAAAAAAGTCCTTCCAAACAGTGAGCAGAATAATTCTTAGACTTTCAACATGACTGAAGTTAGAAGATGAAAGGCAAGATTAAATTCAGACTATGTGCCATACTGAAAATATAACTTGAGAAAATCCTGGGGTTTTTGATAGGACGCCTATACAGACAAAAAGGTTAGTGCTTATTCTTCAGGTTCAGACGCTAAGTCCTAAGAGAAGGCAGTAATTCTTACTGGGATGCAGTGCCTCTGAGAAAAAAGAGAAATGTTTTTGAGTTGAGAAAGTGTTGATTCAATCAAGCTGTCTTCTGCAAGTGCATTTGCACCCCTATTCGTTTGATTCACAAAAGAATTTTAATTTAAGAATCTTGCTGTACCTCCTGGGGAAAGTAGGGCAGGTCAGCACATTGCATCTTGCTGCTTTTAGTCTATTCAGTATGCCATAACTAAATTGTATGTAAGATTAACTTTGCTATATACTGTATCAATTCACAGAATATGAAAAGAAAAAGGGAATACAGAGTTTTGTAGACCGAATCTTTGGTGGAGAATTAACCAGCACAATTATGTGTGAGGAGTGCAGAACTGTAAGTAAACTGCCTGTTTTGAATAGATCAGAGTATAATTTTATGTAATCTGCAGGAGAACACCAAAGTAACTCACTGTAGAAATAAGTGAAATTTAAGAGGTCAGACTTATGAGTGTTGACTAGCTATGTGCTTTTCAAAGAGATGAAATGCATGTCTCATCACTTCGGCTATAAAGCTTCAAAAGCCTTCCAAAAAAAAAAAGGCAAGAGGCCAGCAGCAGCAAGCTGGCTGTGCCAGAGGAAACCACTCTCAGATCCTCAGTAAACACCTTCCAGTGGTGTAAATTATACAGTGTATTCATTCTCCTGCCACCAGCAGTATGCTGCCAGAGACCTTTCCTTGTTTCCATCAAATAATTTGTTTTTTCCCTTTCCCACAGTGGAATGACTGTAGGATTGCTTAATTATTCTCCAGGCAATGTGGCAATGTTGAGATAATGCATCCTGAAAATTGATTAAGGGTGTTAGTGAGTGGGCTAAAGGAATGTCATGCCAGATTTCAGATAGCAATCCCATGTGCCCTAAACGGGGTTCTCATATTCTGGGCCACTAGAAAACTCAGATTTGTGACAGCATTCCTTGCTTATTTATGAGAGAATATGGCTGCTAGATTTTGGTCATGGACCGATATTTATGACGATAAATGTGGGTTTTAAATCTGTATGCACAAGTGTAATTGTGCGTTAAGTGCAGACAAGACTCCATACAAATAAGCCTATAGACAGCAAGCCAGCCATTTCCAATCAAAATTAATTTGAAGTCTTGAATATTCATTTAAAGGTATCTTTGGTCCATGAGTCCTTCCTTGATTTGTCACTTCCGCTGCTAGATGATCAGGTAAGAAGTTGTACATGCTTGCTTTTTTGCCTTAGTTCTTGTTTCCTTGTATGAAAACACCTTTATTATGTAGTCTGCAGGGATTGAATTTGTCCATCTTTCTAAATCTCTCATTTGAAAGTTCCAAATATAAGTTTATCCAGAAATAAAATGGCAGGGGGTTGGAGCTGGATGGTCCTTGAGGTCCCTTCCAACCTAAACCATTCTGTGATTCTATGATAAGTTTTCCATGAGTCAGTCTTGTAAGCTGTGGCTGATAAACTCTCTGGAAAAATGACTGATAATCTGTTGGCGATCTTGCTGCTCTGTCAGTTGTTTCTAATGTAGAGACCGGCCTAGGGGATGATCTAGTACGCAGCTCACTCTTCTACAATAGTGAGACAGCACAGGAACAAAGAGCAGTGTTTCCCAATTCATCTTCAGTGTTGTAAAGCTGAACTAAACTGTGTGACAGTAATGGGTGCCTACTGGTTTCCTGCATTTTTTGTTTTTTACCTTTTTAATCCATTTTTCCACAGTAAGTGGAAGAGTACTTCTCTTAATATTCAGGTTATTGAATACTCTCAAGAAACATTGGTAGGACAGTATGTGAATACTCGTTTGATCACTGTTGTTTTATGTGATTGGCATAGGTTAGGAACTTCCCCCCCCACCCCCAACTATTGACATTTTCCAGACTAGCTCAGATGCCTTGGAAGTAAAGTAAAGATATATTTACAGCAAAGCAAAATTTACAAGCATATATACACAATGTATTTATAATTAAATATAAATAAGTAATAGTACAGAAATCCAAACTCCCTTCTGGACAAAGAAGCTGCCCAGAAGGGGCTCAAAGCTACTCCACTCTTTCTCCCTCTACTTTATCAGACAGACAAACAAAGCAACCAGCAAAGCTTGCATTTTTTCTGTTAGCCAAGATTAGTAGAAAACATAGGAGAGTGGAGTGAGGAGGAAGTGAATAGTTCCAGCATCACAGACCAGACTGGGACAAATTGTTGACATTTTTGGTTTTATCCCTCTGGGCAAACCAACGAATGACAGACTTCATCATTATTTTCTTTTCACAACCAATGATCTAGTTTCTCTCTGTGCTAGTTTGAAGCTAGCTAGAATGTCTTGGTCAGAAGAACTAGATCATAGGCTGTGAAATGAAAACAGTGGTGATGTCTACTTCCCTCATGGTCTTGCTGAGATGTGTAAAAAGGAAAAGCAAAACACAGATAAAAGTCGCTTGGCTCTTGGCTTTGCTCTCAGCTCTTCGCCTGCTGGGGAGCTCGGGCTGCTGCCTGAACTCCATCTTACTCTCTAACCTCACCCTCCATTTGCTTTGGCTGATTCACCTTTGCTTCTTAACCCCCCTGGCCAAACCTCCATTCTTCCTTGGAACTGGGGTAAGGTTGAGAGGGGTAGGGAGAAGGTGAGGGGGTGGATGAGAGCCCCTTCTGGGGGCTCAGGTTTCTTGGAGGGGAGCTGTGTTTCTGTATTGCCTTTTACTTTTACTTACCTATTTCTGTCTATAACTGTATATACTGTAAATATCTGCTTGTATATTGTGCTAGCTGTAAATACAAGCTTCATTCATATTTCCAGAGCTGGCTGAGTCTAGTCTGGGTGATTTCTAAAGTGTGGGGGGGTGAGGGACACCCAAACCACCACACTCTCTTTAAAATATTCCAATTGGCCTCAAACCAGCACAGTGATCTATCTCTAGACACTCAAAAATACTTACTGTGCTTTGTGTTTCATGAATATGATCTCTTCACTCAATATTTCAGATCTGTTAAGTAGAACTGCTTACAGAAAAGCTAATGAGTAAATACAAAAGGAAACCCCCTCATCCCAAGGGGTCATGTGTCTTCTGCAGCAAGCAAATTTCATTTTTAGCAAAATCAAACAAGTTCTGTGGCAGAAAGTTCAACTGAAACGGTCTCTGCTTGTGTGAAATACTACTCTTCAATGTATTTAATGAGATCCCCATCTGTTAGAGGTTTACAGGTTCAGAATTTGGTCCTTGATAGCCTTCCTTTTTCAGTGTTTCATTCTGCAAGTCATTGTTTCATGTGAGCTGCCTCTGGAGTGAGAGACTTTTGTAAATATTAGGGTGGCATAAATAAGCTAGTTGTATGTTACAAACACTAAAACGTTGTATCTTGAGTTGAAAACTAAGATAATTTCTCATCCCTGCAGTTTTCTTTGGAGTACTGTTTTGTTATTCAAGACAGTAGCATCTCTGTTCCTGTGGGGGCTTTGTGGCTTTATTCTTTCTTATTTTCTTTCTTTTTTTTTTTTTGGTAGAAAGTAAAAATTACAAAAGAGAAAAATGTTAAACAAACCAAAGAAAAGGAATCTGAAGATGAAGAAGATAAAAACAATGACTGTTATCTTAAGCAGAGAGATGAGCCTGCTGCTATGAGTAAACACCTTCAGAAAAAAACAAAGAAACAGGCCAAAAAACAAGCCAAGGTTGGTTTTGATGACTATGCCACTTTCATTAATGGAGTGTTTGCAACTTCTGCTAAAACAAATTCTTTTTGCTGCCTCAGTTTAGATGGAGAAGAAACAGCTCACAGTCTAACTCAAATGCACAAGCATGAAAAGACCAGTTCAATCTATTTCTTTGCTCTTAAGAAGAAACATATTCTGTAAAAGCTGCTGTGCCAGGGTCAGGTAGTGCCTGGAGGAGTGTGGGATTTTTGGCTTGTGTGAAGGAGCATTAATCTGTACCTAAAAGCTCTTCTCCAGTTATTGATTGCAGCAATAGTCACAGAATAGACATTAAAAAAGATTAGGAAGATATAAAGGAAATCCTAAGTTATATTTTGAAGATGCTGCTTAACAGGGAGCAGTGAGAGCTACTATGTGTGAGAGGATAAATTCAGTATTGGTTGAATCAATCACCTCTGATCATTAAATCACAGATTATTCTCTTTACTCCTGCCCTGTATATCTCTGACATGCTGAAAAAATGGATAAAGAAATGGTAAGAAATGCTAAATCCCATTTAAACCTGTTCCCTGTTTTTGTCTATTATGTATTCAAATCCACAGAGCCAGCGCCGCCAGCAAAAACTTCAAGGAAAGATTCTTCACTTAACAGATAGCTGTACAGCTGAACAGTCAGAAAAAGATCTTGATTACAACCAAGAGTCAGAAGCAGAAATTAACTCTGAAACTCCTGATTTGAAGCAAGAAGAGGAAACAACAAATGATTGCAGTGATCACTGCTTAGCTGAAGAAAACTTGAATGTACAGGAAAGTAGTACAGAAGTTCAAAGCATACATGAGAATACAGGAAAGCTGGGACAAGAGTGTGTAGAAAATGAGTCACTTATGGATCTCCCTGTGGAAGGCTTAGATTCTCCTATAAAATTGGTCAATGGCCTTGATAACCTATCTTTGAAAGTTGAGGGTGATGAAAATGAGGAAGATCTTGCCACTGACTTCTCAAAACTACATCTGAGTACCAATGCTGAATCTGTCTTGAGTACCTTAGATGATCTTCAAACTGTTCCCACCAAGGCGTGTGAATTATCAGCTGACGATTCAGAAAGAGCATTTTGTACTCTAGCAAACAGAGAAGATCTAAACCTGGAAGAAGGTTCAGTCCAGTACTGTTTGTATCAGTTTACCCGTAATGAAAGACTTACTGAGACCAATAGACTACTCTGTGATGTATGTACACAAATGCATTATGGACCAAAGAAGAACATAAAAAGTATGACAAATTACCTCTTCAAAGAAAACTTGAAATATCTGCTGCTTGGTGGGGTAATGGAGGTGGGGGAGTGGCGGGGGAGTGGAAGTCCCTAAGGTGGTGGTTGTGTAACTTTTGCTTGGATTAATTCAACTGGTATTCAGTGATTAGGTTCTGAGAACCTTTTTTGCACAGATTAATGCAAGTTTTTAACTAGTCAGAGCTCTAACTTCACAGGGTTGGATACAGAATTCCTCAGGAGTGAAAGAATGAGCAGAGAGGAGGGGGTTTGGGTTTGTGGTAAGAGAAAGGACATTTCAATCTAAAGCTTAACGATGTGGATGAATGTAGGGAGTAGCTGTTCAGCAGGTGACTTTCTCATTCTGCTGTGACAGTCATGGGGGAATTGTGTTGGTGTTTGCTGAAAAGGCCAATAAAAGCCACAATTTCTGATTGTCAGTTGTGGAGAGCAAGGAAAAAATTCATCCTGCATGTACTGACACGGCTCAGACATGATGTGAGCCGTTGTTCTTTGTGATCTGGGGTCTACAGGATGGCAGTTGTTGTACCGATCATCATTTAACATGATGTTAAAAGGGGGAATGTTCAGTTTCTGGATTTAGTAGAGGACGTTGTGAGAGAGACTACATAGTGAGAGTAAATTCTTGCTGTAATATTGGTGGTGTTCTTTTCTGCAGGTGAAAAGAAGTATGTTTATACTAACGCCAGAAAACAGATGCTCATCTCTCTTCTGGTGTTCTTTTCTGCAGGTGAAAAGAAGTATGTTTATACTAACGCCAGAAAACAGATGCTCATCTCTCTTGCTCCTCCAGTTTTGACTCTGCATTTGAAGAGGTTTCAACAGGTAAGTGCAGGCTGATCTGGTAAAAATGTATGTGGTATCAGTTTTGTGTGTGTGTGTATACATATATATACACACAAACATGTAGTACTACTTTAGCTTAGAACTAATGTTAGTATATTAGGATCGGGCAGAGGAGGATGGAGGGGAAAGTCCCATCTGCTTAGTTGCGCAGGAAGTGTCAGCCAGCCCCAAGAATTAGGACTAATGCAACAAAGGAAAAAAGGAGAGTGGTAGTTGTAGGGGATTCGCTTCTGAGAGGAACAGAGGGACCAGTATATCAGGCAGACCCTGTCATAGAGAGGTGTGCTGCCTACCTGGAGCCCTCCAGGCCCAGGAGCAGTGCATCCCAGAATATTCAAAATCCTTGAAAAATAAGGGAGATGACCTTAAGAAGATGAAAACCAATTTCATAGAGAAAATGAATGTGTGTACCTTATTTCAAGAGACTGAAACGTAATTAAGGATTTGGCATTTGTCATCTTTTCTTTTTTGTTTTTCCAGTTTGATACTGGAAGATTATGTGAAAAAGGTGGGAGCAGAAGTTCCAGCAGTTCTGACAATATAAGATTAGATCTTTAGGCATATTACAGTATCTGAGAAGCCAGAGGTGTCCTCATAGTTAGTTAAGTACATTAGAGTTGATTTTTTTTTTCTTTTCACTTCTACAACCATTAAGTTACCATTAGAGTGAGCTGAAGAGCCATCTTGTACTCCAGTGCAGCATGTGGGGGGCATGGAGGTAAAGCTGGAAAACTCCGGACATTAGAAGAGGGGAAAAAAAAAGTGATGTTACTTTTTCTCAGATTTCATGTAATGTAAAGTTACTTTTTTATTGTTGAAACTGTAACCTTTAACATTTAGTAAGTAAGTATGGGTTCAATATGCTTCATTTTAACATAATAGTGTTTTCCTCTGCTTTGTCTAAGGGTGGATTTAATCTGCGGAAGGTTAACAGGCACATCAAGTTTCCAGAAGTGATAGACTTGGCTCCTTTTTGTACAGCTAAGTGTAAAGTAAGTGAGAAAACCATCAGGTTTCTTTTACCCCTGTTCTAATGCATGTTCACAGTAAAGCTGCTTAGCAAAATCTGCAGAACAGGTCTCAAGCTTGTTATTTTCTGTGACAATCCAGGATACCTTGCAGTTGACACCTACGTCAGCATACTTCCAGTGATCATAGCTGTGGTGCTGGCACGAACCTGTAAAGTCCATCTTTCCTTCCATTAGCACCAAAGTGAAGCATTTACATTCTAGCCTTCTTTAAACAGCTAAACTTATGCTCTTACAGAATGTAGCTGAAGGGGAAACAAAAGTGCTCTACTCTCTCTATGGAGTTGTTGAACACAGTGGAACAATGAGGTCTGGGCACTACACTGCTTATGCTAAAATGAGAAACATGAACAACAGTCTGTCTGATCTTGTCCTTCGAGGACAATCTTCTCAAGGTAAACAGTTAACAATATTTTACAAATTGTTTTTACTGCAGAACAGTAACAGCAGCAATTGCTGCAATTCTGCGTAATAACTTCTGACTACCTTTCTCAGCTTTAGAAACTGATCCAGTAAAAGGGCAGTGGTTCCACATCAGTGATACCCACGTGCAAGCTGTGTCTGCAGCCAAAGTGCTGAACTCACAAGCCTATCTCCTGTTCTATGAGCGACTGCTCTAACTCCCTCTAAATGCAGTTGGCCTAAAAGAAGGCAGAGATTTGCAAATCGTGTTCATAACATGCTGGAACTACTGTACACAACTGCAGGAATATATTTTATGCTTCTTGGACACACTGACAAGTGGTTAACTTTTTCCAATGTTTTCACTACTTTAAATAAAAGGATTTTTTCTAAAAAACAGCTTTGAGCTTCTCTTGTGTTGGCACAGACAAGCAGCCACTAAGTTTAGTTTCCTGTGAGTGCTATCCAGTGTAGGCAGCAGCTTTTTCACTTTAAAGGGACTAGCTGTAATTTTGAACTATAATTATTCTATCATTTGTTCCACATGTATTTTAGAACTGAGTTCCAAGCATAAGGAGCTCTTCCTTCCTCCACATCTGCAAGCTGAGACACATTCAGCACCATCTCCCTTTATATTGTTGGTTTATGTCCAGTAGAAGAGCAGCACTCAGTCTGCCACCTCTCTAGGAATTCTTTTGCATGGGAACCTTACGCTGGTGTTTGGGCAAGGCTGAGAGCTCAGCTCTCTGTCCTTTTTGCTACAGGCACTCCAGTGTAGCCTTTCTGCAGTAGATGGAGGAGAAAACTAGTCCTGCAGTGACTTGCAACTTTCAAGTTCTCAACAGGCTAGGTTTCACATAAATAAAATGTTGGCTCTTCCATGCTAGAGCTGCAGCTGCTTACATTTGGTAGATTTTTCACAGCAACCTTATTAAGAAAATGGTCTGTCTTACGTGTTCTTGTTACTCTTACAGTCAGCAGCACTTGTGCAGCTGCCTCTATCAGTATGCCAATCCTTCTGAAAACTTGCTGAGTTTATTTTTCAGCCACACCAGCAACTGACTATAAAGCAAGTATTAGTGTAGCTGTTCTATGGTAACCTTATTTAGACATAAAATAGTTCCAGCTTGATTTAGCCTTCCACTCCCTTCTGGCTGTGAAATGGAGTAGCACTGGCAAGAGTAATAAAAGGATCAATTATTGAAGGGGCTTGAGTTTCAAGTGCTGTTCTTTCAAGCTACTCTGAGACACACAAGCTGTTTACTTTCCAAGAAGAATCTTAACAGGGGGCTTCAGCTGAAAGATTCCAGTGCTCTGTATCATGCTAGCTATTGCTGCTTGCTGTTTATTTTTAAGGCCATTAGAATGAGATGCAGCTCACTACTGTCAGGCTGACATTTTGGGAGCATGGAGACTTGTAAAGGCTGGGGATGAAATACATGCATGTAATGAAAATGAATGTAGGCATGAACTGCAGGCCTGCTGCTGTATCCATTATTGCAATACTCGTTTGCCTTCTAATGCTCAAATACTGGGCAAGGAACACAATTAAGTACACAGAGCTGCAACAATTATAGATTATGCATTCCCTGCAGCAAACTCATGGTTAGCCTCCCTTATCCACTGCACTGGGTAAAGATAGGGCCTCTGAGGTGAGGCTTCAACTGACCCAGGGCAAGGCACAGCTGAGCCCCCAGAGCCAGGATGGCAGTGACTCAGGGAAAGCCTGTGTGAGGAAGAGCAAGTGAGAGAAACAGTCCTACAAGGACAGAGGTGAGATGAACTCCTGGCACCCACACAAGGATCCTCAGCAGCAGCCATGCTGGAAGCACATTTTTCCCCCGCAGCGTGTGAAGAGCACCATGCTAGACCTCCACTGTGGCTAGGGAGACCCCCTCGGCCAGAGCAGGTGGATGTGAGCCTTGGAGGAAGATTGCACCCTGAAGAAATGAACATAAACTGGAACAGGTTTCACAGCCATAAAGTGCAGTCCATGAAGTACCACACGGAAGTAGCTGAAACTTCTGATGGACTAACCATTAGAGGATGCCCATGCTGAAAATGAAACACTTCAAAAAGGGCTGGAGGGGGGTGATGAGAAAAAGCACACACTGGAAGGAATGCCAGAGAGGTATTATTACAGGCTGACTGGAACCCTGTTAATTAATCTCCCAGCCTACTTGGAGTGCATAGGGAAAAAATGTAGTCAAAGGAGCAAACGTGTACAGCTGAGCACAGAAAGAAGGGGAGGTGAATAAGAACACTGCTTTGCTCTTGTTTCTCACTCCAAATCTAATTTTAATTGGTAATGAATTAATTTTTCCACATGGTGGATCTGTTCTGCCCGAGACACTAATTTGTAATTGATTGATTTCTCCTGCCTTTGCCTCAGCCTGTGAACTTTTTGTATTGATTTTCTGCCTACACCTTGGTGACAGAGGGGCATCTGGCAGCCAGTCAAGGTTACCTCCCCACTCGTCCTTACACCTACACCTGCACAGTCACAAACTGGGAACAACCACATCACGTTATGTCCAAATAAAACAACAGTGAACATTTTACCAGCGAGTATGTTTATTGAAGTGTTTCAAGTTCTGCACACTCCATTGGACACAGTTCATAACTTAATGGCAATAGAACAACAGATCCTGACAGGGTCAACTAGAATATTAAAAAACTTAAATCATGATGCCACTTAAGAAATACAGTTACATTGTTCAATCATTTTGGTCTTCATCCCAGTCTTTCTTTCCCGATGGAGGTTTAGGGCCACCAGCTGGTTTTGCCATAATGATCTTCAAGATAATAGGGAAGCAGAAAAAGAATAATATAAAGAATGAGACTCATACCCCAAGACTTACAGCCATATGATGTTGACTGCTAACACTGACTAAATTCATGCAGTTTCCCTACTCTGAATTTAAGGTGAGTATATTATTATCCACCTAATTGAGATACACACAAGTTATTTTTTTCTTGGAAATGACAGAAGCTGAGCCTTGATATACCAAAAAAAGAGCTTTTACCTCATTTCTGCATGCAAAAGCTTCAGTTAGTCTATAGAAAGTGAGTGCTTAAATAAGCCAACAAGTGACTGGTTTACAGGAAAGCAGAAGTGTCAGAGCTGTTGTTCTGAATTAGTCTAAATGCCACACTTATCAACCGTATCAGAGGTTCATTTTCTTCACTTGCTAAAGTAAAACCAAAACTCTCTTTTGTCATCCCTTCAGTGAACACTTCCAAGTAAAATTCATTTGCACAACTACAAAACATAGTGATCAACACACACAAGGCAGCAGTGTCAACGTGTCTTCAGGAAAAGCTATCATCTGCCATGTGCTTGTCAATACACTCATGCATGCTCTTATACATGCAGGTACTTCTCTGCTAGAGAAACAGCTTACTGCATACTATTTTTCAGGCTCATCTTTCCAGTCATCCTTATCCCAATGTCCTTGTTGCTTAGGGGCTTTTGGACCGCCTGCTGGTTTTGCCATAATAATCTACAGGAATTTTACATGCAAAACGTCCTTGATAGAGTTCCACAGAATATATCAAGAAGATTTTTGCTGTTGAGACTTTAACTTACAACTTCTTTTGAAAAACACATTTCCATATTAAAAATCTCATTTCATGTATATGAGTAAGGTTTCTTGTGTTAAATCTTGTTCCCACAGAAGGAATGGTTAACTGTCCAGATAAAAGTATTGGATCTTAAAAAATAAACAGCATTAACAGTTCTCCAATGGAACAAGCAGTATTGCAATGTTCCAAATTCTGAACTCTTGAAAAAAACAGCTTCCTAGCTTTTGGAAATAAACAAATCATGTTTTCAAGTATCTCCTATTTTTATGCCTTGCATTCCAAGAAGATTCACATTACTTTGGGTTCACGTCCTCCACACAGAGTTAAAGGTTTCCATTTTCAGCACCCAAATTACATGCAAGCTTACCTGATCTACCCTTAGGACAGTGACTGCTGCATTTGTAGCTAGCTTGATACCCCAGGATTTTCCAAGGTATGTGTCCAATACACCAGCTTCCAACATATCTTTCACAGCTGCAGCTTCGGCCTATCAGACAGGGAAAAACATTACTCAAAGCTTTTTTTAGGCTTCTACCTAGCAATCTATTGGGTTTAAAACAAGTTAGGACTTTTATGCTCTCATCTCTCTTCAGAAAACCTTCATTCCTTATCTATTAGCAGGATGACAAAATAAGTAATTACTAAGACCTTACCATGTTATTCAGCATCTCACTTTACGTTCTATATACTACACTGAATTTAACAGCTTGCTGATGGAAGAAACAACAGTTCAGTATTAACAATTCTAAGATGTTATTTTTCTATACTGTAAAACACAGTATTATGAGAGACTATTTACCTCAATATCAAAGCCAACATTTTTGTTCCCCTCCTGATGCACAGCATAAAGTTTGGAGATGACCTCATTAGCCTTTACTCCAGAGTTTTCTGCCAGCGCTCGAGGAATGGCTTCAAATGCCTCAGCAAACTTCTTGATGGCATACTGGTCAAGCCCAGGACAAGTCTAAAGTGAAGTTGTACACGTCAGCATTTCAAAAACCCTAACATAGGGAGGCATTGTAAATTGATTTATATGTATTAATACAAATAAATTGGTATAAAATGGTATGTATTTTTAAAGTCAAATATATATTTAAATACATACGTGGGTGTGTTTTGTGTAAAATAAAAACAAACATCAAAAAACCCATTTTCTGTACCTCTCCATAAGATGTGATCTGCTTGGCTAATTCAATCTCTGTTGCACCTCCTCCAGGAACAAGACGTTTATCCTGTGAACAGACCATCAGAAAATTTAAAGATTTGCTTGAAGCACCATATTAACTTTTTATAATTTAAGTACTTTATAAAAAATGCAATAGAACTTCATGCTACAGAGACTCATTAAGAACCAACTTCAGAACAAACATGCGCAGTAAGAGAAATTTAACAGAATTTACTCATTCTTTCCAGTGTCCATGAAGGAAAATAGCTTTTTTCATAAAAAGCAAAATAATAATGCAGTAGATTTTGTCTCTGGCGTTTTTAGCAGGTTTTTGTTCATTTGTTTTCGCAAGACCAATTTCAGCTCCTGGCTAACTTATAATAGAATTCCTAGATTCCCCAATCTTTGCCATTAGCATGTTGAGAAATGACATGTAGAAGACCAGTGTACTGTATTTTAAGTCTAATGTATCACAAGGTGTTGGGAATTTTTTACTAGGTTTTTGTTTGTGGGGTGTTTTTTCGTTTGGGTTTTGTTGTTGTTGTTTGTGAGGTTTTGGGTTCTTTTTTTAATTAAGCATTTTGCTTATCCTTTGGCAAGGCAGCATTTATTTCAGAACCCCTGGTCTTTCTAACCAAATAGTTATCATCATAAATCTGAAGTTAGGACAAGTCCTGGTTGTCACTGTAAACAGTCTGTGGCTGTTTCTGTACTCTAACCTAATGTGCCTATCTTGTTATCTACAGGATATTAACAGAAGATTTCTATTTTTTGTATGCCAACTTCCAAGTAAATACACCAATATTTCCTTTTGCACTTAAATTAAAAAAAAAAAAAAAAAGGAAAAAGGAAAGAATTTTCAAGTCCACAGAAGCTGCTCAGAAGAAAAATGAATGGAGTTCTTCCATCTAAAAAGCCTAACTACAGGACATGGAAGAAGCATATCTTACCACCTATGAACTACAGTCTGCAACGTGTCATTTCTTTCTGATGATCCCCAGTGACAGAACAAGCTATGTAGCTGGGGGGCTTTTGTGCCTGGCTTCCAAGGAACATTACAAAACAAGCCAAAAAAAAAATTGTCTAGACTATTAGGGAAACTAAGAACAGTCAAGAAAGAAGTGATTACCATTAGAAGGTGCTAAAACTAACCCAGCTTCAAGAACACACTCAATACTGGGAAACTCAGTGCTATGCCTGCAGAGTATCAACTTCTTAAGTACATTGTGTTCATGAGGTTGTCTCTGCACAGCTCTCTGCATCTCAACACTAGGAGCCTTCCAGAGGTGTAGACAAGGCTATGTAAGCTGCAAATATAAGTATCTGCTACAGCATTTGTAGCAAATGAACACAAAGCCAAGTTGAATCCTGCCTCAACTGATCCACAGCTCAGTTTTGATAACTGAAGCATTATGGTTACTTACTCTGGTGAGTACTTTGAAAGTATTTACACCATCATCCACTGCTCTTTCCACATCATCCATCAGATTGTCTGTAGACCCACGGATGAGTATAGTGGAAATGGCACCATCTTCCTTTTCTGTTCAGACAGGTATGTGCATTAGTGAATGAAGCTTGTTAGACATAAAATACATACGCTCATACTTGTAAACCAGTAGCATTAGGAGTTCCACAGAACATACATACCATGCTTAAACACCACAACTTGTGTATCCCCAACTTCCGATAAATACACACTGTCACAGTGACCCATTTCTTCTAGAGTACCGGGAGTCTGGAAAGAAAAAACTAGAGTTAGAAGTGAATTCACTCATCAGTTCTGGCCCTTCTGCACCTCATATGAGAAGTCCATACCAGTCTGGGTAGCGCTGTTGCACCAACAGTTTTGCACAGTCTTCTCAGATCCCACTTTGAATTCAACCTTTACAACAAATCAAAAATAAAAAACAGGCTTTCTAATAACAAGTTTCCAGAACAAATGTTAAAAAAAACATACAAAGCATTCACTTCACTTGGCAGTGTTTTGTAAACCAATAACATCTATCAAAATGTACTGCATTAAGTTATAAAATCCATTTGTCTATTTTTGAGCTATTTTTAAGGACACTATCCAAAGACTGTTTTCTAAGAATTTTAAAACAAGTAACTTAGTAAAAAAACACGGACGTTATCTGCTAGTACATAAGACTTGAACTCATCTTTACAAGCAAGTATAGAGTATTGTAGGAAGGAGATTACAGGATCATGTTCTTACTTCCTGAAATTCAAACTTTGGGATAATTGCAATGAAGTTACAGCTTTTGGAAAAGGACTCTCTATTTTTGTGAGATGCAAGAGCTGCTGCTCATAGTTTGACTTCACTTTCTAGAACATGCCTTTGAGGCCACATCCCTCTGTACTAGATCTACAATCTTTGATATTCTTGATTTCAGTTATGCTAAAAAGGCACTTACAGCAGAACAACAGTACCACAATATACAAGTTACGTTCAATTAGTTGTTGCATAGAGAAGAAATATTATAAAGAAACATAAGCTATGAAATAATTACAGTGTAGATCAGATCTTAAACTACTAGAAAACCAAGTAGTCTGCAATATCTTCTTTCATAATTTGAGAGGTAAGAAACAACATGGCAAGTACATTTCTTAACTCTAGTATATCAGATGTTTTTACGCTCTTCTAGTACTTACCGTACCAACATAAGATTGTATTTGTTGGCATAATGAAGTGCCATGTCTGCCACTTTGCCACCTGTTACTACTACATTTGCACCACTGTCAGCAATAGCTTTGACTTGCAAATCCATTAGATTTTCTTCTCCCTTACTGAAATTCATCAGTTCTTCAGCATTTTTTATAAGTACAGTGCCCTAGTAAAACACATACATACACTGTTATCAATTCAACATTGCATGCCTAAAAGCTTATGATAAACCATTGTCTCCCAACTTATTCATAAACCTCAAGTCATCCTGGTAAAGCAACTCAAAAAAAGGGCAGTTCTAGCATTTCTAGGCTTTAAGATTCAGATACTCTATCATGTTGTTTGGCTCAGAAGAACTCAAATAATAGAAGAACTCACAACCCCAAAACTCTGTAAAGCAAAATTACCTTCAGACATTTCCTATGAACTTTTTTAAACTAGTGAACTCAATATTAACAAAAACATCTCAATCATCAACTGTCAAGAATATTTATAGTTAAGTCTGAAAATAAAAGCACATAAGCATAAATAGATATCTAACTTATTTTGAGCTTCTACATACCTTAGTTTCAGTTATCATACCATCAAAAGGGCAGGAATACACAGCTATTTTTGCATCTTTGACAGAAGTAACATCTCCTTCAGTTTCTTTTTTAAAAACCATGCCGTGCAGTACTGAGGAAGCAGAGATACCAGCACCCTGAAAGGAAAGAAATGGAATCATTATCATTCATCACTTATTGTCAGAAAGCTGCACTACCCTTCAGTAAAAGCAGTCTTTACGGTCATTTGAATGTAGCAACTTATGTTTTCACTGCAGCACAACAAAATCAGATTTAAGCTGATTTAGCAATAATGCTCTCTTTCAGGTCCCCATTAGCTGGTGGTCTAGGTTAAAGCCCGTGACACTGATTTTCTGTGATGAACTTATGTATTTATGAGCAGAGAAGAAACACAGATATAAACTTGTTCCAATTCCGCATACACACTGAGGCCTCATGTGCCATTGACAAAAGGAATCCAGCTACATTTCCACCAGCCTGCACCTTAGGCTAATTCTGTGACTGCTTCTATAACAAAGATGCAATACAGCCCTGTGTGTAATTAAGGTAATCTATCTGATTTAGTATAAATTTCCAATATTAACAACCCTTCTATCTGGAAGCTGCTACTGGGCACTAAACAAGGAATGTAAACATCAGTTACCAAAATTTGTTATGTGTGCCACAACGCAACAGAGATTAGAGTAGAAAAGGCACTTTTGAAGTTCAAAGACCTAGAAATTAACTTTAGAATTAAGCTGTTTAGCTTTACAGTAAAGCTGTTTACTTCCAACTTACCACAATTTTGCACACTCTGATATTATCAACGTTGAAATGACCAGAATCAGGAAGAATTGAAACTGGCAGGGAAAAAAGAGAGAGATGTGAAAAAATAAAATAAAAATTGGTATTGCTTACTGAATCAAGTAGAACAATGACACTATGAATAATGCCTGCAGTTTTTCTGAAGTACTACAATTCAATGGTTTGAGATGTCTGCCTAGATTTAAAGCAACTATAACCCGCACCAAGAGAAGTACATCAGGATGCTCAGTTAATTCAGTTCAAATATCCATTTACACATGTACATTTAAAAGTGAAGTCTGACCCAGAATATTTTGAAGAAACATTTAAACGAGACATGAAAGTTTTTTCCTGGGAAATCTAAAGGGAGAAAACAACACTGTTACAGCCTTGCTTCCATGGTTCGGTGGCTGAGACTAGCAACAATTTATCTGAAGTGCAATACATCCTGCTATTGATGAAAACCAAGAAAGACCAATTTCTGCTTTAAAGAGACTAGAAAACTATTTCTAGAAATGTTTAGTAGAAAACACAGACCTTTTCTCAGCCACAGTGACAATGAAGAGTTTGACATAAGAATACAAGTTACACTCATTCCAGGGGCTAAAGCATTCTGCCCATTTCAACCCGATAACCTAACCAAACCTTTTATCTCATGTAAAGACATTTGCAATGATCATAAGCAAATCTACGCAGTTTTTTGGGCGCTTTTTTCAGATGCACACACACATCTCAATCCTCTCCACTTACCACAGGCCTGAGCAATAAGCTTTGCCAAGAAACGTTCATTGCCGTATTGTTTGCTCATGACTGAAGTGTGCAACAAAGATGCCACTTCTTCAACATCTCGAAGGTTCTTTGCAGAACAGCACACCAAGTCTGGAAGAATTTCTAGAGCTTTCTTGCAAGCCTTTTCATATCCTTCAATCACCTGTGCAGGAAACAATAAATATTTACCACATCACTTCAATATACCTTCATACTGCTTTCACCTCCTCTTCAAAGGGTTATGAAATAATTTAAAAAACAAAATCTTACAAGGGAGGCAAGGAAACAAAAGCAGAAAACATCTACTCTTCTTCATACATCTCCATCTAAAAAATTAGTTCAGCAAGAAACAGATGACTCTCAGTATTATGACACAAAAATGCTAACCAATACAATAATCTGAATTCAAGCTGTATGAATTGTAATAATGATATAACTTGCCTCTGTGACTGATAATCCCATTCTCAGGAGGTCTTCTGCTAACTCCAGGAGAACTCCAGCAAAAACAAGAACAAAGTTTGTTCCGTCTCCAGCTTCTTGCTCTTGCATATGGGAAGCCATCACGAGCATTTTTGCAGCAGGATGCTGGACCTTTGAAAGAAGTTATACAAATTTAGTTAGCAACATCCCACTTAGAACGCAGTTCCAGGATTTCCTGTGATAAAGATTTATCTGATATAAATACGAATTCGATATTAAGAGGAAAAAGAATTAGGACAGATGAGTTGTTCTAGCTTTTCACTGTATTCACAGGAGAAGGATGCTATAACCCTCAGGATCTTAAATCTCTTTAATGTGTTCTAAGCAAATGAGAGAAACATCGCAGCCACCAAACTGTAGTGAACTTTCCAAACACTGTACCTTCCCCTAAATCTACATTGGTTTGAGGAAAAAACAAAAAGTAGGCAATTACTAAGCATCTTCTTCAACTTCTTAATATATGTTAATATAACTATATATTCCATTTGTCACTGTGAATAGTCCATTGACTTCACTCAAACCCAGTGAAGAGTTATTTTAAAAATGACACATGTAAATCATCTGACAAGGTTACATGTATTTCCTTATTAACATTCAGAACCATAGCCCATTAATAAAAACACTGGTTCACAACTCACAACTTCTAAAGCAAGAAAACTTACCTCCAGTTCTCTCAAGATAGTAGCAGCATCATTTGTAACAAAAAGTTTCTCCAGATGATTGATAACCATTTTGTTCATTCCTAAATGAAGAAAAAAAACCAAAGCCATTCATTAGTCAAACAGACACTGTTTCACAACTTCCAAGTAAATCTTGCAATATTACCAATACTTATAATTTAACAATCTAGAAGAGTTTTGTGAAGTAACACCTGGAAGTGTGTTACATTAGAGAGAAATCAGTAATTTCTGAATAAGCAGTTTTGTCTTCTGAAATAACAGTACACCATTTAACTACTCAATAATGGAGAACACTTTTTGTTTCGCTCTATCTGACCAGACACAGCATGGTTACATTCATTATAGCTATCTACCAAATTACTGTCTTAATTCTTTAACTTTTGTAGATCTGTCATACAGCAATAAGACAGCAAAGAGGACACAGCTACTGGTACAAAAACTTGACAAAGGCAAGTACATTGTGCATAACTCAAGAGCGAAACAAAGTCCAAGCTGTATAGACAGAAATGCTATATTCAGAGTTCTAGAGCAAGTCCAATGCATTTCCTCAAAAAAGCAAACAGTTGCTTCTTTGGCAAGGTAAGTTGAGCCTTCAACCCTAACATTTTGCCCAAAAATGCTACAATAATTTTAGGATTTACTTGCCATTTGGTCCATAAGCTGTGCGGGTGGTTTGAGCAAGTTCTTTGCATGCCTGGATGTTCCTATAGACAGCTTCCTCTAGTCCTGAATAATGCTAAAAATAAAAACATTCTGCTTAGAATCAGGCTTTCTAACAAAAAAGATAGGAATGAATCTCTCTCATCAAAATAGCAATGATGTACTGACTCCTTGAAAGCTTCTGATTAATTTAGACATGGCATTTCACTTAAAAGTTTAAAGGGAAACTAAACCTTACTTGAAGACAGCGAGACAAGAATTACTGTGTGCCCCGTCTCAACTAGACAGCTTGGCACACATAATAAGGTTTCAAACAGAAAATCTGTATAGTGACTTAATTTTTCATAGAGCTTGCATCTCTTAAGTGGTACACCAAAAATAAACAGAAAATCAGGAACAGCAGTCTGGA
Organism: Tricholaema leucomelas; assembly: GCA_013400475.1. Taxonomy (NCBI): domain Eukaryota; kingdom Metazoa; phylum Chordata; class Aves; order Piciformes; family Lybiidae; genus Tricholaema lacrymosa; species Tricholaema leucomelas. The sequence continues at coordinate 998,560 of WAAF01003250.1, read as the reverse complement.
AAGGAGCAAGGGCTGGGCGATAGGCTGGACTGGATAATCTTGGAGGTCTTTTCCAACCTGGTTGATTCTATGATTCTATTCTATGATTCATATGGTCTTGTACACACTTCTTTACCGCACTTCTGTTATTCCCCAACAATCATTTAACTCAGTTATGCAAGAATACATAGAAGATACATTATTCTTCTACGATACTGACAAATGTATTTTTTTCTTATGGACGCAGTAACAGACAGTTAAGAGCGCCACGGAATGTACAAATCAAGCAAGACACTTCCAAACAGCTGTAACTACAGGGCCTGGTCGAATTGTACTGGCCATCGCTTATCAAAGCTCTCCAAACAAGGCACCTTCCTGAGAAGCCTTTTAACAGCGAAAGCACACGCGCCAGGCACACAACCCAGAAGAGCGTCAGCGCCCACCGCAGCGGTGGGAAGCCGGGAGCGCCCCCCGAAGAGGAAGAGGCCGCGCCTCTGGGCGCGGGGATGCGGCCCCGCCAGAGCCTTCTCGAAGGCCGCGTGCGCTAGGCGCCGCCCTCCTCTCTCCGCCACCCGCCATCCGCGCGCTGAGCGGCAGCGCGGGGCAAGACCTGCGCCCGCTATGCTACGGCCACGGCCACTGCCACTGAGGGGCCCACAGCCCACGGGCGGGTAGCGCGACACACCCCAGCCCCCTACCTCGCGCGGCGCGTGGAGCCGCTGGGCTCCACCGGCCTTCTAGAGCCTTCCCCGCGCCGCCATACTCAGACGTCCTGCCCACCCCATCCATCCTCCTGAGACATCAGCACTCGTCCGCCAGCGCTCTCACCTTCGCCCCCTCCTTGAGCATCTGGGCGAAACCCGGGGCCTTTGGGACGTGCAGTGCCATCTCTGCTCCGCTCCGTTCCTCCAGACAGTGCGGCGCGCTAGGGACGACGGGACAAAGAGAGCGCGTCGGCGCGATGGGACAACCGAGCTGCCGGCAGGCAGGACGAGTTAAGCCCAGGAAGGTCGATGGCGAGATGGGTCACGGGGAGCTGCTAAGCAGCGGCAGGCCCCACAGTGCCTGAGTTGCGTTTTCTGCTTTTCGTAGAGACGGCCGGTGGGTGGTGCTTAGATGTCGGCTTTCAGCACCGGCGAAGCTCTGCGCCTCTGAAGGGTTTCCTGAAAGCCGGGTCTTGTGCAGTACCATCTCGCCTGACATCTGTCCCTCCCGGCTAAGCCCACCTAGCCGGCAGCCTGACTGCTGGATAAAGGCTGTTAGGTCTCTAGAAGAGCAGGACCATTGATAAGAAGGACAGTGTTTAGACTGATAACTTGAGGGATGATTGGCTTGTCTTCTGGCTCTGCGTTTTGCTTTAGGTAAATAAAGGTGGTGGTTCGTCTCACTTTTACAGTATTTATATAACGTTTATATCATTTACTTAAAAAAACAAGTTCACGTTTTTCTAAAATAGCCAAGATAGCATTGCTCGATTCATTACACGTACTATAGGCAACTCACTGGCTCTTTCTGTCAGGGGTGCTGAGTGGTGTCATTCTTTCCTAGGAATCACCGTGCATGTAACAAAAGTGGTGTCCCCTACTGCGGCAGCGGCTGGTGTTGACTCCTTCACAGGAGTCTTACACTGTCAAGTTCAGTGGACTGTCTCATGGATGTTCCTCTGAGCCTTTATTGCGACTGATGGCGAAAACGTCATAAAATTTTGCTGGCTCCAGTTGAGTATTTTGCATCTTATATACCTGACTTGTTCACATGGCAGCAAAATGTACTGATAGGAAGACATATGTACAGGCCTCATTATCCAGGGTAATCTCGAGTGAAGTGCATGCTACAGGATACACTGAAGAATGCTTTGGAAGCTGCCCTTGACATCTCTACAAGTAGCCAAGGTCCATCCAGGAGGCAGTGGAGTTACTTCTGTACGAAGCTGCTTTAGGTTTGATCAGTTTTATTAACTTTGCTTTTGTGCCACACAAACATACTGTTTCAAGATGAGAACTGCAAGGCCTTAGAAGTAATGCTGGTGTGTGTAGGCCGCATAGTATCTGAGCCTCTAATGATGCACCTCTAAAGCATAGGTAAGCCACATGCAAGGTTAATTCAATCACTAGAGATGGGTTGCTTAAGCAACCTCAAGAGAGTTAGTTTTACCGTCATATAATTCTAAAAATTCAATCAGTTTTAACTTGCAATATATGGCAGTGTAAAAAGGACTGGTGGTAGAAAGCAAAACTACATAAAGACCCCATTAATGATCTTCAAAAAGTCTGTAGACAGCTATGCTAGAAGTACTGAAGAGGCACACTTGGGATGGAACCTGCTTAGCCCTAACTATCATAACGAAGGAGTGTGGTCACTTCCAAGAGGATGTGCTGGGGTTTGGCATAGGGGACATAACCCCATTTATCCCTCCTCCCTTCTCTCTTCCAGTATATCTGCACCATAGTGCATCTGGGAAAGAAAGAAATGTCCACCCTGTTCTATGGCCAAGATACCAGAAACTGTATTTTATAAAGCAACTTCTGTTATCTGTTGTTAGCCATGGAGATCAGAGGAGGCACTTACTCCTATGCCAATGCAGAAGACTTCATAGTTACGAGCATGAGGTCATGGGCATTATATCAGTAGTTGAATTAGACAGAGACATTCATTTTAAGGCAGGGGTGCACAATGGTTCAAGTGGTTAGGCTGCTGATTAGTGACTACAGCATGTGTTTCAGTTCTGTGAGTCACACCCTGCATGACCTCAGGCAAGTCTCTTGTGATTCAACATTAAAAGTTTTGCCTTTTTTTTTTTTTTTTACCATACATTTTTACAATCTCCATGCCACCGTCTAGATGTAGCTACCTCATTGTCACAGGATTTAACACGAGTACATTTTTTTTACCAAATAGGGAATATATTAGTTAACTGATGAAATGGTTTCCTGGAAATTCTGCAGTCTTCAGCCAGGAAGTCCATGGCTCTTCTCCTGTAGAATCCTCTAACTTGCCTAGGTGGATTACCAACCAGTGCTTAAATTATGATGCCCCAAACAGTATTAATTTGTATTTTAAAATGTTTCTGATCTGACTGGTATACATTGGTATTATTCTCCTTCCTTGATTTTCACCAGGGCAACAGAAGAGTCAAGGCAATAGTATGCAGGATACTAAAGAAATGGGATGTTACTGTTAAAACCAATTCATAAGTTGACATTCATTGTAATTCAATGAATTACATGAGAAAAAAGGCTGAATATTTATCTTTTTAAACTTCTGCACTCTGTTCTCTGATTTTTCAGGGATGGTCTATTCAAAGTATTTGCTTTGCTTCATCAGAACCTTAATAAATGTTAGCTCAGAAATTAAATCAAGGTTTATTATTGCCTGGCAATTCAGAGTATTAACCTTGTGAGCATTCAATCTTCTAAGAAGGTGAAATTACCATTCTGAGTCTTCAGTAATTAAAATGTTATTTAATTAGACTCTCAAGTCATTATATATAGGAAATGTATCTTTCTTAATGTTGGAACCACAGCAAAAAAGCAAGGTTGGCTTGTGGAGGTGAACAGTAACCATTGAAACAGTGCATGGTTCTTCTTGTTAAATCAGCTCTGCTTGAGAAAAGTAAGCAATCCAGGGGTGAAAAACTCAACTCTTAGTATTCAGGACTTCAGCTGTTCAGTTCACTCCAGTTTAAGTTTCTGTGGAAGTGCTGCTTTTCCTTGGAGAAGTGAATTTACCCATGTTTATTTCTACGCATAATGTAACAAAGTCATAAACTCTGTGTTGATTAATAATTCCACACTCCAGGTCTAGTATTTAAGTAAGGACAGTGGCCACAAAGACAGCCCCATCTTTGGCTGCCTATTATACATCTTCATTCTTCTTCCCTTTCTCTCAAATCCTATCTTGTTCATTTTGACACTCCTGTGATGAACCAGATTAGGGAACTGATCTGCATTAAGACTAACTCAGAAGCCAGTCCAGCTGTCAGCTTCCCTGCTCACTACATAGCTGTCCAAAATCTTGGACTGGCACAAAGGAAGACAAAGGGGAACAGGGCAGCAGTCTCTCTCTGCAGCAGTGCTGCCTTATGCTGTCTTGGGATACTTCTAAAACTGCTTGGTAGGTAAAATGCTTTTTTGGAAGCTTATGCTAGCTACAATTTTAAAGCCAGAATACCACTAAAGCTAAAAGATATATTCACGTGTTTGATTATTAATATATACAAAATGCATATATATTAATTTGTATTAAGCTATCACTGAAACATCTCTTTCTGTTATAATGAAGAGTTATTTGGGACTCACTGTCTAATCCCGACTTTGACTTGGCCTTGATCTTTTTTTAGCTACTCATCTACACCATTTATACTCTGCACAAACATTGCCAGGCTAAGAGACCATCCAAAGGTCAGAGGGTTGGCTATTGGCAGTTGGCTGCTCTTTCACCAGCCAAAATCTATTACAGTATATGTGGAAATCCCCAGCTTATCTGTAGGCACATGTTTGTCAAATTTTAGGTTGGTAAAATCTTAACAACTTCTTGGGAAGTTCATAATAAGGACAGAATATTAATTTACATTTGCTTATTCAGTAGTGAGAACTTCAGCAATTGTAAAATGAGATAGAAATGTATTTGCTGAAGTTGTGAATATAATCTTTGACAACACTGAATATAATGTCTGTCTTTCTTTGACAACACTGACATCTGGCCAGTGAAAAAATGTGAGTAGCATCTTGAGGCAAGCCTGAGGACCTTACCTAGTTAGAAGAGAATCATGCTTATACTTAAACAGAATTGTAAACCACATAAGGCTGAACATTCAGGGTGAACATAATTCTCCTAGTAACTGCAGCAGCAGTTACATCAGACTGTACTTTTGTCACTTGTGACATAATGAGAAAGACCACTGTAATCAACTGGACTACTGATCAACTAAGTGCTTCCTAAGTCATGCTCCACAGCTCCCCTCATCCTGGGCTTCTCTCTCTTGCTGGTGCAGAGGACCACAGGCTAGACAGAGAAAAATTTCCTTACCATTTGTGCATTCTTACCTCAGTGTATGTCCTTTTTGTTATAGCTGATCTAGTTAACTTGAGTCACTGGAAAGCACTTCTGGGATTTTAGGAGAGTATTGCCTATCAGTAGATTAAATTATTTGAAAATGTGACATATTAAAATAGTGGTGACGGTCGACAGCTGAATTAAGGTTCCAGTATGCTTGATTCTACCTGAACAACTGGCAAGAATACAGAAGTTCCTCTGACAAGATTGGAAAGCATGATTCTCTCAGAGGGGAACTTATGCTCTTTGTGTTGCTTTTGTATTGTAGATACACTGAAGGGAGGAAATCATGGTGTGAGATTGGTATGGTACACAACAAAATACAGTTCAAGACTCTCTACTTCGTGAGAGAAAGTAATATTGTTGAGGTCTTTCTGGATCATAAGCGAGTGTAAGTGGGCAAAAATTACATGTCTTGTAGATGGTGACTTCTGTTTTGCATGAGGAGGTCAAATCCAGGATCAGATAAGGACTAGAGAAATATCTCATGCTTTTTCCAGTGGAGTCCACAGGAGCCTAGAAACACAAGCAAATTCCTGTTGAAAGCTTAGCTGTTCTTGGAGCAGAAAGAATTTACCAGTACCTATGTGGAAATTTGAAGAATCCCAAACTGAGGAGTGAGAAAAATAGGAGTTTGTGATGGTTTGGGTATCCCCCGCTCCCCCACACTTTAGAAATCACCCAGACTAGACTCAGTCGGCTCTGGAAATTTGAATGAAGCTTATATTTACAGCTGGCACAATTTACAAGCAGATATTTACAGTATATACAGATATAGACAGAAATATACAAGGTAAAAAAAGGTAATACAGACACAACTCCCCTCCCAGAAACCTGAGTCCCCAGGAAGGGCTCTCAACCACCCCTCACCTTCCCCCTACCCCTCTCAACCTTACCCCAGTCCTAAGGAAGAATGGAGGTTAGGCCAAGAGGGCCAAAAAGCAAAGTGAAGCAGCCAAGCAAAAGGAGGGTGAGGCTAGAAAGCAAGATGGAGTCCAGCCAGCAGCCTCAGCTTCTCCCCAGTAGGCAAAAGCAGAAGAGAACAGCCCAGCATGCACTGCAGAGCAAAAGTGACCTTATCTTTTGTTTTGCCTTTCTTTTGTATACATCTCAGCAAGACTGTGAGCGAAGTAGACCTCACCATTGTTTTCATTTCTCAGCCTGTCATCTAGTTCTTCTCACCAAAACATGCTAGCTAGGCTCAGAATTTTAGTCTGTAATTAAAAAATATAGAAAATAGTAAAAGAAGGGAATGGGCTTAGCAGTGAGTAGATGAAGAGTTATGGCTTGCGAAAAGCTTTAAGAGAACAAACATTTGAAGCTGTTTTATTTTTCTTACTTTAAAAAGCAGTCTGTCATATCTACATGCCACATTTTTTTTTTTTGGTAACTTGTAAAAGCAATGCTTTTAGAATTGAAAAATTGTTAACTACAAGGTGGGGTAATACAAAGTATCCAATTCTAGTAAACAGCACTCTATTACTTGATTTAACATTTCAAGAATTGTGGGTGTGGTGAGTTAGGAGCTTTCCCCCCACCAGTGATACTGGGTTTTACCAGATGAACTCAGATGTCTTGGAAGTAAGATGAAGCTCCATTTACAGTATGGCAAAATGCACAAGCATATATACACAATATATTTACAAGTGTTTACAAGTATATACAAATTACAAGTTAGTAATATAGAAATCCAGACTCCCTCATGGACAAAGGAAACTGCCCAGAAGGGGCTCAAAGGTACCCACTCTTTCTCCCTCTGCTTTCCCAGACAGGCAAGCAAAAACAACCAGCAAAGCTTAAGTTGTAATGTGTTTGTGGAGAGCGGAGTGAAAAAGAAGCAAATAGAAGCAGCATCGCAGACCAGAGTGGGACAAATTGTTGACATTTTGGCTTTTTATCCCTCTCAGCAGACCAATGAATGATACAGACTTCATCACTGTTTTCATTCCACAACCAATTATCTAATTTAGAATCATAGAATCAGTCAGGATTAGAAGGGACCACAAGGATCCTCTAATTCTGACCCCTCTGACATGGGCAGAGACACCCTACCCTAGATCAGGCTGGCCATAGCCTTATCCAGCCTGGACTTAAACACCTTCAGGGACGGGGCCTCAACCACCTCCCTGGGCAAGCCATTCCAGAGTCTCATTACTCTCACAGTGAAGAACTTCCTCCTCATGTCCAGTCTTAACCTACCCATCTCCAGTTTTGCTCCGTTCCCTCTAGTCCTGTTACTACCTGATACCCTAAGAAGTCCTAATATCCAGTCTAAATCTGCACTCCTCAAGCTTCAATCCATTCCCTCTCATCCTATCACTACAAGCCTTTGTAAAAAGTCCCTTCCTGGCTTTCCTGTAGGCCTTCTCTCATTAAAATATTCCAGTTAGCCTCGAATCATCACAGTGGGTTTAATCAATAGCTAGTTTTGCTCATTTTAAACCACTGCTACTTTATTCATGTCTGTAAAACTGTAGAAATGAGTTACTGAAATGCAAATAATTTTCGTTGTAGGTATTTGAACAGTAATTTCCTAGCTTTTGCACTGTGTTTGAGGACTTGTATTACACAAGCAGGAGACAAGTTAATCATTTAAACTGCTTGAGACTGTAGCCCTGTGTTTTGTACATCTCATCTGAAATGGACAGTTACCATATCTAACTGCCCATCTAAAGGAAAGGCATTCACATGATGAATCTTCACACACAGACAGAGACATATTTTTCAAGATCAGAATCATAAATGTTTTAATCAGGAGTGTGTAACTCAAGTTAAAGACCAGTATTTGCTGCAGCCTCCCCTTGAAGGTGGCATTTCTGTCACTCTCACATGAGAATCAGGATTTGGAGAGCAGAGCAGAAGCTACAGCAACCTGCATGTAGTTCAAGATGTTAAAACAACTATGTAGTGTTGCTTACAGAGCTTTGGAAAAGGGAAAAAAAATATTCACTGCAGATCTAATTTGGAGATTTTCTTTTGTTCTTGGATTATTGTGGATGACTACAGGAAAAAATATAATCAAATCAAAGCCGGGATGTCCTTAGGGGCATGCATGAAGGTGGTATGGAGAATCAAGATTTTTTTAATTTTTTATTTTTTACAAAAATTGTTGTAGCAAATGCAATTTCTTAAAGTGATTGGGGAGGTTTACGTTTGTATGCCATTCTGGTGAACAGTCAATATTAAAATAGCCAATAGATTTCAGACGGTGCAACAGTATACTCTTCTGATTGAGTTTGTAGGTCGTCTTTGAAGACTCTTTTACATAAGATGATAGGACCTGGGGGGAATGGAGCAAAGCTAGAAATGGGTAGATTCAGACTGGACGTTAGGAAGAAGTTCTTCACCATGAGGGTGGTGAGACCCTGGAATGGGTTGCCCAGGGAGGCAATCGAAGCCCCATCCCTGGAGGTGTTTGGCTGGATGAGGCTCTAGACAGCCCGATCTAGTGTGAGGTGTCCCTGTCCATGGCCGGGGGGTTGGAACTAGACGATCCTTGTGATCCCTTCCAACCCTGACCGATTCTGTGATTCTATGGATGAATTTCTCAAATGCGTCCTCTAAGGGGCAGCATTGAAGAGCAAGTCTCTATGAAAACAGCTGCTTCTGTTCATGATATGCAGTAGATGTATGCAAGTGATTACTAAATAGTGGTTATTCTGTGTTGTCTGGAACAAAGAATGTTCGAAGATAACCAGTATGTCTGAGAGTCATTACTGCAAATCTGTCAAAACTCTTGTAGCAGACATGCTTCAGTTTAAGTAGTAATAAAAACACTGGCATTCTCCCCTGTGGAGTACTCACACTCATACAAAAAAGCTGAGTATTTTGCTAATTTTTTTTAAGGAAACTGATGGTAGAGCAAAATACAAAGAAATTTTCATTTCTTTTTTTTGTGAGAAATATCATATCATTATTATGTCATTCCTAGAAGCCATATATCATCTTGATAATACTAATTAGATGTCAAGTCTTTCCTGTCAGTATTGCACTTAAACAGTATTGTGTGGGTGATTTAATATGGGAATATTATGGAATATTAATATCACTGATTTAGTCCTGTACATCAAATCACAAGAATATCCACTTCTTCCATATTAAACTCCTGTGATGAGGAAGAGCAAGGCATTAATAAAGAAAAAATGATAGTGCTTCAACCTTCACTTGTAGTCAGCCTCAGGGGCATGGGTATCTTTTAGGAAGAACAAAGTTCAAGTGCTCTTTTTCCTCTCTGAAAAAGAAGCTGTTTATTGTCACTGCCCTACTCCTGTCAGTGTCTCAATAGAAAATTGATAGAGTCCTGTTTTCTGGGCAGGAGCTGCCCCTTGGTAAGATTGCTTTTGGAATTGTCTTGTATAATTAATCTGTCAGAGCAAGACTTTTAAAAATTATTGTTGTTGTTTTTTTTTTCTACTGTGCCTTTATGAAAAGGTAATATCTTTGATTTTGCAAAACTGTAATATCTTTCATTGGAACAAGCAATTTTGTCTGCATTTGGTGTGAGCATCCATCAATAAAGACCATGTGTATCAAAGATGCACAAGGGTTCAAAACCAACTACAAACTGGGGAGCAGGTCATAAGTCTTAACCCTTTTTGACTTTTAAACCATAATAATTTCTTGTTTAATACAGTTCACTCTATGGAACAAGATAAATTCATGTACACATGTCCTGTCATTGTGTGATATTTATGTGCCCAATACATCTACTGCACTGCTGAACTGTCTGCTCCGCTCTTGCTGATTACAGTATCGTATATTTTCTCTTCAGGAAGGGAAGTAAGATGAATATCTAGACGAGATGTGAGGACTTCCTGGACTATTCTAAGCCTCATTTACTAATTAAAATCCTAGACTAATAAATGTTCTGGCATTTATGATTTCTAAACTCCTCTATGTTTGCAGCTTAGTATTAACTAAGGCAGTTCAGTGCTCAATCAGCAGTGAGGTTTCAAGTATGAGCAAAATACCAGCTGCTGCGGGGATTTTGACACATTCTTCCGGATGCTGATTTCTTCATTAGGGCATCAAAGCTTCATGAGAGTGTGGTGACTTGAAAGTCTTACGCATCTATCCATCAAAGCATGATGACTTCAGCCACTATCAAGTAAGGCTGTAATGTCTTGTAGTATTCCCTTCAGGTAGGTTCTTAAGTAAGGTAGTTAGGCATTCTCTTAAGGCATGGCAAGTCCAGTTGAAATGCAGTGAACTCTTACGCAGATATGAGAGAATATTTTTATCCTAGGACATGTTGGTTGTGGTTTAGTGGCACAGCTGATAAGTCAAATCAATGCATTGAATTTAAGTGCTTGTGAGAAAGTGCTGGTGTTTCGAGTTAGCACTAGCCAAAGCTTGCTTTAAGCATTCAGTTGTTGATCTCCCACTGAATTGCTGCATACTGTCTATCCATATCCTCCTTCATGATTCTCTGCTGAGATGACCCACCATCATGCTTCCTGTAATTAGTTTCTAAAGGTTATTTCCAGCTCTATGCTGATGCGAGTGAAACATGTAGGTTTGCACCTGTTGATTTCTGACAATAGTAATTTTTTTCCAGTAGTAATTCTGACTTCAGCTTCCTTCTTATTATTCATGACAGAGATAGAGAAGGATCAATGGCAGCATCATATCTCAAAGGTTTCAGTTTCCTTCCTCTCAGCAGAATTAGCTTCCCACAGTTTCTGTCTAGAGTTTGCTGTGGAACTGATGGAGGATTTTACCAGTCAAGTTCTCAAATGATTCAAGGAGAGGTTATTTCCAGATGGTCTTAAGGCAGGTGTAAAAATTGTTGAGTCAACTCCTGTAAATCCACATTACCTTGACAGGGCAATTAAAAAAATGTTTCTCTACAAAATGTCTTTCATTAGATCTGTGTGATCCTATATTAATAAATTCAGCTGTTTCTTATCAGTTTGCCATTATGAAGTTTCTTATGGGCTATTTTTTAAGTCAGTGCTCAGTATATGTTTCACGTTGGTTTTAATGACTTAATCTGACAGAGTTCAGCCATTTATGTGTCCAGAACTTGGCAGAAAGTACATTATTTTACCTGTGTTAAAATACCACTTAGATAAGGAGACAGTACATAGTATCTAAGAACAATAATGAAGTGCTCTGTTGGCTGCTCCAGTTTTCAGGAGTTGTGATGTTAGGTTGCGAGTGAGGTGCAGGACTAAAGACTTTAAATTTGATCTATACTTTTCTGTTATCTGAAAGACATAAAAGAGGCCTTCATCTCTGGCTCTGAATTTCTGGCTGTAGAAATTGTAGTTTGATTACATCATATTGAATGTTCTTATCTCACCTAGGATACCTGCCTCTGTAGTAAAAACCACTTATCTACCCTGTTTCATTCAGACTTGAAATGGTTCTCCTTATGGATTGCAAGAAGAGGTTAGGTCAACAAAGAGATCCTGTGTTTGTGGCTGTTATGAGGAAACTTATTCAATTACCATGGCAGATAAATGGAGTTCACTGTCTAGCTTTTAATATTTGCCAAATTCAGATCCATGCAATCTAAGCGGTATTGAAAATTCTAAGGGTAACGTGAAGTTAAAGGACGTAACTCATCAATGTTTCTGCTCTCAAAATCGATTCTCCATAGTGTGGTGCAGCTTCACCTTGATCAGCCCCAAAGTCGGTAAAGGGGACCAAAACCTTCCCACAGTGGGATCTTTTAACAAAATTTATTACAGAAATAAGTTAACCAGAAATTATCAGAAATGAGATTCTGTTTGTACTCAGAGCACTCTGTAAAATGAACATTTTGCTCTGTGTGTGGTTTTAGGCAAAGCATTTTTATTGCTTTTACATGTCTTCTTGAAACATCTTCCATAAACTAGAATATTTAAAGTGTATTTTTAAATAGGCAACTGGCAATCTGTGAAACACCATTTTAGTGTCGATGAGGTCATATGCTGCTAAAATACTACTTATACTAGGAAACGGAGATTAATGAAAGTAGCACAGCTAAAAAAAGGGAGTGCAACAGGTGTTTTATTAGATAGCAGATATTAGCCTTTTTTCACATGTGTAGAAGAACCAATATTTGATCCTAAAAACTGTTACAAATTTGCATGTTTCTATTACTGACTATCAGTTAAGTCCCTGTGCTCCTGTGATGGTTTGGAAGTGACACCTCCTCCCCCACTCCCCGAATTCACTAGACTCAGCTGGCTGGAATTTAAAGAATGAAGCTTTATATTCACAGCTTAGCACAATATACAAGCGGATATTTACAATATATTACAAATATTCGCAGCTATATACAGAAATATACAAGTTAGAAGTAATACAGAAACACAACACTCCTCCCAGAAATCAGAGTTCCCAGGAGTGGCTCCCAACCACCCTTCCTCCTTCTTTCCACCCCCCTGTCTTATCCCAGAATCTGCCTTATAGAATCATAGAATCATAGAATGGTTTAGGTTGGAAGGGACCTCAAGGATCATCCAGCTCCAACCCCCTGCCACAGGCAGGGACACCTCCCACTAGAGCAGCTCGCCCAAGGCCTCATCCAGCCTGACCTTAAACACCTCCAGGGAGGAAGCATCCACAACCTCCCTGGGCAACCCGTTCCAGTGCCTTACCACCCTCACTGTAAAGAACTTCCTCCTAACATCCAGTCTAAATCTCCCCTCTTCCAGCTTAAACCCATTCCCCCTCGTCCTAACATTACTAGACCGTGTAAATAGTCCCTCCCCAGCTTTCCTGTAGGCTCCCTTCAAATACTGGAAGGCCACTATAAGGTCTCCTCGAAGCCTTCTCCTCTCCAGGCTGAAGAGCCCCAACTCTCTCAGCCTGTCCTCATAGCAGAGGTGCTCCAGCCCTCTGATCATCTTCGTGGCTCTCCTTTGGACCCGCTCCAGCAGTTCCATGTCCTTCTTGTATTGGGGGCTCCAGAACTGCACACAGTACTCCAGGTGGGGTCTGACGAGAGCAGAGTAAAGGGGGAGAATCACCTCCCTTGCCCTGCTGGCCACACTTCTCTTGATGCAGCCCAGCACTCGGTTGGCTGTCTGGGCTGCATGTGCACACTGCCGGCTCATGTTGAGCTTCTCGTCGACCCAGACCCCCAGGTCCTTCTCCTCAGGGCTGCTCTCCAGCCATTCATCACCCAGCCTGTATCTGTGCCTGGGATTGCACCGACCCAGGTGCAGGACCTTGCACTTGGCCTTGCTAAACGTCATGAGGTTGGCCTGGGCCCACCTTATGTGCAAGGTGAGTTGGAAGGATTGGCAAGGGTGGCTAGAAGCAGAATGATTAGTTGAGTTACACAGATCCAAGCAGAATGACAGAAGCCCAGGGAGAAAACACAGACACCGACAGACTCTGACAGACTCCAACAGACTGTCTTCTCTGTGCTTGTATCCTTGGTTTTATATGTCTCAGCAAACCTATGAGTGAAGTAGACATCATCATTGTTTTCTTTTCACAGCCTATTAATCTAATTTCTCTCATTAAAATATTCCAATTAGCTTCAAACCAGCACAATCCACCCTCGTCTCTTTCACTGAAGAGTTTTGCTGAGAACTATCTGTCTAATCTAAACCAATAGTTACAATAATGAATGGCACAAGTTTAGTTTACGCCTTGTTCTGGCTATCTCGGTTGTAGGTGATTCAAAAGCTCAGAAAACGGGAGGGTGATTGAGCCCTGTAACAGTTTGCCCAGAGAGGTGATTGAGGCCCCATCCCTGGAGATATTCAAGGTGAGGCTCGACAGGGCTATGGGCAACCTGATCTTGTTGGGGATGCCCCTGCTCACTGAAGCACTATATGACTTTCAGAAGTCTCCTCCAACCTGGGTGATTCTATGATTCTATAAATCATTCACCCTGATGTTTCAAATTTAGTGTTCTATATACAGACCACTGTAATTTTATTGTATCTTGAAAGCATGCTACCTTCCATAAAGTAGCAGTTTCATTGTGTAAACTACAGAACTGATATTTAACTGCAAATCATGGGCCTTTTTGTTTGTGTGGTTTTGCTGCCTTAGCACATGATTCGTAGCTTTTGGAAGTAGCACACCCATTTAGAAGAGGAGAGTGCATATTAAGTGTGTATGAAGTATAGGGGTTTTCACTTTCTTTTGTAAAATGTGTATAATAAACTAAATTTAATTGGAAACACTGACATTTGAAAAATATGCATTCAATGGATAAAACCCATAAAATGATTACACAGTTAGTTTTTATAAATGTGCATGCTGTTTAAACAGAGTTCCACTGAAGTATCAATCTGGAAATGTGGAGTGTCAGAGCCATCTGGAAAATCACCCCTGGGTTATACACCCATATTTCTGTACAACACCCTTGCTGTCATTACTGTTGAACATTTTCCATGTCTTAAGATTTAATGTAGAGAGGCTTTTTTAGACTTACTGTGGTGGCACGTAATGAAGCCATTCACACCATCTAAATATCATCTGTCCACACAAAGCAGACAAGGATCTTAAGATCTGGGGGAAACCCTGGGTCCATGGAAACTTCAAGCGGAGTATTTTTAGTGAATTCACTAGAGCCAAGATTGTATGGATCTTTAGATACTTTTAGATGCTTTAACAGAAATTGGAACTGGGGCTGAAGAGCAATATCTAACAGAAATTGGAATTGGAGCTGAAGATCAATATCAGCTGCTGATGTTATTTAGCTGTACAATTTGCAGTAATGATTGTAATTATAGACAAATCTCTCACCCTCCCCTTCCAAATGAGACATGTAGAGAGGAATCCTCAGTCCTTTCAGAAACATATGAAATAAAAACGATCAGCATAGTCAGAAGGGCAGTCCCAGTTTTCACTAACTCTTTAACTGCAGTTAGCTGAGCCAGCTTAAAAGACTGCTTCACCAGATACCTAATGGTATAGCTGTCTGATATCCTCCCATGTCAATGGTGGGGAAAGGCAATGTAGGTAGAGCATCTTTTCAGTTTAGTAGTTTCAAAATATGAAAAAGGTCTTTTGAGGCCACAAGGGCAACTGTTGGCTTCCTGAGATTTGCACTGATTAGATCTGTCCTGGACTAAGGCCAGAAGGTGAGAGGATGAGGAAAGATGAAAATCTGACTTCACATCTCTATCTGTCCTGAACCTCTGTATAGCTCAGCTGAACCAATAGAATCTAGCAGTGTGCCTATACAGGAGATTTGTGTTAGATACACCTTTTTGATTTGGAATTTTTAAAATTACTTTAAAATGCATTTGTAAAAGGAGAAGAATCCCCATTTGAAAAAGAGGAAAATAAGTATGAAGATATTCTGTACAATCAATCAGTAACTGTTCTGCATTTTTCTTCATTTGTTCTAACAACTATGACAGCACTCAATCAAAGCAATCATGTAGGCAGTACAAGTGTGTGACACAGCTACGGAAAATAATAGTTTAAGCTGAACAAATTAATCTCTCTTGTGATAGTTCAAGATTTATCTATAAATTGTGTGTCTGCAGTTTCAAAACTTCTAAAAGCTATCTGAAATGGTACTAAAAAATCCTCTGAGTTCAGGCAAATCTCTGATTTAGACAGGTTTAGCTATCACTGCCATCACCAACTCATCTATAAATAAATCCACTTTCACAGTGTAAGCATACTGTAATTTGCCCATTGCCTCCTCAGAAGTGCAGGACTATCATCTGCTGTTAAACAAGCCCAGCCAGACCAAAGCCACAATGAACCTAGCCTAACATGCCAAGCCTATCCCTTGTTGTTAGCTTTGATAGTTGCTGCTATCATTTGATAGTTCACTTGTAGCCAGTCCAAGTTGGCAGTGTCAGCCCAAGCTGATTGGAGCTGCAGACATTTTTGCTGACTGGAGTCATGCTATCTTTGCCAGTTTGCTGGAATAGACACAGACACTGATTGGGTCATGCTGAAAACATTCCTGTCCTATGAAGCAAGTCTGTTTGTATTTTAGGTTTGCCAGGACTAATGAATTAAAAATCTTGGGCTCGCCACAGTTTGCTGCTTAATAATGCCCGTGACAGAAGGATTTTTTCCTCCCTGAAGCATGACAGCATCATAATCCTTTGTCACTGGCAAGGAGAGGAAGGGAAAGCAGAATTGTGGAGAAAAGCGGAAACGGGTGATCTTTTCGGACAGCAAAGCCTATGGGAAGTGCAGGTAGCAGCATGTTGCTCTGACAGCTGTCTCAGCTTCTCAGACCGTGTCAGTTTGTTGCTATGCAGCAGGTGCAGCCTTTTCTTTTATTGAAGCTTTACTCCATAAAGGCAACGACAAGCCAAGGCAGTGGCTGGCCCTGGATTATACAAGTGCAGACACTCCGCTAAGTGAGGTAAGGCAACAGGTGTGAAAACTGAACTAAACTGATAGAGCTATAACAGCACTTAATCGGAGTTTGCTGCAGATTTTTCTTTAATGGAGAACCAGCACCCACTTCTGTGCACAATTGTTCCGAAGGAGGGAACTGCTCGTTAAATCTGTTAAATTCCAGGTTGCCCACTCATCTCTGTCTGCAGAGACATTGTTCTTCATGAGTGGAGAAAGCAGGTGGGGAATTGGGGCAGTTGGTCTCTGTGTTTCCTGTATCACCTCGTTTGTACACAGGCTTCTTCCATACCTCTCTGCTCTCTGTGATTGCTGTTCTTTGGTTTTTTTTGGCGAAGAGCTCGAGGATTCCACACAAGAAAGAGTGAAGGGATAAATGTAATATAAAAAAAAAAAATGGATAGCAAGGTAATTGCTTTTTGTGAACTGGAATAAAATGAAAACACTCATCATTGCTTATTGAAGAGATACTGATTTTTGCCCTCGCATAGTAGGTGGTTAAAAGAGGTAATTTAAACATTGCAGATCACAGAGTATGTGACTGGGATAAGACAATGAATTTACTCCTGGCAACATTGCTAGGGCAATTTTAAAACCTCTAGCAGAATGCATCATTTTAATTTCTTAGGCTATCATATGAAACATTAAGTATGCTCTTATGTGGAACACCACTTAGATAGTAAACAGATGTCAGGGGAATGTGTACTACCAACACAGAATGATGAACAGCCTTGTTTCAAGGATGTGACTGTCACTTAAAATCTTTTTGCAGATCAGTAATTACTTTTTTGTTTGTGTTTTTTTTTTTAAACAATGAGATGTTTTAGATGTGTCTTATAAAGTGAGGCTTCGGGGAGGGGAGGCAGAAAGAGATCAATAATGCTTAGAAGGTAAAAGTTATTTTGCAGAATGCAATGCACTTCAAAGTAGAATATTTCAGTTGACTCCAGGGGAGTCTTTTCCTGAGTCCAAAAACACACTGCAGCAGTTTAGTTGACTTTTCTTTGTCTCTGTCCAATAGATAAGATTTGAGGGTTTGGTATATTTTGATTATTAGCAATCAGGAATAAAGAACAATCATTAATATTCCTTACATATTAGTTGAAAGAGGTAATCCCAGCTCCAAGTCAATTTTATTCAAAGTAATTGTTTTAGAATATTGTTATTGTTTTAAGGTAAGATTATGCACTTCAAATAACATTTTTAAATGTATCATTGCACAGAGTAACCATATCACCCTGCTAGCTAAATATTAAGACAGATATAACAAATAAAAAGGAAGTGCTGAAATTAATGGGTCAAAAGCAAATTTGACACCGTTCCATTGATTGCAAAGCAGTGATGCCAAGAAAGCGTTTGATTCCCTTGTGCATCACCAAGGAATATTATAGTCCTGAAATATTGTTCTGTTGTATTTTCTGAGACTGACAAATAGTTGAGTGCAAATTAGAATGAGTTGTTGGTACTTCCATGCAATACAATAGCTACTTTACTGAAAAACTGCTGGACTGTTGGCTGTTGTTTTCACTAGCTAAATGTGTTGTCTGTTGATATGTGGTACAATTTGTAATGTATTCATTTGATTTTTCTGAAGAATTTGCTTTC
This sequence comes from Tricholaema leucomelas, assembly GCA_013400475.1. NCBI lineage: Eukaryota > Metazoa > Chordata > Aves > Piciformes > Lybiidae > Tricholaema lacrymosa > Tricholaema leucomelas. The sequence continues at coordinate 980,638 of WAAF01003250.1, read as the reverse complement.
TAATTGACTGAGGGGTTTTTATGGTAACCTAAAAGCTCCTTTCATAATTGTCCACATAGTTGGTATGACTACAATGCACTCTGGATAGCATAGTCTTCAGTCCTAAAATAACTTCTTTATGGGCAGATCCTTTGCATGCATAAAGTAAGATTGACTTCACGTTCTCTAGTACATAGAACAAATCAGAAGATAAATATCTGTGAATTTTAGCAGCTTTGTGTTTGGTATACAGGGCAGATTAAGTTTGCATTCAGCTATTTAATAGAATTTAACCAAAATTGTTCATTCAGAAGCTTAACTAGACATAACTAGACTTCTGACTTTGCTGTGTTGAGAGATGCTGCAGTTATACCATTACAGATTAGTAATTAGATTAGCTAATTCTTTTGCCGCTCAATGATTCTTTAGTGCACTGCTTGAAGTGAACGTAGCTGTTTTCTTAATGGACAGGGTTTCATCTCAGAAAAAAAAGCTTTTTGGAGTGAGTAGTCTCAGAAGAAAGACCGAGGACTGAATAAAGTCCCCACCTGGGAGTCAAACCCATGCAGATAGACCTCTACATCTGCACAGAGTTCCACTGAAGAATCACCACCAAGGTTTGGAGACCCACTAGCTTTCTGACCATTAAATGTGTGGCTATCAGGCATAGTTTGACTGGGGGAGTATGGGTGGAAGGTAGGAGGATGGATGCCTCCTCATTGACACCATGTGGAGTGGTGTGCACGTTTCCAATCACGTGACAAGCTTGGGGTCATGTTACTCTCAACTCTCCACCCCTTCTTCCTTCTTCACCTTCAGAACCAGGCAGCATTGCCACGAGTCAAGGCTTGCTGAAGGGGCAATGGCGGGGAGCAAGCAGGTGAGGAGAGGGGAAGCTTCCTTTGCCATCATTCTTTCTAATATGTAAATAGCAAAAGAATGTTCCTGCACTGAATTTCACTTAAATCCTTCATAAATGGAAAAGTGAAATGATGCTCCCTTGACTTTGATTCTAAGCATTGCTTAGCTAGAATGAGAAAGGTAGCTGTGAATGCATGAAGAGCATTAAAACAAATGTTGAATGGTATCACGTGCTCTGTATTATATATGTTATTTATATAATTGCAGCTGGAACAAACAAGTAAAAGCATTGACTCAAGTGCCCACATGATCACCACTGCCAGGGTACCTGCTGATAAACCAGTGCGAATTGCCTTCAGCCTGAATGACTCCTCAGGTACAGTTAAATTTATGGAGTGATCCACAATGAAATAATTGCTTTTAAATTTTATGTGTTCTTAACAGTGTTTACAATATCAAATGAAGTCCAGTGTTACGTGTGGATTTCTTTTTCCTGAGTGATAGCATGTGATTGATTTTCACGCCTGATAACTTTTAGTGTTTCCATTAGGAATCTCCTTAAATTGTCAGTTTGGTGAGTTTAGTTTAGATTTTAACTTTCTTACAGTGGTTTGTGAAATATACTTAGGCCTATAATTAACTAATGAATTTACCTGCATATACAATATGTCTAACTTTAAGGAATTTAAAAATAATAGAAGTAAAAGGACATTTTGTGCTGAGGATGAAGCTAGAGCAGAAAGAGACTTTCCCTTTAGCATGAAGGTTGAAAAATATCTCATGTGCCCAGCCTGGTGAAAGGTTTCAGGAAATGGGTGGCCCACATGGCATGTTCCCGGAGAAAGCAGCAAAAATTTCATTGATGTTTGTCTTGTCAATTCATGCTGACTGAGCATCAATTTCTTCAAACATACCACGTACATACATGGTCTTTGGAAAAGATTGATATAATTAGTTTGCACATTAAATATTATTAAGATCCAGAGACCTGTTGCCAAGCAGTAAAAGTCAGAATGAAATAAAGTAAATCAGCAGCTGGAAAGCATCCTAAAAAAAGTTGGCTATGCTGTTGCTAAAGGTGAATGCCTGAAGTCAGGGCTAAGATGTGTATATGGCAGGAAATAAAAGGATCTCTGAAAATGATAGCTCAAACTCACTGCTGATGGGTGCTTTATGGGATGTTATGCATTGTAGGATAATGTGAAGCAGATTCCCGAGCTTTCTGTGAACAAAAGTCTCAGCTTGAGTATGATTTTCTCATTTAAAACATATTTTAGAATATACATTATCTTTTCCAGGTAATTTTTGTGTGATACCGTATTGCAGCTACAAGCCTGAAATGGAATCTCATTCCCTAAGAAGGGAATTTAAAACCAAACATCTTTATATATTATTGCACATAACTTTCAGCTCACAAAGATGAGTGTCAATGAAAGATTGAGATAAGGAATGTAAAGAAGCACACGTGGCCATCTGTATGCCCTTTTTCATAAATTAATCTAGTAATTACATTCTTATGAAAGAAAGTAAAAAGGAATCATTCTCATCTCTCAAGATATAGTAGCATGGTAATTTTTTTACAGGAATTATGGCAAAAATGGGTCTTGAAGACAGACTTAAAAGACACAAATTACTGAAAAAAAAACCACAACCTCGTGTGAGACACTGAAAACAAATCAGGAAAAGCTGAGACCATGGGAAAATCAAAGAGGGTAGAGTGGTTTGTGATAAGAGAAGGCAGTAGGAAATGACAAGGTTGTGAATAGCTTGGAAGAAGGGGACATGAAAGGCAGGAAGCCTAGCTTCCTTAACATTGCATCATATTTTATTTTTACTTTTCTATCCTGCTAATAATTCCAGCCTCTCTCTTACTACTAGAGAAATAAACTTAATTACATGAAAGTAATATTTTTCTGATATATATTTTGTTAATCTTTTCCAGACTTTTTAATCCCTTATTGCCCATAGATAAGTCTTCCTGCAGTATGCACTCCAGAATCTCTTTGAGTACTGGTAAAACTAAATAGTTGCTTGTAAAGTGAGTGCCATTTTCTCCTCTGCATCGTATCCCCTTGGGAGCTACCCAAGAGGTGTAAACCAACATTCTGTTTTACTGCATCATGAGGATTCTGCTCTTCTTAGTGGTAATTCTAAATGTGGTTATTATATTTGGTATATTTAAAGAAAGCAAATGAAATGAACTTCTATCAGGTCTGAAAATGTTGATCTAACCATAGTTGAATCAAGAAACTACAAATAAGTATTTAACACTTCTTTTTTTAGGATGAGCTGCCAATATATTTAACAGGTAGACCTTCAAGTATTCCATATTTGTTTTTTTTTTTCCTCTCCCCCTCTTTTTTAGCATTTATTTAATGTTTTTTCTTCTTAATAAGGGTATTTGTTTTCAGTTCAAACAGGAGTTGCCTGCTTTAAGTGTGATAGTAAAGCATCAGGTGAGGCTTACATTGGAGATTAGGAAAAATTCCTGCAAGAACAGTCAGGCTCTGGAACAGGCTGCCCAGGGAGGTGCTGAAGTCACCATCACTGAAGGTGTTCAAGAAACATGTGGACATGGCACTTGGGAACATGGTTAAATGGCCATGGTGGTCTTAGTTTGACAGTTGGACTTGATGATCTTGGAGTTCTTTTCCAACTGAAACAATGTTATGTACTGCTGCAGCATATACAAAAAGTTCTTTGCTTGGGCCAAGTAGTGAAGCATTCTGTTTGACTTAAGTTTTTCCTTACACTCTATGTCATTGGAAAGGGACAGTGACAGATTTCACCAAGAAAGGCTGCATTCTCCTTCTGGGAGCTGTACAAATGCTTACTAGGAGGAACTGGCAGCATAACTAGATATAAAAAGGGGAAATGGAATGTTTCTTCTGGGTGGTGATTATCTCACTGGCTAGGATTGCAACCAAGCACTGGGTGTGAAGAGCAGCAAAACTGGTCCCAGCTCATGAGAAGAGATTACTTGGTGTTAACTGAACTACAAAACCAGAGCTGCCTTATCTTAAGTGTACAAGAAATTATTTAATCATTCATCAGTCAGCACTTGATGACTGAAATCTTGGCCAGCTTTGACAGTATTTTTAATGTGGAAGCAGGCTAACCAGTTCCTTAGAAGTCTTATCAGTGGGTGCTATATGAGAAGATAGTTTTATTGTGTATCTCTTATTTTTATATATATATACTTATGCCTGACTCTTTTACTCAAATTCACTAAGCTGGCATAAAACATGGGTTTCTCTTAGTGTCTGCACACTACATTGCACCATTTTGAATTAAGGTACCACATTAAGTTGATTAATTAAAAACATTGTTTTAGCCTATCTTATATCACTTGGAAACTAATGCAAGTTAAATTAAATATGGTGTTCCAAAATTTAAGTAAGTGTTCTCAAATAGAAAGTACATTGTAGTTTATCAACATCCATTTGATTAAACCAATGAAATTCAATATACCCTAATTTATATCACTAACTCTTATTTACTGAACATGTTAAGACAGAATTATAACAGCAACTTTCTTAAATTTAGACAAGTGGATTTGTTTTGTGTAATAGTTCTAAGGGAAGCTTTACAGGTAAGCATCTCTTCACCTTCCCTCCCAGAGTAAAAGCTTGAATCTAGCCAAAAAGTTCTGGTAGGGTTATGTTGTGGTGAATGACTGGTTTTGAAATTGCTAGTAACTTTGGATTGAAATTAGCCTAGGTCTGGTCGCACTCTTAAGAATAATCACTAATAACAAAAGCAATACATCTTCCAACAAAACTGGTGGTGGAACAGTGCACTATTTCTGTAAGCATAGCAGATGACTTAGTCTGCTTCTCTGTAAGCCTTTTTTAATTATAATAACTGTAAAGAAATTTTTGCTTTTATAGTTCATCATGCAAGACTGTTTGGCAATGATTGCTTCTTCAATAGCAACCTTTAGATCTCTTTTCTATCCTCATTTTGGTTGTAGCTGGCCACAGAGGCTTTCCAGGAGATAATATATCACTCGAAAATCAGTAGGGATTGCTAAAATGTGTGGCTAAAATTTACAGAGCTAGTTTCCTAAAACTACTCTCCACCTTCAAGTAAGTGTCTTGATCTTAGGGAAATCAGACAGGAGTTTAGGTGCAATACCCTCAAAGCAATAGTGGCTGTGTATCAACAGAGGATGCTTTAGGCTTAGGTGTAGGTATATAGAATTTTGCACTTACCCCTTCTGTTATGGACCATTTCTATTTTTGGGAGGCCCACAACTCTTATTATTGAGCAAGCCTTCATAGCCTATTCCTGGGTCAGGCTGTGACCATTCCCCACTATTTTACGAGTGAGGTAACTGTGAGGTTGTGTAAGGTCATGTCAGGCAGGGCTGTGAATAGAAGCCCGGGAGCTTCATACAGCAGTGCCAAGTCGCAGTCACTTAGCCACACAGCCTTCCAGGATGAACTTGATGAGTCTGTACGTCTCTGTTGGTAAGCAGGGCTAGGACTTCTGGATCCAACTGCCCTCCTAGGGCCAAGACTGGACCCCAATACGCAGCTTGCCAGTATTGTCCTGCTGCAAATCACAGTGCTTGCAGTTGAGTTTGAGCACTTTCCTGTGTGAGGGCCGATCCACTTACAGGATAACAGCCTACTTATGTTACCAATTTAATTCTTTAATTTAAGAGGAAGAGATCTGAATACACTTACCCACTCATGTAAGAGGAAAAAATAGCACATGATTGTATAATTAAAGACTGGATCATAACTCATATAATTAAGTCATATATTAAAATAAAAATAACTCATATAATTAGACTGGATCATAACTCAAGGAAGCAGAGCTGTGATTGGCATTTCCTAAATTCTGAGTGCTTGATTTAGTGACCTTAGTGTGCTTTGAACACATTTAAATTTTTGTATTCTATTTCTGTCCTTGTGAAGCTCCTAGATGAACTGTAATTTGTGAGTTTATATTACAGTTAAATCAGATGTTGTTCCTAAAGTATTTGTCCATTAATTATTGCTCACAGTTCAGCTAAATGGAGCAGCCATATACGAAGAAACTTCATCATACTAGATATTGTGTCAGTCAGAGAGTGAAGTGTAAGAAACTTCACTCATTCATCTACATGTGGAGGTCTGGGCTATTGGAATCTTCAGATGCCCAGAACATGATTAAATAAATGAAGGTTTCAGAAAGCATGATTCATTCTCAAATGTGCCATATTGGCATATAGCAGAGACTGAATACATCAGGACATCACTGATAAGTTGCACGCCTTTTGTATGAAGAAAACTAGTCTTGATACAGTCCAGCCTTCTAAACCAGATGGCTTGGATCTCTGTGCCACATATTAGAAGACCCTCTCATATTTGTATTAGTAGGTGCTACCAGCAGAGATACAAGAGCTCACCTGGGCAGTGAAGGTTAAGCAGGATAGCCTTGCTGTCCTTACACAAAGGTGCTCATCATGCCATTTCAGCATAAAGATGCCTTGACTGGGCACCGTGCTTAGAGTGCTTGGGTTTTTTTGTTGTTAGTTTTGCTGTAAGAATGGTCAGAGGGGCAATTTGTCTCAGCTCAACTGATAGAAAGCACATGGAGGAAGTGATTTCCCCAGAGAGCTTCCCTTGGATGCTCTTTGTTTTCATCAACAAGCAAAGGAAGTGTACGAACCTGATGAAACAAACATAGAAGACAAGCTATTCCACACACCGAGTCTTTGGTTAAAAAGCTGTCAATTACATGTTCATCTTGTAATCAGGGTACATGTCTTTACCTTTAGTGCACTTTTAAATATGGACCTTCAATATTATTTTTGGAATCTATGAGAAATCAAGTAGTGGTACTCATTGAGAAATCATGCTGTGGATACTTGTCCTGAATTAACACAGGTCACTCTCACAGCCCTCCCTCCTTTCCCCATAGATGGGAGGGAATGTGACACAAAAAACCTGCTCTAAGTTGAGATGAATAATATAACGAGATAACACAATGCGTAATTACCTCAACCTATTTGCAGAAAAAAAGGTGCAGCAAAATGCAGAAGCAGTAGCAGAAGCCAGCGACCCTCCCATCTTATAACCTGCAGCCCACCCAGCAGAAAAAAAAAAACACAACAAAATCCAGAAACCAGGAGCAGCAACCAGAATGGGAAGCCTCTCATGTTACAACCTGAACTTCAAGCCTCATGGTGCTTTGTTCCCGCCATCACTTTTCATTTTGAAGCTGGCATGACAGCAGCATGGTAGCAGGCTCAACTCAACCCATGACAACACTTTAACTTAGGTGGCTGTGATGAAGTCCCTAGTCTGATTCTTTGGCATCACAACGTAGTGCTATTGGGTTTGCTGGGATGGCTGTAACACTCAAGCGTATGTTTTTCCTACTTTCTTGTTTTCTTCTGATCAGAATCTCAGCTCATTTTCAGGTATAGCAAGTTGTAGGCTTTAAGTTTTGTATTTTTAATTTTTTAAAATATGTTTTCAACAACCAGTTTGGATTATAAATCCTGTTTCTTTACAAGTGACAGGTAAGGGAGCAGTAAAAGAGTGACCACAGTGGTGAGATACTATTTGTTTATGTTGAAGAATCAGACTAATTATTTTCATGGTTTTGTGGTACAGAAAAGCCACTAACTTTATTATACAGGTGGTCTTTGATTATATCAGTGTTTCCTTATAACAATCTAGGCACTCATTAAATATTGATAATATTTTGAGAAAAGGAGGGAAAGAGATATTTCCAAATTCTGTTGCCTAGTTAAGGAGATCTAGGATAAAAAAGAACAAATGCAGGCAGATGAGATAGTGACAAGTTTTGTACTGCTGAATATTTTCTGTGACATGTAAGGTATTTTCAGTGGTTTTGGTCTTCAGAGTAGTAGTTTTTCAAAGATAGAAGAAAATATGATTTCGTCTGATCTCCCACATAAGTGTTCAACCCAGTATTCAAGCTCATATGGGAAATAGTGTTTCTTTTGGAAGAAAATGCAAGAGTTTATATCTTTCTCCTTGGCTTTCTAGAAATATCCTCAAAAAAAAGACAAGTTCTATGAGGGAAACGATTGCTGTCATTTGCTTTCTCCTTGTGTGAAATCTAAACATGTTTAGATTTTACCACTTGGTTTCTGTTGTTATTGTTGTGGCTGTTCTGTGACAGTGGAATGAAGACTAACCTTATGCATTAATTTATTTCACTGGAACCTGTAGGGAAAGTTTTGGGGGTTGGGTTTTTTGGTTGGCTGGTTGGGTTTTTTTTTTGTATGTGTGTGTGTGTGGGGGGGTTTGTTTGTTTGTGGGGGTTTTGTTTGCTTTTTTTGTGGAAAACAAGTTAGGTGTGAGGATGTCTGTTGATTTTTGTAAACCAATTACTTCAATTGAGCCTAACAGAATTAGGAACTCAGAAAAATTTAAAGCTGCTGAAGTCCACAACTTCTCTCTATGATGTTCTGCACATCAGATGATGATTTAAATCTTAAACCAGCACAACTAAAAAAACCCTAGCAGCTGTTCATTAGATGCTAGGGCAGGCCCATTATAAAATGTACTATGGTATGTCATAATGGTTCAGATACCAATATGTTCTATTTTTAGTACCATTGACTCAGTCACTTGAGTTCAAAAAATAAGCAGGGAACATCTGTTTATTGAAGGATTTCCTCTATAGTATTTTCTCTCTATATTCTATCCTTTTAAAAGTATTTCTGAACTTTTTTTTTTAAACTGATTGTTTTCTGAATATTCTGACACTGCATTAACTTTGTGGGGTTGTTTTTTTTTTTTTGTTGGGGTTTTTTTTGTTGTTGTTGTTGTTGTTTTTTTTAATATCCACTGCAGTAAGAAACTATTTATTGGCTGATGTTTCTTTAAAAGTCATGGGGTTGCTTTTGCTTTGTTTTTCTTCAGTTAAAGATGTTCAGGGTCCTTCCTTAAAGCTACTCTACTGAAGATTGTACCGCTGGAATTGTCAAAACAAATAGCAGCTTAACTGCTGTCCACCATTTTGGCCCAATATCTCTGTCAGAATATTTAACAGCTATTCAGCCAAATATTTGTAGAGCAGCTGTACCCCTAGTCAGACTGAGTCCTATTTCATTCTTCCTTTTAGCCTTGCCATATGATTCATCTTTCTTCTTTTAGAATATTGGTCTATTTTTAAATATCGCAGAAGAAAGCAACAGCAAATTAAAGGTAAACATTTGCATATCGGTGCGATATAATTCTGTACAATTAAAGTAATCCAAGGATTTTCAAGAATTGGCATGTTTAGGTCATAGTGTGAAGAATTAAATTCGGCAGGAGAGTGGGTATGACCTTTTTGATTATACTATCAAGACCCCTACCTCATGAAAATACAGAACTTCACTTTGTTTCCTGAGGAAGTTCAAAAGCTTTTGGTTTTGCCCTCTGTGTCACAGCATTAATTTTTTTCTTCTCTGAGTATCACTTCCTAGAGGTGCCCATTTCTAACTAAATCAGTTAAACACTACAGCTGTATGTTAGCCAGTATGTTTCTTCTTCATAGGATAAAGTGACTTACTTTAGTTTTCCCCCCAACCTACTTTGCTGTATGACCACTGAGGACAGGATAAAAAGATAACCAATATTTGAGAGATAATTAAATTGTAGTCTATACTCTTTAAGAATATCCAGAATCAGCTTTGAAAAACGGCTCTTTTAATCTTCTTGGAATTTTGTTGTAGTGTACAAGTCTGCCAGCACAGAGCAGGTTGCAGGCTCTGACCTCGGTTAGCAGTTTTCTCCTACAAGAACCATCCTTGCTTAATTCTGACACATTACAAACAACTGGCTCTGTAAGAGAGCTTATAGTAACTTTCTGTTCGCCTCCTGTAACCTGTAGTAAGATGCATAAACAGTCACCACAACCCAGTACAAAACCAATGGTGTGAAAGTCACTGAGAAAGAAATATTGCAGTGGCTAGCTGTGACACTACCAAGTATGATTCATGTTTTTGACCTCAGTCCAGCTACTAGTGGGCAGGTGTCCACACCACAACACTGACGTAACTGGCACAGTCTGTCCCACCTTTGCTGGCAGCCTGTACTAAAAATAAATAAATAAATAACAACACAGTTTGGCTTCTTGTCATGAACGAACTAGCTCTAGTTCCTAAAGTTTGTTATCTACAGGTTAAAGACATCTCCTTGCAGAAGGGCAAAACTTGTGGTAACTTACCCGTTTTAATGTCTGTGTAGATAACGGTCTTCTCGTGCCACAGTTGCCAGGCTGACTTGTGTGTACTTGTGATTGCATTTATGTGGTGGGAGAAAAGATTTCTATTATTGTGCTTCAGCCCTGGTAAGTAATTGTATTGTGATGGGAAAGATCTCTTTCTCTTCATTCAAATATGAACTCTTTGGTAGTAAGGCTGCTGCCCTTGGAAGGTTCTTTACTTCACAGGTTCCACTGTGCTAACTGGCTGTTTTATTTTTTAATCACTGCAATATAAAATAGGCTTCCCATCTCTTCAGCAATTCTCTTATTGCCAACCCACTAGTATTTTCGAGGAGACTATTAGGGTATCTCAAGTGCAGAATGATAAGCAGTTGCAGAGGTGTTGGCAGGATCCTGAGATTGTGAATATGTGCAATGCAGAACTACATTAAGCAGATTATTTGAAATGCCCTTTTTGGTAGACATTGTATTTTAACATCATGTTTACCTTTTAGATGATGCTTCTTCTGAAAACTTTCCTTTGGCATTTCCCGAACTAGATCAGCAGCTGCAGGTAAATGTTTTTTGTTTGTTTGTTTGTATGTCCTACATCACATTCACTATATTTTCTATGAAAAAAAAAAAACAAACCCTCTGGTTGTTATACTAAGGTCAAAGTTTTCAGTGGTGCTTCTGTAATCTATTACATTTAATAAGACTGTGTATTTCCATAGGGAAAAAAAACATGGCCATTTCAGAATTTGCAGAAAAATTGATTTCACATGTTTAATCCAATTGCAGTCTGGTCCAATTTGTCAGCATAGCAAAATGGGACCCTGATATACTGAACAATCAGATAAATGGCAGTTGATGGCAACTCCATGGTGCACCAGGCACAGAGCCAATTCTGTATGCAGGGATTATTTCCCTTTCCTCCGTGGCAGTTCTGAAGTGTTTGTTGGCTTTTGTAAACTACTTCAGATCATCTGTTTCCCAGGAGCATTTAGACTTCCTCTGATATTTCAATATGAAGGCAGTTGTTTCCTGAGTGTAAATTGAGAAAGGCATTAGCAGACCGTGTTGTCCAATGATGTCATCCTTCCTGTCCCCATCAACTAGAGAGACAACACTGGAAGACTGCTGACTTAAAGGAATAAGTTTTCTTTCCTGCTGCGCTCATCTAAAGGGTGACTGAGGATGACAGGGACTCTTCTTGCTCTGTGCCTTTAATCCTGAGAGCAGAGGCAGGTTCCTTAGGATTAACTAGGAAAGATTAAAAGAATTAATAGAAATCTAAGATTTGGGATGAAAGGAACAGGGCAGTATGTTGGTCTCTTCACTGATATTCCAGTACAACAAAAATGACTGATATTTTTTTTCTCTCAGAAAAATTAAATTTGAGAAAAGCAATATTGTTTCATGGCTAAAATACTAAACTGAAAATCAAGAATCTGCATTCTGTTTCAAATTCTGGCAGCGATCACACTGTGTGTCAGTGATCACACTGGAAGAATTACTTCATCCATCTGAAAAAAATCCGTGTCTGAAAAGAGATTCGTAATTTTGACCTTTTCTGTTAAAGAGCATTAAGATCAGTGGGTGAAAACTGCTAGTATGATTAGCATTACTGTTGTTGGTATATATACACTAAGTTGCTAATGTCAGGTGTCAAGTGATGATTTTTTAATTAGGTCTTTTATGACCCATTTCTGAATACAGAATGTACTCTAAACATGTAACTTCATGACAGGCTGAAATGGCTCCTCTGGAAGCATTCAAGTCTGATGGATAAATAGTAGCCCTCCAATAGAAATTTAAGAATGTGCTAGAGCAATTCCACTAAGTACACCCTCTTGGGCTGTTAAGTACCTGACATTTTTTCCAAAAGACCCTTCCTGTACTCTCAGGATCTCAATGTGATAAATTCAAAGAACCAATCGAGAGCTTTGATTCAGTTAATGTTATTTTTATCATCCTTCAGAAACTTTTTTGGGTAATATTGAGGTAGTTGATAACTTGTAAGGATTATCTGGCTGACTCAGCCACTTGACAGTGTAATCTTAGTGGTAGTGCCTCAGCCTTTAGCCTTTCAATCTTGTGTGCATTTTTATTTTTACATGTCTTTACATTCGACCAGAGGCAGTTGAGTATGAGGTGATGCAGATGTAATTGTGCATTTAGTTTTACCAACGAACATTTGTATTTCCTTGCTCTTGTCAGTCCAGATCACAGTGTAAAGTTATAATCAATTAATGTAATTACATGGTTTATACTACTATAACATTTCAAAGAAGCAATAACTGTATCAGAGTTATAATTCACCTATTTTCATTTTCTTTTTGATTCCTTTTCTAAATTGCTATAATCCAAACTGCTAAGGGTGTGTCAGCCCTGTATAGCGTGTGTTTGCAATTTATATCAACAGAACCTTAGCAGCTCTGAACCAGGTGACTGCTGTATTACAGTAACAAAGTACAATATAGGCTTCACCAGGACCTTCAGAAGTACTGAATGGTGGTGTCTTTCGTTGTTTTCTCTATCCCAGTTAGCTAATACAAAGACTCTCACATTAAGTATCATGTAAACAAACCCTATACTCAACTCTCATAGCAGCTTGAAATGCTTGAGTTCATAAGAATGGTGGGACATATTTTAGTAATAAAAATATCACTTCTAGACCCACAAGATTTTCATCACTAAGCCATAAACACAGTCAAAAGCATTTGTATTTTGTTTAGAGAAGCAAACTATAAATGCAAGGTAGGCACTTAAAAGAAAAAACAACTTTTTAGGTTTCAAACATACAAAGAAACACTATTAGCTGATCTTCAGGTTGGATTTTGAAATCTATGTAAGTTCACAGAGTGACTTGGAAAATCAAAGCCTTAGAATTTTATGTATGCAAGCAACAGATCACAAATTGAGTACCAAGCAATTTGCACCTCTCTTTTAGGCTTCAAGCCCTTGTCTTTCTATATGAGGCCCTGGCAGACAATTGGCTGTTTAAGCAGATTTACCAAGTGTTCCAAATTTTCCTGTCATAATCCTACCATACCTATTCCCTTGGCACTGATGTTCAATGGCAGGGCAAAGTTCAAAGCAGCCTCTCCCTAACAGGATAATAAACCCTGCTGTCCAAGCACCAGCTTTACAGAAGTAGAGGCAGGATTGTCTGGAAAAAAGGTACTTCCAGGAGACCAATTGGAAATAGCTAATAATCTGTAAGGGCTTACTAAAGGACAATCCTAGTTGAATGTTAGAGCTTCTTTCTTAAGTCTAAAAATGAGCAGTCTAGTGTTCTGGTCCACTAGCTAGATTTAGACAAAAAATATTGTCTTTTCCAATTGCCTTTTTGAATGTTAAATTCATTTCTGCTTCTCTGAGAGGAAGAAGTCCCAAAAAGCAATTTGTATGAAAATCATATAAGGTCTCTAATTTTAAAGTTTTACTTTTTGTTTTGTTTTGTTTTAATTATTATTATTTATTTTTACTTAAAAAAAAAAAATAATGTATGGGCAAGCAGACACAGAAGCCTTACATATAAGAACAGAGCAGTTTAAGCTAAATGCAGGAAAAGTTTGTCCTTTTTTGCAGCTTCAATATTGAAAAAAACCTATAAAGAAGTTCCTGATATGCTACCAGTGAAACAAAGCTCATATTGATAAACTTTTTGCTTTCAGTTCCGTTAGTTTGCAGTATTGGAAGTTTCCCTCCTGCCCTTGTGTGTGTGGCATGGTGGGTAGTGCAGTAAGGGTAGGCTTGCTACATCTGTCAGTTTGCTATTGGAGAATGTTAACCTCTTTGCCTTCTGTAAAAGTTGGACAGGACTTTGGAAGGAGCTTCCTTGATTAGCTGCATAGTGGGTGGTGGCTACTCTGACAGACATGCATCTGCAGGTTATCTGCTGTATTTAGACGCCTACATCAGCATCCAAGGCCTTCTTGTTTAGGACACTGAATATAGAAGAAGATATCTAGTGTTAACTACCTGCATTACTATGCCCTTTGAGCTGTCTATCCTCTTCCAGCATTTCCTGTGACTTGCTCAGTTCATCTCACTCTTCTCCATTGAAGTCTGGGAGTTTAATCCTAAAGAGGGAAGAACACAAGTCAGATATGGATGCACTGGGCAATCCATAATATTTTATCATCCCTTATCATGAAATCTTGAGCTTGAGAGAGGCATTTATGTCTTATTTTGTATTACAAATCTGTTGGGATCAATGGAGTTAGATGACCATAAAATTGCTGCAACAGAGAAAAGGCTCTAACCATTCATAGTATCAGTTTAAGTCAAGGAGTAGTTTCTCATGGTTTAGTGGGAAATGTCTATACAAAAGAAGCAACGAAAATATTATGAAAGGAACAGTTATGTGCAGAACAGTTAGCAGAAACCTTGTTTACTCTGAAACTTTAATAATGGAACTATTGCTTCTACTGAATGCAAAGGCTCTTATTAGACACATGCAAATCATTTTAGAAAGCTTAAAAGTGTACTGTGTTTTTAAAGCCTATGCTGTATGTTTTAAATATGTATTAATTGCAAGAGAATTCCTAGAGTACTGTGGAACTCTATAATTAGATTTGATTGCCTATGAACTTGATAAGTCTCCTGTAATGCTACTGTGATAATTATGATCTTGAATTACATAAGACATGGATGTTTGCAAAGTCAGAACAGCATACTAAGGTTAGAAAATAATAGAAAATCATTCAAGAAAGAGAGCAAAACTCTCAATTGCTCTCATCCAGTTGACTTGAATTATTCAAAGTAAAGAGAACTGCTTACTTTCATAGCTATGTCCTAGGCTAGATGTTTGAAAATGGTTGAATTGTTCCAGTTGCGCAATCAAAAGTAGCTGCAATTTTTGGTTGGAAGAGCATGGTTTCTTTCATTGTAAAAGAGTACTTAAGGCCATATAATGAATATGGTCCAAATGTAAAATATTGACACTGAATGTTCTGGTTTTCAAGAATAATTTAGCTGAAAGTTAACAAATTTACAGAAGATGAGATACCAGTCATTAACTAGCCTATTGCTGAAGACTTCCAGGTGAGTCTGCATGCCCAGCTGGCAAAACTGTAGCATACAATTGTTTTTAAAGACTTTCTAAGGATAAAAGTTTGATTTTTTTTCACAGTAGAACCAAAAGGTAAATGTAAACAAAAGTGAATTTTAAAAGACTCCATTTTAAACTTTTTGAATGCTTGAGTGACTCTATCTCTACAACTTTTGTGCATATGGAACACTGATAAGATAAACCACACTTTGTCATGTGGGTGGCACAAAAAAGTTACTGAAGAATATCCTCTTGTGTTCCCCAGAAACAATTTTAATTAGAGCAGCTCCTTCAACCTTTCTTAAAAACAAAGAGGATGGTTCAGGCTCTTTCTGTGTCTTCAAGAACTGCCATTGCATATCATCTTCCAACACCTTATACATCTGAGTTCCAAACAAAAATCTGAGTAAGTGGTGGGTATGTCTTGTAAAGATGAGCATACACACATGCAGTTACAGAACAGCCTATAACAAGGTCTCTTAGTGTTTACTTGCTGGATTATGTAGAAGGTTTGTCAGTGTCACAGTGAATTATTCAGCAAAGCACAAGGCAGATTCAGACCTTGTTGAAAATGGGGCACAGTAGGATAGACCACCAGTATGACTAAATGCTGTGAGGTTTATAATAGCTTTGTGAACAAAATCAGAGATGCTGTGTGTGCATATTTTGCCAGCACAGGAAAATGAGGGTGGATGACCCTGAAGCCTGAAATAAGCAGGATTACAGTAGCAACTGTTACCATTAAATATAACTTTCTTTGGCAGAGGTGTTTTTTGCTTATGTAGCAGGTATGTTTTTATACGTATTAATTTATGGATGGGCAAGATAGTAACAAGCTTGGTCTGTTTTAAGGAAGCAAAAATAATACAGAGACTGCAAAATTGCCATCATGTTGTAATTCGTTGCCTGAGGAGTAAACAGCAAACCTTTACCAAAGAAAGTAGTATGCAGACTTCATGGATGAAAAGCACTTTCTGCTGGGAATCACAGTTCTTCTTTGCTGTGGGACTACCAACGGCTTAGCATCTGCAACAGTTCCCATGGCCTGGCCACAGGACAGAAAAAAAGTCATTGCAGGTGGAATGGGAAGCAGAGAAAGACTGCTTGGATAAGCTAAGGAAAATGGAAATTTCATCTAGGATGGCTTGGAGTAATGCAGCTTTATGGAGACATAGGTCTTGGAAAGTGTATGAGAGCCCTCTGAAAATACATCTCACAGGTAAAACAGGTAGCAGAGAGAGCTACCATTCGGAAGATAGTGCTGGCAAATTCAAAGACTATACAAACCTGTCTTCAACAAAACCAAACTAGAAATGGCAAAAATGTTTCTAATCCTTGGTGATTCTCTCAGTCAGTCTTACAGCTGAGACAGGGACTTCAGTTTTTTTAAGATGGAACTGGGCAAGCCTAAGAATTACAGGATTCCTCCCATTCCTATCCAGTTGAATATGGCCTAAACCATTTTTAGTTACTATTATGTTACTATTATGTTACTATTTTATTTTCTGTGGGACTATGTTAATATTGTAAATATTTGCTGGCTACTTGGCACATGTAAGTTTTGCTTCTGTTTCTGCATTTGTTTGTAAGGAGTTTGCTCTGCCATCTTACGAAAATGCTTCTGTTGGTGGGAACAGATCTATTGCTAATTTTCTGCATTCTTTTTATGTCAAGTAGTCTGCTAGACATGGGTAAAATAATTTCTTTGGGCTTTGATGTTGGCTTGCATTCTCTGATGGGCAGCAAAGAACTTACTAGACCTGTATCTCTTCATTTTCTCTTGTGATTGCAGTAGAGGTGTTTGTTAAATATGAATGCATAAGCCTGTTTCATGTCCTCCTGGCCAGAAATTACTCAGAAACATTCATTCAGGTTGGAAAAGACCCTCAGGATCATCAAGTCCAACCAATATCCCTACTCTACAAGATTCACTTCAAACCATATCCCCAAGCACCACATCCAAACAGCCTATAAACACCCCCAGGGTTGGTGATTCAACCACCTCTCTGGACAGCCCATTCCAATGCCTGACCACTCCTGTGGAAAAAAAAACCAAACCCCAAACTATTATCTAGCCTTAACCTACCCTGGTCACAGCTTTAAGCTGCTTTTCTCATGGACATTCTAGGTACTAACTCTAAAATTTATCTTTGAAATGTCAAAATTACAAAAGAGCAAACCCCAGTCATCTAGTCACATTAAAAAGCAAACGAACAACAAACAAAAAATATTAGTAAACTGACTGTATCTTTTATTGCCAGTTTATTTTGAGTGGTAAAATATCAATACATGAAAAAAATGACACTGAAGAGGAAACAATGATAGGAAGGGGTTTAAAAGTCAGCAACTGGTTCTAAGTGGGAATTAGATACTAAGTCTCAGCATGACTAGATAATTTTTAGCTCTCTATATATATCTTTTGAGTGGGAAGCTGGAATATAGAAACTGAATGCTGCTTTAATTTTTAAACTGTTTTAAACCAGCTAGATTTTCAGAAACTGAGCTGGAAGCAAAAGCCAGGGTTTTCTTTCTTTTGAAGTGTCGCCATTTGGGGACTTTCCCTGAGTGCCTTTCAAAATTGTTTTATTGTGACGCATTTGTTGTTTGCTGCTGTCTGGTAGATACCAGAGATGCTACTTTGGCTCACCCTTGCATTCTTGGATTAGAGCATTAAGACTTCTATATTCCGTCTTGTTAAATTTATGCTTATTATTTGGGTGGTCATATGAATGGTGCTATTGTTTATCTACACTGAAATGCAATTAAAAGCCCATTCCTAGGGACCATATTCATCAGGTAATGGACTGCCATTTCTTTGGTTTCCCAAATTCTCCATGTTCACAGGGAATGAAACGATATGCTGTGAAAAAATGCTGCCACAGCATTTTTACATTTAGAAGCATACATTTAGACATCTAGAGCACCACATACGATCTACAAGTACTTGCAAGTTCCATATATGTTACATTTGTGCATTGGGATATGTATGAAGCCAATTCACCTTGCCTCCTGAGTTAAAAAGTATTTTTAGTCTTCATCTCTGAATATATTTAGTAAAAAATTTAATTTCCAGTTTAGCTAAAATAAAGGTTTACAAGTTCATAGAGAAAGCCTGAAGATTTGTGCTTTTGTTTTCCTAACAAGGTCACCAAAAGAATATGATATTACAGAGAAGAGTCAAAGTAGGACAGCAAGAAATAAAACATAATCTTATATTGTGAAAGACAATTGGGATGTGCTTTAATTGGATAGTAAAGGAACTATTTAAAGTGCTTCCTTTCGCTTCAAACAGGTGGCTCAAGCATGCTATTTGCAGTTCATTTGCAGTCAATTGATTCATGGTTAATAATTTAAAAATACTACACTTCCTGAAAGTGTTATAGCCAAAATGTGACAGTCAAGCCTGAAGCCTGAAGCCTGAATGAAGTTACATTCTTTTTAAAGAATGAGAAATGCTGACATTTAAGCAAACTCTGTTTTCAAGATCTTAACTGAAATTTATATGAGTCATCCCAGGATAGAGTAGGTTTCTTTGTTATATTTAGTACCTCTAGTGTGCATTGAAAAATAGTCTAAATCTTGCATCAATGATGTTGGTATTTAGGCTAGGAGGTACAGAGCTTCTTCTGTCTTCACTTTGTCTTTGTTTTTATTTGGTTGGGTTTGTTTTTTTTCTAATTGCTGTTTTTAATTGTGGTTCTTAATCTCACCGGCACTTCTCATGGAAATTTTGAACACTTTGCAAATACAGCTGATTTAATTCCTAACATTTCTTCTAACAAGGTATATGTATCCTGCTACAGGAAATAGAGACGCAGAGAAACTGAGTATGCTCTTGAGCAAACTACTTACACCTTGAGGCATTGTTTGGATAGAAAAATCTTGACTGCACCAGTCAGCAGTATATGTCAGGACTCAACAGTCCTGACAGCAGGACTGTTGAGTCCAGCAGAATCAGCCTCAGTATCCAAATATCTTTTCTTCTCATCTTGCAGAATTGTAGAATAAGAGCTTGTTCGCTTGCTTAGCCTTCTGCCCAGTGCTGCAGTTTGGCCATGTGTTTTACGTGTCTGATCCATCATCTTTAATATTCTTGTATCATTGTAGCCAAAAAAGAGGAAGGTAAGAGAGAAATCTTTCTTGGGACAATCTTGGCAAGGGAAGTTCAGAGAGTTCTTACAAAGTTTGAAAGTTTATGCATATTCTTATGCAGAGGAATGTTTTTTTTTTTTCCACTTCCTTGAAAGGTCACTATTAGGAATATTTGACAGTATCTTGCAATTACTAGGGGAAAAAAATCTTTAAGTATTCTCACAATGATTAAGATAAACATTGCATCTTTGAAAATATGTGTCATTTTCCTACTATTTAATTCAAAAGTAGTAACATATATTTTTCTACTTTTCTTAAAGCCGCTGCCTCCTTGTCATGATTCTAAGGAATCTATGCAGGTATACAAACAGCACTGCAAAATAGCAGAAGAATACCATGAAGTCAAGAAAGAAATTGCTCTATTGGAAGAAAGAAAGTGAGTACTTTTCCAAAGTATTTACTCTTGTATATTCTCTTTGTAAAATCCTGTTTTAAAGGTGAGCGTTTCACATGGTATTTTCAGACCTTGTACCTCTGCCTGACGGTCACAGTACAGCACAATAATTAGGTCGCTGGGCTGTAGGATCAACTGGAGCCACTAAGGACACAGAACTGTTATAATTCTGGGCTGTCAGTTATATGAGTGTCCCTTAAAACTTTCATTGACAGCCTCCAGGTCACATAACAGTCTAGTTCAGTTGGTGCGAGTCCCCTTTTAAAGGCTTTTCTTCAGTTTAACTTTCCGTGTTTTAATGAAGAACGTAGTGGATCCTCCATTAGGTTTAGAGTACTCATGAATACTAGTAAATATTTTCCTGCGAGGTGTATTGTCTCTAGGTACATTGATATTTTAAATGTTACGATCCAAAGTGCATAAGCTGCAGCCTTGTTCTTTTCTTCTCTGTGATCTATGCTCACACCTCTGTAATCTTTGCATGACTACTAAATGGCAAAGTGCACTGTCCCAGTTTGGGGCCATGAGCATACCTGGGACTGGAGGACAGAAATGACTTTTATCCCTTTCCAGGAGTAAGAATGAGGATACTGTGCACTTACTGGAAGTTTAAAGAGAAATTATATTTACAAGGGCATATATACAAAAGCCAATCAGGTAGAATAAATACAAAACCCACTAGGATCAAACAGGCCTTCTAGAATCCTCCACCCCTTCCACCCTCAGCTGGCCTGAGAGTAGGCCGACACCGCCCTCCCCAGCTGGGGCCTACAAGGCCTCAGTGGGCCGCAGTGATGCAGCTCAGTTCTGTACCAGCCATCTCCCCCAAGAACCATGAGATAAGAACGTACACTGTTCTCGGAGAGGATATAGGGAAGCAAGAAAGGCAGAGAAGGGAAGGAGGAGAGAGCAGTCAGGCACTATCTTTTAAGCTGTGATATCAGAAAACAGAATGGAATAATAATACTACAATATCCTGGGACAAGCAGGTCCATCCCGCTAGAATGGGCCTCTGTCCCTATGGTTTTGTTAAGGGGGACCTAGGATCCCTCAAACTACTACATGCACTCTGCAGGTCTCTTTCAATAAGAAAAAAGAAAAAGGAATTCAGAGAAAGGAAAGAGGGTGAGAAGTGGAAGTTTTTAACAGACAGCAACCTGAAGGAATAATAGTTACTGCTGAGTAAGCTTTTGCTTTATTAAAACTATATATATATATTTACATTCACATTGAAGGTGACTTCAAGTAGATTTGCCTCCCTCAGGGAAAGTTACCTCAGTGTCAGTCTCAAAGGCTTCTTGTAAAAATGCTGCTGGAACAGAAACATTTATAGTATAGCAACAGGGGTTGAAAAAGCTCTACTGAAGAGTGAGCTTTGAGTAAAGGTGTTCCACTATATCTATAGCAAACGTAGCACACAGCTGATCATGCAGTTCAACCAAGTTTGCATCCATGGGAGTCATCAGCTGCATAAGTAAGCTGATGGAAAGGAAACTGGTGAAATCCTGTAGTCTTACAAGTAAGATAACCAAAGATATCCTTGAATTCAGACTACCTGGGGTGAGAAGGTGAGACTTGTCTTTACTGGAGTTGATGGCTATAGGCACAATGTAATTACTTGTTGTTTAAAGTGATGGAACTAGTTAAGGCTTCCCACTACAGACCCCTTCCTCAGTAGGACCTGCATGGCACTCAGCAGCTGTTATTTGCATAAATTAAAACAAACAAACACCACACCCCCCCCCAAAATAAAACTAACCAGAAGAGATTAACACTACATCATGACGTGGTTTGTATTTGAGTCACCGTTAATTAAAGTTGCCTGATCAAAAGTAATCTGTGTTTAAAAAAAAAGCAGTAGAGAGGATAATTAATCCAAAAACTTCTGCAAAGATTTGTCAAACCTGATTGCCTAATAGAAGCTGCTTGCATGTGTGTTTCGCAACTACGTGAATTCAGCAGAAAGCATGTGTTTGTCTTCCCAGAAAATAAAAAAGTGATATAAAATATTAAATGGTTGCTTAAGGGCCTAACTTTAGACACATCATTTCAAAAGGTATCCTTAAACTGTTTGTTGGTTTTATTCTAGAAATATAAATGCATTATTATTATTATTATTATTATTGACATGTCCCTGAATCAGTGAAGCACATTTATGGAGTGTGCTTGAAGCCCTTGAAAACTGGACTCGCATACCTATTTTTGCGTTTACTAGAATGATTACAAATGCTCTTTGAATGCATATTCTCTCATCTGTGAGTCTGTGGTACTAGCTGAATTAGAAATATGTTGCCCCTTGGGAATGGCAGACACACACACAAAATTTTTTACATCAGCTCACAAGTATGAGCCCAGAAGTCAGCCTCTCAGCGGTGGCTATCCTCGATAAATTAAGGAGCTTCAGGCTGGCATTTTTCTTCATTCCACCAGCAGATGTGAACAGGGGAACAATGTGAGAAAGCCTCGACCATTGCTACCTTTACTGAACCTGTTCTATGGATGGAAGATTTCATGCCCCAGTAAACATAGTTCTGAAAAGAGTGGCCGAAGAAGACAGTAAATAGAATTATATTACTGTGATTCTTACACGCCTTCAAATTACATATTTGTGCCCTAGATATTCACATGCTATCTATCTGTGAAATGCCTAAACATGACAAATGTCAGTGCAGCACTTTTCACCACCTTCCAAATCTCTTAATCTGAAGATGTAGTCTTACAAGCACTGGGATTGAAGATGTTTTATTTCCTACAAGTCAGTCCACTGTGGATATTTGATTTTGAGGTTTAAAAAGTTGAAAATGCCAACTGAAGTTGTGGTGTTTTTCTCCAGATAGGAACTATTTGTGACTCCTCCCTCCACATAGATTCTCCATTTTGTAATATTTTGGAGGACGTTTCACAATACTGCTTTCCCCATTTGGAAACATCCTGTTCCTATAAAACCTTCCAGAAATTAACTGAGACCTCTTTACTGCATGAATTTTGGTTGAAATCAGAAAATGAATTAAAAAGCTACGAGGAGACACATACATGTACACAAATGTACGTATGTAGGTGCACATGCAAACTTAGGCAACCTGACCGCATTGGCCTTGATTTTTATATAAAATTAGATATGTGGAGGTGAAAGAGTAAGCAAAGAGTAAAAGAGAGTTTGATCTAGTGATCACTGATTTATATCTAAAAACATTCTCAACAGTTTGAATAGTTTGAAAGTTAAAGGAAGTTTATGGGGTAGCATATGCTCTATGAAGAGTGGATTACAATGGCTGGAGTGGCATGTGTATGGAACGTTCCATTCTCAGAAGGGAAGGATGCTTGTACTTTCCTAAGAGGTCTGGTGAGGTGCTGCACAGGTTTTTAGCCTCAAAAGCAGTTATGATCAAATTGAAAAGATAGAGTTTGCAGCTTTCTGAAGTTTGCCCCTGTTGAAGGTGTCTTTACCTTCTTTTACATTTGAATTTGAATGTACAGAAATAAAGATTCACAACTGCCTAATACATCTGATATCTATAGTCTATTTCTTTTAAATATTGCATCAGTAAAATAGACAGAGTTTCATCCTGTGTCATGGGAACAATTTGTGCAGTGTTGTTCCATGTACATTTTTATCAAAGACAACCAGAAGTGCTGTTGGCTGGTACACCTGTCCGTCCTCCAGACTTCCTCCCCACAGGTCAATTCACCTGTGGAATTAAAATGTCAAATCCCACCTGGCAGTGTCTGCATCTGTGGTTGCTTACTGACAGCACACTGTGCACGCAGGATACTGAAGACAATGATTGTCAAGAGAAGGGCAGAAAATGGATTGAGAAAATATTGTTTATTTGTTGGCTAGGAGAATCATAGAGTAGAATCACAGAATGCTCCAGACTGGAAGAGCCTCTTAAAGGTCATCTAGTCCAGCCCCTTTGCATTGAGCAGGGACACCTTTAACTAGATCATCTCTGTACAACCTGACCTTGAATGTTTCCAGGACTGGGGCTTCTACCACCTCTTTGGGCAACTTGTTCCAGTGTTTTGTCACTCTCATTGTAAAAACTGTCTTCCTTATACATAGCTTAAATATACTCTCCTTAGGTTAAAACCATTGTCCCTGCAACAAGTGAAACTGCTAAAAAGACTATCCCCATCTTTCTTGTAGGTCCTGTCTGAGTAGTCAAAGGTCACACTAAGGTTCCCCTGCAGAAGAAGAAATAATGTTACATTAACCTGACATAAACATCCATACAGATATTGGAGTAACGTTCATTCTACTTCATTTACATTCCAGTCTTCAAAGTTCTGTGTAACCTTTTGTACATGAAATAGTACATGCAGGTATATTTCTGAAGGAGGCATCTTTAAGAAGCAGAAAGATGAACAGTGTTTTTAATTGTCACAAACATTTACTCTTTTGCAACTTAAAAAAAAAAATCTGCTTGGCTGGACTTCTCTCTCTTTTTAGTGTGAGGATCACATATGGCCAAAGTATAGAAGGGAAGTGGTGTAAAATGACAAGGATTGCTTTGCATCAAGGCAAGAAAAGAGCTTATTTGCAACTTTTGCTTGTATACATTGTAGATGGCAAGAGAGTGTACTAAGCTTGGAGTAGGAGAGAAGACCACCACTATTTCACATGAGAAGGAGAAAGGGAAGTTGCAGTTCAAACAAGGGAACATTTAAGGATGAAGCAAGTAAGAATGAGAAAATAAATTACTAAGGAAAAAGGCAAACAAAAGGAAGTAAGAAATTGAAAGAATTTAAAAGAACATTGGGTAGAATTTTGTTAATTTAAATAATTAGGGCTTTGCTGTCTTCACTCAAACTCTTCCCATGTATGCCAGCAGTACATTGTACGAGGGATAGAATCACTCTGGAATGAGAGATATGATTGAAAAGAAAGAAAAGGGTGTGGAAGTAAGAACACAGTACATTTAGGCCACAGAATGTAATTTAATTTATGTTCCAGAAACACACATGTATTTCCATAACAGATGTTTTTGGGTATCTAAGTATGGGTGAAAGGGATGGGATGGCTGGTTATTTCGAGCACTCGTTATATTGCTATTACTAGATAATGACCTTGGATTATGTAGTTAAATATTAAAGTTACCATGGTTGCTAGCTATATCTTATATTCTTAGTGCTGGCTGTTTTTTTTCCTCTCCCAGACAATTCTAATATAACTCTCCAGAAAATTTATTTGATCACCACCTGATTTAGGATCAATCCTTTTCTTTGCCATGGATGTGATTTATTTTTCTTCTTTTACACGTACTACACTAAAAATGCAGTGGAGATGTCTGCTTAATTTTGTGGGATTCTTCTGCATGCTTTAGCATGCATGGTCTCATAATCATAGGACTGTTTCTGTGGTCTCAAGTCCAGATGCTTTCTCTGGTAGGTGCACTGCTGTTTGACTGGTTTTCCCTAAATTGTTGAGACAGTCTTCAGACTTTAGGATACTGCAGAAAAAGACTGGTGTAAACCACAAAAGCAACCTTTTATCTTAATAGTTTTCCCATTATAGACTTGATTTTTCATCATCTTGCATGTATCCAAAGTTCCCACTTTTCTAATACAAAGAGAAAATTCAGCTCTTATGGTGATGAATACTTGTATGTGCTGGTGTCTGAGACACGCCTTCATTTACATTTGAACAGGCTGTCTAATTGTTTTAAAAATCAATTAGTAGACTTTAAACAGAGAAGAGCAGTCTCCTCAGACAGCAGTTACCTTACAGGGTCTCATGATTCCTCCTAATGTGAAAGCCATGTCAAATATGGGAGGAGTAAATGACCACCAGAACACATAGAGCCATGTTAGCTGTGAAGAAATATCTAGTGCCACAGATGCACGATCCTGAACACATTGTTCACAACAGAAGGAAGGCAAGTCTGCCTCTTGGCACTGTGGAGGCTCTTTTCCTTGAGCCCAGTCCATTTCCAGAGACACTTATCTCCAGACAGATTTATCTGCTTCATCTGTGACTTTTCTTGGTATTTATTCATAGAATATTAGAATTGTTTAGATTGGAAAAGACCTTTAAATCATCAATTCCAACCATTGTTGAATATTACTATAAAGGAATGCTGTTCTCTGCACGGTCAGTCATTAAGGCTAGGACAGGAAAAATCATTTCCCTAAGACCATGCTGGGATTTTCTTCTGCTCAGTAATGGCTTGTGGTTTATCGGTTTGTGATGCAGATCACACTTGTTTTCTCTTTCCACCCAAACCCCTCCCCAAAAAAGAACACTTGAAGTGTAAATTACGGATTGCCTCAAAGCTTCAAGCACCTCAGAACTGTTTTTAAAAGTACTTTACCAATGCTGTTAATATTTAAACTCAGGGTGGCCATTAACAGAAAACACAGATTACACAGTGTTAGATCTATTTGTTAAGCATCCATAACAAAAGGTAGATGGTGCAAGAGCTTAGTATGGTGTTCTTTAACCTCTGGAAGCTAAGTTCAAATCCTGGATTAGATCAGAAGCAAATGTTAGTTACTGTCCTCATCCTTTTGTGAGCTTTGTAAACCACACCATTCATAACATTTAGCAATTCCCTGGTACTCTAAATTTAGATCTCAGTGGCAGGCTGGCAGTATTTGCCTGAAACATCACCCTGCCCTGTAAACAGGTGTTGATCCTGATGGGAAGGGAATAAGTAGGTTCTGCTGACTCAGAATTGGGCAATTTTACTATCTCAGTGCAAGGAAAATGCTTTCTGCAAGGTTGGTCCTAGGGTGTGGACTACAGCAATGAGTATATTTTTATTTTCATGCATTTATATTTTGTTTAATAGAGAAGCTAAAACCCAGGGTGGGGGGGGAATGTTCTCTGAGCTGCTTGAGTATTACTGGAGAGCAGCATGAAAGCTTTGCCTGCACATAACCTCATCTTATCAAATCAGGGCTGACATTCATTAATAGAACTGAGTTTGCACACTGTCTGTCTGTGCCACTCCTGGATCAAGTCCAAATAGAGTAGTTAGTACCTTTTTTCTTACATGTACTAAAAGTCCTCATGGAGAAGTTTTAGCTGCTTTTAAGATTCTGATTACTTATCAGTGTGTTCACTGCATATCCCTTTAAGAACCTCTTAAGTGCAGGAAAAGTAGAGATGAATGATTTTTAATTCATTTGTTTGGAACACTACTGACTCAACAGTCTGTAATTTGAAAGAGCTTAATTTAATCCTTCAGTCTGGATTTCACCAGCAGAATAATTGCAAAGAAATATTGCTGAAGCTCTCTTTCAGTCCCAAGAGACAAAAGTTCTCTAGAGGAAGCCCTAAGAGACTGAAGTGATTAAAGCTGATGAACTTGTAAAATCTTGTGGTCCCTAAATGCGTTTCGCACTCTCTAAAGCGTGCGTGCAATCACTGCATTGTGGCCTGTAGTCTCATTAATAGGAGATGGAATATTGAACTTTCTAGCAAGATCATTTACTCCTGGCCGATTTGGACATTAGTTGATCTAGAAAAGAGAAATTAACCTGTTGCTAATGGCTTGCTGGTTTAAAACTTTTTACAACTCTTTTGTGCCAAACATCAATAGAATTCTGTCGAACAAAAACACACCCTCTGGAAGACCTGACCAAATATACCTCTTACCTGGTGAAAGGAAAGAGAAGAGCATTTGCTGCAGCATTACTGCTGGGTATTATTTTGGTATAAAACACAGCCAACGTATTTAACTACAGAGAGTTTCTACATACTGCAACTTTTGGATGATTTTAAATTGCTGTTAATGGCTGCTGACTCTTTTCTTATTGGGTTTTTTGGTTGGTTGGTTGGGTTTTTTTAATATGGAAAACACAGCAGTGTGCCAGGGAAATCTCTTATTTGTGACTCAAACTCCTAACTGTGACTGCAGTCAGCTAAACAATGGGCAAATTGCTATCACTGAAAACTGTAGTAAGGACACAATCCTGAAAGAAAGCCAGACAAAAGTGTTTTTCAAAACCCAAGTGCCTACAGTTTTGCTTCTGTAAGTGGTAGTTTTGCAGCCATAAGTAATATAAGTGATCAGCAAATACTGCAATGTTATCATTTCATGAATATTTTGACTGTGGCAATAGAATCACTGTAGGAATTTCCTGAAAGCTGTAAAGGTTTAAAGTGAAGCTGGCATGAGGCAGGATGGTATGAATAGCAGCAGATTAAAACTGAACCTATGACAAAGCACTGGTCTGATTTGACAAGAGGGCTCCTTCAAAGATTGGAGCAAAAGCTATGACTTTGAAGGCATTACATTTTCCCACTGATGGTCTACAAGTGTTGCTTTGACATGACTGAGAAATAAAGTCACAGAGGTATGAACAGTTAAAGATTAAGTAATCTCCAAGATAGAATGATCAAAAGAACCAAGAACCTTTTAGAAGAGAATTTCTGTAGGAGGGGTGAGTAAACAACTTGACTTAAAGGGAAAGAAAAAAAAAAGAAGTAGAAGCTGGGTTAGGCCTGCTGGGTAACTAAGTGGAGAGCAATTAGATAGCCTGTGAGTTACTCAAGCCTTCAGTGTGTTTTGTTTTAATATCTCTTTTATCTCAACTTGTGCTGAGGTAATTTCAGCTGATACTATACAGGAGACTCCAGCTCCTGGCCAGCTCTGGGAATACAGGGCACTGTGTGACTCCGTCCAGAAATAAGCACCAGCTTGAATCCTCCTGTGTCTGCTCTTAAAAAGACCAGGAGGGGTAGGTTTTCAGCTCTGTCACTCTTCCTCAGCAGTAAGACTAAAGTATGTGCATAAACTCATAGAAACAATATATAGAGAGTTCAGATTCATGTGCCTAGTTTTTAATAGAATAATTTTTCTTTGTAGCACTGAGAAGCAGACCATGTGTACTTCACAGAATTTACTGATAAAGCTAACTAGATGAATTAAAAATCCCTCACTGTCTTTCAAATTTGTTTAATATTGAAAGAAGAAAGAAATTGTAATTCTTTAGGCAAAACATTAGCATGTGGTTTCCAGGAACTTGATTCTTCTCCGTGAACTGCATGTTCAACTCTTAGTAAAATTAGAGATGCTTGAAGGTTCTTAGCATTTTGCATGTTAGGTTGCTGAAAAGCAAACTTATCAGAGATTTTGACAGCTTCATATTTTGAGGGGGAAAAGAGGACTCTAACAAATTAATTTTCTAGGTCTTTATTTCACAAGAGCACAGATAACACCATTTGAGCAACCTATGCTCCAGCTTTAACCTGCCATATGATGACAAATTTTTGCATACTGCCATTTTTGATCTTTGTTTGTTGTTTGTTTTTTTTTGTTGTGGTTTTTTTTTTTTTTTTATTATTATTATTATTTGTTTTCTTTTGTTTGTTTTTTCCATAATTGTCAGAAAGGAGCTGATTGCTAGGCTGGAAGAAGTTGAAAAGGAAAGCATGGACGCTGCTCAGCTGGCTAAGGAGTACGCAGAACTGACAGAGGAGAACCGAACACTGAAGCTGGCCCAGACACAGTGTGTAGAACAACTGGAAAAGCTCAGGATACAGTACCAAAAAAGGCAGGGGTCCTCATAACTCTCAGCTAGCTTATGTGAGGCAGGGTTGGTCCTGTGCTGGAAAGAGATTTTAAAATAAAGGTCTGTTTAATATGTTATAATACTTTACTACAGATACAGAGTATGTGGAGGTCTATATTTGATTTAATGCTTGTCAGCCAGTAGCTTAATATAATGGATATTTCATCCATTATATAATGGATATTTTATTTCAAGTAACATAATTGAAGTTAATTTATCCCCATTATATGTTCTAGTAGATCAGGTTTCTTTTCTAAACATATTTCTTCCAATTTAAGAAGATATGAACACACTAGAGAATGATATAAATAGTCTCTGTGTTGGGAATTTGGACCATACTAAGGCATACAGCAGGGACAGTGTTAATATATGGCATACATGTATGTTAATTTTAGTTTGCTGAAGATCATTTGAAATTATTTTGCTCATGCCTAAAGTGTTTGGAAGTTATCTTAGAACAGATCTCCTCACTGGTAAAAACTATGCTTCATTATCCCATGTCAACTTTACATGAGAAATTGCATATTAAAAGTGAAAGTAACATACATTTTTTTTTTTTCACTCAAATGAAGGTAATGCCAGAAATGACTGGCAAGTTGTGAAATTAAAAGCAGAGAGATAAGATCAAATTTTCCTTGCTCACATGTAAAGACAGATGAAAGTATATTATTGTGCTTTTTTGTCATGCAAGAAATGAAAAATTAATATATGGATAGTACTGTCAAATATTCAGCTATGTCAGTAAAAGTACTGTGATGATATTTTGTTCTTATTTTCAAATCTATTTTGAAACATGAGTAGCTATAAGGAGGGACAGGAGTTCTGTGATATACAAATAACCCTGAAGTAAAAGGTTAGCTTTACTTGTTCTATTTATCCCCGTATTTTCCTAGATCAACTGAAAATTCTTTGTTATACTTCCATTTCTATTCATACAGTATTTTTTTCATTAAAAGTGGATATAGAAAAGCCCTTTTATGTTCTGAGTGTTCTATCACCCTGTATTTTTCACTCCTACTTGACAGATGTGGCTTGTTACATCGCCCTGAGGTTGGAATGTAAATTGAGGTGTCTTGAAATGTGTCTTATCAATTGATAACTATGAACTTAAGATTTCTGCCAGAAATATTTTAATTATCTTCATAGAATCATAGAATGGTTTAGGTTGGAAGGGAACTCGAGGATCATCCAGCTAAAAACCCCTGCCATAGGCAGAGACACCTCCCACTAGAGCACGCTGCTCAAGGCCTCATCCAGCCTGGCTTTAAACGCCTCCAGGGAGGAAGCATCCACAACCTCCCTGGGCAACCCGTTCCAGTGTCTTACCACCCTCACTGTAAAGAACTTCCTCCTAATATCCAGTCTAAATCTCCCCTCTTCCAGCTTAAACCCATTCCTCCTCGTCCTGACATTACTAGACCTTGTAAATAGTCCCTCCCCAGCCTTCCTGTAGGCTCCCTTCAGATACTGGAAAGCCACTATAAGGTCCTCTCGAAGCCTTCTCTTCTCCAGGCTGAAGAGCCCCAACTGTCTCAGCCTGTTCTCATAGCAGAGGTGCTGCAGCCCTCTGATCATCTTCATGGCTCTCTTCTGGACTCGCTCCAGCAGTTCCATGTCCTTCTTGTGTTGGGGGCTCCAGAACTGCACACAGTACTCCAGGTGGGGTCTGACGAGAGCAAAGGGGGAGAATCACCTCCCTTGCCCTGCTGGCCACACTTCTCTTGATGCAGCCCAGCATCTTGTGAAAGTTGAAGAGAAAAAAAAAAACATAACTGAAAAAAAACATTTGGGATGTCAAGCCTGAGAATGCTGGAAAAGCTTTGCGTGAGTTTAGCACCGATTGGAAACATACCCTGTATGGACTTCAGGCTTCTGCTTTGAGCACAGGATGCTGCATAATCTGGGATGTATTTTTATCTGTATTTATTTTCTGAACAGGATTGTAATTTGAAAAGTTAATTTGTTGATTTAGTCACAGATTTTTTTTCTATCTAGCTTTGAAAACATCAGCCAATCTGTTTGGCAATATCAGTGAATTCAT
Source organism: Tricholaema leucomelas (assembly GCA_013400475.1). Lineage (NCBI taxonomy): Eukaryota > Metazoa > Chordata > Aves > Piciformes > Lybiidae > Tricholaema lacrymosa > Tricholaema leucomelas. The sequence continues at coordinate 949,471 of WAAF01003250.1, read as the reverse complement.
TGGAAACTGCACAAAGTACATACAATTATTTCATTAGTAGACTGGCTTTGGATGCAGAAGGATCAGACAGCATAACGTTACTTACAGATAGCTTTGTTTGCCTTGAAACTTTCTATTAAAGTGCAGCTGATATGTTTTAGATGTCAGATTAATACCAGATCATACACTTTGAGAAAAACATGGGAAGGAGAAGGAGAAGGAAAGCTGGGCATAATTTGTAACGGAGTGGCTTAGGAGTAGCCAGGGAATATGGCTTTCCTAACCTGTAGAGACTGACTAGTACAAGAGTTTTCAGGTGTACAGACACCAGATCTGTAGTGTGGTCCAGAACTCTTATAATATCTCAAACTAACTGAAGTGAGGGATCTGTATTTCATCTGGACTGTAGCTATTTGCAATCACATTTCCCTCATGCTTTTAGTTATTGTGAAAGTAAAAAAAAATAACTGCATTGTATCAAGGTATTTGCCTACAAGCATGGATGCTCATGTACCTGAAAACAGTCACTCAGAGAAACTACATCACAATCCAAGTAAATGTAACTGAAATATAAGACGCTGAGGGAGCTGGGGTTGTTTAGCCTGGAGAAGAGAAGGCTCAGGGGTGACCTCATTGCTGTCTACAGCTACCTAAAGGGAGGTTGTAGCCAGGTGGGGATTAGTCTCTTCTCCCAGGCAACCAGCAACAGAACAAGGGGACACAGTCTCAAGTTGTGCCAGGGGAGGTATAGGCTGGATGTTAGGAGGAAGTTCTTGCCAGAGAGAGTGATTGGCCATTGGAATGGGCTGCCCAGGGAGGGGGTGAAGTCGCTGTGCCTGGAGGTGTTCAAGAAAAGACTGGATAAGGCACTTAGTGCTATGGTCTAGTTGACTTGATAGGGCTGCGTGCTAGGTTGGACTGGATGATCTTGGAGGTCTCTTCCAACCTGGTTGATTCTATTCTATTGTATTCTACAAAATTAAAAACAAAACAAAACAAAACAAAAAAACACACACACACAAAAAAAATCAAACCAAACCACCATCCATAAAACAAACCAACCCAAAACAAACACAAAAGCAGGAAACTGAAATTCAAAGATAAGATGTAAATAAATGTAATTTTCCAAAAATATTCATAGGCAAGTTAAAACAAACTGCAGAAAAGTCAACATAACCCAGAAAATCATTCAGGTGCTGCAGAGTGAAAAATGGCTAGAACAACCTTCTGCAAAGGATCTGCTGTATCTATCATCCATCTCTTGATTTATTTTTTTCCTCAAGAGCATTTCCAATTTTGACATGCTGAATTTTTCTCTAGCTACTAATCTGAACTCTATAGCTCTTGCTAACTCAACATCTGAAATGAAGTGTTTAAAGAAAACAGAGGTTTGTCATAATTTATGCTCTATTTGCCAAGTAGACAATATGATTAGTGTCCTTCTGGTATTTCAGGAGAGACCTTTAACAGCTATGTCCATTTTAAGTATAGCACTCTAATAATAATGATACTGCTACTAATAAATTTGTAAAAGTTTTATATGATTATTTCAAAGATGTTTTTACATCATATTTCACCCAAGAATTTGGAAGCCAGTTTTATTTTTTGAACTCAACTGACAACAAAACTTTCAACTTTTTAACCCCTGATTACAGCCTGTGACAACTGCAGTTGCATTCAGCAAAACATCAGCCCAGTCTTCAACTCTTGCTGGCAATTCACCAGTGGTCAGAAGGCAAGAGAAGATGTGGAAGGCTTGGATGACCAAAGAAATTGCTAACTGCATGCAGCTCCATAGATATAGACAAAGTGTGTTGCTTGCTGTTATCCAGTTTAGTCAGGTTAGCAAAAATAAGCATGCCACTATAAAGACAAATTCATTTGCTTCAGGTCACTAAGAAAACAGTGAAGTACATGGATCTAAAGGAACCAAGATCTGTGTTTTCCATTTCCTATTATTAATAACTTCCTTCCATCATAACTAATGCTGAACAAGCTCAATTTAAGTATTCCAGTTAGCAAAGATATGACTCATGAAGTCTTGAAACAGCCAGAGATTAAGGAGATTTTACACTTGAAAAGTCTGGGAGATAAGGACCTGCAAGCTTCTCTTTAGTGGCTTTTTTTTGGGTGGTGGTGGTGTTTGGTTTGTTTATTTGTTTGGGGATTTGTTTTGTTTGTTTTGTTTTGTCAGGGTGGGTTGGGTTTTTTTTTCTTCTTATGTAACCTTTCCCTTTCCACGTTTGTTTTAATTTTGTCTGGTTTTGTGAATTAATGAACTTTGGAAGTGTGTCACCTCCCCCTAGAGGCTTTTCTACCATCTCTAGGCCTTTGTGAACATTACACATCATTGTTCATAGCAGTAGAAATACACAAGAGTATGTCACAGAGGTCTTCTCAGGCTTCCTTTGGACTATGTGGTTGGGAAGCTCTGGCATATGTCCATTTTCTGCTGAAAATCCAGTCACAGACCACTTTGCAGAAACAAACTGGTTGCATTCTTAGTCATGGAGTCACTTGGTGTTCTTTTCTACATAAAATTCTTTGCTTGTTCAATGCACAAAACGAAGTCTCTAAAAGAGCAGGGAAGACTTTAGTTTGGAAGAACCTTATCTTTCTCCTCATAGAGGGTGCAAGATGTGCAATGATCAAAGAACAGTGTTGCATAGAAAGGAAGTTTGGTCCAGGCAGTGATGTTGCAGGAAGAGTGCTGGTCTTAGCCAGCAGGTTTGTGAGGAGAGTTGACAAAACCTGAATTCTGGTGTGGCCTTTCTCTCCCATGCATGTACTTCCACAGACATACCTGCACACACATTCACGACCCTGAGGATCTTCTGCTTTCCTGTTAAGAGTGTGCTGGCATGTTCATTAATGAGCAATATGGTGATGAGCATCTCTGGAAAACCTGTGATTAACTATTAACTGTCTTCATAACAGGCCTGGAAGCTGTGCATCAGACCAGGCTTAGGACTGTTACTGACCAAGAACCAAAAAGCTGGCCACTATTGTCCATCTTGTTGGGCTCCTCTGGGACAAGACCAGACATTGTGACTGCATGACTGTACCAGAGAGTACATTAAGTATGGAACAGGGTAGCAAAGTGGAGTTGCATGGGCAGCTTTCCTTGAGATGGTCCTTCAGATGCACGTGAAAACTGTGCAGCTGATGTTTTAAATTTAAGGAATTTTGTCAGAATGGAAAAAAACAATCTACATTGCTTGGAACAATGCCAGTCACCTTTAGGTTTGTCAGTGCTCCTTACAAGGAATGCCATGCATTATCCATACCTGTATGAATGAAAGATGACAGTCATTCACAACTTACTGTTAACCTCAACCCAGGCTTTCTAGACTGCGCAGTCTGGTGGTTTACACTCTGGAAAGCACAAGAGACAGCCTATGAGTCACTCAGCTTTTCTACACACTAATCAACAGTTCCCTCTTCTAAACCTCAGTTCCTCTAATCCCCCCTGCCCACAACTCATGCATCAGTACGCCCTACTAAGCAGCGTCAGTCTGAGGCTTAGATCCAGTTGACTGGTGATCTCATGACATGGTCTGATGATTGCCATGTGCTTGAGATGGTTTCTAAATGTTACAGTTGTACGATGTTTTGGTGCTGGTATAAGGAAGTAAAGCACTCTGCCAACCTGCAGGTGTTGGCTGTGAGCTATTCTTGCATTCTTTGAAGTGGTTAGGAAAACAGGAGAACAGATAATCTGTGGATTTAGTTATTTACCTGGATTTTGTATTAAATTTTTAATTCAGAAATTAGAGAAATGAAATGAGGATGTGTGTGTTGATGTAACAAATGTGTGGCCAGATGCTAGACTCTGCCTTGAGCACTCAGAATGAGCAAAGTGATATGAGAACTGTAAGTGACAGAAAGGAACTAGTAACAGCTAAGAAGAGGAACCGGTGAGTGAGCTGTGTGCCTTAACTGCTTGCTTTCTTGTTTTTTATGGCTTGCACCAGTGGGATGTGTGGGCTGTTGTCCTTACCTCAAGATTAAGAAGCTTTTGTTTTAATGTTTCCCAAGGCTTTTTCAAGTCCACTTTACATAAACTTTTTATACCAGAATATTTACTTCATTAAGGTTATGGTTTTGTCTAATATATGCAGTATAAACAGAGATACACTGTGCTAAAGATGTCACAGCAATGCAGGTGATTCTTCTATAAAAGAGGAATAACCAGCACCAGTATATGATTCTGTTTTGCTAATCACAGGATATCTCAAATTGGAAGCTATCCCCTTAGCAGCGTTGAACCCAACACCTTGCCAAATGCTGTATTTGTATCAAAGATATATAAATCACAGCCTTGATAAATGATCTATGCACGGTAAAAATTACACTGAAGCCAGAGCACTTCAATACTAAAAGAAATGCATCCCTGCTAATGGGCTTTTGCTGCTTTCATTGCACAAGCATTTTGGTGCTTGTTAACTAGATCCCAGATTATCCACATGAGGAGATACTGATGGGATGTTCTGTGACCACAAAACTTCCACCTCTGTTTCTTGACTTTCTTACAAATGTATGGCACCTCTCAGTGCGCAAACTTGATTGCCCTGTGCCTACAAACTTTTCCACAGCCATTTCATCACAGTCTCTCCCTGGCATCTGTCTTTGACTCTTGCTGGTCACATTCCTCTGCTGTTAAATAAATTGGGCACTCAGGACGTTTTAAGAGTATCCAGAAGCAAAAGCATCATTGAAAAACATTACCTGTCTCAAACCTTGACTGTCCTGAGGTCAAACCCCTTTGCGCTGATGTTCCAGACACATCAGTATATAGGTTTACTGATTAGATGTCAGTACAAAAACATGAGGCAAGAGTCAATACTGGTGGAAGATACATGCACATTGGAACATACGTCTCTGAATACTGTTCTAAATATTAGGCTTATTCAGAGAGTTCACTCCTTGGTTGTGTGTCTAATCACATTTGAAATAGTACCTCCTTAGCAAGTTATCTGCACCAAGAGGAATGTGAACACTTGTCTTTGAAACAATTTCAGAATAAGGAGTGTTCTTTCAGGGACAAGACTCACCACAATACAGTTCTCAGCTAATATAAATTACATCCAGCTATGTGCTACCTGGTAAAAATGTGCTAAAAACTTGTCATAACCCTTTAAATAGATCTCATTTGTTCGTCTGCAAAAGGATACCCTCACACTTGACTGTGTGAGCTCCATCTGGTGGGTAATGTGACATCTACCACTACTATTATTGAGCAAATAGAGATACCTCGGTAAGTATTTTGGCTATACAACTATGTTTGTCCAAGTGGAGCTTTGTGTGGTTAAGTGTTTATAGCTACCAGTTCTTTATATATCTAGGTATAGGACAGTATACTAATTTCTCATCATTTGATCATGTGCAAAATTACCTAAAGAGTGACATCCAATATTTTTAAGATACTAGAGCACCTAAGTTACATTAATTCTGGCATCCTAGAGAAGCTGAAACAGTTTGTACTCCTTACAAATCATATAACAACATCTTCATTTGTCCAAAATACTTCTGTTGAGTTCAGCTGGATTTATCTGCTTGTAAATCTGACCTGTACAGCTTTACTTTTTCAAAGTATTAGACAGTTCTATCTGACTGTAGACATTGCATGTAAAAAATTGCTTATTTAATGACAGAGAAACTCAGACTCAAACATGCTTTAAATAACGGAGTGCAGAACAGATGACATATACCTTTGGGTTTTTTTTTTTTCCTAGCAAATTTTAATATGCCTTAAAATTCACGCAGCCAGGTATTCGTGTGCTGTGCTTTTAAAAAATTAAAACCAAGCCTTATCTTCCCATTTGTCTCTTTGCCTTTAGGTTAAGTCATCAGAACACAGGAAATGTTACACTTAGAAGGAGTGCACAGGCAGTGTTCCAACTCTGGTTCGAGTTTCAACGACCCAAAGTGGTTGTGCTGGATTGTTAGGATTGTTTTACCAGCAATGAATTCCGGTGTCTCTCGACCACTCCAAGGTTTATTTGAACAACCACCTTTTTGAAATATTTGAGTTCTTAGAATGTTTTTAAAGGAAAAAGAGAAGGGAGGAAGAAAAAAAGCAAAGTAGTAACTTTGCTTTTCTACTTTAGCTGTTTCAGAATTCTCTTTTAATTAATAAAAAGGAGTTTATGCTTTGTCACTTGTCTGAAACCTGGCAGGAGGTAAAGTTCTAGTTATACTCTATTTAAAGGTGAGGTGTGAAGATGAAAGAAAACAGATTTTACCAAAGGCAGTGGACATAATTTTTAGTTAGTAGTTTTTGATAGCTTGGTTTTTCACGAGTAAGATTGTATGTGCAGTGTTTTCCTGTAGTTTCTAGTCAAGAGACATATAATTCACAGGCTGACCGCCAGAGTGCTCTGATGTCTGTCTGCTCTGATATAAATCTACTATTATATTACTGTCCAAAAGGGAATCATCACCGATTTTTTTCCCATAAGAAAGTGGCATTTAAAAGTGCTTAACACCACTTCTGGGATGAAGGTGTCCACATCTAACTGAGCAAGGCTGCCTAGTAGGTAATCAGCCAAGACTGCCAAGAGGGCACCACATGGTAAAGTGGATTTAGGACCTCGTTCAATGCAGCACTTACCATGGGGCACTGCGGCCACATCAAACAAACCTCTGGAACACATACCTAACTTCAGGTTCCCTGTTTTCTGATAGCACTATTCCAAGAGGTAAAGTTTTATTTGTGCACTGATGTGTTTTTCTTGATCAAGGCCAGAGAAACAAGCACCTCAGCTTGAAACATGACTGTTAAAAATTCATTGGAATTTAATTATGTGCTTGAAGTGTTTAAACACTATGCTGCATCAAGGCCTTTCTGTCAAGCTGTCTGTCAATGAGCTAATCAGGTCCTCAGAGCATTTAAGAGAGAGAGGATCTTCATGCTGTGAGATGTACACAAAACTCAGGCATCTTGCTCCAGAGCCTTGAGTAGGGTCTGGGTCCAGTTGCAGCTGCCAAACAAACCAAACACTGGTATTAGATGTCAAAAGTAATGATGAAAACATTCTCTTTTGTCATTCTTGGTGAGCACATTTGTTCCCACCCACGCAACTACAGTCATGCCAACCCTTATGCAGTGGCCCTGCGCGGTCATTACATGGAACTATATGAGTTAAAAAAAAGAAAGCAAACACAGCAGAAATGTCAAATGTTTACAAAGCACTACAGAAGACATCTAGAAATGGTTCTTAACTAGAAGAATAACAGCATAATAGTGTTAAAGAATTTTAGAAATACTCATCTTGCTTTTCTTTGGGAAAAATTATCAGAAATACTGGACTATGACAAAAACACCACAGGTGTCTCCATCACATAGGTCCCATTCCTCTTTTCCCTTCCCTTTATATATCACTCCCTGTTCTTCCAGGAGGAGATCTCAGGTGCTTCAAAGAGGAGACAGAGAAACAAAATATTTCTCAGAGTTGTGATTGTGGCACCTTTTCCTCAGAGAAGCTCTCCTCCACTTTTAACATCAGAAATGGGCAGAGGAAGAGTGCTTGGGTTAAAAGCATGTCCTCTTCCCTCCACATGAATGCTTACTCCAATCTAGGCATGTAATAAGCATAAAAAAATTCCAGTTTGCATGGGATAAGTAGAGAAATTGGAACTAAAATATTTCCTAGGTGAATTTACTCTGTAACCCAAGAGCTCCAGTGCATTGGTGACCAGCACGCAAATTGCACTTCCCACAGATGCATAGTACTTCACACAGGCATATATAACCACAGACAATTTTGCTTGTGAAGTATCTTGCAATTTGATTCTCCCATGCTGTCAATACCCTTCCTTTAGTCATTGCAGTTTGTGAAGGAGAAAGATGCCATGATCAAATACAAAATAATAAAAGACCTGGACTGACAAAGGAAGAAGACTCGGCCTTTAAATTTGCCTAGAACCTATTGCTGCGTTTTCTCATCTGCTTTATCATCACTAATTGCTACTAATCAAAACCAAATATTTTCCTTCTTTGTCTTTCTTTCTCCCTTCTCTTTCCCTCTCCCTCATCGCCCTCTCACCTTTTTTTTTTTTTTGTTCTCTTTTCTTCCTTTTTATCTAGTCAGGAGTATTAAAACACAGGCTTACAAAAGATAAAGGACATAAAATAGAGTGCCTTTTTAAGATACATAAGTAGTGAGTTCAAACCTATCATGATATGCACAGCTGAACAAACAAAATGACTCTTTCAGTAGGATCTTAACCTTTTTGTCTGATGATGCACTCTCCTGTTTCAAGACTAGGAATTATTTAGTATCTATCTAAAAACCAGGATTTATAAGACATTTCAGCTGGTCTCAGCCTTACTAGAGCATTATTGAGGACTCTAAAAGTAAATAAGGAAAACCTTCCAGTTCAATTTAATTATTTATTAAATACATTTCTAAATATCACTTTAGAGTCGATGCTAGCTAAAGGATGATGGACTTAGATTGCTTACTGTATAATCGAAGTCAAGTTTAAGAAGCATTTGGGTGAGCAGCATGCAGTAGTCTTTCAGGGCTTCATTCTCAGGGACTCACTAATAGGGCTTTCTGAATGATTTCTTTTGGAAATAAATCAAAATTGACACATCAGAGCAAGCCAGATTTCACCTTTGAAAACATGGACTGTATGAAGATCTTCTCTGACATCTGACAAGAACTTGGACAACACAGAAAGTGCCCAAGTTAAAAAAAAAGGACATAAAGAACTCATATTGCATGTTATCTGGGGCTAATGCTATTCCGGGAACAGAGTCAATAGCAGGCAATACACATTTGTTCAGAATGGAAGTGCCTTATATAGAGGTATGTTGCATTTCCACTGACTGCATAGGGACCTTGGGGTCCAGCCACTCACCAGCTGAGTCTCCATTTACCTCTCCCTTACTGCATCTTTCTTGCATCCATATAAAAGAGACATTTATTCACTTAAAATTTGGCTCTCTACACTTAAGTAGTAGCCTTCTGGGAATGCTGTTAAAACTGAGACTCTGAGTCATGCTATGCAGACATAAAAAGTACCTAAAACTTGGATTCTGAGTAGCATGAGCACCAAATTGTTCTGTCTTCACTTGAAAAACCCTTCTCAGAAACCAAATACTTATCAACAAAGTATTCTGCCAATTCCACAAAGCTGAGTATAGCATGGGCATGAACTGAGTACACATGGAAAACTTGGAAACTTGTGCTTGTGCAGCTCTAATCATTGCTCTCTTAAATTTAGTGGTCACACAGTGCGACAGGTTTGTGACTTCCTTATGGAGCCAATTACAACTTTTGCAGGGGAAAGTGAAGCAAAAGGAACTGCTTTGTGCCTTGCCTGGCTGATTCTGCCTCTTGTTCTTCATGTGACTGGCAAAATGCAAAGAGATAGTCAGAGGACATAAAACATGGCCACTTGTCATTAGGGATCCAGAGGCACTATCACATGGTGAAGAAGAATCACAGAATGTTAGGGGTTGGAAGGGACCCTAAAAGATCATTGAGTCCAATCCTCCTACCAGAGCAGGATCACCTAGAGTAGGTCACATAGAAATGCATCCAGACAGGTTTTGAATGTCTTCATAGAAGGAGACTCTATAACCTCTCTAGGCAGCTTGTTCAAGTGTTCTGTCACCCTGATGGTGAAAAAGTTCTTCCTTATGTTTAAGTGAACATCCTATGCTCCAATTTGCACCCATTGACTGCTGTCCTATCCTTGGAAATCAATGAAAACAGCCTGGCTCCTCCTGACGCTTGTGCTTCATATATTCATAAAAATTAATGAGGTGACCCCTCAGTCTCCTCTTCTCCAAGCTGAACAGACCCATCTCCCTTAGCCTTTCATCATCCCTTAGCCATCTTTGTGGCTCTGTGCTGGACTCTCTCAAGCAGTTCCCTGTCCTTGAACTTGAGGGGCCCGGAACTGGACACAATATTCCAGATGTGGCCTCACCAGGGCAGAGTAGAGGGGGAGAAGAACCTTTCTCAATGAAGTAATCACAGCCCTTCTGATACACTCCAGCATACCATTGGCCTTGGCCACAAGGGCAAGTGCCGGCTCAAGCTTATTCTTCCATCCATCAGGACCCTTAGGTCCCTCATCTCTATGCTGCTCCCCAAAAGGTCAATCCCCAACCTATACTGGTACATAGGGTTGTTCTTCCCCAGATGCAAGACTCTACAGCCCCAAAGACTTAAAACCTGCAGAGTGAATGCTCCTGCAGCTCCATAGAGGCTCTAGAATGCTCCACAGTAAGAGGAAATACAATGGAAAATGAGACACAAAGTACAATGGAAAGATTCCTGATTTAAAACAAACAAACAAACAAAAAAAACCCCCAAAAGTCTTTTTTTTTTTTTTTAATAATTACTATGGTGCTGCTATGAAGATGTAAGAGATACAAATGGACAATTGTTTGCACTATATGGCCAACCATAGAATCATAGAATCAACCAGGTTGGAAGAGACCTCCAAGATCATCCAGTCTGTGCTAGTTTGAGCGTAGCTAGAATGTTTTGGTGAGAAGAATTAGATCATAGGCTGTGAAATGAAAACAATGCTGACGTCTACTTCGCTCACAGTCTTGCTGAGATGTGTAAAGAAGAAAAGCAAAACATAGATTTGATCACTTGCTTTCTTTGCCTGCTGGGGAGCTAAGGCTGCTGGCTGAACTCCATCTTACTCTCTAACCTCACCCTCCATTTGCTTTGGCTGATTCACCTTTGNGATTTCTAAAGTGTGGGGGGGCAGGGGACAGCCATAACCACCACACAGTCCAACCTAGCACCCAGCCCTAGCTGATCAACTAGACCATGGCAATAAATGCCTCATGCAGTCTTTGCTAGAACACCTCCAGGATAGTGACTCCACCACCTCCCTGAGCAGCCCATTCCAATGCCAATCACTCTCTCTGGCAAGAACTTCCTCCTAACATTCAGCCTATACCTCCCCCAGCACAACTTGAGACTGTGTCCCCTTGTTCTGTTGCTGGTTGTCTGGGAGAAGAGACCAACCCCCACCTGGATAGAATCTCCCTTCAGGTAGTTGTACACATCAATGAGGTCCCCCCTGAGCCTCCTCTTCTGCAGGCTGCACACCCCCAGCTCCCTCAGCCTCTCCTCACAGGGCTGTGTTTCAGGCCCCTCACAGCTTTGTCGCCCTCCTGTGGACACATTCCAGTATCTCAGCATCTCTCCTGAATTGAGCCCAGAACTGGACACAGCACTGAAGGTGTGGCCTGACCAGTGCTGAGTACAGGGGCAGAATAACCTCCCTTGTCCTACTGGCCACACTGTTCCTGATACACTAAGAACCTGAATTTTCTCAGGGTTCAGTCTGAAGCTTTCTTTGAAGTGAAACATTTGACATTTACATATTCTGTGAAACAAGCAAGCAAGCACGTGAACAAACCATCCACCCTCCTAAGCTGAGAAATGTTCTCTATGCTGTTTCTGGTTTGAAGTCTGCTAAAATGAAGTCCTGAAGTGAAACAGCTGACTGGTGGTAGGCTATTACTTTTTTAACATGCTGAAAGAAGAAATTGCTTGGTGATTTCAATACAGAAATAGAGGAAATATACCCTACAAAGAATTCTGTTCATTAGCACTCTTTTACCTTCAGAGGTTTTTGATGACATCTCATCTTAAGACTAGATGTTTTATTCTATCATAGTGGAATAATCATTGAATCATAGAATGGTTTAGGTTGGAAGGGACATCAGAGATCATCCAGTTCCAAGCCCCCACCATAGACAGGGACACCTCCCACTGGAACAGGTTCCTCAAGGCCTCATCCAGCCTGGCCTGAACACCTCCAGGGAGAGAGCAGCCACAACCTCCCTGGGCAACATGCTCCAGTGTCTCACCACCCTCACTGTAAAGAACTTCTTCCTAACATCTACTTTGAATCTCCTCTCTTCCAGTTTAAACCCATTCCCCCTCATCCTGTCATTACAAGAATAGTCCCTCCCCAGCCTTCCTGTAGGCCCCCTTCAGATACTGGACAGCCACCACAAGGTGTTCTTGAAGCCTTCTCTTCTCCAGGCTGTAAAGACCCAACTCTTGTAGCCTGTTCTCATAGTAGAGATGCTCCAGCTATCTGACCATCCTCATGGCCTCCTCTGGACTCGCTCCAATAGTTTGATGTTCTTCTTGTGTTGGGGGCTCCAAAACTGTACACAGTACTCCAGGTGGGGTCTGACAAGAGCAGAGTAAAGGGAGAATCCCCTTCTTTGCCCTGCTGGCCATGCTTCTCTTGATGCAGCCCAGGACACAGTTGCTGTCTGGGCTGCACAGGCACGCTGCTGGCTCACGTTGAGCTTGTCATCAACCAAGACCTCCAGGTCTAAAGATGTGGAAAGAAGATATAAATGCATTGTAAACCCTGCGATGGTGCATGTGAGTCTCTTGGGGTTTCCTTGGAAAACTGTTTTGGACTGTTCCCTTTATGCCCACAGGACACAGGGAGAAAGGTATGCAGTGGTTTCTTACCAGTCTCCCATCTATAGACTGCTGCTTCACCTCCACTGCTGCATGAACTCCTGGGGATTCTAAGGACGTGCACATCCATGAGGAAGAGAAGTGTTGCTCCTGGTCTTCCTGGCATCCTTTACCATGCCCTCACCTGCTGCCTGCTTTGTTCGCTCTGAACACCTGACAAGCTGGACTGCTATTTTTCTCAGTTGCTATTCCAGGTGATTCCATCCTGGATCTCTTCACTAACTTTCTTTAAAGCTGGGGTAAGCACTCTGCAAGGTCAGCTCAAATTTCATCCTTCCTTCTGCCTTATTATTCTTGGAAAAATCTGCATGCAGTTTCTCTGTGCACCATTCATACGAACCAACAGACCATTCTGAGAAAGCAGAAATGTTTCATTTTAATGCTGCTTATAAACAGTCCCAGGACCAAACATTTCTGTTACTTGTTTTTTTCTCCTAGAACTTCTGTTCCTCATTTCCTTTTGTGAACCTAACCATTCAATTGCATTTCTTGTTACAATTGCCCCAACCTGCTGACAGATGACTGTTTTACAAGAGCTCCTGTCTCTCTTTGGAGAAAAGTTAATTTAAACCCTCACTCCAAAACTTTATTACAATAATTGGATTTATTGGTAGAAACATACTAGCTGTTTAGTTAATCAACTAATTTACTAACAGACAACCATCTTTCTTCATGCACAGCTTTCCTCTGGTTGTAAGAGTCCCTAGCAATAAACAACTTGGTTTACAGTTATTCTGCTTTTTAATATATGACTGAGAAATTGATTTATTTTTCCTTAATGCTCTTCTGACAAACAGCAACAACAATTCTCCCCAGTATATGCTTATTTCTCCTCCACTGCCTGTAGTGTGAGGAGAGGACTCTATCTCCAGTATGCCTGCTTTGGCACTGATAGTTTGGAGGCATCTTTCCTACCTAGAACCCATTTTCCTAGAAGTTTATTTCCTGCCTTTATCTGGTAATACAAACACATTTTCTACTTGAGCAGTTTCTGTAAGCAGGATGACTTTACACTCAACACACAACAATGCATATTTTCTAACTTGTTTTATAGAGGAGGTTTGGATTAATTTACTGTACTTCATTTCATCGTTTGTTAAATCTTATGCTTTCACTGTAAGAATTTTTCAGGCCATTATCTATCTAAATATAACTTTTTTTTTCCCCTTTGGATGAAGCATCAATTTTAATACGTATATCCCACAACAGAATCATAGAATCAACCAGGCTGGAAGAGACCTCCAACATCATCCAGTCCAACCTAGCACCCAGCTCTATCCAATCAACTAGACAATAGCACTAAGTGCCTCATCCAGGCTTTTCTTGAACACCCCCAGGGACGGTGACTCCACCACCTCCCTGGGCAGCCCATTCCAATGGCAAATCACTCTCCCTGTGAAGAACTTCCTCCTAATATCCAGCCTATACCTCCCCTGGCATAACTTGAGACTGCATCCCCTCATTCTGTTGCTGGTTGTCTGGGAGAAGAGACCAACTCCCACCTGGCTACAATCTCCCTTCAGGTAGTTGTACACATCAATGAGGTCACCCCTGAGCCTCCTCTTCTCCAGGCTAAACAGGTCCAGCTCCCTCAGCCTCTCCTCACAGGGCTGTGTTCCAGGCCCTTCACCTGCTTTGTCGCCCTCCTGTGGACACATTCCAGTATCTCAACATCTCTCTTGACTTGAGGAGCCCAGAACAGGACACAGCACTGAAGGTGTGGCCTGACCAGTGCTGAGTACAGGGGCAGAAAAACCTCCCTTGTCCTACTGGCCACACTGTTCCTGATCCAAGCCAGGATGCCATTGGCTCTCTTGGCTCTCCCGGGCACACTGCTGGCTCCTGTTCAGCCTACTATCTACCAGTACCCCCAGGTCCCTTTCTACCTGGCTGCTCTCAGCCACTCTGTCCCCAGCCTATAGCGCTGCTTGCAGTTGTTGTGGCCAAAGTGCAGAACCCTGCAGTTAGCCTTGTCAAATCTCATCCCATTGGCATCTACCCATCTATCCAGCCTGTCTAGGTCCCTCTGCAAGGCTCTCTTACCATCCAACAGATCGACACCTGCTCCTACCTTGGTGTTATCTGAAATCTTACTGATGCTGGACTCAATTCCCTGATCCAGATCATCAATAAAGATATTGAACAGGACTTATTATAGTCCTGTATAGTAGTAGTCCTGTATAGTCCTGTGTAGTCCTGCATAGTCTTGTTGCTTAGCTATAATGGCCACCTAGCTGGAAGTCAGCTATAATAGATGGCAAAGTTGTATATTGTTGTTTGAAACCTTGGTACCATCTGAAGAAGTTCAGTATAATCCTGGCTAATTTTTACATTTTTGGTGGCCTGCTGCCTACTTTTATAGCGCATCAATTATAAGCTTAAAATAATGCTCATGGATTTAAATAAAAATCCTTGTGATGTGTTCAGAAGAGCAGCGCTTGGATCAACAGGCACAGGCTAATGTCTTCAGACCTAATGAAGAGAAGGAGATGAAAAATAGAAATGAAAGCAGTGATGATGGTTTTGTTATCTGTGACTTTTCAGTAATTTCTACCAAAATCATTCCAAATGTGCTTAGAGGAAAGACCTACAAAGTCTTGTTGGCTTCAAGACACTGTCTCCATCACCAGAACATGGTGATAGGTCCAAGTGCACATGTGAAGAACAAACACTGGTCCTCTCATGTTGCGTGTCCTTGTGTAGCAAACTTTGTGAAATTTGAGAGTGGGGGAGGGCAAAAAGGAAACAGGGCCCTAAGGTTTGGGTACTTGGACTTCCAACCAATTTTTATGCTTATATTTTTTGTTGTAGTTTACAGACGTGGGGTAAGGGCTGAAGCACTTTTTTGTTTCCATTCAGGTGCCTCAGTCAGAAAGCAATGTGCTGCATTTTGCGGGAAGCCAGGCCTTGCTTGTGCCCACCAGATGAACTGTGCTTGCATGCTGAGGATGCTGAAAATGTCACTCAGCCTCTCCGCACACCAAACTTCAACCACAGCATTTAAGCGAGAATGAGGCACCAACCTCCCTAGGCTGCAGCTCACCTGCACATACTGAGAAGCACAATCAGAGGCACCAAGACAATGGTCAGTTCAGAGAGGGAAGAACGGAGTAAGCAAGAGACAGGTTCAGTAGGAAAGCAAGCAACATAGTACTTGGCTGTATATCTTGGATGTGAGTGGGTCTCAGTTTTAGATCCCCAGGTATATTTGTATACCTAGATATATCCAGATACCTTACTGAACTGCTCCCACAGTCCAGTATTTGCAGTTGTGCTACTCTATCACCATCTCACCACTGCTGTTTAACTGCTACACCAAGTGCAGTATCTTTAAAACGCACTGGCTTTTTGATTTATGAAATTGCTTCCCTCCCTTTTATTTTCTGGTTAATATTTTGCATCTTATATCTTTACATACAGAGGGAACACTGAAGACCAATGCTTGCAACTATATTGTGGATATTTAATTTGTCAGAGCCAGCTTTCTAAAAAGTCCATGCTAATTCTTCAGGCATAAGCTACCTACCTAAAGTCAGAACATCAGAGGGGTGCACAGACCCCGGCTAACACAGTCAGCCTTCTGAGGATGGACACTCAGCACAGGTCCCCTATAGCTGATATGTGCAAACTGCTGGAAACTTCCTGGAGTGCAAGTCTGCTCAGTTCTCTGTGGGTCACTTGGTTTCAGAAGATGACTGAGGGCCTGTAGAGTCATGTTTTGCATGTCAGGGAGCCCCATCACAGGTCTCAACTGCTAAAAATGCTGTCAAAGTGAGACATCATTATTATTGTTCATTAGGGTATACTGATTTATAGTACTGAAGGAGTTGTGTCACCCTGCATCAGTGCATGTTAATTCATCCTTCCCTTTTTTTTGCCTTGTTCCAGTAAATCGTAGCTCTCTGCAGCAGCGGATGGCTGCCCTACAATACATGGTATTATTCTTTACAAAACTGTTACAATACCTTGTCACTTAAGGGAGTGTCATGACACAAAAGTTACACTAGATACAGAATTCTAGCATCATTTAAAATTTAATAATAAATTAAATAATAATTTAAAATGGCAAGAGGTTGCTTAAGAAGTTGCTTCTAAGGTAGATTTCTCTATTTTTAACAGTATCGGCAGCATAAAGCTTGGCAGAAGTTGAATTCAAATAGCTGCACCACCTGTGATGCAGTATCATTTCAAAACCACAAAATACCTAGAAAACATAACTGACTCTTCAGTCACCATTGTTTTGTGCCACATCAGTTTCAGAGCAATTGGCAAGTAACACAAAGCCATGCAAGCTGTTCCTACCCTGACGGAAATGAGGCTTCCTTGGCACCGTACAACTGATAACTTTTAACCCCCCAAGTCTATGCTGCAGTTTCTACCATTTTTTAAGTGCTTATCTAAAGAATTTCTCATTTTCACAACAACAAGCATTGATACCAATGACAGCCAACTTTGTATTAACAGAAGTACGCAAAGCTCTGTCATCGTGCCCTTACAAATACAACTGCCAATGACACAGAAGCAGTTACAAGCTTCTTGTTGGTAGAACAGCCACTAATCCAAACAAACATGACTGTACTGACACATGACCTCTCTCAAAGTGACAAGAGACAGAACTGGTAGAACCTCAAGCTGCTTTATTGAGATATCAGTTTATGTTTTAGCTGATCTAAATGAACAGACAGGTTTTGAAGCATCATATAAGAACCAGTTGGGGAAAAATTAATTTTCCAAAGACAGTAAAATTGGTTGTTGCTATTACACAGCAGCATTTTAGCAAAACTGGTTTTATACAAAATTTCTGCTAGTCACTGTTTTGTAAGATCAATATTTGGAAGTTTCCTTCCCATTCTGCTGCATCATTTCAGTCTTCTAAATCAAACTGTGCCACCTGTAGTAAGCTGGTCTTGACTGGACACCAGGCATCCACCAAGCCTTAGAAGGACAGGCTGGGGAGAAAGTAAGATAGAAATTAACTCATGGGTCAAGACAAAAGCACTTTAATAAAGCACAGGAAAACAAAAGACTTATTCTCCAACTCCCATCAGCAGGCAATGTCCAGCCACTTCCCAGGAGGCAGGGCTTCATTACTTGCAGCAGTAGCTCCAGAGGACAAACATCATAGTAACAAATGCCTCCTTCCCTGCTCTCTGAGCTTTTGTTGCTGAGCAGCTGTCATAAAGTACAGAATTACCCTAAATGGAATATGCCTTTCATTATTTTGGGTCAGCTGTCCTGGCTATGTCCCCTCCCAAGATCTTGTCCACTCCCCAGTATACCAGTGAGGGGAAAATGTTGGAGAGACAGCCTTTACACTGTGTGAGACAAAACACTGCTGTGTTATCAGCACCTCTCTAGCTGCTATAGGGAAAATGAACTCCACTTCAGCCAGAACAAATCCATCCATCAATGAAACTGCCAAATAGTAACAGAAAAAAATAACCTCTGATATTTGCTGAAAAGGAACAGAACAGGGTATGCTTTGAGGAAAATGTTAAAGGTCTGATCATTTAAATCTTAGTGGGACTACTCCTTTGCCAATTGACATTTACTCCATTTAATGTCTTAGCAGATGAGGGACTCAGTGTATACGGGACTCCATTTTACTCTCTATTCTGGAGTATTCAGCACACAACTCTATGGAGTTGTATAATTTTGCATACACATTACTTACGTAGGCTATAAAAGCCAATGCCAAAGCCCACGTTCCCAGCTGGAGTGGCAGATCATTTGTGTTCCTGAATGCTCTTTTTCATTTATTGCTTTGTTCAAGAAACATTGTTTAAAAAGCCCCTGGATTGTTCATTCTTACCCACGCCTTACAATCTGCTAATAAGGCAACAGTCACAACTGTGTATCTACATGCAATTTCTGCATGTATTTATTAAGTTCAATAGACAATTAAGTTGTGTACAACACTCTGCATGCAAAAAAAATACAATTTTTTAACTTAAACTAGCATTTTAAGGTTTCTTCTCCTAGCAGTGTGTCAGCTCTACAGTCTCTCTGCCTGAAAGAAATGAGCAGCATGATATATCTCCTGGCGTCATGCAATGACCATGGTCCAACACAGTCCCTAACTGCCTTAGTTCAGTATGTTCTCATTTTCTGAGAAGGTACATGATATGTGACAGGTGGGCTCATTTCTTGCAGCATAGCAATTCAGAGGGACTTCATGTGAGATAATTACCACAATTTCTGATTTACAGCAGTATGTCATAAAGGTCAAGGCATTTGTGTTTCCCAAAGCAGCAACTTGCAGTCACATGGTGGGAAGGCATGCCAACAAGCACTTAGAACTGAAAGGCCTATATCTTATCAGGACCAAACATGACTGTGCTCTGCTATGACTACACATAGAGATGTAAACAGTTTGACTGTGACTTGCAAAACTCCACCTGAAGCCCAGAATCCCAAATTCTTCTACTCATTCTTATGTGGAAGGACATGAGAAGTAGGTAATGCACATGTACAACATGCCCCAGAGAACACTGCTCCTGTGAGTAACCCATCAAACCTTAAGATGATCCTGGATGTTTTGAGAGGTAGGTCAACAGGAGACAGCTCTCCTGAGCACTCTTTCTTGAAGACTCACCAGTAACAGCATGTTTTGAAGAAAAGTAAGTAGAGAAGATATTGCTTTGAAGGTTCTATACACAGTCACAACTCTTGGAAAGGTTGTAAGATCTTAACCTCCTAAGGAGTACACCCAACCACAGACAACAGCCCTGCACAGAGAACAATCTACTATGTCTCAAATAGTCTTTGAGTTTACACAGACAGGATTTGATAGATACACAAAAAGATGAGGATTTGTACAAGAGAAAAGAGATCATGGTGGTGTATGAAATAACATGACAAAATGAATCTCCTAAGGTAAACAGGAGTTGGAAAGCACTTTACAGGGAATTCAACATCTATTTGTGATTCTCCTTATATGGAAATAAGTCTGTGTGCAAAGTACCCGCAGGAATCTGAATCTCTCCCACCCTTCTATTTGAGCAGCAGACCTTCTGTTCCTCCACCTTCCCTCCTCTTCCTCACTCCTTCAAAGGTTTGCTGAGAAGTTATGTAGCCAACACATAACCCAATCCAGCTGGTCTTTTCTCATGTGAGCTCTGAAAATAACAGATAAGAGCTTATTTCAAGAAAGACACAAAATACGCCCTAGGAACTATCACCAACATACTCACAGGCTGCTTTTAAGGACTACTCTCAAGCTTAGAATACATTTGTCCAGCTTGGATATTGAACCTGGCACAAGGCATAAGGTAACAGCAGGCTGCCATATAGTTCAGGATGCCTAAATAAATCTTTACCAACTGCAAATGTTTTTGCAGGGTGATTTGAAAAGTTCCCAGGCTAGGCAACCTCCTGCCTAGGATTCAACAAACACCCAAGGCCTGCACTGTCATTATATGCAACCTTTACGTGCCTGCCTGACAAGAAGTAAATCGCAAAAAGATGTTATGATTATTGGACAGCAGCAGGAACATCACCAGAGGATTCTGATGAGCACCTAAGTCAGCTTTGTCTCTGGCTAGGCTGCTTGGATTGTTTGAGCCTTCTTTAGTATTTCACCCCCACTAAGGGAAGGCTGAGGGGAGGGAGAATCTCATCAATGAGTACAAATATCTGAAACGAGGGTGTACATATGATGGTGACAGGCTCTTTTCTATGGTATCCAGTGAGGTGAAGTGAGCACAGACTTGAACACAGGAAGCTCTGTCTGAACACCAGGAAACAGTTTTTCACTATGAGGGTAAATGAGCACTGGTACAGGTTGCACAGAGAGATTGTGAAGTCGTCATCCCTGGAGATACTCAAAAGCTATCTGGGCATAGTACTGGACAACTTGCTCTGTGTGGCGTTGTTTGAGCAGGAGTACCGAGCCAGATGACATCCAGAAGTCACTTCCAACCTCAACCACCCAGTGATTCTGTGAAGAGAAAGAGGAAAAGAAACTGTGTTCCTAAGCCAAACTTTGAAACTGGTTTCAAGAAGCTCCCAACTTGCACCATAAGAAACCAAACTCAAACCAGGTTTCTAAAATAGGTTATGTCTTCTCCAGTGCTGGCAGTCTCCACAGGTGTGGATCATCAGATGTTCAAAGGGAGAGGAAAGGCAGGAAAAGTAGGAAACATCCATCTATTGTGTCCCAGGTAACACTTCATAAGAAAAAAAAAAATAACAAAGAACCAAGTTACCAGGAAATGACACCATATAATCAGTTTCATCATTTCTATAACAAGTTCCAGATTTGCAAGTACTCTTCCCAGTTGTAAACTTGCTGTTCTCAGCAACTTTCATCCTCTGATGACAGATGACTTCAAGTTTGTGCATCAACTAACATGCTATTTTTGAGAAGAGATGCCATCAGTACAGAAAATTTCAGGTCTATTTCTCCTCTCATTTTGGCAGGTTGATGGTGATACCTCCTGTGTCTTATTTGCACTGGGTTACCTTTTGCTGCGTGTAGCAGTTTTCAGTTCTTTGTGACCTTCACAGAATTAAGCTACAGATAAAAATCAAAAGTAGAGTTAAAATTGGCCTTGTTTTCTTTTCAGTATGACTTGTGCACTTAAACCATGACTCATCATGGCTTGCAGTCACACCCAAGCACAGGACAAGCTGATGACTGGCCAGCAGCTGGAGAACAAGAGGAAATCTAGATAAGACACAGCAGATGAGTGAAGATTGGCTCACTCTTCTTACTGGATCAGTGCAGTGACAAACAAACCAGTAAGCACTCTGATTTCTCAGTTGAGACTCCAGCTTGGTAATGAGTCTCAGAAACTGAACAGCTTCTGTTATGGGGCATTCAATGTGCAGCTCTAAACAGAAGCAGTCACTGAATCATTTTTTCCTGTTACGACAAATGGGAAATGGTACAGTCTCAGAAAGATAAATCCTCTTTTCAGAAAGCCGTAACAGTAGAGTTAATATGTTGAACAGTCAAACTGTTTTCCTGTTAAGTCATTGTGTGAACAATGCAACAGTAGTAAGTTACAATAAGAACCTTATGCTGTGAAATTAAAACCTAGCCAAGTATTTCAATTCCTAGTTTTGGTAGAGTTTACAGCCTTAGAGATAGGTCTTTAAATATATCATTCACTTCTGCAATTATCCTGTGTAGCAAATGCAAGCTGGGTGATCATAATGAAGAACCTATTTAAGCAAAAAGAGTATCTTAATTAACTACCTTTAAAAAAAAAATAAAGTATGTTATATCACACTGGAAAAAAATAGTATTTTGTCTCTTCTTTCTGACACCGTCAGAAGTCTCTAAAAGCAAATACAGTTTCATTGTACATAGCCCTGGCAAATTTACAGCAGCCTTCAGACAGTCTAATTTCAAGTCCATCTTCAGAATCTTTATGCCAAAAGATCCTAAACTTAACCCTTCTTCAGACATTGAGACCCAAAAGGCAAATATGCTTAGATGTATGGGAGTGACATCCATTTCCACCTTTTCTTTCAGAGTGCTTGAAATGTGTCTGCCTAATGGCAGAAACTCCAGCCTTTGAATCACTTAACCAGTGTTTCTGCTGTTCATCTGTCTTGGTTGTGTTTGACCTCTGCGATGATTGTTAACAGAGAAAACATTCAGCTCTTCTTTCCTTTCTTCACTATGACTCAACATCCTTCTCCTCTCAGGGGTATGACTACAGTTTTTAGGGAATTGGTCCAAAGTTTCAACATTTCAAGTATTTCAGAGATTTATAAATCTGCATGTGTATGAGAAGCCATGTGTTTCCTACTTTAAAGGGTCTCACCCACAAATATTTTTGTCATTTAAGAAAACTCAGGGTATCTCCTTCTACGGATATAAGGAGCCTTCTTCTGGGGTGTAGAGGGTTTGCATTTTAATAGAAGAGTGATAACCAGTACTCCTGACAGCATTGATAACCTAGCACTAATGAGTAGACTCCTCAGAGCACTTTATAATGAAAACAAAAGGGGCCCTGAAACAGACACACATGGGAATAATGTCTGTTACCACTCTAAGTCCTCTTAAACCAAGGGTGTGCAAAGGGGCCATCTCAAGATGCTAATTCAGGACATTATTTCAGTAGACTATATTACAAATTAAAGAAAACACATGGATTCTTTCTTAGTACTGTGAAGGCTATATTCTGAAGAGAATTACTTTCTGAAGAGATTACTTTCTTTCCCCGCATGACCCTTTCATAGGGGAAGAGCATGTGGAAATGGTGGGGATTGATGTGCATTTAGTTTGTGGTCCTATGAATGCACACCCTCAACTCCCCAATCATAAGGTGTTTCACCAGGTTTCCCTCCATCTTCCCAAAGCTTCTGTCCTTCCATGAATCTGTTTGCAGATCTATCAATACAGCTAAGCTTCTGCTAGTTTCAGGCTTAGTGGTTTTCTGTTGCAGGGAGCTAATTCATCCGAAGCCCACACAGCTGCAATCCCACAGCATTACTTGAGACTGCAAACACTCATCAAACCCCGGATGACATGCACTGTCTTTCCCACACACACCAAGGTTTCCTCCCTGGCTTCAAATGAGCCAGTGTGTCACAATGCCTGGTTTGGACAGTCTTGCCACAGCAATTTCACCTCATGTCTTCAGTATTTCTGGCCTTTTCCCAGATCCCTAAGATTAGGCATTGCCGCCTGACAAAATGAAGCCATTATCCATTTTACTCCAAGTTTCCAGGAAAGCAAATCCATTTTTAACTAGCAGTTTTACTCTTCCAAGCTAAGTACCAGCATGGGGCTTTTTCATCTGTCCTAATGCAATTCTCATTATTTGGCCTTTTCAAACACCTTCCTCAGCCTACCTAAGCAGTCTTCTTTTTCCACAGCTAGACACTCAAATCCTTTTCTCACCTTTTTTGCCCCATGGTTTATAACCTTTCTCATAGAATTAAAAACCACATTCTTTTCAGGAAAAAAAAATCCCATCAAAATACTACTGTTTAAATTATATTTGTTATTATCATCATCACTAATTATGTATTTATCATAACAGTTTTTACATTGTTTTATCTTTAAAACATTAATTATTAATCTGCAGGAAGATGTTACTTCCTTGTTTTTTAGCTTAGCTCCCAGATCTTTTTTTACTGGTTTTACTTCTCTTTTTTAGGGAAAAAAAAACCAAAAACCTAACTTTATTTTTCCTCTCTCTGGTGATGTCTGATTTCAGTGAGGAAACAGTGAGTCCTTCAGTCTGTGTATGAGAAGCAAGCCATTATGCCGTAATTTAATTCCCTGTTGTGTGGGAAGTCAGCACTGCATCATCCCTAGGACTGGGAACAAGAGATAAGACCCCTTCTTGATGGGTGCAATCCAAGATTTGGTAGTCAACCTTCACATCAGAGTTACATTAGTTTTATTTCTTTTTACATTTTCTCTCTTCTGTTCCCTTTCCCTGCCCCCAAAAAAATCTTAAGTAAAAAAAAAAACAAAACCACCATAAAAACCCCATAAACCCCCCCCATATATTTTAAGCCTAGTGGTCAGCATTTTAAGTTATTTTGCTTATGCTTAAACATTGTATTTCTGTAACTGGAGACCAACCATAACCTAACAACTCTCTTTACACCATGTTCCTAAGCACCTCAGCCAAATGTCTTTTAGACACCTGCATGGACAGTGATTCTACCACTTTCCTGAGCATACTGTTCCAAAACCCAATGACCCTTTAGGTGAAGAAATCTTTCCTACTATCTAATTTAAACCTTTCCTGGTGCAACTTGAGGCCATTTCCTCTCATCTTATCAGCTGCTAGCTGGGAGAAGAGGCTGGCCCCCCACCTCACTACAACCTCCTTTCAGGCAGTTGTAGAGAGCAATGAGGCCTCCTCTCAGCCTCTTCTTCTTCAGGCTGAATGGCCACAGCTCCCTCAGCCATTCCCCACAGCCGTTCCACACAGGACTTGTATTCAAAACCCCTTTTTAAGAACTGGTAGTATCCAAATCTCAAGCAAAAAAAGTACTAATTTGATATCATTATTGAATAGTTGTATTTAACTCTGTATTGGGGAGTACACTGACCAACTAATAACTAAAAATAATTAAATACTGCTTTCTTAGTGAGGTGAAAGGCAGTTATCAGCCAGAGAAGGAAAATCTGTATTAGCCTTTATAAAAATTGAAAACCTCAGAAATTTGCTCTATACATTCTTCATATGAATGGCAGAGAGAACCACACCATCTCTCCATGATATTTTGCTAAATACTGTGTGAGATTAAAAACATCTCAGATGCTCAAGTCCACCAATAATTTCTTGCATAATCAAAATATGAGAGTTGTATAAACACAGGAATAACAGTTGTGTTATGTATGACGAGAACTGTCAAAGGGGTTATTTCAGTTTACAAAGCACTGGATGTAATTTATTCCTTTAGTGGAAATACACATGAATATATTTGTCAGAGAATTCCCAAGGAAACTGGGGTGAGGCAATCTTTCATTGTAGAGAGGGATTCTTCTCACTTCAAAGGCATCTTACTTCCTTCACAGAATGCTTGCAAGATCAGTGTATAAAAATGAACAAGCAAAGCTCATAAACATATGTATTTTAAAATTAGTAACTGAATATCCAGATTTGCTCTTAATGCAGTAAGTATCCTTGAATCTTCCATCCTTTGTCTGGTCCCATCATTTATACTGCTGTTGCTCTTTACAGTCTTTCAACAACCCTTTTGATTTGATACCCTCTTTGCCCCACCAACTCCAGCAGTGTAGCTGCAACACATTTGTCCCACATGTTAGCGTGGATGATCATATGGGTATATAATCCTGTTTGTTGCAGGCCTTTCAGAGAAAACATTGCTTGACTAATCTCATGTACTGCCAACAGTAGACTGTTACTTTGTGGATGGTGCTTTTGTTTAGAATGATTGCACAACTGTTACTCACCTGCATTAGCCCACAATAAAGACTCTATGAATCCAGGCACATGTGAAAATAAAATGAAAGATGTGTCATTCTAGAAGACAGATATACCTATGTGCCAAGCACTACAGCAGGTGTAACAAAAAGACAGACTTCCATCTAGTGCAAATATAGACATGGTGTTAATGTCTATCTTGAATTTTGTCAAAAGAGGAAAATATAACTTTTATTTTTCAGCCTTTTCCATCTATTTGCACAATTTTCCAAGTTAACTACTAGGAGTTCTTAGAGCCTGCAGCAAGTGGGGACCCTTGAGTAAGCTGAGGTATGGTTGCACATTTGCTTTTACAGTGCTTTAGGTTGCCATTCTTATTTTACATGTTAATGAAGAAGACTGATTACAGAAGTAGAGACAAAGAAATACTAACAAAATGCACCTTACAAAACTGAACCTAAAAGACTTAGAAATAATCCAAGACAAAGTGAAGTCTTCCTCTGAAATGCAGCTACTCTCCACTTAAAAAAACCTCAGCATTCAGAATCCTCTCTTCAGCTTTCAAACTAATAAAGTAGCAAGAATGTTTCATCTGTTATCAGTTTTAATAATGCCTTTTGAAAAAAAAGTTATTGAAAAGTTCTAGTTTGTTGTGAAAATGAAACTGTTTGGTTCACTGGGCAGGGGTGGAATCAGTCCTAGAACCCTCAGTCCTCTGACCTGTGTTAATTTCTAACTTGCTTGCCAACGAAAGTAAATAAAAGAATTTCTTTGTAATGATAATAACTCTGCAGAAAAGAGTACTAACACATGTAGGAGTAAAGCAATATATAAAGGTGTACTCCTAAGGATGACACTCCATGATTTTGAAACATAAGCATTTTTCTGCATATTTTCATCTGTTTCTGATTTATGCAAGCCCAGTCATTACACTCAAACATGAACTCCTTCCCCTTTTACACACAACTATGGTTACTAAATATTACCAGTAAGATATTTCCTCATACTTTCCCTAAAAGTTCTCAAGAAGGTTAAAATGAAGTTTAAAATGCCTACTTGTAAGAACGGCTACACGATGCTTAAATCCAGTGCAACACAGATTGTGTATTTCATAGATTCCTATCGTGTTTTGGATTGCAAGGAAACTTGAAGATCACCTAGTTCCAACCTCCCTGGCATTGGGAGGGACACCTTCCACTAGAGCAGGTTTCATACTTGCTTTATTTTACAAGACATAAATGTAATCTTATAATTCAATTGTAAGCAAAATTATTAAACTTTGTAGACGTTTAATAACAAGGAAGTTCCAGTAGTATTCTTGCAGTGTATTTTTGCCATCATTAAAGCTTTATTCACCTGGTGTTATTGAATAAACAGATACATGAAGTTTACCCTTACTCTGATATTGCCAAAGGAGCATTTTTTCCCTTTTAATGTACAAAGGCAGAGACGTTTTTTTCTAGCTTTGAATCAGTTGCGTTGCTTTCAAGATGAAGAAGAAGCTGTCTTCTGGTTCTGTTTAACTGAAGGAAAGGCTTTACTGATACTCCAAGTTGCTTGGGAGGAGACAAGTATCTACCAAAGCCTAGCAATACTGAAAATTGTGTGGCACTCAATAGGGTAACATGCCACAGCAGTCTCTAAAATATTCTGAGCTATCTTAGACTGAATTTGTACATGCAGATGGTAGCATCACACAAAAATGCTTGTGAAGACCTGAAATCAGTATGCAAGCTACACAGACATAGCACTGGACATCCTAGACTGCCTTTCAATAGGGATAGTAGCTCAAGAGTAACATCAGATCACTTTCAGTTCTAGCAGTTCTGGTCTGACGGTTGCTAGCTGAAGGCTATCTCTTTCCCGTAACTTACTCCACAGTATTTTTTTTGCCTTACTTGACACCTTATCTCCTCGTACACAGCACAACAGCGAGCCTGATAGTTGGATGACAAGTCAGACACAGATGAGGACAGTCTGTCAGCATGACGCATCCAGATCACCTTCACATCAACGCAGCTGGGCTGCCAGAAAACATTTCAGACCACACACTTACATTGAGCAAGTCTGTGATACCGGCAAAAACTCTCTCAGGACGGTACCTTTACAAAACGCTACTTTAACATTTCCTGGCATAAAACTAATCACGTTACTGGCCAAGCCTGTTAAATCAATGGCAATTCCCAGCACAGGTCTCGCCCCACGCTTGTAAAAGAATGCGAGTTTTACAAAAGTAAAGCACAAAACGCTTTTCTCGCTCCATCACGCCCCCTACTCTAGACAACACAGGAGGCTACCGACTACTCGGCTGTGGGGGCGGACACAGTAACCAGCACATTCCAGCCAGCAAGAGCTGGCCTTCAGAGGTACCTACAGCTTTCCGCCCGCGAAGACCCTTCCCCTCAGACAGGCGGCGAAAGGCCCGCCCAACGCCCATGCCAATCCCCCGCCGCCACCTCGGCTTTCCAAGTTGCCCTGACGAACGGTACGCTCCCGGTAGTGCCAGAGGAGGGCAACAGGACCCGGCGCAGCACCTGGGAGCGGTGCCACGCATGCGCACCGAGCAGCGGTGTGGGCGGCTGCGCGTCGGCAGGGCGAGCCGCGTCCAATCAGCGAGCGGGGTGTGTGCGCGAGGGGAGGAGGCGGGGGGGCAGGAGCCGCGGGCGGGTAATGTTGTTGGTAGTCACCTGACCGCTCGCGCTGCAGTTGGGCCGCAGCCCTCTCCTGGAGCGGCTGGGCCTGGGGCAGCGGGAGGAGGAAAGGTGTGAGGCGGTGCTGGCGGTACCCTCTGGCCGACTGGCCCGCAGAGAAGCGGCAGCATGTACTAAGGTGAGCTGAGCCGATCGCTGTTGGGAGCGGGTGCGTGCGGCTGTCTATCTGCTCGGTGCCCGCTGGGCTGAAGGGGTTGGTGGGGTGAGGGCAGCACCGGTCGGGCGTGGAAGGAGGGGCGAAGGTGGAGGAGTCTGAAGCGTGCTCATAGGGGCGGTGTTAGTCAGCGGGTGCCCTCTTTCCCTGCCACTCTGTGGCCGGCGTAGTGGCCTGTCCCGCCGCGGCGGGGGCGAGGGCTTTGAGAGCAGTGGAGGAGGTAGCTGGCGGGGGCGCCCTGTCAGCGATGGGCACCGTGCGGCGCCCCGGCCCCCTTTTTCTGTGCTCTGCTTCAGGTATTGTCCATTTGCCCCGCCCCTCTCCCCCCGTCCCCTTTCCCCCGAGGCCCGTGCCCAGCGCCGCCGTGGGCTGGGCATGTAGTCGTTACTCGGTGTCTCGTCCCCGGTTTCCGCGGGTGCCCACGTGCCTGTGCGCTCTAGTGACACAGGCGTGACTCTCCCACGCCGCGGACCCTGGCTCTATGTGAAAGGGGGAGCTGAGCCCTGCTGGAAATCCGGCCGTAACCCCGCTTTGTCGGCGTGAAACGTGCAACTGGTGTGTTTAGTGTTTTGTTACCCATTGTGGGAGCTGGGGACAGATTTATTTTAGACTGTAAACAACGTGATACAGATCCTGTCTGCCTTGTTCTGTACAGTGAGATACTTGGCATGCTTTGGGGCATGCTGAAAACATTGCACTTCAAAAGAATTGTCGCCTGCTTTTTTGTTAAATGATATTTACATTCTTTATTTTAGTATGGTAACATAACAGTAATCTCGAATTCATATTAACGACTGCAGTGGCTACATATTTATTGAATTAATAAAAAGAAAAAGCTCAAGTGTTCTAGCAGTAAAGTGAAGATAACTGTATGTACAGTTTTGTCATGTCATTACTTTTGACAGACACGTTAATTTGAGGCAGTTAAGGCAGGCAGTTCCAGTGCCTGAAAAATATTTGACTGTAACAATGGAACAATTACAGTCCAAATGCACTGTAAATTAGGGCTACAAAGCACTCTGAATACTCCAGTAATAGAGTCAGTTCGTTAATCTCAAATAAATATTACACCACATTGAAGAGAAAACTAAGCATGTATCCTGTCAAACGTGGTGGGTCTGAATTGAAACAACTAAGAAACTCCAAATCTTGGCTTATGAGGTTCATTTTGAAGGTAACTTAAATTGCGGAATTACTTTTGATGCCCTGATAAGTCTAAGTCTGCAAGTCTGTGTGTGCATGTTAGTCAGTAATGAGGCTCAGAAATGGCTCATTTGCAGAGAGAAGAACTTGTCCCTGAAAACAGAATGTGGATATTCAAGGCATTGTGTGCTTTTCAGAAGTGCTTCCTTTGAGCTAACTCTACTGAATCCCTTAGTATTTGAACTTCTTAAAAAGTACTTTTAGAGTACATTTCCCAGTTTAATTTAGTCTAAAAAAGAACCTACTGTTGTCCAAGTCTGTCTTGTGAAGTGAAAGTACAGTTCAGTGGAATGCTTGAGTAGTTTGCTTCACTAGTATACTCCTGATTCTAATCAAAATACTAAAGTAGAGCTTTAGCTTCAGTCTGCTGTATTTTTGAGTGCTTTATTCTAAACAACATGCAAGATTTTGGTGTGCTAATTATGTAATTATGTATTTGTTTTTAATATAAACAAAAGATATATTGAACAGTAATACATTTACATTACTATAAGAATTTTCTGGCATTAAAACCCACACCTTTACCTGATAATTTGGATCAGGTGGCACTGTCATTGGGCGTAGAACAAACATGTCTTTGCACGAGTTGTATGAGTCCCAGATAACTTTGCCTTATAGATTAGGGAAACATAGCTCAACAAGTCTCCTTGTCATTTCCACCCATGCCTCCCAGCCCTCCAGATTTTATGAGATGAGGTGTTTGCAGAAATTCTTCGTAGATTTCCTCTTAATCATAGACCAGTCTTTCTTCTTCACTAGGCCATCTGAGTTGTCCCTAAAATTTGACCACTGAAAGTTTCAAATAAGAGGTTTTAGGGTGGCATTTATAGTGTACATCCTGTTTGTGTGCTATTGTTAGTTAAACTGTAGGTAATATGTTGATGCAAATGTGCGTAGAAACAAAATCTCAAGTAAGCAAAAAAATAACTGCTAAAACAACCATGAAGTGCATGAATTCAGCCTATTATGACCACAGTGAGCT
This sequence comes from Tricholaema leucomelas, assembly GCA_013400475.1. Taxonomy (NCBI): domain Eukaryota; kingdom Metazoa; phylum Chordata; class Aves; order Piciformes; family Lybiidae; genus Tricholaema lacrymosa; species Tricholaema leucomelas. Next base: position 919,085 of record WAAF01003250.1, on the reverse strand, counting down.
TACTGTATGACGACAGCCACCTGCAGCTTTCTCTGCCCTGTGTGCAGAGGAAAAAGAATTAATAGAAAGGTTCAACTTTGCTGTAACAAATTGTATACTGTATCACAAAAGTAACTTCATCTCCAGTAGTATGCTTTGCTTTTCAGTTAAGGTGCTTTTCAGTGTGGAAGAAAGTTTTGTTCTTTTTAAGGACACAAAGAGAAGCTCCAGTGGTTTGTATACTTGAGCCTTACGCTGACCTGCTAACTCACAGCTGACCGGTCAGCTACTGGAGAAAGGGAGGGCGAAGTGCACTATGAAATGCAAACTGATTTCAGTAGCATTGGTGAAATACAAATAAATGGAGTTTAATCACTAGGTGTACTTTGCAGAGTGGAAGAGATATCACTCACTCAAAATGCCTTTAAAGGAGAGTTTGTCTTAAAGAATTATTCAGCTGATTTTTGGAATCATGATGAGGTAATTTGTGAATTACTTCATTTGAACTGTCAAGATAATGTTTGTAGATGTTTATTTTGATTCCAGTCTTTGCCCATTGACTAATGATTTGATAAACGAGTGGCATTTGCTATCCCTGTTTACACTTCTTTTAAGATCGCTGTTTTAGATGATACTGTCTCAAAAGTAGATAAGGCCATAAGTACATGTCTTTTAACATCATATATCAGATAGGAAGTAGTCTACAGTTTCTTAATGGGATAAGTGAAACTTCCCTCCATCAAATCACAAAAAGCTATTTAGTAGAATTACCATATGAAGTCTGGTCTTCTGCATCTTTTTTTCCTTTATAGAAATTTTGCTTGTGCATTTCTATTTTCATAAAAGTTTTTCTGAGGTTCATTCTGGTTTATATCTTAAAAACTTAAGAGAATTTTGAATTTCCCATACTGTGAAGAACAGTTTTGGAACCAAATCGGAGTTAAGAAGTTAACACTAGATAAAAACATTATGAATATTATTTCCTAAAAGTGTTTTTTGGAGGCAATATATTTGCTTCTTATTTCTTTCAGGTTTGGTTTTTTTGTGTCCTTTTAACTTAAAATGAGTAAGATATGGTAGAACCACAGATGGTTAACTTGGTATTCATTACAAATATTTTGACATATGTACTTGCGAATGGATTCTGACAGTAATTCAAAGAATTCATATGGTTTAACTATGACAAAGACTAGAATGTGGCTATAAATGTGAGTATTTCTCCGTCAACTAAAGGCAAGAGTTGGCAGCAGATGTTATTTGTGCATGCTTTACATTATTCCTACTTGCCTCTTACCCTAAGTGAGTTTTTTTGCTACCTAACCTAGTTTGTAAAAAAAAAACAAACAACCAACCAAACACACCACTTTCTACCAATATTTTTGGGGTGTTTTGTTTGCAGGAGGCTTTTTTATTAGGCGTTTGGGTTTGTGTGTGTGGGTTTGTTGTTGGTTTTTAGTGTGAGTGTTGTGGTGGTATCATTTTTTGTTTCGCAGTTTCTGTTTTTTGAGGTGAACACTGCAAAGAAGTCTCTAAAATCCATTCAGTCCTACTTAATTTTTTAACAGTGAAACAAATTCCGCAACATGATTAATTTTTGCGTTATGAATAAAAAAACCCAAACAATTAGTGTTGTGTAAAATAATGATAAGCTGCAAAGTAGTAATATGTTTTTCTGGCTTTGATATGGACTGCTTTATACCATCATCAGAGGAAACTATTCAAACCTCTGCTCTGTGGAAAATCTCATTACACAGTGTCATACATTTGATTTTTTTCTTTAAAATCCTGGCTTCTGGAGTCCTGTGACTGCTAGCAATCTCAGATTCCACTACACACTCTCTACCCCAAGTTCTCATATTGCAATAGTAAGAAAGTGAACAGTCAGATTTAAAACCTGGAAAATTAATTAAGACTCTCAGCACAGACTTAAAACTTGCCAGACTTCCTGTGATTCTTTTTAATCCTTGTTTGTGACTTGGCAAAAGTCCAAATGCTGTGGTAAGGATTGAGTTGCTTAACTGCAACATCATAATTAAAAAAAAAATATATATGTAGTTTAGCCTAATAAAGAATACAATTTAGAATTTTATTTATGAATGTGCTAATCATCCGAAAATGAGATTTGTGGTTTTTTTACAAAGACAGTGTTGTTCTTATAAAGCTTTTTTTTTTCTATTAAAGTCTTTCTGAACTAAAGATGGAGAAGCAATAAACACAGTAAACATGAATACTAAAATGCTTGCTCATTCCTTGTCAGCATAACGTGAATAAGCAGTTATTAACTGCTGTGGGCATTCATCTGTAATGTAACTTTATTTCCTTAAAAGGAGAGGTAGCTGGGGGCAAGTACATAGATATCAAAGTTTAGAAGAAAGCCTTTGCAGTGTATTTTGAATAAACTGTTGCATATCTTGTTTTAGCAATACTAAAGGATATTTTTCCCTTTGTACTTTGACTTTGTGAATGAAATTTTTTTATAGCACAAAGTAAACTTAAATGTCCACTGTAAAGGACAGACATAAGTGATCTGCTGGAAGTTAGTTGAGTCAGGAATAGCACCCCGTTTGTTTACTTCAGACTTTTCTGGTGGTCTATAGTTTGGGTTTTTTTCCAGCCGTTCAGGTATTTAAAGTGCTCCAAGAATTACAGATACATTGCAGGCATAGTGATATCTGAGCAGACCTTTATTGGCTGCTAGGTGATAAGTCTTGTTAGTTTTATCATGATTGTGATCGGAACTAAAATTGCATCTGGATGTCCAAGTTCAATCAGTACAGACAGCACTGGTGGCAAAGGGCTCCTACCGAAGTTCTGCAGGTACCAAAGGGGAGCCTCACACGCTATGCTTTCTTCTATTTCAAGAATTTTACCTGTTTTCAAGTGAGTGCTACTGTGATTACTACAGAGGACTGATAACCAGCAAATGGTTGTTCATTAATTAAAGACTAAGGAACAGCATTTGTTTACTTTTTTGGTAAATTGAGTAACTTTGGGGCTGGATTATCTACATGAAATCTGTAACAACTGAAGGTTGGGGCGGTGGGGGAACATATGAGTAGACTGAATTAAATCATGATGGTAGAGCTACATCAGTGGTTCCTGAATCTAGGAATAAAAGATTAGTTCTCCTTTTTAGGAATATCTGAAATGAAATTGAGTGATTGGAAAAAAGTAAGGACTATTACTCTTCAGAAGAAAACACTGACTTGATATAACATAACTCTTACAGCTCATGTATTTTTGCTTAGCTCTTGCTAGTGCTGTGTCAGAGCTTAAGACCGAAGAACAACAAATCAGTTTGTGCTGATTGGTTGCATGGTTTGCTGTTAAGTGTATCACAGATGATGGTAACAAAGTACAGCCCTTTTTAATTTTTTTATTTGACAGTGACTCGCAGACATTAGGTCTGTATGCTAGGCTGGATTAAATACAAATTCCTGTGGGTTCCCATTGCATCTTTGTGAGGATTTGATACTGACGTTTCTTTTCCAGATCCTTAGATTTACCACCAAGAGATTGTGAGTTTGGTAAATCAGCTATGTTTTCCCTGAAACACCAAGCCTTCTAAGTAGTAAAGGAATGATCATTGTTGATGTCCATAGATTTATTTTTGTGCTCTTATTTGGTATTTTTAAGGGCACTTGAGACAGTTAAACTCAATGTTCAAAAAGTGTTTTGGTAAATACATACACTAATTATCGATGTCATAATGTAACTAGGAGGAGGAATGGTAATGCTTTGCATTCTCAAACCTGTATCTTTTAAGGACCATTTTAGTATTCTCTGGCTGTTTGCCTTAAAGAGCCTCAGAGAGATTATCCAGCACATTTCTGAGAGTCATTCATTCTTTCTAGTTTTGAATTTTCTTCTAACACCGCTAGCAGATCATTCCAACATCAGCTGATCTGACAAAGGCATATGCCTTTGTATGTTGAAATCTCACCCTTTCGTTTTTGTGGTGGTTAAATATAAACTAAAGGATGCTGAATTTGTCTCTGTTAATGGTCCTGTTGTTCTGAGTTATTCTGTGGTAAAGTTCTTGGCAGCTGTCATAGGCAGACAGAGACACCTCCAGCTGTTATTTTTGCCATCTTTGTTCAGAAGGAATGATGCAAGTACACTATAAATGAGCTTGCTGTAAGCATACAGGATTGGTATTACCTGATTTCTTCTAAGTTACTGAAAAGCATGGTTGCAAACTATATGGGATCTTCTAACACTGAAGCAAAAGCATAGAATCATAGAATGGTTTAGTTTGGAAGGGACCTTGAAGATCATATAGTACCGACCCCCTCCACTGTGGGGACACCTCCCTGTAGCCCAACTCTGCTTAAATCTACATTTAAACTCTAAAGATGTTATGAAAACTAATGTGCTGCAGAATAGTATGGAGTTTTTATTTATTTAGTCAGTTTGGTATGTTTAGTATTCATTGACAATAAATATTTTGGACAGAGCATTTGTGCCCTAGATATTTTCTACTGAAAATTTAGATTGCTGTGGTAGCTGTGCAGTGGGTACATGCATAAGTGGCAGTGATTTGCAATGACTGATGCTGATCCAAAGACTACTTGTGAGTTGATGTGTGGTCCAGTTGTTTAGCTAAGGTTTTCAGTGTTGTCTTAAGTCTGTATCTTATTGATACTGCTTCTGGTTAGCCATATAACTTTGAATAGTATTTCTGTTTATCAGCTTCTAGCAGCCACAGAGGGCTTCATTGTTATATGCAGGTTGTTAAGTTTGAGTTCAACAACAAGAAAAAAGGGGATGCTCACGTTGAGTGTTCTTCGTCAGTATAAATACACTGAGTGTATTGCTGCCCTTTGCATAATGGAGAAAATTACTTTTCAGCATTAAAAACTTGAGAAAATGGTGCTGTATCAAATTCTGACTTTCAGGAGTGGCTTGCCAGAATGATCTATTGCAAAAGGCATTTATTGGTTTTATTAATATTTTAATACATGTGTATATATTATACCAAAATCTATGTATTTGTACAATGCATTATTTCCATATTAACATCTGTTGCTCAAGAGTATACATTTTTTGTGTGAAATGCAATACAAAACTTCTCAAGACTGTCTAATTGTCTGCATTTTAAGAGATAATCATCAAGAAACTCATTTGCCCTATCAAAAGCGTGTGGAGGTAAACTGGTTTCTTTGCATGCTTTTGTCAATTCAGAAAAAAAATGGTGCTCCAAAGCTTCCTTCACTTCTCATGTACTTTTATCTTGATGACCACAGGATAATGAGTACCAACTTCTACAAGTTGTGTTAGTGCTGCTGAGCATAAAAAAAAAAATCTACTTTGTGCCAGATTGATGTATGTGTGTCTATAAGACACACATCACACTATGACAAGTTTTATCCTGCTAATATGTCCCTACTCGTATGCTGTCTATTCCAATCTGGTATTATCTATTACTGTTTTCCTTCTATAACTTAGCAACAGCTTTACCAGTCTCAGCTATTGTAATTTTATTTTTTTGGCATATATAATTTTATTTTTTTAAGTATCAAATGGGTAGACTTTTCATGGTTTACCTAAAGGTCTGCACCAAATGACTCTTGAAAGTAGACTGAGGGAGAAGAAAGTAGACTATTGTTCAACTAGTTTCTTTTACTATGCAGTCACCTAGAAGTCAAAGAACAGTAATTGCTACTAATTGTAAGCCATCAGATGAACAAAACTGGAGACTAATTTTAAAGTAACTTACACTTACTAAGCAACTACCCTTTATGCTAATAATGTAAGCCGATGATTGACTGTAAATGCATGAAAAAAATGAGCCTTGGATGAGATTTGTATTTGCCAATGCGTCTTGATTGGCATCTTGCACTGGTCTCTATGCTGTGTACTTAAACAAGTACGTACTCCTTCATAAAAATGTTGTAGTGCTAAGTTTCGTTATGATAAGTATTTTATGTGCTTCTGGAAAAGAAATGTGATTTTATCTAGTCCATTAAAAGTGGAGTTACCTAAATTTACCAAAAGTTGAGTAATTTTACAGATAATTGACAGACATTTTTCCTATTGAATTGTATGCTAATAATAGAGTGGAAAAAAAGCAAAAAGGAGAGACTTCACTTTGTAAACAGAATAGTTTTCTAGGCACTATATAAGAGGATATATTTTCACCTTCAGGCAAAACACTTTTAAAAAAAAATCCTGAAACACCATCCGGTAAACAATGGAAACCTCACATTAGCATGCCCAAGTGGCCAGGAGAGCCAGTGGCATCCTGGCCTGGATCAGGAACAGGGAGGTTATTCTTCCCCTGTGCTCAGCACTAGTCAGGCCACACTTTGTGTACTGTGTCCAGTTCTGGGCTCCTTAGTTCAAGAGAGATGTTGAGGTACTGGAACGTCTCCACAGGAGGGCGACAAAGCTGGTGAGGGGCCTGGAACACAGCCCTGTGAGGAGAGGCTAAGGGAGCTGGGGGTGTGCAGCCTGGAGAAGAAGAGGCTCAGGGGTGACCTCATTGCTGTCCACAGCTACTTGGAAGGAGGTTGTAGCCAGATGGGAGCTGGTCTCTTCTCCCAGGCAACCAGCAACAGAATGAGGGGACACAGCCTCAAGTTGTGCTGGGGAAGATACAGGCTTGATATTAGGAGGAAGTTCTTCCCAGAGAGAGTGATTTGCCATTGGAATGGGCTGCCCAGGGAGGTGGTGGAGTTGCCATCCCTGGAGGTGTTCAAGAAAAGCCTGGATGAGGCACTTAGTGCTATGGTCTAGTTGATTGGATAGGGCTGGACTGGATGATCCTGGATGGATAGGTTGGACTGGATGATCTTGGAGGTCTCTTCCAACCTGGTAAATTCTATGATTTTTTCATTCAACAGCAAGTGCTCCTTTGTGTAGATTTTATGCTAGTGTGTGTGTCTATATACATTCTTCCCTCCCCTTACTGTGAGGTTATTAGCACGCAGAATTTCAAGTGAGAAGAATGTAAGGTGTGTTTTTGTACTGGCAGCACTACTTTTCTTACACTGACTGAGGATTTGTAACTAGCGAGCTTTCATGTGTTCCTTCTTTAATCATTTCAACCTGCATTTTAAGGACTTTTATGTTTTGAAATGTCTTTTTGCCCTTTCCTCATATTTGGTAAGTGCTGTGTCAAGTATCTTAAAGAACATTACTACCTGCTTTTGTTTCTTGGCATCTCTTGCATTCAGTCATATGGTTGGTTGTTGACACTGTAAATACACTAGTAAATAGTGATTTAAATACACAGTCATCTGCTTGGAATTCTTTCAGTTTTCCTTTAAATGCTAATTGAAAAAAATAGCTCAGAATTATTGTTTGTATTGTCTGTTTTTATTTTTGTAGTAACTTGTGTCTGCTTTCATTTGAATTCTGAGAAAAATAAACTTATAATATTTGTAGAAAACTAAATTATACAAAATGAACAGTTGCAGTGGGAGAAAACCAGGAAGGGCTGCTGGACAGTTACAGCATGAGCTTGTAAATTGTAAAGCTTCTCTTTAAAAAGCACCATTGAATTGTTTTTTGCAATTCACACCTTTTACCCTCTTTATATATCTGTAAATGAAATTAGCTTTAAGAATTGAGTGATCCAGGAGAATAGATAAAGTTGGAGAAAAAACAATTTACAGAAGGTATGTGCCTTTTCTCTTTAATGCAATAGTTAAGTCCAGGTTTTGAGAATATGTGTGTAATAAAAGTACTTATGAACAAGTCTGTTTTCTACTCGCATTGTAGAAAATCTGATTGACTGTCTTGACAAATACTAACATAAATGTGGTATCATGCCTTTATTACACAAGTTCAAAACAGAATTAAGACATTCAAAAGTTTGACCTTTGTTAGTACTTCTCTAAAGTGTTACAGCTTTTAACAGTGGTTACATTTTCCCTTTCCTGTTTGCTTTTTGTTTTCACCAGCATTTTGAGTCTTCTTTTCCTTTTGACTTCTGTGACAGTGATTAGATTTTACAAAGAAGATTGAGAGAAATTTAGTGTTTGAGTGTGGTGCATAGTGGTGTTTTTGTTTGTGATTTTTTCTTGTTGGTTGGGTTTGGGTATTTTTTTTGTCTGCTTGTTTTCTTTTAAAACTTATTCTAAATTTTGTAATGATTAATGAAATTCTACATTTTATGTTTTAGTTATATAAAAAAAAATCTTTGCATCCTGTTTAAAAATAGGGGAGACATAACTTCGCTGATGAAATATTCATATTAGGAAGTACAGCATTGTGTCAGAGTAAAGTGTTAAATTTGCTTATGCTTAAATATTTTAACTTCTCAGGAAACAAAGTTACGTTTCAGTGTTGAAAACAAATGTATTTTAGTAGTAACAGTATTGGAAACTCACTGCATGCTGGTTCAAAAGCCTGTTGAACGCTTTGTGGATCTCGAGTGAAAAGAGGGGTTAGCAGTCCTTTGGATATTTATATATAGATATATAAACTGCTGTTCCTTCTAGCCTTCTGTGCTTTGAAGCATTAATGAGCTGAATTTGGTCATGGAACAGATTCTTTTGTAAAGGAGAATCCAAAAAGAATCACATGTGATGTATGAATTGTCTATCTGAGCATTGAGAGAACTTGGGACCTTAAAAGAAAAATAAATATTTAAAGGCCTGTCTCTGATTGTCATCTCCCTCACACAATTTGCCTGAATGTTCACCCTAAAATATGGCCTTATCTTTGCTACTACTTATAAAAATAACTTGAGTAGTGAGTGAGCGAGTATAGCCAGCAGGGTAGTTGTTTTTTATGCACTACTGTGTTCAAAAATAACCGTGCACCCCTCCTCTCTCCCTGCCTTGTGCAAGTTTCCCATATTTAAAAGCTGAAGATTTGAATTGGACACAGTTTTACTGTTGTTGGGAGCTGGCATATCATTAACAACCTCTATTGAGCAATATAATGATTGGGCAGTCCTGTGTCAGCCAAAGTGGCTTTCAACAACTGTGTTCAGTTACAGTAACTCTTGGGTGGAATAGTGTAATCTAAATGCTTAGTTTAAGGTAATGCTTTTGGTAGTAATATAATAATTTCCTTATTAGTCACTTTAAGATGGGGGAGAGGCTAAATCCAAACCATCACATGAATTTAGAAAGACATGAATTTAGAAATGCAATAAGAGTTGGAAATGCTGCTAAATTTTGCACTCTGTAGAACTTCTCCCTAGTGCTCTTTTTGCAAATACTAGGGAGTTAGGAATAGCTTTGGGACAATTAGGTATGAGCTCTTTTCAAAGTTTTAAACACCGCAACTCTTGTTTATTATCTAATAAATACTGTTATTTGAGAACTCTAGTGCTGCGTCATGAGAGAGATTCTATCGCCAAGTGATCTGAGTCATAGGAAAGCAAATGTCTACTGAGCATGACAAATCAAATAGCAATGAGGAGGAGAGTGGAAAAGGCTGCATTACAGAGTTAAGGCAGGTGCAAGATAGGAGAATTAAAATGGTTTTAAAACAAAATGCAACACCAACTAGAGAGAAAAGAAGGTGGAGAGAAAGAAGGTAGAACACATATTTTAGTCATTACTGTGTCAATCAGTAAACAAGTAGCTTACATAGTATTTTGGTGAATTTTGGCTTAATGCATTTTTAAATTTCTCTTTACCTTTTCATAGTATTAGAATAACTGAAAACCAAAAATGTAAGGAGCTATTAGTGTAAAGTTACGGCTTTTAATCACTTGCTGAGAAATGATCAGTTCTTTATCTCAAGTGACATGAAAAATTGTTCCTTTTTTTTCATCTATGAGACTAATAAAGCATTATTTTAAGATACACATACTAAGGTTTGGGTTCTTTAGATAATCATGAGCATGTATCCATGCATTAACATGTCTGAAATACTGAATTAATCTTACTCCTAAAAGGAATTAGAACCGGCAATGCATGTTCAGCAGTTTGTTTACTTTGTTTTAGTAGCTGTAACTTCCTGTTGGATAAGATTTTCATGTGTACATCTTGTTTATTCTTCCAGATTTGAAGAACAGAAGCATGCTTTCCATTGAGACTTACACTACCATTTGTGATACAGAATGTCTCTAAGTGAGAAGAACAGTGTGGTTTTTGCATATGAGTCTTCAGTACACAGTACCAATGTACTTCTCAGTCTTGATGATCAGAGAAAGCAAGATATTCTTTGTGATGTTACTATTTTAGTGGAAGATCAGCGATTTCGGGCTCACAAAGCTGTACTTGCAGCTTGCAGCAGTTACTTCCTTTCGAGAATTGTGGGCCAGGTGGATGCTGATCTTATCATCACTTTACCAGAAGAGGTGAGTGTCACTCCCTTCTATATATTACCTGCCAGTGCCTCTAAGCTGTTTTGTTAAGTTCCGTTTTACAATAGGCTGGTGCTTAACTGAGAAGTTAAGGTGAGAGATTTAAGAACTGAATGGAAGGAATTTCAAAGTTGTAAAGCTGCCGTTGGTTAGATACAAAAGGCTAGGCAGGTCAGAGTGTATATCACAGATTTAAGGTAAGTGGATGCTGCCTTAGGAAATGTATAGGGAGTATCTTCAGTGAAGTATTTATTACTTTTAAAATTGTGCACCTGTTTCAAAGCATGTAAATTTGTCAAAAAGCGGGCCTTAAACGTAAAGAGAAGTTGCAGAGCTAGTCCTCCCATATGAAAAGAGGATACTTTTGGAGTAATAAAACCATGTTTATGTTCTTGCTTGCTGCTTGTGATTATTAACAGTTCTCTTCCTCTCAGTTCCCTATCCTTTTTGCACACTGATCATTAGCAGCTTGATTACTTTTTCCTACTGCATTTTATTACTTTTAAGACTGAGAAAATGTATTGGAATTATGTCTTGTCTCTTTTACCCCTAAAATACATATTCTTAAATCAGATGAAATTCAAGGATTTTCAGTGGGAATGAACCAGAGTTTGACATCCACGAGAGAGAAAATTTATTATTACATATCTGGAGTCTCCAACACATTTAAAGATTCCAGGTGGTGTTTAGTTAAGTCGTTGTAAAAGGCACGAGGCAAGCAGGTGACTGAATTTTTTATATGAAGTCTCGTGCCTTGTAGATGCAAAGTGAAGAACCTCTAAGTGCTTGTAAGAGCAACCTGAAGTTGGTGGTTAAATAATCAATGTTTTGTCTGAGATAGTTTATGGTAATTAGCTTTAGGGGTTGAAAATAATAGGCAAGTTGACAGCTACAGTCATTAAAGTTGTAGGGAAGGTTCATGTCAATGAATTTTATAGCAACATTGGGGATTACATTATACACTTGTTCATCTACAAGACTTAATACATAGACAATGTGTTCAGAAAGCCTGTACTTCATTGAAGTAGCTGTCTCACTGGCTTTGATATACTTGGGTAAGCACAAGGGCTCTTTGCTACCTAAGTCTTTCAGATTTTATAGAAAAGAGAAAAATGAAAGGATAAAGTGGTCTCTTTAAAGAGCTTTGGGAGGTTGTGCTATTCTCTATTGATAATGAAGCTGTTACAAAATTGAATTAAGCATGAAACCACTATTTCAGTTCTGCTCAACCTTCATACTGTGTCTGTGTGTTCATTTCTTCATACAGTTTATTTCCCTTATGACTTAATATATTGATAGCCTGAGCATCTCTCAGATTAAAAGAAAAGTAATGATAAGAGTTGATATGGGAAGGAAGTGGCTGCTGGGGAAACAAAAAAACCATGATTTCGAGTAAAAAGAGGCAGTTAGTGGCATTTAAAACTTCTGATCTTGAAGAATTTTTCTTGGATGGTTTTGAAATTAGGATATTGGAAGAATAAGAAATGTACATCAATGTTGGAGAGGCAAAAAGTAATCTCTATTGCAAAGTGACAGGTTTCCAGTGAACTCTTGAAATAAACCATAGGGGTCAGAGTTTGTAAAGAAAATGGAGGAACATTATAATCTAGATGTTTACTATGACGTGGACTTAAAAGGGCTCTTAATATAATTTATGATTGCTGATGAAATATGATGTAGGAACTGAATCTGCTGAAGAAAAGCAATAATCTTTAATCACTGTGTCTGATCACTTGATAAAAGCATTTTAAGACTCAGCCACTCTTCTGGGAAATGGTAAATATTTTGTTATGAGTCAATTCATGAAGCTGTGCATTTGAGAGGCAAACACTGATTGCGTAGTTTGACATGTGAATTTCTTTCATTATTATTATTTTTAACTTTTTAATCATCAAAAGTATTTGAAACTTTTAAAATAAAGTACACCAGTCCACACTGATATTAATATGGTGATGGAATCAATATTCTTCTCTCCAAAGCACATTTCAAATACTGTTTTAAGAAATTTTTACACAGGTTTACAGGAAACTTTGCTAAAATGTCTCTGTGCAAATTTCTTTCATCTGGTATTTGTGTTCTTCAAAAAAGACCATATCTAAAATCCAAACAAAACAAGCCCTGAATGGATTTCTGAATGAAATTGCATATATGAGTAACTATCTTGCTGTCAGAAGAGTTCAGTGTAACTAATGCGTTAATATAGAACTTTATTCAGCATAAAATCCGGTTCATTTCAGTAAAAGAAGGGAACAGAATGTGGGCTTGAGTTTGAGTAGTAATAATGGACATACTTTATCTTTCACTAGCAGAGAAAGAAGTGTTCAAATAGTTTGTAATAAAGGAAGTTTGTAAAAGGAAGTGTTCAAATAGTTTGTAATATGGTAATCTATCTAAGAAATTGGGCAGAAAGAGGTGATTTTTTCATACAAACTTGTTCACTTTCTAATGATGCAGATTTTGCTTATTGCTGGAGTCCCTGATAGACAGCTGTTCTTCAGTAAAAACTGAAATGGTAATGGTGGATTTGTTCAGCTAAAACTTCCTACTCCAAAGAGGCATTAAACTGAGAAGAACGGGTTTTGTATAGAGATTTTTGGGCACAGTTCTCTTAATTTGTAGGAGGAAGAGAGAAATAGATAATAAAATTCAAATGTTTTCAAACTTTTTTGCATTGGTGATGCATAAGACTGAGCAAATAACAGAAGTTATACTTTAAAGGAACAATTAAATGCCATCAGCATTTTGATCTTCCAGAGTAAGTCGTGTTTGAAGGTATCTTAGTAAAGCTGGAATCTGCTAGTTTTCAGTATACAGCACTATTTTTCACTTGTTAGGACTTCATTGTCATAACATTTTGTTATGAGATTGATCATGGTGGAAAAGATAATAGCTACAAAATGGAGAGGATAAATTTGCATTGGAAGACTTGTGGCCAGATGTTCTCTGTAGGACACATTTGCAGCTCTTCTTGCAGTGTGTCCTGCTTGTATGACTTAGAGGTGAATCTAGGTTCTATGTGTATCTCTAAACCCTGTTTGCCATACTAATGTGTTGTGGTTTTGTTTTGTTCTTTTTTTTTTTTTTCCAATAGGTAACACTCAAAGGATTTAGTCCTTTGCTTCAGTTCGCATACACAGCTAAACTTATTTTAAATAAAGACAATGTGTCTGAAGTTTGCAAATGTGCTGAATTTTTGGGTGTACACAACATTGAAGAGTCTTGCTTTCAATTTCTCAAATTCAAATTTTTGGACTTCAAATTGGATCGGCAGGAGTGTCCTAGAAAGAAGTGTTGTACACAGCGTTGTCAGAAAACAAGTCCTAAAACTGGCAGTGTGGATGATGGAGACCTAGAAATTGATGAAGCAGAGCTTTTAGAAAAGGAGTGTATTCCAACTCCTGACACAAAGCTCTGTAAAGGTGAAGAAAACCCTAAGGCATCACCTGCTCTCCAAGATAATCACAGTCAAGTGTGTGATCCTGTACATTTAGAAAGGGGTAGCGTTTCCAGCTTGTCTTCCCAATGCCCAAAGTATAGGAAATTCCAGAAAGCTTTTGGAAATGACAAAGTTCACACTTCAGAGCCCAGTTATAGTATTAAAGACATTCAAGTGCCACCAATTGCAGCTTTTCCTGAGAAGGAAATAACCCATAATGATGGCATACAAAAAGCTCAGGAATGTGTACCTATGCAGCTGGTCTCAAAATGTGAAGAGACTCAGGTAAAAATGGAAGAAGGGGAGGAAGGCATTGAGAAAAAAGAAGAGTCAAGGAGAGATTCTGTGACTCAGAATGTGTTGTGTCCTGTGGAGAAAATGGATCTTGCTGCTTTCCCTCCAAACTCTGCTTCACCTCATGGACTCTCTTCTGTGTCTTTTTTAAATACTTGTGAACAGTATGGTAACTTGAATTTCAGTAGTATGCAAAACAGCACGATCTTAGCTGAAAAGGTTGTATCAGGTACTGGAGTTGGGAATGACAAAATTGAAAGTCAAGGCGACACCCCTTCAAAAGTCGATTTCTGCACTAGGGAAGCCACTAGCATTACGTTGTCTGGTGACCGAAGCAGCGTGGAGAGAGAGGTAGCAGAACATCTAGCAAAAGGATTCTGGAGTGATATTTACAGCACAGAAGCCTGCCAAGTAAATTTACCACCTGCAGTTTCGAAGGAGTGTTTAGAGCCAGTATATTCAGGGAAAAAATCAGAGTGTCCATGGCTGGGTATCAGGATTAGTGAAAGCCCCGAACCTTGCCCTCAACGAACTTTTACAACATTGAGTTCTGTCAACTGCCCCTTTATAAGCAACCTTGGTACTGAAGGATGCTCCAACACCTCTGAAATAAGCAGTGGAGATTATGTTCAAGGACAGCAGCAAGAGCAGTGTCCCTATAATTATGTAATAAGTCTGGGAGAGGATTCAGAAACTGACACCGAGGGAGACAGTGAATCCTGTTCAGCAAGAGAACAAGAATGTGAGGTAAGAACATCCTGGATGTATCCTCTGCTTCCCTGTCTCTTTAGGCCCTATTCAAAACCCTATTTCTGAATCTCCTGGAATTTTGAGTTGCTTCTTGGGGTTTGGTTTTTGTGGCTTGTTTTAAAAATCAGGTCTACATGGAAGGTCAAAGTTAATTCATGGAGACTTATGAAGTATTTTTTTGATAGGATACTGAAGTGATAGATGCTTAGGTATTGGCGGTCTTCACTATTTTTTTGGAGCAACTTTATCAGAAGAAGTTTTAAATCTTAAGGCATGGGAACTCTTACTGTGTAGTTTGGGGGTTTTGTCTTCTTCAGTTAGATATCTTGGAATCTTTATTTTACAGAAACTTATCAATTGTCTTGGGTTTGTTCTGAATTGGAGGGACAAAAGTGAGACAAATGGTACTTCAGATTTACTATGAAATGGAAGTTAAGTGTTCAAGCTGGCTTCTGTAGCTATGTATTTAAGACTGCTTTAATAGTATCACCCTCCCTAAGATCAAGGTCATGTTTATGCAGAAATTATTTGACACTACTTTCCTTTGTCACTGCATTTGTGATATTTTATGCAGATGCACTACATCAGTAGTTTAATCCCAAAATATTTTACTGTTTACCTAGAATGATTTCTGTTGCAGTTCTTAGAATTATAGGAGTGTGACTGTATAGTGGATTGTTAAATGTCATAGAAATTTGGTTGGTTTTGAAGTATTAGCTTTTTTCTTTTCAAAATGCAGGATCATAAGTGGAAGCTGCCATCAATATCAAAAATTAGTAGGCCGGAAATGGTTAAATACATTGTCTTTACATCACAAAGTACATGACATCGTTGCTGAGAGCACACTCTGTCCTTTTACTTCTTACCAGTGGTAGCCAAACCCAGAAAAGATTTCTCCATTTGTTTTTTAAACTAAATTCAGGTATTTGGCTATGATGAGATAACATATTCAGCTACTTGATATACTCAAATGTTAGGATTAAAATGTCTTCAGTTAGATTCCCTATAAAATGTAGCAAATTTGTAAAGGTAAAAATGTTTTTCAGCATTAATCAGAACTTCATGATATGTGTATGTTTCAGAAGCTTCTGCTGCTGTAGCTTAGGTGGAGAGACAGTAGCAAGAGCCTCTTCTCCAGCATGAAAAAGTGCAAGACAAATACCATAACTTCCGTATAAATGCCTATTTCAGGTGAACTTTACTTCAGAAAACCTTAGGTATAAAAATGTATACAGGATGAAGTTTTAATAGTAGCTTAGAGGAAACGTCAGACTGTATGGTTCTTGCTACCTGTTTTGTGCAACACCTAACCATAGCTTCCTAGAGTGTACCACCTAGTTATTTGCTGCATGCATTTGTGGATTCCATCCTATTTTGTATGTGCTTTTGAGGATCTAGTGTTAAGTGTGAGCAGGTTTTTTTTTTTTTTCCTACACTTGAACTCATCTAATAAGTCTGGGTTTTTTAACCTCACCTGATGACTACTTTAGCTTCCTCTTGTGCTTGAAATTTAGGAAGGAAGATGGGTTGTCTGATAAAGAATGCTTACAAAGAAAACTCAGATTGGCCTATTGATGTTTGTGTACATCTGTATTTTACATTCTAGGTAAAACTGCCATTTAATGCACAAAGGATTATCTCACTTTCTAGAAATGATTTTCAGTCATTTCTGAAAATGCATAAATTAACTCCTGAACAATTGGACTGCATCCATGATATCCGAAGACGAAGTAAAAACAGAATTGCAGCACAGCGATGTCGTAAGAGAAAACTTGACTGCATACAAAATCTGGAATCTGAAATTGAAAAACTGGTATGTGTAACTTTCTGTTGGCTTGAGTCTTACTTTAAATATCTTGACTGGACTTCTGGATGCAGTTTGAAACTGAGATAGCTTACTACTTTTTCCACTTAAGAGTAGCAAACTTATCCAGTCTTGGGTGAATACTTGATAGCAGTTCTAGGTTTCCTGTGCTCTACACACATTTTCCATTCTGCACACTTGTTTCTATTACAGTCAAAGTGCATCACAGCATGATGTTTGGTAAATGGCATTTCTGAAGCCTGTCAGCATTGAGCATAACTCTACAGAATGATTCCTAAACCACCATTCCACTCAATTTTCTACCTCTTTCCCCTTTTTCTTGCTTTATGCTTTTGTTCTTCAGCTTGTGGTATTGCTCATGATCAAGTTTACAGTTATGCAATTGTAAGTTGTGTAAGTCTTGCTCTTGTAACATGTCGGCATGGGCTGATGAACGGTTTCCTCAGTTTTGAATCTTAAAATTGAGATCTTTGAAGAAAGACAGAAGATACAGCAGAACTCAAGAAGCTGCTTGTTTTTTTTAACAGTTGTATGGAGATCGTAGATGAGGAATTAATGCATTGAGATTTCTCTTCAACTATCTATTACTATAGTTTCTCCTTCAACAAAAGGCAATAAAAAAAATAACTAAATGTGGATAATCTGAAGTTCTCCTGCCCAGAAAGCTCTTGAGTGGCTTTTTTGTCTGGTCTTTGCTTCTCGTACCTTCTCATCTCAATTTATGAGTTGCTCTTACTATGTGCACTTAATAGTTCAGTTGTTCAGTGTTACTGTACTCCTTTAATTCTTCTTTATGGGGTATTTTAGACTTTGTTTATATGCGTGAATTTATCTGCATCAGCTAGGAACATACACAGGCATATCGCACCTTTCTCCTTATGACTCGGAGTGAAAAGGAAAATGAAATCAGAGCAAAGTGCCATGAGCTAGAAACATATTTTCCTGAAGTGCATTTTTGTTGTCATTGCCATTTCTGTTTGTTATGTAACCTTGATCAATATTGTGCAACACTTGAAGGGGAAAATTAGAGGTTCGTCTTCAAGATTAGACCTGTAGTTGACTGATTGATAATCATAGTATAGTATCCTTTCTTCTGTGGGCCTGTGTTAAAAACAGAATGTCTGCTGGTTGGCAGATACCTCTGTGACAAGATCTAGACAGTGCCTGTTGAGAATTGAGGCAAGATCTGAGTTGTTATGAATCGTGCCCTAGGCAAAGGCATGTTCCAGTTGCCTTTTTTTTTTTTCCAACTGTGCAGGTACGTTTCTTCAGAATTTCCTGGAAAGACCTTTCTTCCAGTACTCATTTATCTAGTTGCACCTCTGTTCTTATATCTTCAATGCACTAATCTGACCCTCCTCTCCTACTTCACTTCAGATTCCTCCCTTAAATACAGTGTTCTAGCAAGACCTTGAAGCAAATTTGAGTGCTACATTTCCAGTGAACATATTTTGTTGTTTCACTTCAATTTTCATTTATTTCATGTTTTAGATAATATTCATAATTGCTTGTCCTACAGTGTACCTGACATTTTATTTTCATCTAGTAGGCTAGTATCAATAGTCAAAATATGATGTCTAGTTTTTAATATGTAACTTTGTTGATGTTTATAGAGCAGACAGATTTGAGGTTATTTTACTTTAAAAGGCAGTAAAACAACAACACTCTTGCTGAATTGGAGAGGAATACAGAAAAGTGTATTTTAAAAAGTTCAGGAAAAAAATCTGGAATACATGAATCCTTAACACCTAATACAGATACAGGATACATGAGAATTCCCCCCAAACCTTTCCCCAACAAAGCTAAACCATGCAATTCCAGTGCTCGTTTTCTCCCCGCTATTATGTCCTGTTAGGCCCAAGCAGGCCTGATTGCACAGCTAGAAAGTTACTCTCCCATTAGTTACCCAGAGAAGACTCCCTCCAGAGAGCTGAACAAAGGTAGAGAAAAGAGAAAGATTTGACTATGCTGTCCACTCATAAAGTGACAGCAGGATTACGATTTCCATGGTCCAGTTCCTGGACCTCTCTGGTCCTCCTGGAACTCTCTGAGACTTTCTTAAGGGGACCTGGATCAAACTAGCACAAACTTTTAAAATGCAGATCGCCGAGGACTGAGCTGCTTGAATGTTTTGTTTATCCAGTGGTAATGGTTTAAGTGTTACCCTCTAGAGTAAGTGTTTCAGGAATACTTGTAGTAAGTGAAGCTGGGTTTTGTTTATTAAATAACTACAAATTTCTGTTTTGCATGCCAGTATGAACTTTCAAAAAGTTGTATGTCTGAAAAATCACTTGAAGTAGCTAAAATAAGACCCTCTTGAAGCATCATTAATTTAGTTTTGTTAGGAGAGTAACAAGCTATAGGTTTTGTGTTAATGGAGACTAAAAGGCTTTTTTTTCTTCTTGCAGCAAAATGAGAAGGAGAACTTGTTGAAGGAAAGAAACCACATTTTGTCAACTCTGGGTGAGACGAAGCAGAATCTGACAGGACTTTGCCAGCAGGTGTGTAAGGAAGCAGCCTTGAGTCATGAGCAAATACAAATACTTGCAAAATATTCTTCCTCAGATTGTCCGCTTTCCTTTTTATTCCCGGAGAGAGAGCGAACAGCTCCATCTGACAGTGAGCCTCCAATACCAGCGTGTATGGAATTAGAAGATGGTCTTTCAGGTGTTACATCTACAAATGAGCAGAGTTCTTGTTATCAGTGTGTGAAAAGTGTTTGTGATGAAACAAGCAATCAAGTACAAGAACTGCATCCAGTTCCTGTAAGAACATTAGAGAAAACTTCACTGTTGGAACAGTGTGGACAGAGCAGTGGTATCACAGACTTCTGTCAGCAGATGACTGACAAATGCACTACAGATGAGTGAATCTATTCTCTTCCTATTGCCAGCCTCCACGTTGCAACTAAAAGATTGAGCATTATGTAAAGTAACTTACTAAATGAAAGAAAGGATGAAACTCTTTATCTTTTGAACTACATTGACAATTACATTGTCATTATATTACTTGTCAAGCTTTGGGTTTATTCTGTGTAGTTCTCGAGTGTAATTTGTGTGTGTGTCAGCCTTGGAACCGTTTCTGTGTGGTGATGCTATGGACAGTTCAGGAAAGTTGTTGGAAAGTATAAATTCTGTGCACAGATGTTTATTTCTGAAGAATCTTTCATTCAGGTATAGACCAACCTTCACTCTGACTTAACGCCACAATATCTAATGCCACTCTGCATCTCAAGAAAAGCCTAATAGATGTTTATGCACAATGACTTCTGTACCTGGAATACTTAATCTTCTAAGATTTCTTTTTTCCTGGTAGACAAGCCCTAAAAAGGTTATTCAACTCTGTAGAGGTTTATTTTGTAGATGAGGTAGGATAACATGACAGTATGAGGAGATTTCCAGAGCACCACCCTTCAGAGGCAGAAGCTTAGTGCTTCCTGCTGTTACCATCCCTGATCCAGAGCCAGCTTTTATTGAATATAAGCCTTTGTCTTAGCTCTCCAGTATGCAGTTAAAACAACTGAAACAGTGGAGGTGCTGCAGCATAGTGCTCTCTTCTCTAAATTTTGTGAGAGGAATAACAGTCTAGTGGGAAAGATGGAAGTCTGATGCAATTCTTTAGTTGGTGTGCATCGGATCCTCCAGCATCTGAATCCTATATGCTTGTTAAAATTTGCTTCTGTTTGTGACTCGCTGTCCTAGTACCTTTAAGCTCGCTGTTCTTTATGGTGAGTTGGAATCTAACCATTGCGAAATCTTAAGGACAGGGGTGTGCATTGTGGTGTTTTGATATGTTGTGTTGTCTGGGTTTTTTTTTTTAAGGTATCTAGGCACCAAATTCTTCAACTGCGGTGCCTAATTGCCTAAAGTAATCTACAAATATGTTTGTTCTCATCACTGGGACCAGTAAACATCTATTGAATTTTCATTTTCAGGCTAAATCTGTAGTGTATTTTCAATGGCTTGTGCTGTAAGTATAAATTTATAAAAAGGATGATAAGGAAATGATCTGAGGGATTTCTTTCATGTACTTGGCAAAGGAGAAATACAGCCACTAAAAATAATCTGTTTTTTAGATTTTTACATGCTGATAGATGCATGTTGTATACCAATGATGCTTTGTTATTTAGATGTTACTCTCGCACCAGAACAAAGTATTGAACCTCACCACAGAAAATTTTGATTTTGCTGGTTTACAAAACGTGAAGAATCTTGTACAAGCCAGTGGAATTCTTCATTTCCTACCTCAGAATGTATATTAGCTTCTTGTCTTTTGTGTGCATGTACAGTAGGCAGCAGCTAAGCAAAAAGGACTGTTGTAAATACTGTTTTATCTTGCAGTGAGATGAAACTTGTTCTTGGCAAGGCTCTTTCTGTTGGTTATTTTTTTTCTTTACTCCCCCTCCCCCTAGTAATATAGCATTAATGAATATTTTAAGAATATAAAGCCACTTATTTAAAACAAACATTTTTAAATTGACAAATTTCAACAGTACTTCTTATAACCAGCATGTACTACAAGTGACTACACTACCTCACCTATGGAATTGGAAGTTGATTTAAATCTATATTAGTACCCTTGGATTTTCATCAATATAATTACTACTTTTAAGGGAAAAAAATAATGGCCTATAGCTTGTATAAACCACAGTGCTTGCAGTAATGAAAATTCAGAAAAAGCTACATGGCAGACATTACAAGAGTTCTACTGCTTTGGATATATTTTCAGGTAATTAAATTGAAATTCTTTGAAATCATTATCATTTATGTATGTTGATTTTTTTATATATATGTGTATATGTTACTCATGAAGCTCTCTGTTTTTTTTGTCCAGTGTCTGTATATGCCTGGTTAATTTAATCTTGCCTCCCTCCCATGCCATTCTGGGCAGTATTTTGCTTATAAGTCTGGATTTAATTTAAAAAGCAAATCAAGAAGAAACAATAAAACAAAAACCAAACCAGAAATCCCTAAACCTCTCTACTGTCCATACACAGTATCACTTAAAGCTGGTGATATTTTGAAATGACGTGGATAATGACATTACACATTGTCCTAATAGTACTCATACTTTGAAATGGAATTCCTTGGGATGATTGTTTGCTGTAAAGAGGTGGAACATGTGTGTAGAGAATGACTGCTGGGGAACTTGAAACATGTCCAGTGACCCAGACCCCCAGCACCCTTGGTGCTATGGATGTTGGTAAACAAGGTCAGTGGTTGCCAAGTTCAGAGGCTGAAGTATCCACCAAAGAGTTGTGCTCCACAGCTGCAGTCCGGTGATGTCAGGATCTGAATTCTACCCAGCAAATGGTTCAGGACTTCCAATGCAAAAAAACATGATTATCATTTACCAATGATAAAATTCATGTCATGTTATTAAATCTTTGGACTTGATGAAGTTTGAGGGTAGGTTTTTGCCTAACTGGCTGCATCTAAATAATTTTTAAACTATTTATTTAATACAGTAAACCTACAAGTTGCATGTTGACTTCCGTAGCCTATATCATCAACTTGGAAAAGTTAAGAATTAATGATAATTTTATGATACAGAATTCTCAGGTAAATGTTTTGGAGGGTTTTTTGTTTGTGTCTTTTTCAGTAAAGAAATACTCGATTTTGAAATTGTAAAGTACTTTGTTAAAAGCATGTTTTAAAATACCTTGGACAGCCTGTCTTAAAGCCATAAGAGTATGGTGGCATACAGATTGTAAAATAAACAGATAATTACAGCAGTTGATTTTGTATCTTTCATAATTCAGTATTTTCTAAGACTACAATAAAAACCACTATCCTTTCTATAAAGGCTTTTCTTTTTTGTGCAAATCTTTTGCAGTGAAAGTTCTTTACTGGTGCGTTATTCACTACTAAAACATACCTGAAAACAACAGCTAAGTAGTATATATAGTTTATGTTACTAAATAATCCACACAGTAGCAAATACTACTGAGTTGGAATCAATTTCCTGTTCGTTTTATTTGACTTTTTTTGTATGTGCTGTTCTCGTGTTTTCTGGGGAGCTTATATTGTTATTACTCTGTTTTTTACATGCTTTTAAGGGAGGAAAGAGGTGAACAGTTGATTAATGAGATATTTTAAGTTTGGGTCTAGCAGAAACGTGCATAGTAGCATAGGTCAGTGCATGAGACTAAGGTTTATTGTAGGGGAAGTTGTAGTAGTATGGATGTTTAAGCTCAAGAACCATATTTTGTAACCATAGATCTGTTGGGTCCTGTTAAATAAGCAGAAGCATTGGCAAAAAAATTATTATTTGAAAAATTTCATTAATCCTAATCTCTGTCCATAGCTGCTAAACAGTAACCTGCAAATGACCTAGCATTTCACTGCTGTGTATTACCTTGTTCAGAAAAGTTTTTGTAACCTGCGTATTTTATACTTACCAACATTAAAACACTTTGTATGGGGAAAATGACAGAAAACAAGATGATCAATTTATGAGATTCAACTTGATAAGGCAATAGAAGCTGCCTTTCTCCAGGAGAGTTTTGTCCTTGAAATTTGCAGTCCCTTGGTTTTGGTTAACATGTTGTACATTTCCTGACTTTAAGACCCGAAATGCTGGCTTGCACAAGAATGTTGGTGTGGTTCCTCTTTGAGGGAACTTGATGCAAGGGGAGTCTGATATGTTTAAAACTGCTTTTAATATTTCACAAGAAACAAGAGCAATGACAGATGAAAGGTACATATGCCAGAGATCTGTACTGCGCAATTAGTTCTCTCTCTGGGTATTTTTTCGGAAGCAAGAAACAAGAAACTGCTGATAACTGCACCCTTTATGTGAGCTCTGGATTTTTATCTGAGCAGGGATAGTGAAATTTCTTCAAAAGCTGAAAAGAAGCTAAAAGCACCTATTTTAACTGAAGCAGTTTTGGAATGTGTTTCTTTAATACTCTCCTGCAGTAACAGTTTATCTTCATGAAGCAAAGTGAGCGTTGTCCCCCTTTTCACACTGAAATAGGACGAGCTGGACATGTGTGCTTGAGTGTTCTATGTTTTTAGCTTTTTTTAGAATATCTTTAGTTTTTGTCAAAAAAAATCTGGATGATCCTTGAGGTCCCTTCCAACCTAAACCATAAAAAAATGAGCCTCAAAACTGCATCTGCAATTCACTAGCACATAAAAAGGACAATTCTGATGTTGGCACGTTAAGATTTACTTACTGCTAGTTGAACTGTTATGGACAGAACTAAAATAAAAAAGGGAAAATTAACTGGGAGATTCGAGGAAGAGAGACTTCAGGAACATTGCAAAAACCTGTTAAAGCATGTGCTGTGTTTTTCAGACCATTTGAAGTTGTGTACTCCACACTTAATAGAATAGAATCAGCCAGGTTGGAAGAGACCTCCAAGATCATCCGGTCCAACCTAGCACCCAGCCCTAGCCAGTCAACTAGACCATGGCACTAAGTGCCTCATCCAGTCTTTTCCTGAACACCCCCAGGGACGGTGACTCCACCACCTCCCTGGGCAGCCCATTCCAATGGCAAATCACTCTCTCTGTGAAGAACTTCCTCCTAACATCCAGCCTATACTTCCCCCAGCACAACTTGAGACTCTGTCCCCTTGTTCTGTTGCTGGTTGTCTGGGAGAAGAGACCAACCCCCACCTGGCTACAACCTCCCTTCAGGTAGTTGTAGACAGCAGTGAGGTCATCCTTGAGCTTCCTCTTCTTTAGGCTAAACAACCCCAGCTCCCTCCGTCTCTCCTCTTAGGGTTTGTGTTCCAGGCCCTTCACCAGCCTTGCTGCCCTTCTCTGGAAAGAATAGAAATAATTAAGAACCTTAATTAGACAGATTATGGACAACAGTGATCATTATTTTTCCTGCCTTTAGATAGCTGGGTAGAGGCTGGGAAATCACTGTTTACCTGGCTGAAATCTAAACTAATGTTTCTGTTGAGAACAAGGTGATGTATGAAGGTACAGGTAAATGGTATTTGTTGCATAGGAAACGTTTTGCCATGTTGTGGGTTTAAAAATTATTACAAGTATGTATTTTTCCTGATGCAGGGTAGAATTTTGTCAGGATCACACGTTAGAACCTTTTTTTTTTGTAATTTAGAGAAGGTAATTTTTTACTTTTCTGTCTCATCTCTGCTTTTTTTTATAGAAAACTGGAAGAAATATTTATAGTAATACTTATTCAGAACAGTGTAACTTTGTAAGGATACTATTAAAGAAGAAAAAGCTTTCACGTATTCTAGATATTGTAGGCACACATACAATTAGTCTCTATTACAAAGATTTGGTTTTAAGGGTTGTGGTATGTCCCAGTAATAGATTTTTTTGCAATGCAAGAGATAAAATGTAACCTCATTTTACTTTCAGCACAGTGTTTTGACTTGCTATGTGCACAACATTCTGGGCTATGAGAAGTAATAGCATCACTGAGGCAGAGTGAGAACAGCTTTTATATTATGATGGAATCTGTCTGGTAGATTATATTGTCTAAATGTTACACTTACTTTATAATGTATTGGTGACATTGCCTCACTCTTAAGTGTTATTTCCAACTAGTTTGTTTATATATATAGATATATATATGTATTCTATCTATAAATTTTTGGAGAAAAAAAATCCCTGAACTCATTAGAAATGCTACTATTTGCTAGACAACTGGATTGACACACTTGGGAGTACCTGCAGTGTTCTTTAAGCAATGCATACAGGAGTTAATGCATGCATTATTTTTCCTGATTGCTTTTAGATCTGTATCTGAGAGGAAACTGAGGAGTGGGACAGCTGATAGAATACTTCATTCTGGCAATATCAAACAGAGAAAACTGCATGCATGGTCAATATTCACTAGGAACTCTGGAGGTTATGTTTGCAAAGTTCACTAGAATCTGAATAACTGCACGTAGGTAGTCTCAAACTGCAGTTATGTGGTGGGCAGACACCACCTTAGCATTTAGATAAAGATAAATTACCACATTACTCAGAATTTGGAAGTAAAATGAAATTATTATTTAGAAAAGTAGTCTAAATACAAAGGATAATAAACATATACCTATAAATACATATTCAATTAGACAATAGCCCAGTTAATCCCCATGGACAAACCCAAATCCCCCCCACCTCCAGAAAAAAGTTGGGAGGGGGCTGTGTACCAGCTAAGAAATTATCTCAATCCTGCTGCTGTCTCTTACCATAGCCTGAGCAATTCTCCACGTATAAAAGAAGACAAGGTTAGAGGGTGAGACTGGGGAAAAAAACAAGCAGGCAAGAGAGGTAACTCCCAACTATATAGAAAAATAATGAACCAATGACATGCTATAAATATATCTCTTATGTTTTGTTCAGTCTCATTTGGGATGTACTTTCAAATTATCTTGAAAATGTCACTTCTAATTTAGGACCTTTATCAAGTTATTCAATAAAAGTGTTGTGTGCACGTAGTGATTTCTTTCCCTTGTCAGCTAGTGAGAAGCTCTGAATGCTACAACCAGTAAAGATCTTCCAGTCTTCTATAAAGCTATGGATATATAAAACCCCTTGAAGATAGAGTTGAAAATGATCACGTTTTAATAGGTTCTAGTAGTAATTTAAAACTTGTACATTTTGGGTTAACAAAAAAGCTCAATGATTTAATAATGTTCCGAATTCAGGAGGTAAAAATGAGTGTGTTTGTAATGCTTATAGAGACTATTTGGAAAGCTTCACCTGCTTTTGGAATTCCAATTGAAGGCAAATTAAAGAGGGAACTTCTTTGCTCTCTTAGTTTTTTGATAAAACCCGAAATAAGCAAACACCAACAAAGGAAATAAACCCAGGAAGTATAAGATTCTGGAAGACAGAAATCAGTAATTTACAGGATGTCAAAGTTAAAAACAAAACAAAAATACCCAAACAACAAAGAAAAAAAACCCACCAAAACTTTTACTTTCCTAAAAGGGAAAAAGCTTCTAGTTGTAGAAGAAATTTATCACCTTTTTCACTTTTTAAAGGCTTAGGTTTCTGCAAAAGTATGTAATTTTATGAAGGGCTGCTTTAAGAACAGAAGAACCTGGCTGCCATGTCTCTGAATTAGTTGGGATGAGAAGATGTTTCTTCTTTTTTTTTTTCTTTCTAGCTGCTAATACCTGTCTTGAAATTAAGGGCTAGTGAGGGTCTCATGTACGTAACAGAATCCTTAATCTCTGTTTCATAGTGAAATAAAGCCTTCATTTTCAGGCATGATGATCATAGAATCATAGAGCTGTTGAGGTTGGAAGAGATCTTTGAGATCAAGTCCAACTGTTCACCATCATACCACTACTGCTGATCTACCACCACTAAACTACATCCTTAAGAACCACATCCATGTGTCTTTCAAATACTTCCAAAGATGGTGACATCCTCACCTCCTTGAGGAGCCTGTTCCAATGCCTAATAACCCTTTCTGTTAAGAATTTTTTCCTCTTGCTTTTTCACTGTTTTTTTGTCTATTATGTGAACAGATAACCTGGTATATCCCTGTGCTGCTTAGAAGGGCCCTAAACTGTGACTTAGTCCAACACAGAACTCCTTACAGAGCTTTTGCCTGTATTTTAAATGAGACCCCGAGTCCTGCTCGCACAGCTAGAATGCAAGCATAAAAACGTGTCTGTGCAACTTTCTCGATCACTTGTCTTTGGAGAAGCCTGGATCGTTTTTTGTCCTACAAATGCTACCTGCCTCTCTGCTGGCTCCTTTCGCGATTTGAACTCTGAAGTCTATTTTCTTCTTTAAACTGTAGATGGCAGCACGATCCTGTATCTACTGCCTGCATTCTCCAAGTGAGAATAACTGAACTGACATTTCGTGGTTTGGGGTGGAGGAGGGGAAGTAGAAAAATAAATATTTTTAAGAAAACATAATTTAGAGGGTAAATTTCAATATGTGGTTTTCAACTTGTAAGCTATGCTTACCAATAACCTTACATAATTTCAACAGATCAGTGATGCAAATACAGCACACTGATAAATGACATTGTGGCATTGAATTCTAGATCTGAAATCCAAATACATACATCACATCCTACTCATAACTTTCATACTAGAAGTATACTGTATCTTATGGAGTTGAATTCCGGACAGAAATGAGGACAACAGTAAAAATAATTAACAAACTGTTTCCTGTGGCTTTCTGCTTTGTGAATATAATGAAGTTGGAGAATAAATCGAAGCTCTCCTTGAGGCCTCAGCCTAACGGTGTCTTAGTGCCATTTTAATGTTAAATGTGCTATCAGTTAGAATAGAATAGAATCAACCAGGTTGGAAGAGACCTCCAAGGTCATCCAGTCCAACCTATCACCCAGCCCTAGCCAGTCAACTAGACCATGGCACCAAGTGCCTCATCCAGTCTTCTCTTGAACACCTCCAGGGATGGTGACTCCCCCACCTCCCTGGGCAGCCCATTCCAATGCCAATCACTCTCTCTGTGAAGAACTTCCTCCTAACGTCCAGCCTATACTTCCCCCAGCACAACTTGAGACTGTGTCTTCTCATTCTGTTGCTGGTTGCCTGGGAGAAGAGACCAGCCCCCACCTGGCTACAACCTCCCTTCAGGTAGTTGTTGAAGCAGCTTATATTGCTTATTTTCCAAAAGAGAAGGATTTTTTTAAATTCTGTGTCAGCAATGGACCTCTTAAATATAGAGACAAAAATAGATTATGATTTAAACATCAAGCTGCTGTTTTCTAAATCATACAGCTTTGCTTTAAGAGGCTTGATTAAATGACATCTTTAGTTGTAGTTTGAGGAAGTATAAACCTGTCAATTCATGCATGCTGCACAGCAAGGTATTGGAAAGTAGTTTTCACAAAGATGAAGATAATTCTGTTTCCCCTTTACCCCTTCTTGGTGAATTTTCTTTATGAGTGCTACTCTGAAGAGTAAAAATGCTGTTTTCGGATAATCTGAATGGTGTTTGTGGTTACTGAATATATTCACAGAATGGTAGGATGGCTTGAGTTGGAAGGTACCTTAAAGATCATCTAGTTCCAACCCCAGTGCTAGGGCAGGGACACCTCCTATTAAATCGAGTTGCTCAAAGCCTCATCCAGCCTGGTCTTAAACACTTTCAGGGATCAGATGCCTACAATTTTATTGGGCAACCCATTCCAGTGTCTCCCCACCCTCATAGAAATGAACTTCTTTCTAATGTTTAACCTGAATCTACCCTGCTCTGGTTTTAAATCATTGCCAAACCATTTTTTGCACAAAGAAACAGCAAACCAAGATTCTTAAAAGAAGATTTTACACATTTTCTGTGGTGTTGACTGCAGCTTTCACTTGAGGCTGTGCAATGCTGCCCTGTATACGGTTAACACTCCAGGAGGAGTGTCCTTGAACTCGACACTTGACCTCAGGTGGTCTTGACCCCTCCCCAGGGGTGGGTCTGGACACCACCAGGTGATGGTTAGCCCACTCCCTCCTTCCTGTCCCATAAAAGCAGAGGGACTTCCTGTTCCTCACTCCGCAGCTCTCTGGACCACACTGCAGATCTTTCTGCACCCCTGCATCTCTCCACACACGTGGTCACCACCATCACAAACTCGGGTTGTATTTATACCTTTTTGCATTTGTTATGCTTCTTTCCCTACACCTTTGTAACCTCCCCACCTTTGATACCCCTTTTAAGTTATTGTTAAACTTTTCATTTTTAACTTCCAAATCGAGTGAGATTGATTTTATTCGGGGTGTGCTTACCTTCTCTACTTCTGAATTCTTTTCTTTGGGGAAGGAGGTGGGGAAGAGGGAAGGGCACTTTACAAATTGTCATTGGTTCTATCCAATTTATTAGAGTCTCTGGGAATTTAAATTCGAACCCCAGACATGCCCTCAAAAAAAAAAAAAAAAAACAAAACAAAAGGATGGGAGGGGGAAAAATTGAGTTAAAGTAAATGCCTATGTTTAATTATTTTGCTGAGAAACTACGGTGCTATCACATATGTTGATGTCAGTATGTTAGATTAATCCTAAAAGTACAGACTAAAGAAGGATGAAGGTGGTAGAAACTAACATTTTGGTGTTAGGCTGAAGCTTTTTGTAGTTCTTAATTGCTTATGTAGATAAAATACTTGAAAACTCCTTAATACACAGATGCAGACAGTAACTTCTCCTGTATCCTTTTTTCTCTAATCAGCCAAAAAAAATTCCAGACTTGTTAGTTCATGTCTATATGGCAAGATTTTCTGCTGCAATACCACAAAAGATGTAGCTATATTTCTATATAACTCTTCCTATAGATGCAGTAATAGAAGTGGTTTTAGGGATACTCATTTGCATGAAAAATGATAGGCTGAATTGGAAAGCAGCTTTTTGTTTGAGCAATATGTAGAGAAGTCTTTGTTCTCTATGCGTTCAAATGCAAATGTTAAAAGGAAACATGTACAGATGTCATAAAAAGAAAATCAGTATTTCAAAGCTGATATATCTCCCTATTTACAGTTACAAGAAATACAAGTATTGCAAATGCTTTTTCTTAGTAAAGGGGAAATGACCTTTGTATAAGTCTCATCTCAAACATAGCTTAAGAAAATAATTTATTTAAGCTGTCAAAATGTATTTCTTCCTCTTCTTTAAATCAAATGGTTATGCTTCAGTTCAGAGAGTATATTTAATAGTGGGCCATGAAACCCTGAAAATGCAGCCTGGAACATTGATGAAACCATGCAGTAAAACACGGTGGCACTCTAATTCTTCTTTACTTTTTTCCTGTTATGTTGATCTGAAGATCTGGTATCTGATCCCAGAAATATTCTTTGTTGACTGGATTACCCTGTGGAGCTCTTAATGGAGAAAAATAACCTCTAGTCAGCAGGGCTCAGTGGTGCAGCTGAGGTGCTTGCCATACAGTTGTTCCCATATGATTAGGGATATGGCTAAGATTTTGCTTGCAGGATCACAAATCTAGGAAAACTATCAATCAAAAAACAATGCTATGCCAAGAACCCAGCTGCTGTGCATTGCTGGGAGTTTGGGTTTGTTTCTCAAATGAGTTGAGATTTGAGGCTGAGGCTTAGAGATCCAACAGCTGCTGTTTGGGGTTGGCATTTTGGTGTTGCAACTTTTTGATGTGCAAATTCTTCCAGGGAAAATACCTCAGGGAGAAACACAATCTCACATATCATTGAAGGAGGCATTGCATTGCCAGAATTGTTCATTCGTAACCATCTTCTGCAGGTGGTCCATCACTGGAAAATAGTTGTTACTGTTGAATGTATTGTAGCTATCTATTGTAAGTTCATATCTTAGGAAAAAAGTATCCTTGGATTTTGTTCTTCTGTAAGGAAAAGGTTGAGGCAGCTGAGGACATAGTCACTCCAGCATTTATGAGTGCTTTCAAAAGTACTTAAAGAGTCAGATTATTTACAAGCAATGGTGGCTTTAATTTTCCCTTTAAATCTCAAGTCAGACTGAGCAATGCTAATGTCTCAAGGTGCTACAACATCTTTTACATTCAGAATCACTGATGGGATGCTAACCAAAGTCAACTAGACCAGAGGCCTTGTTCCAACGTTCAACTCACTAATGAAGGAGGGGAGGGGAAAGACCCTGTACACAAGTCTCCTGGTTCTGTTATGTCCTTTTTGACTTTCTCTTCCTCCTAATATGCAAATAGCCATACTAAAGAATCTTAATCCTGTGTGTGCTGCAGGATGATGGTTCACCAGTCCACCACCAGTCTCATCTATGAATTAGCAAGATCCAGGCAGATACTCTCCTGTCTGTTTACTAGAATGTGACCTTATTTTAATAAATCAGAAGAAACATTGTGCAGGGCTTAGGAGAAGTCTTATGTTTCTATGGATTTTCTTCTGGTATTTTTATCTTTAAGTGGCAAAGATTCCTGTTGTTGGGATATACTGAAGGAACTAAAGCTATCTTGAAAAGCTTGATAATATGCTTTCAAATTCTATGTTCTTCCAGGGGTAAAGAAGCTCAAAGGAATAAGGCTCACTGTGGAAATAATAATTGCAGTAAGTAGTTTGACTGCTGCATGAAAACATCCCTATATGACTAGATGCCTAGTAAAGTCAAAGGAAAGTACCTGTGATTGTGATTAATTTTGCTATTGCCTTCTATGACACTGGCAGAGGGATGTGGCTGCCTAAAGATAAGTATTTGGTACCATTTTACGTGTGTGTCCCATACATCAGATCTCTTAGGCTCCTGTGAGGTATTCCCTACATGGTGACAATTACTATTACACTTGCAGTGGAGACACAATTAAAATGAACGTCATTATGGCACTGGACATCAAAGCACCCTTTAGGCACTGCCACAAGTTAACCTAGCAAAATTGGGAAAGATAACTTCAAATGATGATTCTGAAAGGTTTAGCAGCTCTCCAGCTTCATTCAGGGAAGGTTAGAGGTAGATATAGTCAGTATAGTTTAAGGGCTTGGTGGTGTTTTTTCTCAGAAGACTTCACATTTCAGGAATCAGATTAACTTGGGCACTTCAGATTAATGGGAACTTCAGACTAAAAGAAGATATTTTAAAGCACTCATCAACAAACCACCCTTAATATATTAAAAGAAAGTTGATAGCTAACCAAGCAAAATTGAGAATTATCACAGTGGTGAAGCAAATGGGTAAGAAACCATATTGTATTCAGTAGATTAGTCAAAAGAATCACAAGAAGTCTGTGAGGGGAAACAAGAATCCTTAATTCAGGGAAAATGGATCGAGAAAGAAAGTTGAAATTGGGGGATCTTGCAAATTTCTAAGGGGAAGCAGTTCTTCTTGGACTGTGTAATTTGACACTGATTGCATTTTAAAGGATGCTGTAAGGCTAGCATTGAAAACAGACTTCTTGCCTATCTAGGTGTTGAGCTTGCAACAAAGCCTCAGTAGCTACTGGATGGTGCCTTCTACATTGCTTTCATCCAAGAATATATCCACAAGTCAAGTAAGTCAGTACACTTGTAGTTCAGCATCAGGCCAAGTGGAATTAATGGACCTATCCACATATCTCATGAAGATCTGTGTCACTTAGATGAGGTAAGCGGATCAGAAGTCTACCAAGGGTCTAGATGCCCTATGACTAATTCATCAAGAGCCTTCTTTATTTAGAAATGCAAGAGAAAATGTAAAAAAAAAAAAATCATAGAGATATATTTTGTTTAGCTAAAATTTCATTCATTTTAGTCACTCTGAGCAACAAATATTTTGAGAGGTTTAGACAATGGGATAAAACCTGTTGTGAAGAGCAAATCAAATCTCCCAGGTTTGTATTTCTCAGGTGTTTTTTAAATAAATCTGCATTGAATTGAACACTTAATAGAATAGAATAGAANGAAGAACTTCCTCCTAACATCCAGCCTATACTTCCCCCGGCACAACTTGAGGCTGTGTCCCCTTGTTCTGTTGCTGGTTGTCTGGCAGAAGAGACCAACCCCCACCTGGCTACAACCTCCCTTCAGGGTTTATTCTATGTGAGGATTTTGGATAGCAGATTAATAGCTGGTTGTACGTGTTTGAAATCTTAGTAAGTGTATTATAATGAAGCAGAAGCAGTGAATATTAGCTCCATCATATGTATTAGTAAACTGAGCCTATAAACAGTCTGATTCAGTGCTTGAGGATGCCACAGTGTGCAGACAGTGATCACTGATCTAATGTATCTTATGAATTCTTGTTTAGGCCTAAAAGCTGTGCTGAAGCTCTGTCACCTTCACCATCCCTGTCAACAAGATACTTGGAGGAATATGAGCACAGCAAGACTATGGTGAGTAATACTATAATTTAGTTCTTGACTTCCTTCTTCTACACCCTCTTGGCTGTGTGCAGCATCATGCCTAGAGGAAGAAACAAAATAGAAATCATTTTTTTAAAAAAAAAGTAATTTGATCTAGTTTAATACAGGCTTTCAGACAAGAAACAGTTAAAGAGAAGGAAAGTTCACTCAGTAGTTTAAAATGTTTAAAGTCCAATCCTTTAGCCTAAACGTAAATATCACTGTGAGCCTAATCCAAAGAATTACTTAGTTTTACATTAAAAGGGAATGAAACAAAGACATGTTTTCTCATTCTCACCTCCCTCCCCTTTGCCAATGAACCTACTTAGCAAAACAAGATTCCCAAGAAAAAGAGCCAGCGGTGATATGGAACTGTAGATGACAGCCTCAGTAAGGGTCACTACTGAGTATTAAACATGTTTGTAACAAGGGAATTTGAATTCAAGGAAATCTCACGTTTCCGAAGCTGAAAGACCTCTGCCAATTATGACTGAGAGGAAAGGGGTGACTGGTGTCAGGTTGGTGTGGCAGTTTAGGGTGGGGGCTAGGTTCCCTTAAGAAAACTACAAAGTCCCGTCCCAGGGGACGGACCTGGTCATCTCAGGATGGTGTCAGTCTTGTTGTTATTCTAGAATAGAATAGAATCAACCAGGTTGGAAGAGACCTCTAAGATCATCTACTTCTATTCTGCTTTCCGGTATCATAGTTTATAAAGCAGTTCCTGGTTAGTATCATCCTCTTCTCCTCCCTGCCTTTCCTCTCTTCATTTCTCCAAGAAGTGCATGCATCTCTCCTTATCCCATGGTTTGTGTGGGAGACGGCTTCTAGCTGGCAGGGAATTCTGGGCTGCGTCATGCGGCCTGCTGAGGCCTCGTAGGCCTAAGTTGGGCAGGGCAGTTCTGGCCTACTCTCAGGCCTGCTGAGGGTGGAAGAGGTGGAGGATTCTAGAAGGTTTTAGTCCGATAGACTTGGCCTAGCTTGCAGATGTAGTCATTCTACCTGATTGCCTTTTGCATGTATATATACACCTGTAAACAGAATCTCCCTTTAAACTTCCAACTAGTGTGCAGTAATCTTCATTCTTACTCTTCTAAAGGAGTAAGAGTCACTTCTGTCCTTCAGTCCTGGGTAGCTCATGGCCCTAAAGTGGGACAGCAGGTTTCTTGGTGGAATGGCACCTTCTTCTCGTTCTCCATTGCCGGTGGAGCACCTGGGATAAATGACTCTTTGTTCATCAGTGTGGTTAGGTGGTCATTCTCCACTTTATTTCTGTGATACAGTGACTTGTATGCTTTCTTAGAAGAGGCCTGCACAGCTAAGATTGGTACACGTGGAGGGTACAGGGTTACATGTGAGGCATACATAGGCTGGTTTAACCATAACATTCTGAGGGTCAACCTCTGGGGCTGGCTAACCCAGCCCCCTGAAGCTGGCTGACTCTGCCCATTGCAGCTGTGTGTGAGGTGCTCATTGTTTACAGCTTGGTTTCCTGAGCCCGGAACGGCCCAAGGACTCTTCTCAGCACGAGTTGCTCATATTTATCAGTTTGTGTCCTCTGCTAGCAAGAAATTCATCCACACTCCATCAAGTTGCAGATGACCAGTCTGTTTCTCACAAACACACTGCAGAAGTTGCATGTGTTTGCATCCATTTGCCTACATATAGCCACCGATCCCTATTTTTTCAAAGATTGTATTCTGTGTGAGGATAATGTTGCTGAAAAAAGTTGCCAAAAATGTGGCTTGGCAAGCTGTACTTTTCATCTGAATTAGGAAAGAAAACCAACCAACCAACAACACCCCACAGCAGAACAATAAGAGCATCCAAACAGGTAATACATAAAAGAACCTCTTGTACTTGTACAAACTTGTTGTTTGGGACTGTTTGAGACTGCTTGGGACTGCTTGAGCACATGATGGTTTACTGAATTCACTGGTAGTGCTTCCAGAAATTATAAGAAGGATGTGGAAACATTTCTGCATATTTACAGAAAGCTTCAAATTCTTAATTTCTCACATAGTCAAACACCAGCTGCAACTTCCAAAAAAGCTTAATAGCCACCTCCTGCTTTTTTACTGAATTACTCTTCCATTCCAATGTTAATTTTAAGGTTTAAAGCTCTTCCTCGTTATTTACACGAGTGGGTTTTTTTTTTTCTTGTCCCTTTCAAAGGCGAAGAGTTGTGATAGGAGGCACTGAAGGGAAAAAAAAATCTTACCATTTGTGTGACAGTAATAGATCTCTTGCTAAATATAGCGGTTATAAAGTGGAGCTTTCTTCAGGGAAGATAGTGGAGAAAGATCTTACCTGTGTTCGTCAGGGTTGTTTCTAAAACTTTTCTTAATCCTGAGCTATCTTCCTCAAGGGAAGGCAAGGGATCTCATCTTAATCCTTGAGTTATGTGAGTAACACTAGTGCTTACAAATGCGCTGCATTGACACCATGGTGTCAGAAGTCATACTGGATACATTCCTTTAATTCACCGACGAACTTCTTTCCTGTGTTTATTTGCTTGTCAGTATCATAGAATGGTTTAGGTTGGAAGGGACCTCAAGGATCATCCAGCTCCAACCCCCTGCCATAGGCAGGGACACCTCCCACTAGAGCATCGAAAATGTCCTTTTCCTTTTGACATTTACCCACTCTTCTAAATAAAACCCCAGATCATTTTTGCTATTCTATCCAGCAGTATCTTTAAGGAAACAATCCAGATTAAGAAAACTTTAATTCTAGCTCACTGGTAGCAAACTAAGTTCAAAATAGTTCAAAACTCTTACTGAATTTCAGGAAATGAGTTTTCCATAGACTTTGCCTCTATTTAAGTGATCTGAATAAATCAGGAACAGATAAACTAGGATAATCATCACTAACAATGAGGTAAAATAAAGTGTCTCCAAAACTATGCTGGAAAGTGCAAGGGATTCATTTTAAATGGTGAAATCAAGATTATTCTTCTCCTAATGCATGTGATTAAGATTTTCATGACATTAAGTCACTTCATCTCAGTTATGTGCAATGAAAATCAACAACCGTTTTGTCAGGCAACTCAGTCATATGGAGATTTCTATACAGGACAGGAAACTAAACATAGGAGGAATAAATTAAGTTTACAAAGGAAGAGAGGTGACTTTTGCTTTTACCTGAGACCTCTCTTGCAATTACCGAGGCCTGGCATGTGCTTACTTTCAGACTAGCTAAATCACCTATACTGTAATGATCTTCACATCCACAGGACAAGTCTGAGACAAAAATCTTCTTGCTAGACCATCTTGCTGTGGTAAAGTGAAATGAATTACTAGACTGGCCACAGTGAAGCCTCTGTCCCAGTGCCCTAAGGACCTGTGTCCAGGGTCTTCACTCTTCTTCTTTAAATGCTCTGACAGTGGAGGCTGCGTGGGTGGACCAAATGGCTAGAAACACCAATTATAGGAAAGGAGATGTTACTACAGCTTTTGATACCTTGCATGTCTGCTGTGGTGCTGTTTCAAAGCTGTCTGTTAGTTGTTAAGTTCCCACTGTGAAGTCCCAGTAGCTGTGGCCAGCTAAGATGGCTTGACTTGATGCCACCCCAATCTCCTTCACACGTGAAACGGATTTTAAAGTTCTTGGTATATAGGAGCACCTAACCGTTTTGAAGGAGTTTTTCTATGTATTTCTCATTTAAAAGAAACCTGTCCCTACCGTAAAGAATTTACAAGAAAACCAGACACCTTTAGTCAAAGTATCCTCAAAGATTTATTGATGAAGACAACTCCTAGCTTTGTGCAGAATATTTTGTTGTCTCACCCTTGTCTTTAACTTGAGGCACGCTGAAGCCTGTGGATGTCTAAGGTGTTCCAAGGGTGGAGGAAATGTGAACATAGCTCTCCCTTTCCAGTGAGGAATCTTACCAGACCAGAATTATTTTTCTGTCACATTGACAATGTTTTAAAAGCAACACACACAGAGGCACAGATGAATTTTACTTATTTCCCGAAGAGAGAAAAGGATGCTTATTCTTCTCAGTGGGAGAACATAGATGTCATTTCCTGTTCTCCTAAAACCTTCTTAAAGGTTTGAACTGACTCTCAGTTGCTGTTCTGGTGAGAAGAAAAAGAGGAAGGGAACAGCTGTCTACTAGAGGTAGATCAGGGTCCTCTAATCTTCCATTTTATACATACAAGATTAAAGATCTACTTTGAGTTTTGATTAAGAATGCAAAGTTAAAAGATTAAATACCAGCAAGCCAAATTAAAGAGGTTTAAGTCAATCTCAGAACTCATCAAAGTACCAAATTTTTAAGCTGTCATTACAACACAGGATTAGCGCAAAGCTTCTCTGAACCCTCAATTGATGTCCTTCAGTCAACAATGTTATTTTCCCTGCAGTTTTGTGCTCTCAGCATAAAACCAGCTATTGTCTTGTATTTAGAGCTCATCTCACCTAGATCCTTCTTCAACTTTTTCTTTTTTTATACTCATGTCCCAGTTAATCTAGGAACCCTAAATTTTTTGGTGACCTGCCTTTTCTACTCCAGCAGCAATGTGCTGATCCGCATTATGCACTGTCACGAAATGCATTAAATCTTAGTAAATGTGGCTGGTTTAGGAAAAAAAAAGTCTTAGTCACTGGGATAATTGCAAACTACTCCTGTGAGTCCCAACAAGCAAATACATCCCATTTCCTTTGTATGTTTCAGCTGATTGATTCCAAAGACCCAGAGAGAAGCAAAATCTAATGAGTAACTAGAATGAGATGAGGCTAATGTAGTTTCACCATCAAGTATCTGAAAATGTGTTTTAAAAGCCCATGACTGCTATTCACATCTCTTTGGAAGCATAAATCATTTCAGCTCAAAGTAGTGAAAACCTGGGATGGGAAGGGCAGAAGTCTGGGAGGTGGTTATATCCAGGAATCTGCTAATGCAAATAACTACTTCTATAATAGATTGTACAAACTGTCATAAATGTTATTTAAAGCTCATGCTGTAATGCATTAATGTTCCGCTGGTTTTCAGTGTAATAAATTGAATCCTTTCCATTTTTTATTTATGGAATTTGAGATATCTCAGTTACATTAAAATTATGCTTTCCACAGTTGTAACCACAAAAGATAACTTAATGATGTCACTACATGATGTACAAATTAAAGCTTTAATTTTCAGTTATTCTCCCATGTAAGGCAGTGTGCCAAGTAACCTATTTTGAAATTTTCATCTTAAGACTCATGATTTGTTTTAGAACAGTTGAGAGCAAAAGTGCAGCTTTTTGAACCCACGTTTTAGCTTTCCTACATACCTGTGCAGAACATCTTATTCTAAGCATCAAACTTAAGTGTCAAATTCCATATTTATTTATTTAAAGAAAAATTAAAATTGAAATGTACTATCTTCATTTGTGCATTACTGAGGACTCTTCTCTGTCTTTTCAGCATCTTGTGATCATTTCTGAGGCTATTTCCTTGGTTAAGGGACATTGAAAATACTGCTGTAGATGTTATCCAAACATATTCTACTGTTGTCAGCACCTAGTAGCTTACAGAAATATTCTTCAGGATGGTGGTGGAAGCCAAGTGCTAAATTCCTGGACATTGAAAAAATATTATTTTTCCCCTCCTTGTAATAGTTTTACATCATCTTTTTTGGATCCTGCCTACTGATCTCATTTGCTTTGGACATACTGCATGCAGCCTGAAAACACTCTCATTCATCAAATAGAAGTGAAATCAGGTAGGTTCCTGAAAGAACTTAATATGTGCCTTCTGAGTAAAGATGAAGTGAATCACAATGAAGGAAAAAACAGTAACAGCTTATGAATTTCTTGGCATCCTGCTCCTGGCAGACTCACAGTTGTTTCATATCTGAATTTCCTTTGTGGTTTCACTTAAGGGTGTTCAAGCTGCAGACAGAAATAGAAACAGGTGAATGTGACTTCCAACCCACAACCATTGTTGCAGGTAACACAGTCACCATAAACTCCATCTCCTGAAAGTGGTATTAGCAGATTAACCTCAAAGATAAGCAGATCAAGGTTGTGCAGAGTCTGGGTAAATTTACTTATACACTGGTAAAGCAGAGATGCAGCTGACTCCTACCTTGTTGTGCAAATTTGTTCCTGCCATGTCTTAGAATCATAGAATCTTAGAATAATAGAATGGCTTAGGTTGGAAATGACCTCAGTAATCATCTACTCCAACCTCCTCACCTTGGGCAGGGATGCCTCTCAACTGGACTTGACTGCTCAACTCTTTCAAGATATAGAGTGCAGGAACAGTGATACTGACTGTACATGGGCCCATCTGTTTGTGTGTGCACTTTCTCACAGTGGCTTTATCACTTCAGACAAACACCATGTCATCTTTCC
This sequence comes from Tricholaema leucomelas, assembly GCA_013400475.1. Classification (NCBI taxonomy): domain Eukaryota; kingdom Metazoa; phylum Chordata; class Aves; order Piciformes; family Lybiidae; genus Tricholaema lacrymosa; species Tricholaema leucomelas. The sequence goes on along the minus strand of WAAF01003250.1, from coordinate 879,466 downwards.
CCTTTTATTTCCTCCTGGTGATTTGCAAGCTATGGACTTCCTAAGCCCAAGATTGCAGCTGATTTTTTCTCTTTAATGGCTTGATGTTCCTTTTGGTTTAGACAAAGTGTACATTTGTGAGTGCCACTGTTTAAGTACCCACCCCCAAAAAATCCTCCTTCTTATCTTGCTTTTACATCTTCAGCCTGACCATTTTTTCTGGTACCCTAAAGTGTATGTGTTACGAACGAGGAAGAAAAACAGGTTTTGTATTCACATTCTCCATTTTGTCTCTCACCTCCTAGGTTATGCTGTATATCCACTTTCATGTACAGTGATCAGAACTGGATGCCTCATTTAAGATGTGCACTTATACATTGGTAAATAAGCTTTTTGTTTAATTCTTCATTCTTTTTTTTTTTTTCTAACCTTCTCCATTGCTTTGACCACTACCAAATACAGAGCTTCTTCCAAAAATGTATTCACTATGGATCTGTGGGGTTTTTTCCTTAGAGTTTAGAGCTCGTTATTGTGTAATGGTTGTTTTTCCTTATATGCATCACTGTGCTTTACCAACACTGAATTTAACTGCTTGTTTTACAGTTCAGCTGCTCAGTCTTTTACAGCTCTTCATAGTCCATTTTGTGTTTTTTTTTTTTTAATGTGCTGAATTATTGTCATCAGCAAATCTATAGTTCACTTTCTTTTCCATGTAATTTATGAGTGTGTTGAACACAGAAATATCTCTTCTGTCATCTGTAAAGGGAAGCAACATCTGCATAGGATGACCCTTAGGCCTCCTGCAGCTGTCAGGTTTCAGCACAGTTGCACTTGGGGTAAAATCCTGACTACACTAAAACCCAGTGCTCCCACAGTCTTACTGAGAATCTGCAGTGACATCAGAATTTGCTAAGGTTTCTTAAAAAGGATGCAGGACATTGGCTGCACCCTTGGCACACACGTGTATGTACATATATGTATATATATAAATTTGTATATATATATTTAAATTCATATATATGATATGTATGATATGCATGGAAGATTTAGCGGTTAGTAATGAAAAGAAGTGTAGTAAGTCAGGGAAAGTGATCTGACTATACCTTGCTATCCATCCTTACTCAGCTGAGGAGTCACAACTCAGAACAAGCAAAGCCTTTTGAGATGATCTTTGTATTTCTGGTATAAAATCTTTACTGTAACAATGGTTAGAGACTAAGGAATACAGTAGTTTCCTCAGAGAGCGAGTTGACTGAATGTCTCTGTTTAGCTGTTCTGGTTATCCTTGGACATTGCTGTGACTTGGCCTGCCCAATTCAAGCCCCACTCCAACTGTATGTCTAGGATCTCTGGCTCAGCCCCAACTCTAATTCTAATCCTAACTGTAACCTTAACCCTCCTTTCTGGCTCAGGGTAGATCCAAGACCACCTCTGGCTCATTCCACAAATGTTCTTTTAGCATCTTTATGACTAGATTATTCATTTTATTTTCTGACAATTGAGGCAAATCAATGAGGGGCACCAAAGGAAACAAGCTACAATTAAAAGATAATTGAGAAAGAGTAGCACAGATTGACTGGTTTTCCCTGTGCCCCCCTTGTGAGGATCAGAAGTAGGAATGGCTGCTGCACGAGTGGTGAATGAGAAGGCTCCACTATGAGATTACAAAGGTCCTACAGGATCATGAGTAGCACAAGCAGCTCAGAAACCATTCAACATCTGTTTGGGTTTTTTTTTGTGGGTCATTAAATGAAGCTCACAGGGACCAAGTTCAAAACAAGTGAGAGATGGGTCTTCATTTAATGAATGGTTTGGTCTCTTGCTCAAGTATCTATAGGTGTTAAAATATCAGACAGGCTGAAAAAGACCATGGGCAAGGGTTTCAAGAAGTAGCTCTCTATGGAAGTCTATTGTACTGTCTACTGTATATCTAAATTAGGAAGTTTCCTAGCTTCAACTCTTGAGAGAGAATCTATTTAGGAAATATTAGGAGAAGCATCATGTACGTTAGCTGGCTTCACCTTATGGCTGCTATTGGAGACAGTATATTGTGGTCTGATCAGTGTAGCTGCTTTTATGTTCTTACCATTTCTGGTATAGACATGCCACTTTGTGTGTAGGAAGTTTATCGTCACATTACTTTCTTACAATTAACAATGCTGCTTTGTCTGATTATTTCAAAAAAGAGGAAATGTTGCTGAGGCTAAAGTCTTAGTAAACAAAGCAAATTAATCCATTTGCATAAAAAATAAAACAAGTAGGATCATAATTATCATATCCATTCAGAAATTACTATAACTCGTATAGCTCTCTTGATTCATACAGCTCTCTTAATTCATATATCTTTCTGCTTCTGGTAGTAATTGGCACATTGCTTTGAAATCTGTATATGTAAGCACTGTTTGCTACACTGGGCTTTCATAAAGCTTCAGCTACAATATGGACTGGGGGGGGACTATTTACACGGTCTAGTAATGTTAGGACGAGGGGGAATGGGTTTAAGCTGGAAGAGGGGAGATTCCGACTGGATGTTAGGAGGAAGTTCTTTACAGTGAGGGTGGTAAGGCACTGAAACGGGTTGCCCAGGGAGGTTGTGGATGCTTCCTCCCTGGAGGCGTTTAAGGCCAGGCTGGATGAGGCCTTGAGCAACCTGCTCTAGTGGGAGGTGTCCCTGCCTATGGCAGGGGGTTGGAGCTGGATGATCCTTGAGGTCCCTTCCAACCTAAACCATTCTATGATTCTATGAAGACACAGAAATTACAGGTTACATTTCTGCAGAATAGACTTAGTGGATGTCAGAATCAAATGCAAATGCTCTCTGCTCCAGTTCTTTTGGATATTCAATGTAAAGTGGCTTTTATATCAAATCTACTTATTATCAGTTTTATTTATTACTAAATTTAACAATGTCAAATTACTTATTTGGTTTATTTGATATTCTATGGGATTTTAGTTTTGCAGAGTGACACAGCAGTGTACTGAAGTCACAGGCTAGACTTGATGAGGTCTTTATCAACATTAATGGTGCTACTATTCTATAATATTGCAGTTTCAATACACAGTTGAATCATAATACAAACATGATGTCCATTGCCAGTCTCTATATACTCACTGTCACCACACTGGGAAGGAATACATGGGTTGAAGCCAGCTCAATCATCATTCTTGTCAAAATTTGCTTTACCAGTTGTCTGATTTTTGTACTTTATGTTGGGCTGAGCCACATATGCATTCTCTGCCTTGTTTGTTGTCTCAGGGAATCTGTTGGCCACAGATGCAGACTTCACTACAGTCCCTCTGGTGTTGAGATAAGTTTAGCATTCTTGATGTTGCATTATCCTCTGAGATGTTTGCTGTGGGTTTTTTTGTTTGTTTGTTTGGCTGGTTTGGGGTTTTTCGCTTTCTCCTCTGAGCTGTCTTCTGCTGTGAGGTCAGTCACAATGGGCTAGTCGAGTGATGAAAGATAGAGCCTTGAGTTTTTTGAGTACTTTTTCAAAAGGTAGCTTACAATTGTAGTTCTGATTAGTATATTTTAAATGTTAGAAAACCATATTAGAATTCAGCTCTTAGTTATATCGAACGATCTTAATAATTTAATGATACTACAATTCAGCTGTTGCAATGTGCTGGTTTATTCAAGTGTGTCAGAGCCCTCAATCTTTTTGGGCACTAGAGGTCTCCTATTTACTCTTTTTCAGAAGACTAACAGTTCATTTGTATTCTGAGTGCAGCACCCACCACATTGCACTTGCTTGCTACTTTATCATTAGAGATATATCATGTACCACAGACCAAAAAATATAAGCACACATTAAAATCCTAGTTACTGAATATTGCTCTTTCCTATACAAGTAGCTTCACTAGGAAAGGATAACAATACTTTTTTCTCCCCTTTTATTTAAAGAGAAGAAAAAAAGACACAGAACAAAGCAGGTTTTTGTTGTTTAATGTGCCTTTGGGACCAGGAGTCAAAAGTTCTCTACCTTAGCTGGTAGCACAACACATTTAAGCCTGGACAAACTCTTCTTCCTAGGACATTGATAGCAAAAGAATAATTGAAGAAGTTGTACATAAAAGTATAAATTTTGTCTTATAAATATATTTCCATTTTGTTTTGGTTATGAAAGATCTAAGGGGTTCAAAGTAAGGCAATATAAAAAAGAAATGCACAATTGGAATGGATCACCTAGCACTTTGAGGCATACACTTGCTGTGACTTTTATGATGTACTTGACATTTTCCTTCTGCCCAGCAATAGTTTGTTACAACCTTAACCAGAAGAAAGACTGTCAGTAAGAAGTTATCAGATACTGGGAGATGTCGTCTGCTGATACTGCTTGTATTTCTTCCCTTTATCTATGTTCCCCTCCTCTGTTCAACCTGGGGAATAATAGAAAAATCTATTAAAATTGATTGAGTTAATGAGTTCTGGAAAAGTGCTGAAATATGCATTTTTCATGAACCCACAAATGAAATGTGTGCTGGCTATAGTTTAACAGAGGGACTCTGAAGATAGGAATGCTCAGATGAAATATCTTCCTCGATTGTCACAGAATTAAATTCTTGCATCTCATCTGAGGCACCTTCCATTATGAAATCTTCTTACAAATGTTAATGACTGAAGCAGAGAAGTTTAAATGGTTACTTCAAAATGACTTTTCATCTGAGACACCCAAAGACCATAACCCCTGCTCCCATGCAGGGAGCTCTTGGCAAGGGTAGCATTATGAACTAGGCTTCTTGACTCCCAGAGCTACAATCCCTGATTTCCAGTTAATGCTGTTTTGTTTCTAAAGCTTGAACTGATTGACCAGGCATCTGTGTTGAAAACCTGTTAACTCTAGTGCCCTGCAGCAGCCCAGTCCGGCCCAAGAACTCAGCCTTTATCCTTTGGAAGCAGTGGCCCAAGGCTTAAATGAATAAAGCTGTGAGGAACCTGGTCTGATGCAGAGCTGTCCCTGCTCTGTGTGGGAGGTAGGACCAGAGACCTGCTAGGTTACCCTGCCACCTGAATCATCTATGGTTCTCAGAGAGCTTTGCTAACATGAGATCCACCAGCCTCAGCATCCCTTGAGCCTGGGGCTTGCCATCTCTGGTGGTGTCATCTCCAATTCTGCCAGGAAGGAGGCCCTGCAGGAAGCTTAAAGCCAAGGGCACCTGACTAATTGCACACAGGTCAAGGGATTATGACACCTGTATAGCCCACAAGTGCAGGAGCACAGGCAACAGACCATTCACAGATGGGCACTGAACACCCCAGCCCTGCTCCAAAATGATGCCTGATTGTTGTGACAGGAGAGCTGGAGGGTGAGTGGGAGTCTTGGGCAGCAGCCATCTTCCTACCAGTATGTGAGAAGCAGTTTGAACATGAATTTAAATTGCCTGTCCCCAGGTGATTCTGAACTCTCCCCTCCTGGGCATCTGGTGACTTTGCAGTAGAGTCGCATCTTCCTTTGCAAGTAAAAATGCCATGATGGATCAGGAGCCCTATCCTGCAGCATTTAGCAGAAAAAGAGGAAAAGAGAGCTTCAGTGCAAAGACCAGTGTTGATTAGGTATGAAAAATTTACCATCTTTTAAAATTACAGGTGCTACAAATCTCTCTTTGGTTCCACTAACGAAAGACAACTGATCAGTTAGCTGAGACCGTGCCCTGAGATGCTGATGTGGTTTGCTGTTTGTAGCACTTCAAACATCAGCTTTAGAGGCTTGCATTCTTGACTCGGGGAATTTGTAACTGCATTACAAGTCTAGTCACGTTTTTCCAGTTAAACTAAATGACTATTATTTCCTCCTCCTCCCTCACCTCCCCCACCCAACTGTTGTTTAATTAACCATAACGTGCTGCTCTTCAGTGGGTGTTTGTTTATAGACAGATAAATGTCAGTAATATACTGTGGTGTAAAGCCCTTTAACTGTGAATATCCAGGCTCTTTGAACTACTGCAACTATGTTTGTAAATAAGAAAAGCTGCCTTAAAATCTTTTTTTTTCTTCTGATGACTTTTCTTAATATTTTAATTATTATTTGAAAAGAAACATGTGGCTCAAATTGGAAGTGAAACATTAATCCCAAACTGAAACCATATGTGATGGCAAAAGAAGATTATGTGGATTTCTTATAATATTTTATCGGGAGATTTAGGACCTTGGAAATTCAGATCACATCTGCATCTCTCAGCTTTTTGTTTTCCTTCTTTTCCTTTCTTCTTAAGCCTCTGAGAAAGTATAAGTAAAATAGGTTCATAACCAGTAAAACACAAGGAACACAGATGTAGAGTCATCACTGATTTTTGATGCCTGTGTTCAATTCCTCCAAGGTATGTTTAGTATCTTGAATAACAAATAATTTAGTTTGCCAAAAATGCTGCTGGAGCATTTCTAAAAGCAGGTCCTTAACTGCTTTGTAATAATTTCTGAAAAATCACTTTATTTTAATATAATTTCATACAAGAAGTCCCTGATTTCACTTTGTATGTGTGCAGGTAGTGAGCAGTTATAGATATTTGAGATACAGAATATCCTAATATCTTCCCTTGCTTGATCAATAGAAGTACAATGAACTAGGTTTGCAGTTTCCTCTCCTCCCTTAAGTGTGCAGACAAACTGTGGGAGTACAGCTCATATAGACATTTTGCTTAAAGGAAAAAACAAAGCAATGCAAAACAATTAAAAAACCCCAAGCAGACAAAAGAAAAAAAAAAGTAAAATAAAAAGTGAAAGACAGAGAGGAAGGTTGAAAACCCTGGCAAAGATAAAATGGGATTATAATGGTCTAGGACACTGTGCTCTACTTTAACCTAAAGTAAATCAATAGACTTTCCTTTCCAGACTGCCCAAAGTGCTGCTAGCAGTCTTGTCTTAATGCACACACTCCCTATACACCACATCTGCCTTCTGTGCACCCCAAGGACTGTTTATGGCTGTGCTGAATGCTGGGTTGGAAGTGCTGAAGAGCATCTGCAGACACAGTTCATTTGTCAGTGTGAATCTAAAGCTGCATCAGATCGTGCATGGTAGCAGCTGGTAACTGTCCCAGTGTGAGCATTGGTGAAGGGAAACTGGCTCCAGTAGAACATGGCCCCACAGCAGTCTCTGCTGAGCCTTGCAGTAGGGCTTCCCTCTACCATGAGTGTGCAACTGAGAGCATGACCAGGACAGAGGTGTATTGGCAGGACTGGTAGGACAAGTCATAGATGAAGCAACTCCCGGAGCAGAGCTTTACAATACTACCTTTTTGTTATCTTCTTAAAAGCCCACATTTTCAAGTGTGGATTCGCTCCTCTTCAGGAGTGAAGGCAGTTGCTGTGCATCTGATTGTAAACTGGCTGTTTCACTGTAGTCTTTCTTTGTCTGACCCAGCAGAACTGAAGAACTGAGGAATACAGGCACCAAAATCAATTTGTCTGAACAAGGCGTCTCTAATTGTGCTGTAATGTTTATCCAGACTCTTTCCCTGTCATGAAAGTACACTGAGGGCATTTCTGCTTTGCCGAATGGCCCCAGAGCAGCAACTCATGGCTGACACAAGTGCTGAAGGGTGCTATGGGGACCTCCCTGTGCTGTACTGAATTCCAGAGCCTACAGCAGCTTCTGTATTCCTAAACAACTGCTGTATTTTGTATTTTACTTAAATATAGCATGGTTCTATGAGCCGTAGACCAAATCTGGGAGATTTATTGCCTGAACTGTCTTACTTGGGACCCTATGCTGATATTGGATATCTATGCCTTTTTTCGGGTAGAAGGCTTCCAAGTAAGACAGTTCAGGCAATAAGAAGCTATAGACACTCCTTGTGAGGGATAAATTCCTTTTCTAAAAAACATAACACTTAAATGGGGAAAGCACAGGTCTCAGAGGAAGAGGAACTCATGACTTGCCCAGCATCACTCAGAAAACGTGTGGTGGAACCTGCTATTTAGGCCAAACCTTTCACATACTTTTCACAATATCCTTTTTCTTTGCTTTTTTTCATTTCTGTGTTCTGTTTACATGGTGGCACTCTGCAGGTTTTGAACCAGGAGAGGTCAAGTGCATTTGTGATTTATCACTGTATAGAGCCTGTAAATACATGCTATTGCCTGTATATGCATTTACTTTTACTGGTTGTGAAAAGTTTAGAGTGTCTCACTTTACAGATCTAGCAACTGCTGAGAAAGGTCATGAACTCAAATCTGTGTGAAAAGTAGAAGTGCCAGGCATGTAATATACTGACATACAATAGGGAAGGATTTCCATTGGGCAGTAAACTGGGCATTCTACCACTTACTGCTGTTGAAGTTCAGGCCAGAAACAACTGATTTCCTGCCATCATTTTTCACAGAATCATAGAATAGTTATCATTGGAAGAGGCCTTTAAGATCAAGTCCAACTGTATCCCAGATACCATGACCACTAAACTATATCCTGAAGTGCCACACCTACAGGCTGTTTGAACACCTCCGGGGATGGTTGTTCCACTGGGCAGCCTGTTCCAGTGCCTCACCACTCTCTCAGTAAAGAAGTGTCTGCTAATAGCCAATCTAAACCTCCCCTGGCATAGCATAAACCCATTTCCTCTCATCATATCTCTAGTTACTTGCAAAAGAGACTAATGCTAGCCTCACTACAACCTCCTCTCAGGTAGTTGTAGAGAGCAATAAGATCTCCCCTTAGCTTTCCCTTTGCCAGACCAAACAACCTTAGCTCTCTCAGTGGCTCCTTGTGTGACATGCCCTTCAAACCCCTCACTAGCCTCACTGCTCTTCTCTAGACACCCTCCAGGACCTGAACGTCTTTCCTGTACTGTAGACCCAAAACTGAACATATTGCTCAAGTTGTGGTCTCAACAGGGATGAGTAGAGGGGCATAAATGTTTCCCTACTACTGTTGGACATGCTGGTTTTGATACAGCTGGGCAGACTGCTGGCTTGTGTTCAGCCAGCCATCCACCAGCAGCCCCAGATTCTTTTCCACCAAGTTGCTTTCCAGCCAATCTTCCCTAAGCCTGTAGCATTGCTGGAGGTTGTTGTAACCAAAGGACCTGACACCTGATCTTGTTAAGCCTCATTCTGTTGACCTGAGCCATCAATTGAACATGTTCAGATCTCTCTGCAGTGCCTTCCTACCCTTGAGCAGATCAATGTTTCTGCTCAATTTAGTGTCGTCAGCAAACTTGCTGATGGTGCACTCAATCCTCTCATGCAAATCTTTAATAAAGATAGTAGACAGAACTGGTCCCAGTACCAAGCTCTGTGGAACAGCACTTGTGACTGGCCACCAGCTGGATTTAACTCTGTTTATTCACAACTCTTTGGGCCTGGCCATCCAGACAGGTTTTAATCCAGCAAAGAGTCCACATGGATATGCCTTGGGTTACAAGTTTCTGGAGGAGAATGCTGTAGGAGGCAGGGTCAAAGGCTTTGCTAAAGTCCAGGATGACAACACTCACAACCTTTCCCTCATCCACTAGATGGGTCACTTAGTCATACAAGGCAATGAGGTTGGTCAAGCAGGATCTGCCTTTTGTGAACCCATGCTGGCTGAGCCTGATCCCACTGTGATCCTGAACTTGCCATGCACCTAAGATGAACTGCTCCATAATATTCCCCAGTACTGAGGTCAGTCTGACAGACCTGGAATTCCCTGGATCCTCCTTTCAGCCATTTCTGTAGATGTGTGTCACTTTTTGTTATTGCATGAAAAAGCTCTCTTGAGAGGCATGAACTATCAGCTCTAGTTATTACGATTTTTATACCATGATTATCATGTCTAGCATGCATTTGTGCATGATGCATCTTTATTCAAGAATTCCCTCTCCAGAGTCAGGCTCTGTGTTTTCATAAGCAAATACACAAGCCCCACTGAACAACAGTAGAGTTATGTAGCAGTGTGCCAATGCTGGTCCTTCCCAGGCATGCTGGATGTGTGATGTGTCCATCATCCTGGATGTGCACACATCTTTCAGGAGTGGGAAATCCTGAGGTCTCTCTCTGAGGAGGGATACCTGTGCCCTCAGAAATACATGTCTGGGATGTACCCCTGCAGTCATTTCTGCAGAGAGGGTGGAGGGTGGGAAGTGTGTAAGCAACTGAGTAGTGCCAGTACCAGCAGAGCCCTCCTACTGCTAGCGCTGCCCCAGGGCTCAGAAGCTGCAGGTGTTGCTGGAAGCTTTGTTCTCAGCATGACCTCTGGGTGCTTTTCCTGACGACAGAGTGGTAGGACAATGCATTTTGATTTCCCCGGGTAATATATAGTGGTATGACATTTAATGTGGCAGCTCTACATGTGACTTTTACAAGCTCTCTTGTCTCCACTGTGGTTTTTGGTGCATTTTCTCACTCCAAGACACAGCTTCTTGAAATTCATGGTCGGATACCAAAACGTAGCAAGCATGTTGAAACTCATTTCCTCCTGTTTTTCTCCTGAGTCCAAATTGTGACCTCCCCACCAGTTTTACTGGGTTTAGAAAGGTTTTTCTTTTGTTAGCTACTAGCAGAGCAAAGGCTAATGGATCTTTAGGTGATATCATATACTGTATGTGCAATTTTCTCTCAAAAAGAACTCCTTGCATTTTTTGAGAGGAAGTGCTACTCTTATCCATGCTATTGTTCACAGACATAAATCCACATGGAAGATGAGGAAGAGGAGGTGTGCTGCAAACATGTAGGAAAACCAGTTCAGTGAAAGTAATCAGCTTTCTGTGGTCCTGAGATCCCTGCAAAAATACCAAATCAACTGTAAAGATTATCAGCTGGGATTTTCCTGTTTTGACAGATAGAGCTTGCAAAGGTATGGATCCATGTAGTGTGAACCTCGGCTTTGTCACCCACAGGGAACACCACAAAACCACTGTTCTGTGTGTCAGAGTTGAGGGACAAGCAGCAGTGAAGGGGAGCTTCTCTGTGAAAAAGTCAGCTTTACAGAGCAAGCTAAAGCAGCAGGCAGTAGCCTTCTCTAACATATCTGGGTTGTTCTTTATGTAGACTTTGATAGGCAGAGATTGTGTTCAAACTAGATCCAGGAACATTAATTTTTTCCACCTAAAAATTTCCTCCTCACTGAATGGCAAAATCCTTTTATTTTTTCTCTCTTTGAGGTTGGGCAGAGGCATTTTACATCACCTTTGCCATGTAAAATTTTACATTGCCTTTGCCTTTTCATATGTACTGGGAAAAATATTTTGTGTCCCTTTGCAGATTCCAGTGCAGCTGCCTTTCTTAAACCACCCTAAAGGAGAAAAGAATTTGGAAGGTGTCTAAATGTCTTTTCTTTTTGAAATTACCTTCCCTATCTTTACCTAAGTTTGAGAAAATGTTATTTGAAGTTCAAGTACCTTTTTGAAGATAACTCAATGTGGGAAAGCAGGGAGTGATCCATTAAAAGAATTCAGGTGAGGAGTATCATATGAATAAAGTTGGTAGATGAGTCTTAAAGACAGACACTACCTCCCATTATTTCACCCAGAGCTTCAGTCACCTGTCTTTCCCCAGCAACTTGGTACCTATAAACAGCAGACATCCCCCAAATGGTAAAGCGTTCCCTCAAGTGCAGCCCAATTTTAATATAGAGGACTCCTTGTTAATATTTCAGGAGATGAGGAAAGTTAGTGTTATTTCTGGATATCATGAGTGAAGAATTTTAGCCTAGTGGGGCTCGAGATCATAAGTAAAGTCTTTTATTAGACAAAATAGTACAGACAAAGAAGTAAAAGTGTGTTCTGACGCAAACACTGTCCTTTGCTGAAATGAAACCATTCAATTTGAAAGTGAAATACAAACTGGGAACAACTGATCTGAGTTTAACTCACCATGTTGATGGTTAGGCTGTTTGAAAGGGAAGGTAAATAAGGAGTAAGGAAGGGGTTTAGTACCAGAAAAAGTGGCTAAGGAAGGAAACAGAAAAGGAGGAAAGTTATCACTTGTAGTTATTACAGAGGGGCTGAGGATTGACTGTGCTGAGCTATGTTATTCTCTGAAATCACAGAAGCAGAGCTGCCACTAAAGGAACTTTTCTTCTTTGTTTTACATGAAACTACCAAGTTTCACAGTAATTTGTTTTATAAACAGCTAGGCTCAGATTTTATTTTCTTCTGTTCACTTTCCCTGGTCTCTCCCTTCACTTCTTTCATACTTTTCAACTACACAAGATGAAAGGTGCAAACACATTCCTCCCAGTTTTTAGAAAAGTTATCTTCTCCTCTCACCTCTTTCCTACCCGCATCTCTTAAAAAATTCTCCATCCTCAGGAAAGGTGTTGGCACAAGGGAAAAGCAAGAAAGAATTCAGAAGGAAATAAGAAATTTGAAAGAAAGGAAGGAATTTGAAGGCAGGAATGAATGGACAAATTCTAAAGGGAGGATGGAAGGAAAGAATTTGGAAGGAAGAAAGGAAGGAATTCAGAAGGAATTCAGAAGGAATTTGGAAGGAAGGCATTGAGAAGGCAGGAAGGAAGAACAATTTAAAATTAAATGTCTGAAATTATTTTTTAACTGGATTAATATTCAGTTGAAAAATATGTGTTTAAAAGCCAAGCAAACTGCTACAATAGTAGAGAGTAGGGGGTGAAAGAGAAGCAGATGCATGTTAGGAGCTGTGTATGCACATAATGACCTTGCAGCTCATACTTGACTCATTGCCATGTTCTGGCATAGGTCACACACATCTGGGAGTGGTGTCTTAACTCACCTTTCTTCTAAGGACTGCTCTCTGATTAGTAAGTGAAATAGCAATTTTATTAGATAAAGCACATGTGAAATTTCTCCCTCAAACTAGCTAGTCTGTTCAAGTATCAGTAATCCCCCCTAGTCCCTCACTGCTGCTGAGCTGACCTCGGCAGATGGGAACCTCAGACAACCCTGGCCATGAAGCGTAGCCCTGAGCTGGTGTGACAGCAGCCCTGGAGGGACACATCTTAATGCTGTGTGCTTACATGCACACATACATGCTGCCATTATTCATATTCCTTCTTGGAAGGGGAAGTGGATTTATGTATCAGGCTCATCACTCTGCAACCATCCTCGGTCTGGTTTTGTGCATATAGTTTGTCTTGTTAAATAGGTAGCTTATAATTTCAAGTAAGGAGGTTTGCTAACTTTCTCAGTGCTCTTTAGGTGGCATTCACGTGTAACATTCAAGAGAGCAGCACTCTCTTGAAGCAGGGAGTAGTGTTTAGTGTCAATGAGTGACAATGTACCTATTTTCAGACTTGTGCTGCCTGTCTTGTTCAAAAAGGTATCAGGCTAAACTAGAAGGCTTCACTGATGAGTGTAGCAAAACCATGCCTGTCTGTATGATATAAAGTCCTTACAATACAGACCTTAGCATGTATCTATCATGTTTGGGCATGTTAGGTATGCTTTTGTCCTAAGTATTTAAAGATTTAAATGAGGAGAAGACGAATTAATTTGGAAATTCCTGTGAGAGTTCTCCATTCTTGTCTCTGCTACAGATTTCTTGTGTGACCCTGATCAAAGTTCTTAATGACTCTGAAATGGGTTATTCTGTGTAAATTAGTGGTGATAGACTTCTTTCTGCTTTGACTTGAGCTTTCTATTTTAAGTGGATGGGAAGTGTCATCTACTTAACTTTAGTTCTACATTTTACTTAGGAGCAGCACTTAAAAGTAATGTGACCCAACTTAGCTGAAGTTTTTGGTAGTCTTACTCATCTTGCTACTAATATCAGTGAATGAGTAGTTTATTTGAAATTATTGAGTAAATGATAAATGTTTGAAAACTGGATATGAGTGCCAATCACATTTTAATTCCATTTGAGAAATGGTTTGCTTTTAATGCATAGCTATCTTAATAAAAAGTTAAAAATTCATGTTTCTACCTAAGCTGGATCAATCTTCAGGTTCCAAGTGCCAGATTTCTAAAAGGCTGTTATCAATCAGAGCATTTCTGATCTATTCAAACAAGACTAGAAAAAATCTTAGGAGGAATCTCTCTTCTGTGACATTTGTAGACCAGTTTTTCAGAGAGTTTTCTGAGAGTTTATAGGGAACCGCATGCCTATCAATAATTATTACCTCTGAGACTTTCATGCAATTGTAGGAAGCCACACTACCTCACTGGCTATTTTAGGGTCCTTCTTGCATCATTTGTTGAGTTGCAAAATCAGATTTTATCTCACCTGTTTATATTAGTGGGAAAAACATCTCTGAAATCTGCAATTGTATTGCACTGTATTGCAGACTTCTTTGACTTCCTGGCTGCTCTGTAGCTCAAAGATCGATTTGTTACATGGAGTTAGAGATGGCACAGGCAGGATTTGATGAAAGGTGAAGAATTCCTGGCTTTCAACAGTTAAAAAACTGTCTGGCCATGAAGTTGCCATATACTTTTGCAATCAAGCCCAAGGCCGAAATGCTTTCTTTGGGAAAGTGGAAATAATTTCCTCCATCTATTGCTTTCCATAAGCAGATTGAGGTTGATGTTACCTTTCTTAGTTCCTGTCAACCTTCCTTAGTTTGTAAAATTAGATTTCTGACCCAGGCACCCTTTTTCTTCTCCTTCATCTGTTATTGATCTAACCAACAGCAACAAAAAAAGTCACATTTTCTTTCTTGTTTTTATATTTAAGGAAAAGCCTTAGGAAACAACCTCACCCCTAGAAGGAGACTACCCCGAGACATTTAGGATTCTCTTTGATTGGAGGAATTAGAGATCAACTTCTGTCAGGAATACCGGGATATCTATAATTCTGCTTTGGAGCAGGGCAACTAAATGACCTCTCAAGCCTCCTTCTAGTTTATTTTTTTGTTGGCCTCCCTATGTAGCACTGCAATATGTATAGAAAGAGCAGAAAAGATCCTGTGTACATATATATATGTCCTATTATTGTGCTCTTTTTCCAATAACACTGGAAAGGTCAGATTCTAAGGGACAACCCCCACTCAACCTTTAACAACCATGTTGCTGTTGATATATTAATCTTCTGTATATTTTTAAAGACCCCCACAAAGCAAAATGCAGCAGACTAAAAGCAGGTATATGGCAGTTGCATGGGGAATCTCAGGTGTTTTACCAAGAGCAGAAATTTGAGCTCTTGCACAGCAAAGAGAAAATGAGTCTTACTGTGCAGAAATTCTACACAGTACATGGGATCACTGGAGTAGGGATAACAGGCTTGGGTCAATAGGCATAAAGTCAAACAAGCAGAAGAACAAATGCATATGGATTCTTTTATGCACACAAAGCTAAAGTTTTCCTCCTTTCCATAACTTCTCTATATTATAATACTACTTCAGATGGTTTTGCTGGGAGACAGTTTGGCAGGTGCTTCAGAGTAGACTGTCCCCTTTTACTTTTGCATCTCAGGGGCTGCAGCTAACCTCAGAAATGCTAATGCCTCTTTTTCTAGTTCCAAGTGAAAAATAGTATTTTCCATTAACCACTAAGGTCAGTTGATACTTAAATGTAGAACTTCACTTACTTATTGAAAAAAAAAAACAACCAACAAACAAAAAACCCAAACAAACAAAACCACTCTGGTTAAGCTGAATAAATATTGATTAACTCAATACTGGAAATGGCACTTGCTGCTGCTTTGACTCTGGATCAGCATCATTGTTTGCTGACATTTTAAAATAGCCCTGGAGAATGGATGGTGCTCAAATCTGTACCTGAAGAATCCGGCAAAATCTTCCTGCAGAGAACTTCAGAGTTGAGGAAAACAGAAACAGAAAGTGTACATAACTATCAGATAAGACTTGTGGTAAGTTCAACAACTTATTTTACTGCTTATTGCACTTTATATGCATTTTATATAAATCAAAGGTAACATTTTAAATCTACTTTAAATCATCAAACAGCTCTTTTCAGAATGTCAGCAATTCATTGCACAAATAGTCTGCCAAATAATAGTTAATCAATTGTAAATGGCATGCAAATTCTCATGTAAATGTTGGAGAAATTGTTAACCTCAGCTAAACATAGATAACATTTTTCAGGGAAAGTCACTTCATACACTTGCTTTGGCTGATTTAGACTCAGCAAAGCTCCAATAAATCATTTCAGAAATGTGGATTATACAGAAAAGTCAAGTTTGATCTTATTAGCATAACTGTATTCTTCATAGCTCTGGCCAATATTTCCTTGTGTGAAAATCAGACTCCTTGTAAATCTGTGTCACTGGTTTGGAGAATACATTGAGCCAAACCTGGAAAATTACAATATTTTTGTAATTACTATAATCCTAAATTTTCCCCCCATTTTTTGTGGGATGGAATATGTATGGCTTGTAAGGGGTTGTGTTGGTTCTCTGGATCTGTCAAATTATAGTCCTTGAGATCTTAGCAAGATCAGCTCTCCTCTCATTTGCACTGAAATTAAGGGGGCTTATGGACTGCCCTCTTTTTCTTCTTCCCTTTCTTATGCTGTGTCAGCTCCTTCATTTTCCCACCACATCACCTTGCTTTTCACTCAAAGTTAATTTTCTTCACAGCTTGTTCCTTTCACATGCAGGCACTGCTGGACTAATTAACCTCAGGTGTTTGCATACACAGGTGATGCTTTTGGATGTCTGGTGTCATCCCCTTAAACTTCTATCCCCTTTTAATCTCAAGTACAGCACCCAGACCTGGGCATGATATTCCAGCTGGTCTCTTGCCAAGACAGAGCACAGTAGTCAAGAGGTGTCAGCGTGTTTCTTGCTCATGGACTGTCATACATCCAACCTGACATATTTGCTTTCTTAGACAGTAGTATGAACAGTAATTTATAATCCCTTGATCCTCTTTGAGGGGCTGCTGCACACTCATTTGCTCTGATGCAGACAGCTGGTTATTCATATTCTTTGGTGGTGCTTTACATTTGTCCTTCATGATTTGCACCCTACCCGTGTCAAGACCTTTCTGTTCTGTCAAGATCACTTTGCCTTATCATCCTGCCTTCCAGGGTGTTTGATGGATATGCAAAAGTTGGGATATCCATCAAATAAATATTTTGCTTCCCATCTTTCAAAGTGTTTACAGAAATAGTGAATTGACACTGAAGTATTGAATGTCTGTTTTACCATTTTGTTCAGTGTGCTACATTTCCACTGAACTAGATCCTTGGGATGGTAAAGGTGATGCAAACAGTATTAGAAACAGAAACCATTAAGTGTATGACTGAGATTGATCTTCAATAACCAGAAATAATTTGTCCATAAGGTTTTTGCCTGCTATTCCCCTGTGGCATGAAAAGTTCAGTAATGCCTGAGCTTATAAATAAATTGCTGAAGAACTGATGAAGAACTTGGAAATTGATTTCTTGATGTAATCTTACCATCTTTCTTATAGGCACGGCTTGTCTTTATAGACAATTTTGGATCTGTTATCATCTACTTCACCTCTGAACTTTTTCATAGAACAGCTGAATGGGTCCCATCCAGACATCCTGCACAGTTTATATTGCACTTATCAAAGTTAAATGTCCACGTGTCTGAAATCCACTATATTTAAATCCTATGGGTGAATTCTAAGTAATCGAAGTTGTTTAAGCATTGATAAAAATTGCATCTGGATGTGAGTCTATCCTGCAAAATGGAGTTGAATGCTGAAACAAACCAGCTGGTGCCTCTGCATAATGCAGAACAGCTTAGATATATTAGATTAAGAATTGCCTTCAGTTGTTGTGCTAATACATTCTCCAGTGTCATGGACATGCTTGTCTTGTGTCCCTGCTGAAGACTGTAATCTTGTCTTTTTCCACAGGAAAACAGAATAGCAAAAGCCCCTCCAGCCCCACTACAGAATCACAGAAATTTAGAGGTTGGAAAGGACCTTCAGAGATCATCGAGTCCAACTCCCTTGCCAAGGTAGGATCACCTGGGTTAGTCTGCATAGGAATGTGTCCAGGCTGGTTTTGAAAGTCTCCAGAGAAGGAGACTCCACAACTTCTCTGGGTAGGCTGCTCCAGGGCTCTGTCACCTTCACTCCAAAGAAGTTTCCCCTTGTGTTGAGGTGAAACCTTCTGTGTTCCAATTTGTACCCATTGCTCCTTGTCTTATTGCTGTAGATCACCAAAAAGAGATTGTCCCCATCCACTTGACACCCATCTCTCAGATATTTTTACACATTGGTGAGACCTCCTCTCAGTCTTCTCTTCTCCAAACTAAACAGCCCAAGGTTTCTCAGTCTCTCTTCCTAGGGGAGGTGTTCAAGTCCCCCAGTCATCCTTGTGACTCTCTGCTGGACTCTTCAGCAGGTCCCTGTCCCTTCTGAACTGGGGAGACCAAAACTAGACACAGTATTCCAGGTGTGGTCTCCCCAGGGCAGAGTAGAGGGGGACAAGAACCTCCCTAGACCTGCTGAGGACACCCCAGGATGCTATTGGCTGTCTTGGCACATTGCTGGCCCATGCAGAACTTGCTATCCACCAGCACTCGAAGGCCTTTCTCCATGGAGCTGCAAAGCAGCCCCCAGTCTGGCCTGTACTGGTGCCTGTTGTCATTCCTTCCCAGATGCGGGGCCCTGCACTTGTCTTTATTGAACCTCATGTAGTCAGCCTTTGTCCAGCTCTCCAGCTTGTTCAGGTCTCGTTGGATGACAGCACAGCCCAATGGGCTGTTTTCCACCCCCCCCCCAGTTTTGTATCATCAGCTGAGGGTACACTCAATGACCTCATCTGGTCATCGATAAAGATATTGACCAAAACTGAGACCAGAACTAATCTCTGGGGAACACCACTGGCTACAGGTCTCCAACTCGACTCTGTGCCACTGATGACAGCTCTCTGAACTGTGTTGTCGAGCCAGCTTTCAATCCACCTTGCAGTCTATGCCACATCTCCTGATCTATGAGGATGTTATGGGAGACAGCATCAAAAGACTTGTTGAAGTCAAGGTATATGACATCCCCAGCTCTTCCTTCCTCTACCTTACCCATTTGGTCATGGTATCATAGAAGGTTATCAAGTTAGACAAGCACTTCTACTCAAGCACTTCTGCTCTGTGGTGGAGAAGCAGCTTGAACTGCTGTTATGAATACTTGCTCTCACTATGGCACTTGCTACAGGTGTAGACCACTACAGAAATGTTTTACCACCTTTTCACTTAAAAAAAATTGCTCATGTGCAATAGGTATGTTGCAACTACCTGCAGAAATCAAGCTGAAAGAAATAGAAATCATTAATGTACTCTCCCTGTTGAAGGTCTCTCACCTAGCATTTGGTCTCATTAAAACCAATAAAAGGAAAAGGACATCTATTTACTGCATTTAGCTTTTAGATAATTATCAGATAGGTCATGCTACTTAGGAATTGATTGAAAACAATTACACCAAGCTGTGTGGCACAGTCAGCTTGCTAGAGGGCAGTGATGCCATCTAGAGGGACCTGGAGAGGTGGGCCCAGGCCAACCTCATGAAATTCAACAAGGCCAGGTGTAAGGTCCTGCACCTGGCTCAGAACAATCCCAAGCACAACTCCAGGCTGGATGGTGAATGGCTGGAGAGCAGCCCTGAGGAAAAGGACCTGGGGGTCTGGGTTGATGAAAAGCTCAACAGGAGCCAGCAGTGTGCACATGCAGCCCAGACAGCAACTGTGTACTGGGCTGCATGAAGAGCACCGTGGCCAGCAGGGCAAGGGAGGGGATTCTCCCTTTACTCTGCTCTTGTCAGATCCCACCTGGAGTACTGTGTACAGTTTTGGAGGCCCCAATACAAGAAGGGCATTGAACTATTAGACTGAGTCCAGAGGAGGTCATGAAGATGGTCAGAGGGCTGGAGCAGCTCTGCTATGAGAACAGGCTACAAAAGTTGGGGCTCTCCAGCCTGGAGAAGAGAAGGCTTCGAGAACACCTTGTGGTGGACGTCCAGTATCTGAAGGGGGCCTACAGGAAGGCTGGAGAGGGACTATTTACTAGGTCTTGTAATGACAGGATGAGAGGGAATGGATTTAAACTGGAAGAGGGGAGATTTAGACTGGATGTTAGGAAGAAGTTTTTTACAGTGAGGGCAGTGAGACACTGGAACAGGTTACCCAGGGAGGTTGTGGATGCTTCCTCCCTGGAGGTGTTCAAAGCCAGGTTGAATGAGGCCTTGAGCAACCTGTTCCAGTGGGAGGTGTCCCTGCCTATGGCGGGGGGTTGGAACTGCATGAGCTTTGAGGTCCCTTCCAACCTAAACCATTCTATGGTTCTATGAATACCAGCTGTCACTGGGTGCTGCTCTCAGAGATTGTCTTCCTGTTCAGTTTTCTTTATAGATGAGCAAGTCTCAGCCCTTAAAATACCAATGTGTTAGCTCTGGCGGGGTGTACAGCCAAGCTTCATGCAGGCTCGTGGAGATGTTGTTGGACAAGTTTTCTGTCCTCAAATAAACAGTCAGATAAAGCTCATAAAGCTTTTTATCTGGTAGGGTTTTCTGAGTTCTTTTGTTTGGTTGATTGGTTTTTTTTAATCATTGAACTATCTTGAGGGCCTTCTACATGGATTGCCATTACTGAGCTCCAGATATGCACTGAAATGAGTAGACAACTTCTACTCAGTGGATAGCAAAGACCACCTTGCAAGGTTCAGTGTCTGACTAGGGTAACATTGTATGAATCACAGAATCACAGATCCACAGAATGTTAGGGGTTGGAAGGGACTCAGAGGATTATCTAGCCCAGCCCCCCTGCCAGAGCAGGATCACCTATACCAGATCACACAGGAACGCATCCAGGCGGGTTTTGGGTATCTCCAGAGAGGGAGACTCCATAACTCCCTTGGCTGCCTGTTCCAGTCTTCTGTCACCCTCACAGTGAAAAATTTCTTTATGTTTCCATGGAACCTCCTATTCCTCAACTTCCACCCATTGTCCCTTGAAAGGTAGGAAATAATTTGAGAAATGTAGAGACAGTTATGGCATGCTAGAAAAGCTTTACTCAAGCTTCAGAGTATCCTCTAGAGATACTCAGACTGATTTAATCATCACAGAGAGATTATTTAATCTATCATGAACCTGAGTTGTAAGATAAGTAATTTTCTATTTATTTTGAAGGGGAAGCTGGGGAAGCAAGTGTCTCTGTAAAAAAAAGTTGTCACTTCTGGGGACTTAATGTGGTGACACCTTTTTGACAAGGGAAATATCTGTCAGGTGCACATGAAACTTGATCTTTGTCCTTTCCCTTTAAAAATGAAGTAGAACTTTTTAACTTTCTCGTTCTTATGAAGATGCAGATTCATGGATGTGCACATTGTGCCTGCACAACACTTCTGAGTGTGAAATCCTCTGGAAGGATTTGTAGAATGCAGATACTCCCCACACCCCTCTGCCCTGGTCTGTGGGGGACTGATACTCAGCCTCTGCTTTCTGAGCAGGCCATTAGCCTGCCACGCAATCTGGTTGAATGAATCAGGGTAAATCCCTGTTGGATAACAAAATGCTAGATTAGCAGTTAGGAAACCTTGTGATTAGAGAGATTAACTGCTAAAGACATCAATCTTTCAGATGTAAAGCCTCCATTTTCATTTAAAGCTGGTAGTCCATGAAAAACTACTGCTCTAGCAATTAGGAAACTGTAAACGTGCTGACCTGCAGAAGGGTGGTTGGAGCTTAAGATAACTTTGGTAACAGCATTTCTTGCTGTTGGCTTGTTAGGTAACCCATTTTTCTTTCGCTGGACATTTAGGGCTTTGCCCCCTCTTTTCTTTGAAGAAAAGGGAATTAGGTGTTTGCTACAAGGAGCAAAAGTTTGCATCAGGAATGGTGTGGTCAGCAGGAGCAAGGAGGTCATTCTGCCCCTGTACTCTGCACTGGTTAGACCACACCTTGAGTACTGTGTTCAGTTCTGGGCCCCCCAGTTTAGAAGGGACATCGAGATGCTTGAGCGTATCCAGAGAAGGGCAACGAGGCTGGTGAGAGGCCTCGAGCACAGGCCCTACGAGGAAAGGCTGAGGGAGCTGGGATTGTTTAGCCTGGAGAAGAGGAGGCTCAGGGGAGATCTTATTGCTGTCCACAACTACCTGAGGAGTGGTTGTAGCCAGGAGGAGGTTGCTGTCTTCTCTCAGGTGGCCAGCACCAGAACGAGAGGGCACAGCCTCAGGCTGCGCCGGGGGAAGTTTAGGCTCGAGGTGAGGAGAAAGTTCTTCAGTGAGAGAGTCATTGGCTACTGGAATGGGCTGCCCAGGGAGGTGGTGGAGTCGCTGTCCCTGGAGCTGTTCAAGGCAAGGTTGGACGTGGAACTTGGTACCATGGTCTAGCCTTGAGCTCTGTGGTAACAGGTTGGACTTGATGATCTGTGAGGTCTCTTCCAACCTTGGTGATACTGTGATACTGTTTCTGTCTTTGACCACAGAACCATAGAGTCATTAATATTGGAAAAGACCTTTAAGACCATCGAGTCCAACTGTAACCCAGCTACCATGACCACTTAACTATAGCCTGAAGTGCTGCATCTACATGCTTCCTGAACACCTCCAGGGATAGCAACTCCACCACCCCCCTGGGCAGTTTGTTCTGATGCCTCACCACTGTTTCAGTAAAGAAATTTTTCCTAATATCCAGTCTAAACCTCCCTGGTACAACTTAAGCCCATTTCCTCTCATCTTATCACTACTCACTTGGGAGTAGACTAACACCAGCCTCACTAGAACCTCCTTTCGTGTAGCTGTAGAGAGAGCAGTAAGATCTCTCCTTAGCTTTCCCTTTGCCAGACTAAACAACCCCAGCTCTCTCAGTTGCTCCTCGTATGCATGCCCTCCAACTCCCTCACCAGCTGCACTGCTCGTCTCTGGATATCCTCCAGGACCTGAATGTCTTTCCTATACTTTGGCACCCAGAATTGAACACAGTGCTCAAGTCGTGTCCTCACCAGAGATGAGTACAGGGGTACTTCCCTCCTCCTGCTGGACACGCTGTTTTTGATACAGGATGGTTTTTGCCTTCTTGTTCACCTGGGCAGACTTCTGGCTCAGGTTCAGCTGGTTGACTGTCAGCACTGCCAATTTCTTTTCTTGGGGTTTCTTTTCTTGGGGTTCCTTTGCTTGGGGTTGTTGTGACCAAAGTGTAGAACCAGGTACTTGGTCTTCTTAAGCGTCATCCTACTGGCTTCAGCCCATAGAGCTAACCTGTCCAGATCTCTCTGCAGTTCCTTCCTTCCCTCAATCAGATTAACACTCCTTCTCAATTTAGTATCGTCTGCAAACTATGAGACAAGAGCTTATAAGGAAGGATGTGGTTGTAAAAATCAAAGAGTTCCCCACAGCTTTCTGAGCTGCCTGCTGGAAACCTACCTGCTGGAAACTGGATGTTAAAGGTTACAGTACTTTCCTCTAATGGAACTTGCTAAAGCTACCATTTAAAGAATGATTGCTGAAATGTGATACAGGCTTTAATAGGCACCATTAAATGGGTTGGCTAGCTTAAGTCAGTATGGATGTGGGAAGTGATTCTTGCACTGAGATGGTGAGCAGAAACTTTAGAAAATATACTATAAATATTTTTGCAAACATTGCTGCATCTCTTTCCAAGTCTGAGGTGAGAGCTCAGCACCCACTGCCCTAAGCACCCATGCATAAAATCCGAGAACATGGTAGCTACTTAATGAAAGGGGAAAGGTAAAATTTTGTAGAACCCTGAACACAAGGGTTTGGGGGGATACCTGTGTTTGTACCCAGTTCCCTTTTCAATGAATAAAAAAATGAAAACTGGGAATGCAGAACAAGAAAAGAAAATCTTCATAGAGGATGTACTAGAGATATCTTTAACAGGCAGCATTAAATGGGAGTTCTAAAGTCTCTCCTCCAGAGAAATGATAGGTGAGTCACTAGAATGAAGTTAAATCACAGTGGTTTCATTTCAGAATAACCCCCACCCCATGAACCTTGATTCAAGCAACTGCCTTTGAACATCCTGCAGTGACTACCTAACTGTATCCTTGGACTTCTAAATTCTTTGAATAACAGAGGTCACACTTGATGTAACAAACAGGCCTTCTGTGCCTCACTTCCATTGAAACCAAGACATATGCCTTACATTGACAGCAAGAGTTAATGGCTCACGTGACTGAAGGACTCTGGACATCACTCAGTGCATCTTCTCTACTCTGTATTTTCAGCAGCGTGGTGTGGTGTGCATAAGTAAAACTCAGTGGGGCAAAGTTTCAACTTCATCTATGGATAATTGCTTAAATCTTTTCCACTGTTTGTGCTTGGGAACTAAAGACCTCATGACCAGCTTCTCAGGGCCAAGTTTTACAAATCTTTATCATCTCTATTGTCATCCTGCAGCAAACAGGAACTTTTCCCTGTAGTTGCATTAGTTTGCTACCCCTCTTTACATGATTGAAACATCATCCACATTCCTCTCATCTGGCCCTGCCTCACTGGTTTTTGAGATGCAGGTATTTCTTTAGTGTTGTTTCCAGGAAGAGATGGTAGGCAGCTTTAGGGTAGAAATCCATGTTTGTTCTCAGAATATCCTTAGAAATTGCACTAACTTGGAGTTTCACTTGTGTTTTCTCAGAATATCTTTTTTTTTGCTGCAGGAATGTGTTTTTCAGCAGAAAACTAAGCACCAAAAACACACACATAAAAAACCCACCCTAACAACCCAGACGTAGAAGCTTTCCATGCTTTGTAAAATACCCAGTGCTGGTAGAGAAAAGAATTAAATAAAAAATTCTAGACTTCTTACAAGGTCTCCTTTACCATAGATTTTATAACTGACAGAGTCTGATATCAGCTGTGGGCAGACGCAGAGGAGATACAATGGGTCAGCCAATGGGTAATTGGGTTATTTGAACCTATTACTTGTCTGAACGATGTAATCTTGTAAGTGTCCCTTACCCTAAGCATCTACAAAGCTCTGTAGCATCTTGACTTTTAGCACTTTACCCATCTCTGTAATTCTCCTTGTAACTTCCAAGGTGAAGAGTCTTCCCTGCTATAAATGTCCTAGGATCTATTAATAACAAAATTCCCATTTCTGTAACAGATGCTCAAGTGCACTTGTGGGTGGAAGTGCTACAGATGCACGATTACCACAGCAGCCTCCCCTCACAAGTTTGGTTGCCCAGGTGTTTTGTGCCTGCAGTTTCTGACACTTCATTGCTCTGAAATACAAAAGACTGCCCCAGTCAGACCTACCTGTGTCACTCTCTGCTGAGTTTTGCATCCATCCATCCATCCATCAGTCCAGCTTGTCTCTTGAGGATTTACAAACTTGCATGGAGAGAGGACACCTGCTCTGATCTGGCAGGGAGGCAAAGCAAGGATTGAGAGATCCCTGGTGTTTCCCAGCAGTGCTTCCCCCACACCCATGGGCTCTATCTTTCCCTGGGGTCCCTGAGAGCATCCCAGGGACAGCTGCTACTCAGACCTTTTCCAAGGGTGACATCTACTTCTTGATGGCCTGCTCAGTAGGACACCCAAGGGAGTACCTGCACCTCTAGAAACACAAAACCCTGTCCATTCTGCCTTTTGGTAGTGGTAGTGGAAGACAGAGTTTATACTGAAGCAGGACAGTTGTAGGTGGGGGAAGTCCTTGTGGGCTCTGAGGAAGGAAGGAGTTGGGAGATTGCTTAGGGAAGAAAAAGTGGATCATGAACATACAGCTTTCCCAAAATCCCAACAGCTTAGCTATCCAGGGTAGGAATGGGGAACATGGCAGCTGGCCATGCATGTCTGATGTTTTGCTTTCAGGGGTCTCAGGAAGGGGGAATCAGAAATTCCAGAGACAGTTTGCATAAAGTTGGTTTGTTGATTG
Source organism: Tricholaema leucomelas (assembly GCA_013400475.1). Taxonomy (NCBI): domain Eukaryota; kingdom Metazoa; phylum Chordata; class Aves; order Piciformes; family Lybiidae; genus Tricholaema lacrymosa; species Tricholaema leucomelas. The sequence goes on along the minus strand of WAAF01003250.1, from coordinate 853,836 downwards.
CATTTCCCCAAAGTGGGGAAGGTTTCTGGGTGCCATCCCCTTGCAGGATCCCAGTCCTGAGCTGTGGTAAGGGAGAGAGATGTCCAGACTCAATGAGTCCAGCTCCTGAGAGATGTTTCCAAGCTCCCATCTGCTTTCACAAGCTTTGGCTAAAGGTATGTCATAAGCAGAAAACCCAAGCACCTTCCAAACAGTACCTTATGTGAAATCACCTGGAGGCTGAGATGTGTTATGGGCTGTTGCACAACTTTATGCATTTCAGAGCAGATGGATGCAGTATTATCTGGTCCAGGTGTTTCTGCAATTGTGATTCACTAGGATAAGCACAGTGTTAGGTGGTTAATGCCTATGTGCTCCTGCTGGGCTGGTGTTGGTGCTTCTACTTGTGATAGGAAATGCAGAGATGTACTGACTGGTTCCAGATTTTTTCTTCCTTTTGCAGTCTCTTTGCAGTTTATTATTGGCCTCTGTATCACTGAAGATGCTCTAAGCAGCCTTTAAACGACCTATTGGCAAGATCAGTGTGATGTTTTATCTATCCTCTCCAAGCAGGATTGTCCACATGCTGCCACAGGAATCCACATGGCTGTGGGCTCTTTTAACCAAGGAACCATTTTTCCTCCAGTGAGAGGCTGAGGGAGGACCAAGGGTGTTTAAATCCTTACTGAGGATACCTGTGGGTTTTGTATTACTCAGAGTCAGGCTGCAAATCTGGCCTCCCCTCAGACCTTGGCTTGTGGGAAACTGCTCTGTGCCACTGGCTCTGAGCTTGCACAAGGGTCTGAGCCACATGTACACATCATAAGCATCTTGCCAAGCTGGGGGTCTCATCTCCTGGGCTTCACATCTTAATAATGACAGCTGTAGAAGATTTGCACTGAGAACTGAGTGTGGATTTGAGGGATGTGATAAGAGGTGAACAGAGTGTTGTTCCAGTCAGAATCCATCAGCAGGCAAAAACGTATGCATCTTTATCAATCGATGGAGCTAAGATAAAATTGAGGTCATCTGACAGCTGTAAGTGATGTATCTCTAAATAGTGGCAGTTCTGACCACGGAGAAATCCTGACTCCTGCAAGCTTGACAGAAAGTAATTAGGGGACAAGTTCAGCAGTCAATAAATGCCCCACGGGATTACAGATTCACAGCAGACCCACAAGATGCAGTCCTCTGACAACGGCCCCAAATGGTAGTAAACTGATCCTCATTTGTTCTGCAGGAGCTCATCAATCATGTTATTGGGCTGGGCCCTGAGAACACAGCAAAAACTGTTGCTTATGTATTTCCAATAGTTCTTCTTTTCCACTGGGCCAGTCTTGCCACTTTCTCAAGAAAGTTAAGAGATGGTAAATAATCCTTACTAAGCCCTCAGACTGGTGGTGGCTAAGTGTACAGGAAAGATCATTGGACACTGAAACAAGGCCATTTCTGAAAAGAAACTTATTGAAGCCATTCTACACATCCATCAGTATCATGTTTCTCTTTAATGAACAATGAGGATGCATGCTTGCTACTGTCAAGATAGAGACCTAACAAGGGCATTGGCTTTCCTAATGGGTAATCTCTAATCAGGTTTCTCTGCTACCACATGCTGCCAAACAAGAAAAAAGGAAGGAAAATAATATTCATTGGGATGCAGTGAGAAGGTCATAGTAATCAGATCTGCTACTACATCAATATGTAAGATTGCCATGTGCTTATCCTCCCTCCTTGAGATAAAATGATTTTCTCAGACATGGAGTAAATTTACAAGTAGCATCTGAAGCTAAGGAAAAAAGTTTCTGGTGATGTAGCTTGGTTTGCAGGAGGGACTGTAGAAAATGATTTAGTTCTGCCCTAAACGCACCTACATACAGAAAATGCAAAGAGTAGCAGGCCTGTGAATACTGCAGACACAGTGGACTGGGTATGCACAGATGTGTGGAGCTGAGACCTATCTGAGCAGCATACAAGCAGCCCAGCTGGTGACCTGAACACATTTGAAGAAGGGTAGAAGAGGTCACATCTTTGAAACAGAACTGCACTTGGATGAATCCTAAAATACCAGGGAGATTTAACTGCATCTCTAAGTGTTTTCCTTAGCTACAACTTTAGCTAGCCAAAATATAAAATACTCTGCTCAGTCAAGGTGGGAGACAAAGTGGTCTTAAGCTCCCTGCAGGTCTGTACCATGCTCATGGTCAGCACTGAGGAACATGGGAACAGCCCATGAACCTGGGAAGTGGAGCCCATGGTGCAGTAGGTGACCACAGGCTTGAGGCAGGAGCAAGCACTGGCAGCATGTGTTCTTTGAACTTTATAATCTCTTCTTAATCTTTTCCACAATTTCTTAAAAGCAAGCCAGTTAACATGAGAGTCATAGCTCTACTGCTTCTTTTAAACATATATATATACACACACACTCATATACATACATATTGCAGGTAAGGAAATCTTGTGCAGATAAGACAGGTCAAACTGCTAGAATAACCTGTTTTGGGGTCACTGAAAATGTCAAGGGATAAAGCAGAACAGTGGGTTTGGCTTGTGGTCTTTGGCACTTTGGAGGTTTTAGGGAACCCATGTTTCATCAGAGAGTTCACACCTCAAATCCACCCATTCTTTGGGGGTAATGTGTAGGGGGGCAGAGGCGTGTATGTGTGGACATTAGAGTTTTATAACCCGTCACCATACTGCATTCTTGGAGCTGGGAGGAAAGGTCAAAGCCTCATAGCATCATGTACTACTTGAGTTCTGGGCTCCCCAGTTCAGGAGGGACAGAGATCTACTTGCAAGGGTCCAATGGTGGACTACGAGAATGATTAAAGGGTTGGAGCACTACCCTATGAGGACAGGCTGAAAGGCCTGGGGCTTTTTGGTCTGGCAAAGAGAAGACTTAGAGGAGCTCTAATCAATGTTTATAAATGCTTGTGGGCTGGGTGTCAAGAGGGAGAGGATAAACTCTTCTCAGTTACACCTTCTGACAGGACAAGGGCAAGGGATATAAACTACAGCACAGGAAGTTCCACCTCAACATGAGGAGGGACTTCTTTACTGTAAGGGTCACAGAGCACCTGAACAGGCTCCCCAGAGAGGTTGTGAAGCCTCCTTCTCTGGAGACTTTCAATACTCATCTGGATGTGTTCCTGTGCAATCTGAACTAGACCATGGTCCTGCTCTGGCAGGGGGAAGTTGTATTCAATGGTCCCTTCCAACCCGTGACACCCTGTGATCCTGTGAAGCATGTATAGCTCGTTAAGCTTCCATCTAAGTTTAACACAGAAACTTCCTGATACGCTGTGACATTTTAAGCTACAAAAAAAAAACCCCAAAACCCCCCAAAAACCCCCACCCCCCCTCAAACAACCNCACCCCCCTCAAACAACCACCCTAAAAAAACAAAACAACAAAAAAACCCAGAAAGAAAACCAAAACAAAAGCCACCACCACAACAACAAAAAGGGGAAAAAAGAAAAAGAACCAAATATGCTTTATTTATTGTTTTCCTACTGTCACATATTTCCAGAGAGCAAAGAGAGATGATTTTTTTCTCCCAGCATCTCTTCACAAGTGGTAGACCACTAATACCAATAAGAAATTTGAAATGTAAAAAATAACCCTAAAAAATTTACTATCTCTTAGTTTCAGGAAAATATTACTAGATTTAAAAATAATAATAGAAAAATTAGAATTCTGTAATTTCAAAGTCAGAAACCACATAAAAGTGTTAAAAGAACAAAAAAGGGGGGAAAAAAGGTTGATCATAAATCTTTCATCACTTATTTGAAAGTATCTTAGCTGTAGGCTGTGGATGGGAGAGCAATAGAGTTACATGGACTAAAAAGTAGTAACCTGCTTTTCAATTATGATATTAGAGTGGTGTTGGTAATCGGAACAGCCTGTTTGTAACCTGATGATTGCCTCCTGGGCGTATGAAAGCACCTTATCATAACATTCTCTATGAGTTCTCACAGCCAGGGGCTAGTTTTGTTAATTGTTATGTAGCAGCCCAGCATATCATTGCACTATATAGCAAACTAAACTTTGCAAAAGCGAGCACCAATGTAAGAGCTCCTGCTGCAGCCCTCCTTTCCATCTTCTCAAAGAGGCTGACAGCCCCAAACCGCCTCAGAGAAACTCCTGGAAGATAGACACAGTCCAAAAGGAATGCTGGAAAACAGCAATGATAATTTCTATCTTCAAAGGAAAAGAAGAATACAGGGAATTTGGGGCTGAACAGATAAACTTCAGTTGCCTGGCAAACACTTGCACGAAATAACAACTTTGTAAGTGAATGTTAGGAAATGAGCAAGAGTTTATGAATCTGTCAAAACTAGATTCAGATCAGATTATTAATTTGATTAATTTTCTTCCTTAACATCTGAGTAAACACTGTGGGCGAGGAAAGGAGTCTTTAATAAGTCATTGATCCTGTCCTCATGCCATTTTCACAAGCAGCAGGGCAGCAGGCCAAGTGACATACACTATCTATAGCCAAAAGCGCTGTTAATAGTCCTGTTAACTCTCAGAGCCTCTCTGTCAAGACGAGGAACTTCTAAAGGGGTCTGTCCAGCATCTGGGTCTCCATTATGAATGGCTATTTGTGAGTACTTCTGTTAATTTTCAGGTAGTACCAAGCTGGCTCAGGCAATCAGTGTGGCTGAGGACAAACCAACCTTGGCAAAATCGTAGAACAGAATCATAGAATCAGTCAAGGTTGGAAGGGACCACAAGGATCATTTAGTTCCAACCCCCCTGCCATGGACAGGGACACCCTACCCTAGATCAGCCTGGCCAGAGCCTCATCCAGCATGACCTTAAACACCTCCAGGAGTTTTATAGCTCAACCACTATACAGGGTTAACCCTCCAGGGATACCCAGTTTGGTCAAAATGTCTCCTCCACAAAAATGTGCAATTATACATGGCAATGGCCCTCAACTCAGGCTGAAATTCTCATTGCTTGCATCATGGAGGGCTCACCCATCTTACCCAGTTCAGGCAAAGAGACGTCCCCACAGGGTGTGTGAGCAGCAGCACAACCTTCAACACTCAAGACTAATTCAGTACAGGTGGAAAAGCAGAATGAGTTTTTTGGCATTGGTTTTTCAGTAGGATACAGAGTAATTATAGAGAGCCTTGTGGGAAGCAGTGGTCACAGCAAGAGGTTTAGTAAACTTGGCTGCCTGTGGAAAGGCTAAATAAGCAGAGGGATCTTCTAGTCTATAGTAGTATCAAAACATACAACTTTTGAAGTAGAACTTTTGTAAGGAATAGTGTTCCTTGCAGATTGACCTTGTCATGCAGAGTAATGTAAAAGTTCAGACCAATGGAGTGAGGTGAGGGTGGAAGACAGACTTCTTCACTCAAAGGCTTTTACCTTATTTTCTCCTTTTGCAAAGGAAATGGCCACGGATACAAGGGGAAAGTGATCAGTTGTAAGCACTAAGTTCCCTAAGGGAACATATGAAGGACAATAAAACTCAACGCTTCATTGAAGCACCTTGGCAAAGAACATTGTCACAAGTAAAGCAAATACCATTGATACAACTCAGGCTCACTCAGTACTGTGCAGAAAAGCAATCAGTGGCTCCAGTGTTCTGGTTCCATTTTTTCATCCCTACCTTAGGATGAGAGGTAATCATAGCAGTGGGATAGTCCTGAACAGACTAGGTCTACACATCTAACTGCACGGCAATGCTACAGCTTCCAGCTACTGGGTGCGATGAGGCACCCATTTCCTACACCTGTCCTTGTCCCTTGAAGTGTGGGTGTGCCCACATTTCACTTGCTTCCTTCCATAGAGCTAACCAGCTGGCACCAACAGAAGCCCCTGGAACAACAGAATTAATCACAGAAACTACATAGCAATAAATACAAATGTGCTCCACCTTACTGCAACATAAAGGTGCAGCTTCGGGGGGACAGGAGGGCGATCTGCTACTATAATGCATCTCTGTTCTCCAGTCAGAGGCTCTTCACAAAGATGACTTAATTTTTTGCTAGTGCCCCCAGTAGCTGCAAGAAAACTTCTCAATTCCTAATCATTGGCTGTGTTTCTGTCAGATGCTGTTAACTTTGTGGTAAAGATCTGTTACAAATTGAATAATCTTGGCTCTAATTTCTGAGAGATTTTAATTTTGAAGTCAAGAATTGTTTTATTGGTATCAGGAGCTGGAGGATATGGCAGTTTGATAACATCAGTGCTGCTTTCCTCTGTTTACCGACTGTTAGATTTTTTTGTGTTTTGCTTTTCTTTTTGAACACCTACAGCCATGCCATTACTTAATAATTGTATTTCAAAAGAAAATAAAAAGAGAAAAGAGAAAGAAAGAGAAGTTTCTCATAGAAAAGGACCTGAAAAGTGTTCTTTACCATACCAGAGAAAACACAAATAGCTCATTGTTGGATATCTTCGCATTTAATACATTTTTGTAGTAACTGTTTATGAGTTAATTGTATGATTTTTTTTTTCCCCTCTAGTTGTCTGGATCCTGGTTTATAAACATGTGCAATCTTTTCTTCAACGGGACAAAAAAGAAATCACTCCCAGACTACTGGAAAAAAGAACCCTGTCTCTTGTTTGTTTATTTATTTAGAAAGCACATACAGCAATGCGTGGGAAGGGGAAGAGAGAGATGCAAAACAGGTGAGCATACAAATCCATCTCCAAAGAAACAGTGAGACACTCCCCAGATGATTAGTAGTACACCAGTCTATGTGAGCATTTAAACTGTTGTACTAGATTAAAAAAGAAAAAGCAGAAACCAGAGAGTATTTCTGAAGAACAAGGTAGATGTTTATATTTCAGAAATCCCACCACAATCAACTTGTAGGCATCAGTGTTTCTGTTTTGTTCTGGTTTTCATTTCTTCCTGATATTTCCTCTAAAGGGATCTCTCTTGCTCATGCTATGGTTTCTTTCCTCAGTGTCCGCCTCTGGTGACAAGTAAGGATACTTGTGAATGAGGATTTCCCCTTAGTTCTCGACCTTTTCTTTAACTTCTTCTGATGTTTGAGTGAAATTCCAAGCTCCTCCATTATCGCATTGAAAGAAAGACACTGGCGGAAGATGGAAATGACATTAAACACTTCTTACTGACAGCAGAGGTCAACCATACCCTTTGCAGATATTTAGAAGCAAGGACTGTTACTGGCGAGCTCAAAAACTGAGTTCTGCCAGCTTTAAATAAGCCTCTAAGGTATAATAGGTGAGTCTGTATAAATCATAAATTTAATTTAACTTCAGCTTAACTAAAGCTGATTATGAATGTTCCTGAAATTCTACACAGACACGCTTGTGATGTTTTAGTGTACTCAGATCATAGAACTTTACCTTTTTCATATTATAAAACTTTATCTTTTTCCACAGCTATATTTAAAAGACCTTAAATGAAAAACAGATGTGAAACTTGTCCGCATAAAAAGGTATACTAGAGAAAACGAAGAACACTCTTCCTGAAGATTTCTTTGTAGTTTAGTTATTTTACCTCACAAAATTAGCAAGCACTTCTGAAATACAACACAGTCCTCAGTCCTCTTATTTCTTTGGAAAGAATCTTTTTCAAATATTATTTGAAATATTATTTTCTCTTAAAGAGAAAATTCCCACAAGAAAAAGGTAACTGAACAGTTTAGAGAGAAAGCAGAAAGCTTTTCCTTTCCACAATACGACATTAACAAAGACCTTTTGGGTAAGTGGAAACACCCTTTAAAATCTACAGCTGAAATAATTACATGTTAAACAAAACAAAACCAACCAACCAACCCAAAAAAACACACAAAGAGGCTTTAAGTGGAAGTATCTGGCAATGAAAGAGGTGGGGAAAAAAAAAATCCATGCAGATGTACATAAATCAATTCTTTATATAAAACTGAAGCAATGGTAGCAGTGTGAAATGAAGCTTTAACCACCTTAACCCTCATCAAATTGAATAAATCCTTCCTAATGAAAACTTTCTAGAACTGCAGAACTGACCAGGTTAAAACTATAGTTCTTGTGAAATGACAGCAACAGCACACAAACATGGTTCTCTGTGTCCTTTCTATAGCGATACCTATGCTAGTTTGAAGCTAGCTAGAATGTTTTGGTGAGAAGGTTTAGATCACAGGTTGTGAAAGAGAAACAGTGTTGATGTCTACTTCACTCATAGGCTTGCTGAAAGGTACGAGAACAAGAATCCAAACACAGATAAGGCATTTCTTGGAGCATTGCCTGAGATGCACTTCTCTCTAGCCTCTCTGCTGTCTCTCTGATTAATCCACTTTGCTTCCTAACCCCCTGGCCAAACCTCCATTATTCCTTGGGACTGGGGTAAGGTTGAGAGGAGTGGGGAGAAGGTGGAAGGGTGGTTGGGAGCCCCTCCTGGGGACTCAGGTTTCTGGGAGGGCTGTTGTGTTTCTGTATTACCTTTTACCTTGCATATTTCTGTATATGAATGTATATGCTGTAGATATCTGCTTGTATATTGAGCTAAGATGTAAATATAAGCTTCATTCAAATTTCCAGAGCCGGCTGAGTCTAGTCTGGGTGATTTCCAGCGTGGAGGGGCAGGTAACACCCAAACCATCACATCACCAATGCAAGGTAAGCAATGTTCAGCTCTCAACTGGTACTAATCCAACACTGAACTCAGTCATACAGCATGTCCCTGCTCATGGAAGGGGGGTTGGAACTAGGCGATCCTTGTGGTCCCTTTCAACCCTGACTGATTCTATGATAGTTTCATGAGCTCTTTGAGACACCTAATTGCTGTTCATCTAAAATTCTTCAGTAAACATAAATTGAACTACCATTAATTAATGCCAGCCCCAAAATGTAACAGACCAGGGCAGTGTGGTGCTTTTACTTTTTCATGTTACTGCCTAGCAATAGTCAGGAATTTGCTGGTGCAGTTATCATTTAAATATGCCCTTTGCTTCTGCAACGTAGAAATTCCAGCATTATTTGAGTTAGTGTCCATTGCAGCCCCATGCCCTCCGGAAGCAGCAGGTGAAGCAAGTGATATCCTATCACAGACACTATTTCTGTATTTCTTCAGGCCATTTTAGAGAGTAGCAACATTTATTTCCAAACTAATAAAACCATTTGCTCTAAGTGGCTGACCTGGCATGGATAACTTCTCTCTACTTTCTTAGTTTTAAGCTTTCAAAATCTAGATTACTAAGTGATTCTAGAACTCCATGGAAAATAAAGGAAGGATCATATGAACAATTTGTGGGAACAATCAGGTTTATTTGAGTTTTCTTTTGCTGTTATTCCTACTAACCTGTGTGTTATGTGTGCACTTAATAATAGCCATAATACTCTGCAGTGTGCATATAGGGATGATTTTTACAGATCAAATAGTAAATTTTACTGCCTTATTAATAGGCTTATATTTTAATTTTACAAACTGATTTATATTATACAGACTATGCAATTGTCATAATTCCCTGTCAACAAAATAGTTCCAGGAAGATAATTTTATGTCTGCAGGTAGGTATTTAAAACATATTGCTGGCATCAAGTACGTGAGGTGTTTAATTTCTGGTTATGTGATTTGCAAAGTGCCCCCTCATTGCACTTCCAACTCTGACCTGAATTTTCAAATAAATAATATCAGAAAGACTTTGAGCTTGAATGGCTTTGATGTTTAGGTCTTGTCTAAGAATTGTACTTTTGCCTAGTTATTCATTAATAAGTTATATCTAACATTGAACACAAAAACATTGCTCTTCTTATTGATCTTGTTGATCATTTGCCTAATGAAGTGTAGAAGTAAGCCATGCAAAATCTGAAAGGGCACTGCCTTATCAAGACTGCCATTCTGACAGTGCAATACTCCAGTGGTTTGATTACCTATGAGAGAATTCAAAACAACCACACACTCACTCAGCACTCACGGGAATGGACTTGGCCATCCTACAGAGACAGGGGCTTGAACGAGGGATGAGAGAAGGGCTTACAGTGATAGCCTCCTCTGGCTTACATGTTGCAGGTCCAGCGCCTGGCTTTGTAAAAGCAGTTTCATTTTACAGTCATGTTTAGTTACAACCATTGACATGAGTTTTGTTAAGATGAAGCAATGAATTAAATGTAGATTTAAGACTGATCCTTCAAAGACATTCCAGTGATTACAGAGGTGACTATGACTCTCACCAATTTTGTGCATATTCCTGCGTCTTACATCTTAGCACATTTGAGAAAAACAGTTGGAGACGACAAAGAGCATTAAAAACCTGTGAGAGACAGAACTTTCTCTGCCCTTCTGCCTTCACACAGAGCTTCAGATAGTCTGAAAGAGCAATCTCAGATGATACTTTGAACTTTCAGAGGTTTGTTTAATCATTCAGAAGGACAGCTACATGTGAACTTTCTTTTGAGCCCCAGGAAGCATAGCTCAAAATCCTGTTTATCTCCAAGCAATTAGGAAACTGAACAGATGTCTGAAAACTGGAATTGCCCTAAACTTTTGAAGCAGTAGAAAGCAGTGGTAGAGAGCGAGTACAAACTGAGCCAAAGTGCTGTAGGATTTACAGGAAAATCACAGACAGGGAACATATTCAGCGAGGACTCCCAGGTCAGTCCTCTGAACAGCACCATATCCTCAGCATAATTACAGTAGCCTTTAAAAAGAGGATGGCGACATTAAAATTCCATTTAAAAGGTTAATATACTGATCTTTTAGTCTCATATTTGGACAGCCAGACTGAAAGAGTTTCTTTAAAAAGCTATTTTTTTTACATGCTGTTAAGTCCACTTTTGAGGTCTTGTCCAGAAAGAGCGCAGAGTAGGCACAAAGCAATACATTTAACAACAGAGTAATAAGTTTAACATTTCACTTTTTTATTTTCCAGCTTAACTTTCTCATTCCAGTGGTGTCAAAATGCTGTAGGGCTTGGCATGTGAGGCTAAAAGGAAATGCCATCCTTTAAATACAGAACAGATTTCGCTCTCCTTGTGATGTGAGACTCTTTCTCTTTGCCCTTTGATCATTTTAGCAGGCTATTAAAGCTTAGGCGTGAAGCTCCAAAATCCTTCCTTACACTCCCATACAGAAGACTGTGTAAAGCTTTAGGGTAATTACAGATTCAGAATTTTTAAAGTCATGTAAAGTAGAAACAAGACTAAAATAAAAGAATCTGTAATCAGGATTTACTGATCTGCTGTTCATTCTGCTGGGCTGCTACTGGGGCCAAGATTTTTCAACAGCATTTTATTAACAGATTGGAAAAAACAAACCAAACAAACAAACCAAAACCAAAAAACCCAAACAAAACCCAAACTGAGACCATCATGTTGGAGAACTGAGAGCTAAGGATGCGGGCCAGTTTTTTTCTGGAAGAACACCTGATCAAATCAGGCACAGAGGAAAAGTACAGACATCTGCAGTGCCCTTGTTGCTGTGAAGGATCCAGATCTGGGACGCTGGCATACGTCTTCTGCTGAAAGAAAAGTGATTTGTTTGTGCCTGGTGCACCAAAGGAAAAATGTTCAAACTGGTCTCTCCTAGTGAGAAAGCTTCTGTTGATGCACGTTTAAGAATCTGTTTGAATATTCTGTCACTGACGGATAATTGCAGGAGGAGATGACTAAATTAAGTCTTTTAAACTGTCAGAGTCTGTGGAACAGTGATTGTCAAAACAGTATGACAAATAATGCATGGATTATTTTAACTCTCCCTCAATTATATAAACTGCTCCTTAGTTATCTATTTAAAAGGAAAAAAAAAAAGGAAAAACCAAACCCTGTAAAAGTAGTTGATAGTTTGACTATCTAAACACAAATAGGACTGCTCTGCAAAGGTACAGATGGCCACAGTTACATTGGGTGGAGGGGTTATGGGCTGAAAACAGAGAGACTCAAGCTAATGCTCATAAAAGATGGTGAATTTTCTGACCTGATAATTTCACAAAAACTTCTGATTTGCAAGCACCTTACTGAAATAGATGATTTTTTTTCTTGCTGCAACTTCCCTTCCTCCTTTGTTTACAAAGAGATAGAGATAGGAAGCTCCAAGGCTTTGATCCTAGAAAGATGGCGCGAGCACACGATACTGGGGCAGTATGTACTTTGAGGGAATACCAATCTGGTTGGAGAAGGTGGTTTTGCTGTGCAGGTGTGTTATTAATCCACCCTCCTCCTTGCTCTCTGCAATGGTGACTGCATTGCTTTTGTTGCTCTAACTCTTCTTTTGTTTTCTCCTTTTGCCATCCTCTTTGCCTAATTGATTTGCAGATTGTTTGATGAGGGGAGAAACTGCCTCCAACTAAAATTTGACCCCAGTCAAATAAGCCCCCAGGTTTGGCCTGGGACTAGTTTATTTACAGCCCCTTTGCTCTCAGTGGTAGGTGGCTCCCGAGTGCCAAATCATATGCCATTTTTTTGCAAACATTTATTAATTTCAATATTTTGGGCAATAGAAAACCAAAAATTAATATAAAACGACACAAGGTTACGCTCATAGCTATTTTTCTTCCCAGATAGCTCTGGCTATGCTTTATTGGTACTGCAGTGCCAGAAGTGATGGAGGCTGTTGCAGCTCATCCATCACAGGCAGAGTTGCTGGCTCTCTGCTGATTGCACAGCAAGGTCCCTGTGCTGACGCACACTTTAGAAAGTATCCAGGTTGCTTCTTGGGTTGTGGATGCAGTTGCAAGGCTGCAAGTAAGGAAGATGTAATGGTGATCTGTATTTGTGAACAGAGTATTCTTTTTAGTGTGGCCAGATTTCAAAGCAAACAGTCATAGAAGCTTAGTGATGATAAATGGAAAATCTTTGAATGCTTTAACGCTTTTTGAAGTTTGTTATGTCTATGCAGGATTCCTCCCAGGTGTCATGCACTTCATGAGAGATGCCATGGGCTGTACCCTCCCCAAGCCCCACTGCTAACCTGCCTCTTCCTGGTGCCAAAAGAAAGCTTACAAAAACTGCCTTTGAAAACGTAGTTTCATTAGCACTCAAGTGGCATGCCAGCTCTTTACTGCCTCAGCTGCTGGCACAGCTGCTAAGGAGCAAGTAAGGCTTTTTCAACAACCCTTTTTGTAGCTAGGTATGAAGCTCTGTTAGAGAAAGGAGCTGCTTTGTGATTCCCAGAAGCAAGCTGAAGTGTGTGAGAATCACAGAATCATAGAATCAACCAGGTTGGCAGAGACCTCCAAGATCATCTAGTCCAACCTATCACTCAGCCCTATCCAGTCAACTAGACCATGGCACTAAGTGCCTCATCCAGTCTTTTCTTGGTCGTGGGACAGCTAGACACAGGGACATGATGACTGTTACTAACAATGCAACTCTTTCATTGACAGGTATGAGAATGTTTGCTCCAAAAGTAACAGAGCATTTCTGAATTATGCAACTCATCTGAAAAAAAACTATCAGAAAATTGGTTGAAGCTGCAACCCAGAGCACGTCTTGTGTAGAGCAAAGATGGAGATAATCATATTAGGAATTTTCTTTCTCCTCTGATAGTTGAAAGAATCTGAATTTAATTAGTTTTAAGCCTCTTCTACTGGGAAACTGCAAACAAAAGTGTTTTCTTAAGTTGGGAATACAGAAGATGTAATTCAGGCTTTTGCTGGTAAGAAGGTTCATGTTATGAAAAACCAAAGCTTTCAAAGCCCTATTCAAACAGGTTAAAATGCCATTTGGAGCAAGACAATCTCTTGCAATGTCTGGAATGAAGCACAAATACTCATGTACATGGCTGAGCAGTGGCAGAGGGTTGGTATAACTGAGCTATAAGCACACAAAGTACTTAAGCCTACTGCCAGCATAAATAATGCCACCCAAGAATTGTACCACAAATAGAAAGAAACCACAAGTCACTGTATGCTCTGCCTTTTCTCAGGAACCAAGTATGAGAGAAACAATTCAAGAAAAGAGCAGAGATTCACTGCAGCACTTCAGCAACTGAGTGTGAAGGCATCCACTTGAACAAGTTTTCTAATTGCAGCAGAGTCCACAAATGGCCCCTCAATATAACAGATCATTAACTCGTCTGATGAGGAGGAACTGCAGCAGGCAAAAAAAAACGTCAAGTAGGTGCAAGGGGTGGGAAATGAATTGGTGAAATTGGTGGTAAGATGGAATATAAGGAAAAGCAGATAAAAGTTAATCAGATTTTGAAAATGGGTTGTTTGTCACAGCCCATGACATCTTATGAGTTAGAATTTCTGTAATTTTTGTGTGTCTCAAATTGTTGTCATATGTTTTTGGTGGCAACAACAGCTACAATTCATTGTTTCCTGCCCTGTCAGTCCCCAGACTAGCTGAGGACTACAAGAAATCAAACTGTTATCCATCCAGGGTATGAAACAATCCAAATATCAATCTTGTACACAAAAGTTTCCTTGTGCATTTCAGTATGCGAAGCATTGCCAAGACTTTACTGTCTGGTATAAGTTGATATCCTGATCTTGCCATAAAGGGGTGTTCCATGTTGCAAAGCCTGACAATAGTGAACATCATAAATTGTTCAAGCCAGCCAAAGGAATTATTTTGTGAAGGGTATAAACTGGGATGCCTGAGAGTGCTTTTGTTGAGGATGTTCTTAAATGTTAATGATTACATGGCACAAAAATAACTGATAGCTATGATTTTGTGCTATGATAGTTACTTGGAGTCTTTAGTTAATGAATTTTAAATGGAAGAATTAAAATTCATCAAACATTGACAGTGGGAATAAGATATGCCAGCTAAAAGTCTCTGACCACTTATAATAGGGGTTCAGAAAGTTTACTAGAGTCCTGCAGGTTATTTTCTGAGCTGTATAAAGAACTGCCTGGCCCACTTGCTGAATGCTTTGGCAGAGACCAAGTATAATATTTTTCCATGCGTTTAGCAATGAAACTCCCAATAATTTATTCAGGTTCAGTAGGAGATGAAAAAAAGAGGTAAATACTTTTTCTTACCTGAAGAAGGTGAATTACTTCATGAAATGATAATATGACAATTGTACATAAAGACTGTGATTATTTTTAAACCCTACTACAGTCTGTTCCACTCACTCTTCAATGCAGGTATAATCATTTCCTGTGATATGCATTTAAACTGCTCACATTCCCAGGACTTGGACAATTTGTGTTAGATAAGATCACCTCCTGCTGAAGTAAGAGGTGCTTTGAAGTCATTAACTATGTGTTGGTGAGTAAAAGCTTTGTCATTATGTGCACTGTTTAATTCTTTCCATTGAACACACCTTTTTGCTTTCCTGACTATACAGTGTGAATTGAGGGCTGTGTTCGAATCCCTCGCTCCTCCCGGATTAACTTGCCACAGTCTAACTCCGTAGATAAGGTGGTGCCAGAGGTGGAGTTGGAAGGATGGGTTTGCTTACATTGTAGTCCGTAAAAGAAACAAAAGGCCTTGCATGCAAGAAAAGAAAAATGGAGAAAATGAATAAATGAAAGAAGTAAAATTAAAAGCAAATATGAGAATGAGTTTCAAAAGCTATTTAAACCAAAAGAGATCCTATTTGAGGAAAAAGAAAAGTCATAGATTGCATTTGACTCATGCTTTCAATTAGCTAAGTGATAACATGCACAACACAGCACTTTCCAACTGAGCATCTTATTTCACCAGAATAGAAATACAACAGAGAGAAATTAGAAAGTCACACTGGAATAGCTGGTATTCCACTTTCTGTAACATTACTTTTGGAAAAGAAGTAGGATGCTACATGAACTCACTTAAAGATTGTAATTATGAAGAGACTGCCCATAGCAAGGAATATATTGCTGTGAAACCATAGTACAAGTTTAGAAATGGTGCATGCATCTCTGAATATTATGCTATTCATCCAACACATTGCTAAGTAAATTAACACTTTCTTACGATGTAAAGCTTTAGGTCTACTTTAACTGTGACTGCAGGAATGCATTGCCTTCCCCTGACTCTGAGTTTAGAGGGTATTCTGTACCATATTAGCATTTATACGAGGCATTTTAATAACATGAAGTTGTTCTCCAAAACACATTTGAAAGAGAGACCTCCTGAGACTTGAATGAACCAAAGATATTGTTGCATTCTTTATGCATTTTACACTAAAACCATTCTATAGGATTTAAGTACTAATCAAAAAGATCCAGTATGTGCAAAATATATTCATCTTTTAACTCAGATATATTAAAAAACAGGGACACTTGGATTAATATGTCTTGCAAAGTTGCTCCACATCAGCTGCATCTGTTGTATGTAGACATCACTGTTGCCTTTAAAGGAGACTTGCTCAGGCACATGTGGAAATGTGCCTCTGAGACCAAGTTCAAAATGTTCTTTCTTCTCGCACTCATTCCTGCTGCCTTCATTAGTGCTATTTTCCTCAATCATCATTTCTGGCATTTCTGACATCCTTCTTGCAGGATTACACCTTGAATGAAGAAGCTGAACTGCCCATAGAAAAGCTCCTGCCTTTCCTAGCTAAAAGTGCAAAGTAAGTTTAACCTACTCACTTGGAACTAGATACTTTAAGTCTAGAAACCTGATGTTTCTAGACATGAGCCTATGTCTTGATGATTGCATAGATATGCTGTAGTACAATGTAACCGTCCCTACGTTAAGTACTGTTTAAGTGAAGAGGATCAGGACAACTATAGCTGTTGAGCCACTCAGGGCCACATCAGGGTTTAGGACACAGCCAGAACCAAACCTGTACCAGGGAAGGCAGCCAGAGAAAGAGAGTTGGCAGACAACTTCAAGAACGGACTCTGAGTGGCTGCTCATGCCTTGTTTCTTTTGCAGTGGCTGTTGGTTTGGCAAATGGCTGTTTATACTTTGTTTTAATGATGATTCTATCACACAAACTGCTGTAATACTCAAGGTATGATTTATACATAGCATTTCCTTTGTTTTCCAACTGCCCTTTTAAATTGCTCATTACACTTCAGTGGAGCTTTAACCAGAATTTCTTTAGCTCCATATTCTTACTTTACTGTGGCATTCATCACCTTTCAGTAGATCTCTCTGTTTTGAAGTGTATGTTTCAGTGCAATGTGCCAACCCTTGGCACATATATAAATGCTTTCTAGAGCAAGAGAAAAATACACTTCAGGATTTGAAAGTACATTCCTGTTGTTATTCAAAGGGCTGAGGCTAATGCCATATCAGAAAAAGAAAATCCAGTCCTGTTTTATTCCTTTCAATGTAATTTATACTTGAAATCTTAAACATCAATCAGAAAGTCTTTGAGAAATTAATTGCTCTTGTTGTACACTAATTGGACCATGGGTGAGGTACTTCCCTGTCCTTATTAATAAATGATTTGTCTTTAGTGCCAGAAATGCATTGTGAGAGTTCTGCAATACAAAATCTGCACTCCAGCAAAGACATGTATAATGCAGTCACCGCCACATCCACAAACCTCAGCCTTCCAGAAACGTAGGCAAGCTGGAAATGGATGACTCACCTGCTCAATGTCACTGTTTTTCCTAGATTTATATATAAATTCACCAATGGCTACAAACACGGAAAGAACAAGCCCTGCAGCGAGCACTATGAAGATGCCCCCAATATTCTCCACCCCAAGAGCGCTGGCTTCTTTGCTGTCCTCCTCGGGACAGCCATTTCCTCGCCACCACTTTTCCTTCATCATGTGCAGCTTTCCCTCCTCCTGGAGCTGGAGAATGGCAATGGTGATCTTGTCTCTGTAAGGAGACCCTGCAAAGTAAGAGTAAGATCCATCAGAGCTGGTGAAGTGCAAAGTGAAGGAAGGTAGGGAGCAAGCTGCTGCTGCTGCCTGAAGTAAAAGATTGATTAATTAAGATTGATTATTCCAGCTAGAAAGAAATGGCTTCTCTTTGACTGCAATGGGGAAGAGGACTACATCACAGAATCACAGAATATCAGGGGCTGGAAGGGACCTCAAAAGATCATCTAGTCCAACCCTCTTGCCAGAGCAGGATCACCTATACCACAGCACACAGGAACAAGTCCAAGTGGGTTTTGAATATCTCCAGAGAGGGAGACTCCACAAGTCCCCTGGGCAGCCTGTTCCAGTGTTCTGTCACCCTCACAGCAAAAAAATTCCTCCTCATGTTTACATGGAACTTCCTATGCCTCAACCTCCACCCATTGCCCCTTGTCCTGTCATTAGGCATCACCAGAAAGAGCCTGGCTCCATTCTCCTGGCACTCACCCTTTACATATTTCTAACCATTAATGAGGTCACCTCTCAGTCTCCTCTTCTCTGACTTAAAGTGCCCCAGCTCCCTCTGTCTCTCCTTGTAAGAGGGATGTTACATTACCTTAATCATCTTTGTGGGTCTGTTGGTGTCTCCCCTGGGGACTGAAAAGCACAAGGCTCCTTTGGTGCAGTTATTTGTTTCAGAACTCATTATAATTTCTACGATCTACTACTGAGGTTTATTTAAGCCTTGTCTGTGGGTTTTCTTGCTAAGTAATTCCTCCATATCATGTTTGAATATTGCTTTGAGCATCCTTTGAGACTTTCTGCTTTGCATCTCTTCTATTTACTTCCACATCTGTCTATTTTTCCTACTGCATGTAAAATGAGTAGCTAAGAAAAGCCCACAGTCAGTCAGATACCTTCTCTTCTCAATTAAATCTGAGTAAGACCACAACTCCACTTCAGTTACCTTACAGCTTATAAGAACACAAGGCAGCCAAGTCTTTTGCACCGTGACTTGCAACAATTTTGGCACCGCAAGCTGAAGATAGGAACAATTTCTTGGTTTTTATTTGCCAGCCAACAGCTTGCTAAATGATGTGTCTTCAGGCTCAGCAGCATTAATGGGTGTGTACAGTACCTGATAAATAGTGGAGTCATGTTCGGTGGTTCAATCTCTTTAGATTTTCCTCTCATGCACTCTGCTCTGCCTTTCAATCTTCCAAAATCTGTGCTGCCTGTAAGTTCTTCCAGTTAACTTATGCTGTTGCAGAAACACAACTCTGTAGCCCTGCAGGACCTGCTTCTGGAGCACTGTGCTGCCTAGTTAAAGGCAATTGCTAGCAATTATCTTCACCTGTGTTACTAGAAGCTGACGTTCTCAACTATACTAACAGCAATCCTGTTATTAATTACAATAGGCAAGTGGAAGTTAGTTTTGGCATCATGAGAGAGGTTTTTCTTTATAGGGTAAGGATTTTATAATAGCACTCCAGAGAGGGTTGCAAGAAACGCTCTTTGGATCTAAAACTACATACCCATCCTCAAATCCTGCCATGTTTGGCTTCCTACAGTTGGAAGCATTGACTGTCTGGGCTGAAATAACATCACTAGTACTTTTTTCCATGTAGCTAACTACCATCCGTCCTCTCAGCTCCTTTAGATTATTAATAAGACTATTTTCTTCAGAAGTAATTTCACCTAAAGTCACATTCTGCTGCAAATTAAAGGACTTGCAATTCTCAATCTGATCATGATAAACAAACTTGTAAGGCAGAACATGTATCAGAATTTCAGTGTTGGTATGGCACATGTAGATGCGGACGCCCCAGAAAAATCTCACTAGGTACCACTTTTGTGCCTTCATGTGTCTTGGAAATCTGGCCTCACAGCTTCAGTTTTGTATCTTATATTGTCATGCAGGACATTATTAAAAATAATTGTACCTTGAATGCAAGGTCCCTCTCTGCTTTCCATTTTCTCTAGCCCACAGCATTGTCTGAAGAGAATCAATGTGAAAAAAAACATTTCAGTTCTTCATTTGTTGTGCCAACACTTAGCTATTTTTCAGTGTATCTTACTGCCAGCACTAAGACATGCTGTGACCACAGCTGCCAAGAGACATGTGTCAGCTTATACAAAGTCCATCTGGGAAGCCAGCAATCAGCAGCCACTACTTGAGGTAGCCAGCTTTGAAAGGAAAGTACACTTGCTGTAAGAATAGATGATTTCTGTGCATGCTGTTGAAGAATCCAAAATAAGCACAACAGAAAACAAAATAGAAATATTGTCTTTACACAGAGAAGTGAATTATTACTGCTGAAAACAGCAGTGCCACTCAGAAGAAAGAGCAGAATTGTTTCTGCCTTAGGAGAGGTTTGTCACCCTGATAGCTGGAGTCTTTTAGGACTAATCTATTTTGCCTTATCTGAAAAGACATAGCTGTTAGGTAAAGTGGAGTAGCCTGAGTCACGACGCAGGATTTGTGGGGATGTTTATTCTTTCATGTGATGTTTATGCTGCCAGCAGGATTACCACAATTCATCTGGAGGGTAACAGGTCCATCTATATTTCTGTGCATTCTTTTAAAGTTTATCAAGTGCACTTGGAGTGCTGGATTCATGGTGTTTTATTGGGGAGCACTAAAACTGCACACAAATCCATCTCAACACCTCTTTGAATATTCAGCCTACACTTTATGGCCTCTGAGCTATTAACAACCTACATCTTAGGCCAAGAAATGCATCTATCCACTTTCTTAGCAGACTCCCAAGTAACTGGTAATAGCTTTAGTGTTAAAATCACTCGCATCAGCACTGGTGCTGATATTCAAATTAATACCTGCCCTGACATCTATAATAATGTTGCTTTCCTCAACTGGCTTCCTTCCAGCACAACATTTTGCACAGGTTTTGTCTAGAGGTGCCTTTGCTACAGCAGTACTTCCAGCATGCACTAAAATCAGCACCACCTGTTGCTGCAGATTTTTCATTAGTAATGGTCTTTGCCAGGAATTCGGTGAAAGCTCTCCTCTCTCGGATCCATCAGCTCCACAACAAACATAAATGGAGATGTTTGTTGATGCACTTAAATACTCTTTATCCTAACTCAGCACAAAGTAGGAAGCCAGCCTGTATCTGCTGGGTTTTATTTGCAGAAGATGCTCTGGCAAAAGACTACTTTTCCTGGATTCACAAATCTTCTGTAAATTCTCCTTCCTGTCTCTTTGGGAACTAGTGAAGAAGATATTCTGCTTATTCACTAGAAATTTTGGAGTGAAAGGTGTACTTCTGCTGCTGTAAACCCTGCTTGTGCACCTTCCTGACAGAATTAATGCAGACCAGTTAAGACTTGAACAAACTTTGATATTAAGGGTCACAGCTGTACTTTCTTTACCCATATAGCTTCTGCATTTAATAGTCTTGAATGCTAGAAGAAAAACAATGGAGTCATAGAATCATAGAATCAACCAGGTTGTAAGAGACCTCCAAAATCATCCAATCCAACCTATCACCCAGCCCTATCCAATCAACTAGACCATGGCACTAAGTGCCTCATCCAGTCTTTTCCTGAACACCCCCAGGGACGGTGACTCCACCACCTCCTTGGGCAGCCCATTCCAACGGCAAATCACTCTCTCTGTGAAGAACTTCCTCCTAACATCCAGCCTAGACCTCCCCTGGCACAACTTGAGACTGTGTCCCCTTGTTCTATTGCTGGTTGCCTGGGAGAAGAGACCAACCCATCTGAATAGTGGAAGAATCTTCATGGTATAACTTTTTTTTAAATGAAATCAGTCATTTAAGAACTTAAGATGTCTGGTAGTGCTTAGAGATATCTATTCCCCTGAATTTTGCTGGTTGTCCTTAAGGAAAAAAAAAACAAAGACAAATTTATCCCATAAGAAACACATCATAAATATATTTCACAGCTGTATTTCCAATGGATGCAGTCTTTCTGAGGCTTACCATCTGTTCCAATTATTCCTTCATTGTTCTTGGTTTAAAGTGTGGCAGCTTTATAACTGCAATGAATCTCTAGCCATACAATCATCTTTATTTGGGATTTTAGCTTTTGTATTATTTTCCTCAGGGCAAGAAGACTGTTCTCACACAGCCAGCAGAAAAATACAGTTAAAGAGTTATCTATATGACAATCTGTCTGTGGTACTCAGTAGCATAAAGAATCACAGTTCAAAGTGCAGTGCTGTTTCTCCCTTATTTATGTCTGGTCTACCAAGCAACTGATGGACCTAATCTGTGTAAACTGATATTGCCTTGAATAACTCCCCTGAAGACAACAAAATTGCATAGCTATTAACTGAGTGTGGTGTTGTAAATGCATATATGAGCAGTGTGGAGAAATACTTTACGCAGGAAACAGATCTGGCTGCCCAGTACCAATTATTCACAAGAATGCAGCACAGAAAACTGATGCACTTTCTGTTTCTCTGAATACTCTTGAAAAGCACACTGGATATGCTAAAAAAGAAAAAGGTCTGCTAGAAAGAGTCCACAGAGACTGGGAGTCTTAAGACTCTGCTTAGCTCAACACACTGAAATCACTTGTACAGATGCAAACCCTTGCAATTCCTTCTCACTATTCTTACATGTTGCTCAGAGGACATTCTATAAATCATAAATTTATCTCCTTCCATGCATCTTTCTTTGGGATGCATATGCTGGACATAACATTTATCCTGCCCACTTCCATCTTCCCAGAGACACTACCTGATTTCTCAAACTTAATTGAATTTCAGTAAAAATTTCAGTATGGATTTCAGTACAAACTTAATTTCAGAGTGATTAGTACCTCGAGCAACACACAGCATACCCAGTTTGGTATGAATGGATGCTCCTGAAGGAAAGCTGGTCACTCGACCTTTTTCTGCAGACGTAGCCAGCACTGCTTTATTTCCCCTTGCTTGTGAAAACTGTGTGCAGATGAGCAGGGCAAGAGCAGATGTTTTGCCTGAAAGGAGGGTCCTATGCTCTGTTCCACATGGAAGGGTTTCTAAAAGACTAGGATGTGATTCAAATGGCTATCATCTAAACTTCTGAGGGAGACATTGCTGGGTATGCTTCACAACACCGGTGCTGGAAAGCATCTTACCGATAGGGGTTCCCACGCCGTAACCTTTCGAATCAATTAGACCCCCAATCTGGGTGAGATTGCAGTTTCTCTGAGTCACATACTCTATGCTGGTTGACTCCATTAACAGTGCATAGTCTGTTGTAAGCACACGCTGAATTCCTTCATCATTGTTCTTCACCAGCGCTGTCTGCTGCCTGCTGCTCATAAACGCCCACATCTTCTCATATGTTGATATTTTGGATTTCTGAGGAGGGAAAACAAGGGCACAGAATCACACCAGCACCCAAAGTATGTTTGTAAAATATTCCTCAGCCCTATGTTGTGACTGATGCAAATAGCAGATTTCAAATAAAAAGAGAACTGGTAGCAGGATTTTCCTTCCCACGGTCTTTCTCTCTTGTATTTTATGCTGAGGAATCTCTTTTTTCACTTGCTTCACAGTGCCATGAACTTCCTCACTGGCATGACTGTGAATGTTTAGAGATTTCTCAGGCATGGATTTTTTACATAGATTACTGCACATAACCTAGATAAATTAGTGCATCTGGACACTGTTGTACTCAGAAGCTGTGCTTTTGCATGTGATGACAAACACTCTATTCCAAAAACCTAATGATGAAGAAAGCACTGTCTCTTTTCTATCAATATTGCTAGGCTAGAAGTCATATACTTCAAGGACAAAGCTTGGGCAACAAACCTAAAGCAGCTTCTGTACCTGCCTAGGGACATGTTGGAGCCCTGTGCCTGCTGCCTTCAAGACATGATACACATAAACCAAAAGACCTTCAAGCACTTGCATGGTACTAACACAACCAAACGTCTCTCTTCCTTTCATGGTCTCAAGCAGCATTAAGTGCACAATGTTGCTTTTGGATTAGATATCAAGGTAGATCTGCAGACAGCTGGACCATTACAAACTGACAACAAATAATTTTGTCCCAAGGTGGCAAAGCCAACCAGTGATGATGAATTGCTCTGTACTGCAGCCTAGCATGAGCCAGACACACACAAATCAACTCCTTTACGTAAACATGAGTTGAACATCCTCCACACAGAATCAGAGAATTAGCCAGGTTGGAAAAGACCTTCAAGATCAAGTCCAACCTATTACCTAATGTCATCTAATCAACTAAATCATGGCACTAAGTGCCTCATTCAGTCTTTTTTTAAACACTTCCAGTGACAGTGACTCCACCACCTCCCTGGGCAGCCTATTCCAATGGCAAATCACTCTTTTTGTGAAGATTTTTTTCTAACATCCAGCCTAAACCTGCCCTGGTGCAGCTTGAGGCTGCATTCTCTTGTTCTGTCACTGGTTGCCTGGGAGAAGAGACCAATCCGCACCTGGCTGCGACCTCCTTTCAGGTAGTGGTAGAGAACAATAAGGTCTCCCCTGAGCCTCCTCTTCTCCAGGCTAAACAACCCCAGCTTCACACACTTATGTTTCTCCTGTTTTGGGCCATAATATTCTTGCTTCCCTCATGGGCCCTATCTTTGGTTTACAGCTATCATGGCTGATTTTAAACTCACCATGTGGAAACCTTATATGCATATTAAACACCAGTGCATGGGAGATTCTTGTGTGAAGCTGATTTTATGATGCTTTTAAATTTAAATGTTAATATACTTTACCTGTAAATTCAATAGCTGTCAATTTTGCCTAAATTCCACCTCAGTTTGGTGAGTCACAGGATACCACAAAACTTTGAAGAAGATTAAGTGGCTCTTTACTAAAAGAAACTATTTTTACTACTCAGTTGACAATATGTTTTGAAACCAATGCTACATTTATGCAGTAGAGTGAGTCTGAATGGATATATTCTTTATTCAGACAAGTTTGAAAAAAAGATCTTAGCTTCTCAACTTGCCAACTCCCTCTCTTTTTTTTTTTTTTTTTCTTCCTTTCAGGATAGATCATAAGGGCAACAAGGCTGGTGATGGGCCTGGAGCCCTATGGAAGCCCTACGAGGAGAGGCTGAGGGAGCTGGGGTTGTTTAGCCTGGAGAAGAGGAGGCTGAGGGCAGACCTCATTGCTGTCTACAACTACCTGAAGGGAGGTTGTAGCCAGGTGGGGGTTGGTCTCTTCTCCCAGGCAACCAGCAACAGGACAAGGGGACACAGTCTCAAGTTGTGCCGGGGGAAGTATAGGCTGGATGTTAGGAGGAAGTTCTTCAGAGAGAGAGTGATTGGCATTGGAATGGGCTGCCCAGGGAGGTGGTGGAGTCACCGTCCCTGGGGGTGTTCAGGAAAAGACTGGATGAGGCACTTAGTGCCATGGTCTAGTTGACTGGCTAGGGCTGGGTGCTAGGTTGGACTGGGTGATCTTGGAGGTCTCTTCCAACCTGGTTGATTCTATTCTATTCTATTCTAGGCTTTGAATTCTCATTGTTTTAAGTGGGAAAGTGTCTGGACATCAGAAAGTAAGAGGTGGCAAGAGCTGCATCACAGGAAAAAAACTATTATCATGGAGGAGCAAGAAAGCAATGGAAGATTTAGAGGGATATTGGAAACAGAGTAGGATGGAGAAGTATGTGCCTGACACGATCCGTGGATATGTGCCTTCAGCTGGAATTTTCCTAAATTTGGACATGTACAAAGATGGTGAATGCTGCCTAAGGTACTTCTGGCTTGCCTACCTAGAACCCCATATCCTTACTCCTTAATTGTACAGGCCCTGTTTTCTGCTTGTTTTCACCTAGTATAGCCAGATCTGGGGTCTCTGTAAAGCAGGAGGCTGATTCTGTAGGTTACTTCAGTTAGAACTATATTTTTCCCCTAAACAATGTCAATTGCCTTTTTTTTTAAGTAGCCAGAAGGCATAGTTTC
Source organism: Tricholaema leucomelas (assembly GCA_013400475.1). Lineage (NCBI taxonomy): Eukaryota > Metazoa > Chordata > Aves > Piciformes > Lybiidae > Tricholaema lacrymosa > Tricholaema leucomelas. The sequence goes on along the minus strand of WAAF01003250.1, from coordinate 828,332 downwards.
TGCAGAAACTTTCTTGAAAACATTGTCTCTTTAGCAGTATTTTTTTTGAGAACACTATTACACCAGGGATACTAGTGTACATCATTCAAAATTAGTGGAAAATCACAACTGTTAGCATATGAATTATACACAAGACTAAAAAAATTACCTAAGTTTGAATAAATTCAAACAGAGTTCTCAGAAAAGCAGTGGAAGTACCTTGCTGTTCTTGTATTATTCCCATGCTGCATCCCTTCCAGTGGATGTAATGTGTAATAACTTTCAGGGGGTTCCTGCTGCTACTTTAAGCACAAAGTCCCAAACCAAAACTTTTCAGAATCTACTTCATGATAGGAGTTTTTTCTGCACTTGATGTCTTCAGAAATCCTTTTGCCATGTGGTGTGTCCCTATTGTTCTGGAAATAACACTCTTCCAGTCTTTGCCTCTTGTGTCCTACATGACAGACACTCTTATTCCTCTCTTCCACAGCGAGGAATATCTGGAGTGTCATGGTCTTGCTTTAAAAATACATTGATCTGAAGAAGCCTACTGTTTCTCTTGGTTTAAGTACTGGGTATAGCCTATAGATAAATCAAACGTTGCAATACGAGGAGCACTTGGACTATTGACCCTTTTCCTTGCGCAATCCAGCCTTGCACTATGCTCCTGCAGGGCATTTTTACTGCTGTCGCACCTGCTCTTCCTAATTCCCTCTTTCCATTTCTCTTCCCTTTCCTCTGCTGCTATCAGTTCAGCACTCTCAGGTGTCAGGATTGTCTCTGCAGCACAGGCTGCCCATCACAAAAAGCACCTTTCACCTCAGTTCAGCTCCTCCAGGCTGCACATTGCAGGGACATGGTGGTCAGGGAGTATTCCTGGGCATTGGGGTGCTACCAGAGCCAGTCATATCATGGATCAGCCTAAGGGAAACCACCCAGGCCAGGGCAGGACTTCACAATTCCCCCAAAAGAGGCAGTTATTTCTGGCATCTTCTCTAGAATCATTGCAGCAAACTCACTTTTGCTTAAGCTGTACTGTGATGCACATTGAATACAGGAACAGGAGGAACTCTGTCCAGAAATCCATACTTCTGCCTTCTAGTTCCCAGGTCTCACACTGTGATGTGTGTGTGTACTTACTTAAGTACACACTTAAGTATGTGCAATATTTCACAGTCCAAGAGAGCCAAAGTCATGTCCTTACACAGCACAGCCTTCCTTTTGCATACGCAAGTATTTATTATATTTACTGTACACAGACCTGCTCTGAGATTTCTTAAGTTTCAAACAGCATAAAGAAATTCTAATCTTGTGAAAATCTTGATGGGCATCTGTAATAAAAATAACATCTTCTATATAACACAGTGTGTGTCCCACTGCTTTGTAAGCATGAAAAATCGTATTTTTCATGCACCTCTCTCTATGTCACCTTCATTCTGCCAGCAAATCTGTCTCTATTCCGTATGGAAGCTAGCGTCTTTCACTTGTGTTTCTACACATGCATTCCAGGCACAAGTAATATAGCATGTATAGCATATCAATATTGAATAGCTTAGCCTGACTTACTTGTTTTAAAGCCTGCAAATTTTAACACTAGGGATTAGCAGTGAAAGAAAAAGATCTGGAAATGGCTCTAGAAATTTGTTCTGAACTTCCCATGTTGAAATTCAGAAGCTGCCTCCTTTAAAAAAAACAAAACACATGGGAACAACTGTTTTGATGTTTCCTCTCTGATGCTGAATTCAGAGTAAAAATGGCAGTGACTGTCTTCGGGCAGAGAAGATCTTTTAGACTAAGGGAGTTTCCTAGAGTCCTTCAGAAGGCTGCATAGCTGTTTCCTCCTGCCTTACATTCCTGATGAGAGTTTAGTACTTGCCTTATCCAGTTTCCAGGAATATCTCCAGATGGGTTTCCCAGCTTATCTTAATAGAAATGTCAGCTCATCGTTTGACTATAATGAGGCTCTGAAAAATACTGTAGTTGGTACGTTCCTTTCAGCATGGAAACATTTCTATTCAGTTACAGGAAAGCCGTTACAACTGCAGTTCACCCTTAACATCTCCATTAGCAGCAGTCTACTATCAGACCTGTTACACCACTGAAACATCCTTCATCAGCATTATTTGTTTTGAGAGGTGACCGAAATACTTTAGCCAAGATCCTTTTTGTGTGTAAACATTTTGCCTCATGTGGCAACATAAGGGCTTGTGGCTCAAGTAGAGGATTTGACTGGAGCAGGAGAAGAGAGGGTTCATTTGTGGCATGAATGATATTTTGCCCCACCTGTTCCTTCTCTATTGTCTCCTCCTCTTCAGAGGCACTGCATATTTGACTATCTATCAACATCATTCTTAGATGCTATGGTGAAAAGAATGATACTGGTTCATTCAGTGCTTAACGTCCCTGCTGAGCCTACCAGTGGAGCTGCTAATTAGTTCTGATTGTCATGGGAGTTTTGTGCATATATCCTGTATTTATAGCCTGTTGACTTTTACATTGACATTTTATGACATTAACCCATTTTGTATGTAATCAATACTAATAACAAAACCAAACCAACCAACCAACCAAAAAACCAAACAAAAAAAGAGCAAATCTGCCATTATCTAGAAAGCAATTAGCCACAGAAAATACTTTACTTACAGATGTGCTCCTCTGTGTGTGTATGGCCCACATATTAACAGCCTGTGTAATGCTGCCCATGAACTATGTACAAAAAAGGGACAAACTTGCATTTTGACTGCCTGAAGTATTATTGAGGTACAAATGGGACCTTCAGAATTGTCTGGAAGAAGCAGAGATGCCACTTTGACAAGTAACCTGGAGAAGAATGTCCCCCAGATCCATGTCCTGTTTCATTTCAGATCATTTTATCAAAGGCACGGATTTGCCCTTCGCAGCAGAATCTGATTGCTTATCCATACATCTTGGGAGAAATCTCCCATCTTTTAGAGTAATATTGCTGAAGGATTTGGGCAAATGATGTATTTACCTTTCAGGCTAATCCCTTCAAATGTCATGATTCTGCCTCACCATTCATTTCCAGAGAGCCGTAGGCCGGTCCAACTGTGTGGAGCTGGCTCATGTCATCTTACCTTGAAGAAGGTCATTGTGGATCCATCTCTAACAGCCCCGTACTCTATCTTGGTTTGCTTTGCCAAATCATCTGCTGAATCAATGGGGGATTCCATCCTCTCCACGGTCAGGAAGGCAGCCAGGTTGGCAGTATAGGATGAGATTATGATTAAGGTGAAAAACCACCATATTCCTCCAACTATTCTGGTAGAAAGAGCTTTGGGCATCAACTCTGATCCTGTTACAATACCATCAAAACAATCACATTATAATCATGCCAAAAGATGCTTTTCCTGATACCACAGGCTGGTTTTAGGTACAGAATGCTTTTATGAACTGTAGTATGACAAAATGGTTTAAACAATAATCTCACAGATGCACAGTGAACATTTATAATGGTAACACACTGTGAAGGGGAAGTATGCCATGATACATGACAAAGGGAATTATCCTTGGGTCTATCTCACTATGCTATTTACCTCTTCCATCTCCAACAAGATATACTAGTGGTTTTGTCCATTTCTTTAATTGACTTTTGCCAGTATACTGTAATCCATTTTTTAAGCAGAGATCTTTAGCAGAACGCTATTCTGCTTACAAGCTATCTGGCAGAAACACCCTACAAGAGAAATGTGCCCTGTGAATCCTATTGCTATACCTAAGCAGAAATAGGGTGATCAATATGGTTCAAATGAATTCATTAGCATATGTGAACCTGGGCTCAAAGCCCAGAACACATTTGGTTTGCATCTGGAAATTCAGAGGGTGAAGGGACATACTGGTTGCATTTACAGCACAGTGTACTTAACAATCATTATTGCTGAAAAGATTTTAGCAGATCTGCCTGTGTGTCACACAAATAAAGTGGTGTGCCATAGTCATAAACCCCACAGAACAGCACATTAAGTGCACTGAAATGCCCTGTAAATACCTCAGATAAACTGTATTTAAGCCCACACATACTCATACTTCTAAGCACTCCAATTCAAGTTTTGTGCCCTTTTTTTTTACCCCTAGAGGCATCCTCACTGAACTTAACTCATTAGGTAGGATTCAGGGATCTGGTTCAGCAAAGCACTTAGATAGCCACTTGAATATTTTCGCTATTGAAGTTAAGCCTTTGCATAATTACTCTGTTGATGAAGGGTGGACTTAAGAAAGTACTGTAGTGCCTGTGAATGGACATATCAGCACACAAAGTTTTTGAGGTAACAAACATATTTAATCATAGAATCACGGAATGGTTTAGGTTGGAAAGGACCTCAAGAATCATCCAGCTCCAACCCCCTGCCATAGGCAGGGACACCTCCCACTAGAGCAGGTTGCCCAAGGCCTCATCCAGCCTGGCCTTAAACACCTCCAGGGAGGAAGCATCCACAACTTCCCTGGGCAACCTGTTCCAGTGTCTTACCACCCTCACTGTAAAGAACTTCCTCCTAACATCCAGTCTAAATCTCTCCTCTTCTAGTTTAAACCCATTACCCCTCATCCTGACATTACTAGACCATGTAAATAGTCCCTCCACAGCCTTCCTGTAGGCTCCCTTCTATTTACTGGATAACTATGTTGACATAGTATCTCTCCCTACTTACTTAAGCATTTCTAGAAGAAACTTAAATATGTTACAGAGAATACTTTCAGACTTTGCAAAAATTCTGAATGTGACTTTTGGGGCAAAGACTGAAAAGAGCAGAAACTTTCCAAGCAAATGGCAAACACATTTAACTTAACTTTGTAAACATATAGACATGTCTCTTAAAGGTCAAAGCTAAGCATAGCCCAAGGGTTTGAGTAGGTTGACAGAACTGCCAAACTACAAGCGCAGATGCTCTACCTTTGCAGCCTGGTTTAGCCCTGGTGCTGCATGGATTTCAAATTAAGCCAGCAGCCTAAAAGCAAAAGCTCTTACTTGAAATTGTTGAGTCCAAACATGCTCGTATCAAGAGCTGTAGCTCTGTTTGGGTTTATGCTTGCAGTCTGTTGTACTTGCTTTTCAGATTAGACTTTTTTTGTAATAAAATGAATTTTTATTTTATTTTATTTTTGTTGTTGGTCTTAGGAAAAGTGTGTGTTTATTTCTAAGCTGGGATTGACCTGCAAAAGCTGGCTTCTGGTAGTGCTGATTCAGGTCATCCCAAAGGTACTTTTTCTTTTTTTTTAAGTTTAGACAGCAATACAAATACAATCTCTATACTTGGATCCTACTGCAATGACATATACACTGACATGTACATCCCAGTAGAGCATAATAGCCAGGTAACTTGGAGATATCTTAACAAGAGACCAGGAAATTTTCCAGCACAGCCTTACAGTGGCACAAGAGAGCAGGCGGAGAAGCCCTCTGTGCTGAATTTGTGGGGTGAGATGCCAAACCTCCTGTGACTTCCTGTAGCCAAAAACTGTTTGTGAAAAAGCAGCAGAATAGATTCAGTTCAATTAATCTCAAAAATGCCACAGTCTGTGAATTATGCAGCGAGCTACAGTTTTGCTTTTGTGAGGTGCTGAGCACGCTCCCAACTGAACCAAGTTGGCCCAGCATCTTTTTTGATTGCTCCCATGATTATTTCAATGTTCACCTTTTTGAAGGGTCTTGTTTCTAGCAAAAGGCATTTGATATATCATCCATGCTCTCTAGCTTCACTCTACGCACTCTTCCTAACCAAATACTTCTGATCTGACCCACTGCCTGCGTTAATTTGAGCTCTGATGGATTGCTACGCTTTCTGAAAATGAGATGCTGCAAACCAGTTGGATGAAATGTGCCCTGTTTGGATGCCTTCAGAGTATGCATGCCACATCTGAGAATTTCAGGGGGAAAAGACATCTAAATAAAAACTTTGCTAGCAAGACTTGGGGTCAGAGACAATACTTGCTGAAGTCTCTCTAGTGCCTTTTTATGGCAAACATGACAGCCAATCCTGATCCAGACTTTGCTCACGCTCTGTAGAAAAGAGAAAGTCTGATCATCACATTTTAAATTTTAATAACAAGTGGCTTCCAATCAAGCATAACAAGAAGCTGCTGCCAACAAGAAAGAGTGTAACACCAGATGCAGAGTTTCACAACCATTCACATCATGTTCAAATGCTTCACATTAACAACGATGAACTTACAATCACACGCGCCACAAGTCCGTACATGGAAACATTTGTCTTGCCTTACAAATGTTTTTCTTTCTTTCTTTCTTTTTTGTTTTGTTTTTTAATCTTCTTGAAAGACAAGCAGAGTCTGGTTGGGGCTGACTGTCATGTACCCAAGGTAGTGGTAACAAGCAGACACTGCATCCCACAGTTTGCTGTGGATGATGGTAAACTCCAAGAAAGGCAGTACAGTGAAACACAAAATCCTGGGGCACTTTCACACACAGGGTAATCACAGTTATATACACACACCTGCCTGATACTGTAAAACCTCAGCCTGTGTTTGACTGATAAAGTGGAAGGGAAACAAAACCAAAAAAAAGATCAGCTTAACTGAACAGCTCTTCCTTAATTCATCTTCCTTCAAAGTAATTTCTGTGAGGAAGCTCTATATCCTGTGCACCAATAAAAGCAAGTGCATCTTAGACACAATGCAAATTTATTCTCTTCTGTATCTAGGGAAAACTCCTTCTCGTGTTTTCTTTTTTGTGTTTCAGGCCTGTTAGAGAGGGAAGAATAAACTGTACCTGGATGAATGCAGAGATGGTTTTACATTCCTTACTTAAATGTTTAGGAATTTAATACCAAGGTACTGCTGGGCTTTCCTCTGGATTGCCTTTTTGCTTGTTGTCAAGGGATGGGTTTGTTTTACTTCGGCTTTGATTCACCTTGAAATGCTTGTTAGAATGTATTAAATGTATTTTCATTCTTTTCAGTGGAACCCAGTTCTGGTGAATAGTAATTTAATTGGAAACCTTAGAACATACGCGCCATAAACAAATGTATTTATTTGTTTTGCTTCCATTTTGGAGTAAGCTTCACTGCCCTTCCTTGTCACCTGAGTAAAATGTCAGCTGTTTCCATAATCAGCAACAGGGACTTGTGACTGGGTTAAGGTAATGCTTCTAGGGTTGGATGCATTTACAGAAGGATGGGACTCACACCTGCAGAAAAGCCATTGGGAAAAAAAAAAAGTTTTGCTTTTGGTTTTAAACAAAGTGTTTGACAAGTGCCAACAAACTTAACCTTTATGAAGAAAGAGCATCTGTTTTGTTTTCTTGTTTGGTAGTTACAGCAATTGTTCTAGGATAGCTAAGCCTGTTACTGTTTCCCTTGGGATGGAGCCCAACACTTTCCTGTTGCCAAACCTCTTACATCAATAAACTCAATCAACTTCAGCATGAAGCACTTCATATCCCTCTTGTGATCATTTTACGTTTCAGCTCCAGAAACTCCTGTGTGGCCCTGTCCACCTCCCTTTCCCTCAGATGCTTCTCCTTCCTCCTGCTGAAGTCCTTTTCTGAGCTTCACAGGTTCCCCTCATTTGCTTGCTCCCAGTTGCCGTGGCACGTCGTTTTCTTCCTTTCTTCCATTGCTTAGTTTCTGACATCAGGTTTTACAGTATATGTTGTATTTACACAGAGTGGAGTTTACCAGCACTGAAGCCCTTGAGCAGACTGTGGGATGTGTGCGATAATGAAGTGTAACCGATGTACCTTGCTGCATGAGAGCTCCAACTCCAAACCAGAAACTATTTAGTAAAGTAAAATTGTTTTCCACCACATCTGAGTCTGGGTTGCACGGATGGGGGTTATACCATTCATATGGTGTAAACCTGTGGCAGTTAACAGAAACAATCTGTAAACATCAAATAGAGTACACACAGTGGCAGAAAACCTGCTGAACAATGCACGAAGTGAGGTGGTTAATGAAGGAAACAAGAAAAAGAAAACCTCAGCTGAAAGACTACCTGTGGGACATCTCGTAGTTGCCTCGTGCAAGCTGTGGAGCACCACTGCAATGCCAGCAGACGCTTTCACAGTCCTAGATTGAGCATAAGGGTACTCCATTTCTCTTCCTAATATGGGGTAAGAGCCCTCAAGGGTGAGGCTGCTATAATGCCCAACAACATCCCTGCCTGTACTACTGACAGACAGATGTTTGCTGGGGGACAACTGGAAGCCATGTAGCTGCTCCTGGATAAAGTGTTTAGAAAATAATAACCGAGTAGTAGCCCTTTAAAAACCACAACTATTAGCTGTCTGTAGTTGAGATGCTGGATGTTGAATGTGCTTTCCCTGCACAAGGATGCTGTGGCAGCAGAAAAAAAGAGACTGTTGATCGTTTGAAGGCATCTGGGAGCAACTGCAGTGCCTGAAAGCCATAGGTCCATGTTGTTGTCATTGCTGGGAGAGAATTACATAGAGAATTGCTTTTAATGGAAAAAAACTCCGCTCTATTCCCCATGCACTGTCCTGCAACAGCAAACCATGTCGCTTCTGCTCTGCATAACACTTGGCTGAGCTACATTAAGAGCCATTTCTCCCCAAGGCACCTTGCCTGCTGTTCCTTTCCACTGCTGTATGCTTTCCTGCATACTTTCTCATGAAGTTTATGAATTTAGCTTTAAGTGACAATGTCATGCCTATACATTTTAATTACTGTTTCGACAATATAATTAAGCATTGAATTTATGCATGGTTGCAAGCTGAAGTAACAAACTCTGATAATAATGAACCCACTAATTGAAACAGCATATAGCTTAGGATGGCATTAGTTGCACAATATTGCCATTACTAGTGCAGGGGTACTAAAAATCTTAACAAGAGACATAGTTTTCAGGTTTAAGATACAAGAGTGCCACATACACCAGTTAAAAGAAAAGCAATTAACCAAGCTAGAAGTTTTGGATTTGTACTACAATAATGGAACTAACTCCTATGTAGTAACAAACTGTTCACAGCTCACTTGGTGCATGTGAAGAAACAAATCCTTAACAAGAGATTCAGAATTTAGACCTGTATGTTGCCTGATCTGTCAATGGCATAGAAGTTAACAGGTCCCATGGTGAACATTCACCCACAGGGTCCCAGAGTGTTAACACAGGGCAGTAGGATGTACAGACAACTTTGCTTGATCTGACTGGGAAGCCCAAGGCTGGAGTCTTTCTTCATTTCAGACAACAACCACTTTCAGTAGGTTGGATACAATTGTCTCTACCACTGAAAGAGCAAGACAGGCATTGCTAGAAAGCAGCAATGAAATATTGGCAGCAAAACTCTGCCAAACTGGAAAGCTTTTTACAGCTCAAACAATGTATTTTTAAATTATATTAGTGTATGTATTTATTTTTCACCTTGAAACAAAGGCTGTTTTTCCTCTTGGTGTTCCTACAGCTGTGCTGAGCTCTAAGAAGGAGCTGACTTAAAATTGAGCTCTATTTGGTTGCTCAGTCCTTCCATTTACCTGGCCATATTCCCTTAGTTTTCACCCTCTTTGGACCTGCAGCAGTAGCTATGCTGAGGTTTTTGTTAAAGAGAGGATGCTCACTGTTATCAAAGCATCTTTTTAGATAGGCTGTGTGACATTTTTACATGGTTAATTCAGCTACTGACATCAAGAGCAAAGCTAAGATAGCATTAAAAGTAAAGGGAAATTTTGGAAGAGAACACCTTGTCCAGTCACTAGCAGTGTACTTAGGGAAAGAGCTTTGTCAGTTTGTAACCCTTCACAGTGATAAAAACTTCTGTGTTTGAATTGTAAAATTAATATAACAGAGCTACATAAAGTTCAAAGGCAAATGAAAAATTATTCAGCTGATGTAAAGTCTGAAAACATAACAGGAAGATAATCTCGGTCCATGAATATCATTCCTAAGTATTTGTCTTTCATGAACTGATGTCAAAATACTGTTAAACATTTAATTTACTTTGGCAATATTAAAAAGTTGATCCTTCCTGAGGTTCTTAAAACCAATCTAGCCAATATTTGCTGGAACATGGCAAATCTTAGAGAAATTTTGATGTATTTGACGATGTGGATAGGCTCAGTGTGAGCTGTAAGAATGTCTTAGCTTCTTGATGTGAATCAAAATTTATAAAGTCTAAACTAAATTCTATGAACACAATTCTCTATACTTTGACCTATGTAATTCTGATTTTATTAGGGCCTGCTTTTAGAATCACAGAATCATAGAATGGTTTAGGTTGGAAGGGACCTCAAGGATCATCCAGCTCCAACCCCCTGCCATAGGCAGGGACACCTCCCACTAGAGCAGGCTGCTCAAGGCCTTTTAGGCATCTGGTAGCAAAAAAATCCCAAACCAAACAAAAAACCTAAAACAAACAAACAAACAAACAAAAACCCCAAACCCCATAACCACTGTGTCAGAACAAAACATATTAATTGTTTTGCTCCAGTAGTACAAGCCAGGTTTTGTACTGTGTGTTATGAATGCATGTGTGGCATCTATACCTCTAATAACACCTATGGTCTTAATGAATTTTAGTCACATTTGACAAATAGCTAGAGGCAGAGGTCTTGGAGATTATTATGCTCCTGCAAATGCTGTGGAACATTTTAGTAGCATCCTCACTAGGAGAGAAGCTGGAGGATGAGCTCAGAAGTTGTTACATATCAGTTAATCCACATGGGAAAGATTGCCTATAAATCCTTCAGCTGCAGGGAAAGCAAACAAACAAACTTCATCTGGCGACCACCATCTACCATGAGACACAAATCTGTAGGGAAATCAAGCTTCATTAGTTATACTGCTCCTGGAACTACTGCTCTTAGAAAGATTTCAGAAACAAACCACAACACATCTACACAAAAAAGCCTACGCATTTACCCAAAGGCTACACTGTGATTTGGAGCAATATTTAACAGTCGAGAAAGAAAACCAAACAGCTTTCACAAAGGATGATTTGTGAGCACTGTGCATTCCCTTTTGGTTTGCTCCTGCCTGTGTCTGTGTGTAGGCAGCTCTGCAAGCAGAGAGAGGACGCTGATGCTTATCTGCTCTTGCAAACTTGATGTTATTTTCAAAACTAGAAGCACTGAGGATAAGTTGGGCTTTGTTTTCCCTTCTGCCCGTTCTGAGGCGGAGAGGACTGTGGGATGTTTCAGCCTTGGCACACAGCTGCAGAAAAGTCAGTCTGTCACAGTAGAACAGATTTAATATTAGTCATGAATGAGATCATGATTTGCGTACAGTAGGAGTTATTATTTATGGTACAGTGAACCACTGCAAGAACTTGTGGGAAGTGATGACTAATTATACACAGTGCCATAGCTGCTAGGGACAGAAAAACTCTTGCCTCCTTTACCTAAGGCAAAGGCTAATAAGCTAACTCACGATCTCTCCTTCTCTACTTCCCTCCTCCTTCTTCACATTATCAGCAATTTAAAGGAAATATCAAAACCTACTGACTGCTGTACTGTGCTACTGGTATAGAAACGTGCAAACAAGCACAGCATTCACATAGGTTGTCCACCTTGAACAAGTGAGAGAAATGTATGTCTGTGGCCAATCACTCTCTCAGCAGACCTGCTTGTGGCAGTAAAGGTTTAGCTGGGCAGCGTCTTTTGGTTAAAAGAAAAATGAATTGGAGGAAAAGCAGCAAGAGCTTAATTTGACCTGGCTCACACAGAAGTGTAAGTCAGGCACAAGGTGCTATATTATCAGAAGTAATGATTCTGATTACAATTATTTTATGACCTTTGAATGAAATGCAGGTATGTATACACTGGAACACATAGCATTACTGCTGACTTCTAAAAATGGAACTTTGCTATTAAGTGAATGTGTGAACTTTCAATGATACATCACTTCAGTCTTATATTTTGTAGTATGAAGGGTTTCTTGGGCTATTTTCCATACAATTTATTAATGTGGAACATATTATTGTATATGGGAAACAATATATAATGGAAGTGGGAAAAGGCTTCATTTGGGATCCTCTGTGAAAAGAACCAAACAATTCTGTGAAGCACTGACAAAAATATTTATCTTTGAATTATAAAAAGGAGAAAATGAAGAGCAGGATGAGATCAAATAAGCAGAGATGAAAATTAAATTCTAAGGGCACTATCTGAAAAACAAAACAAAACCAACCAAACCACAGAAAACCCAAACAAAACCAACAAAACGAAAAAAGGGAGAATTACTATACCAGTTCAGAGCCCAGATTTATTCACTGGTACAGAAAAAGTATGCCAGTTTCTTCTCACAAGATTCTAGTTTCGCTTTCTTTGACATCTGACTTGCTCTTGCTCAGAGTTCTATAGCAATTGACTCAGACTGTGGTTCAGGGTTTCTGAGGCCATGCTAAGTAGCTTGTATCTGGTTGGTGAAGCCATATCAGCTGTTTAGAGTTTTTAAGGTAAAATTCAATGATGAGAGTATAGAGTGCTTTGCTGGCCCTCTAGGGGCTAGTGGTGCACTGGTCCAGAAGCACCGTGGCGCACCTGCACTTGAGAACTGTATGATCTTTGGCTTCATTTGGAAAAGCATTGTGTGTGTGCTTGTTTCCTGCTGGTTTTCAACAGAGACATCACTGGGACCCTGCCACTGAAAGTGAAAGTGTACCTCAGAACAGCTCTGGGAAGGAGCCTTGAGTGTACCTCACATTGCAGACCTTCCCCTCAGATTCCCAGTAACATTATTTTGCATTTTCAAGGGGAAATTGGCTTATCTAATTAACATCCTTCAGAAAAAAAATACATTCACATTCTCTTAACTGCATGTACTGCTAGAAAAGAGAGTGCTTACATTCAAGTAACGTGGACTGCTTCTAAAACACGCCTCTGCTGCAGTGTTATGTACTGACCAAGAAAAGCTGAAACATTTCATCAGCTATTTCTATTTGTCCAGTCCTCAAGGAAAGTAAAACCTCATCACATTGCAATATATAAAAGTGATAGCAATACTGATGTGACAATACTAAGAGACTTTCTAGAATGTTATGTTTTAGGACTGGATAAACCCCTTCTGACATTGTTACACCTCGTCCGCTTCACAGAGCCCGTGCAACACCTACAGGAGGAGAGGCAGTCAATGCAAATGTATCTGAAACTACATCTCTGACTTACCTTGCAATGACAAAAAGGACGCAACTGACTCCAAGGCAGGCTAGGAGAACATACATCCAAATATCAGGAGAAAGAGGGTTTAAAAAGGAGAAAACACCTGGGTTTGTCCCATTGGGCTTCCGGTATAAGATGCTGATTCCCAGCGTCATGAAAGGCTTGGAAAAATCAATGACTTTCTCTCTTACATAGGTAATAGTGAGAGGAGCAACAGCCAGATCAGCTTTCTGAAAACACAAATGGGAAAGTACAGATTCTTTTTCATGTTCAGCAAGTGCACTACCATTCCGTCCATTTTTTCCCCTCACATATTAAAAACTAAACAAAATTAGACTATAAATCTGAAGCATGTGACAAAATTTAACACTGCTAGGATACTACTGGGTACATGATGCTCTATATTTTTTTCTTTATGCAGGTAGAGGGATATTTGTGTCTTTCACATAAATATGAGAGACATGGGGCTCCACTGTGTGCAACACAGTGGACTGTGAGCAAGGACTTCTAGAGAATCTGGGCAGTGACTATGTCCACAGATCAGTCTAACAAGGGGCAGAGGTGAGCTGGAAACTCAGCTTCTGCCATTGGAGTTTGTAGCCAAGAGGTGGGTAGGATCAGTCCTAGCTATAAATGCCCACTCCCTCCATACTGCAGATGGAAGTTGCCCCCTACACCCGTGAACTGTTGGTTTGGATGTGACTTTCTACTCTGAAAAGCTGCAACAAAGACAGACCAGTGGCTCTAAAAAATAAAACTAAAGCACACATTTCATTTGGGCTGTTCTCATATGAAATACCACAGGTGAAAAGAGAGTAAAGAGAGAAGGATTCAACCTTACATGATCTATGAGCTCTTTGACCATCCCATTCCACTCTCCCTTGTCATTCTGGGCTCCGTATTTACCATCAGAAACTAGTTTGACCTCATAGATGAAGCCTAAAATATTTGACAGCTCCTTTAGCAAGTCCAGGCAATACCCCTCGAATCTGTCATTTCCATACAATGGCTTGTCAGACTTCTTGTACATAACATAAGGATCTTCCTACAGAAACAAAACAGCAGACATATACCAATAGAAATGAAATTTGTTTCAGATTTTATCAATTCCCTAAATTATGTTGTTTTTTAATAAATGGATTGTAATTAGATGGAATTCAGTAATTTACCATGTCCATTAAAATCTGGTTTAGGCATGTTAACAAATTAACTGAATCAATCAGTGATAAGCATAAGGGCCCTAATTTTCCATGGAACAGACCATTCATAGCTCCCAGGAGCTTTAATTGAAGTAGTGCTTAGCAACTGCAAAATCAGCCCCAAGATCTGTACTGCACATTGTTCCACCCTAAGGGGCAGGAAAGGATATTGAAAGAGAGCAAGGCCTAAATAACATAAAAAGAATCACAAGGGGAACCTAAAATTTTATAACCTGTGAGAAACAAACCTTTATTGAAAAAAAGTCTTCACATATATAAGGCAGCTGTGAGTTGAGGAGGTATAACATGAGAGAATGGAGAACAGCACGAGTAGATTGCAACCTTGCTGCTTTCCTTTGAGAGGATTTTGGGTAGAAGAAGATCTTGGCAATCAGGTTTCTGCAGGTTAATGTGGCAAAAGACCTCTAAGGAGCACAGAGGGAGCCTTTGAGCTTTCTCCCTCCTAGTGAGGAATTAGGCAGAATAATTGCAAAAGGTGGCATTACTGGCCAGGCAGAAAGCATGAGATAGAACTTGTGAATATTAAGTTGCATGCTTTCCATTTATTCTAGTAAGGACATACCTCAATCTGTCTATCCATTGTTTGCTATTTTCTTTCCGTCCTCTTCATCTTATTTTCAGGGAAAGGTAAAGATGCACAAACACTGACTACAAGGCTACTTGTGCATATTAATTCTCCTGGGAAGAAAAGTATGGAGGGTTCATCTCTGAAATACTGAAGTGAGGCAGAGGTTCCCAAGGGTCTTTCATTGGCAGTGGGGTATTTTTTAATCAATCCTGTTTATAGGTTAATGTGTATGTCAATTCTGAGTTGCAAGTAATTGTTTGAAACCAGGATAAATTAATAAAACATTGTTTGGTGTGGAGGGAAACAACCATGAGTGCAGAGTGTAGGTGGCAAAGGTGGCCACAGAGAACCTCATGACTCACCAGCAGCAGTGCCTGCATCCTACAGTGCAGCCAATGGTGTCACCTCTGTGCAGCAAGACTTACCAAAATGGTAGTGACGATAAGCGTCCGATTAGCCAAGGAATCTGTGATGTTGGTTGATCGGTCCTTGTTGCTGTCTGTCATGTTAAGGCCACTGTATGAGTTCCAAACCCCAATCTATACAAAAGAGAGTAGGTGAGCTGCTGTCTGGCCGCAGTGAGATGAAACATTTCCCAAAACATTCATTGCCTAGGAAGAGTCTCCGGTTCTAGTCACCACAGACAGAGACACCAGCAGAACAAAATGCTAGAGAAGGGGAAATAGCTGTAGGGCTGAGGAAGGCAGCAACACCAAATGGCTGATTTAGAAAACACAGGGAACATATCACTCTTTCCAGTGCCAGTGGAAATGAATGTGCTGTAAGAGTCGAAGGCTTGTCAATACGGTGATGTAATAGCCAATTTGCTACAAAAGTGGAATGTGTTGACTTTGTTTCCTGATAAAAAATGTCAAATGTCTATTTTCATGGTTATTTTTAAATGCTGTAAATGGTAAAGTTGAAACATATGGCAAAATGGCAAGACTTCTCTCTTCCAAAATAACAGATTAAAAGCTTGAATAAATATATCGAAGCAGATAGATGAGTGCAATGGCCTTTTGCTTCTGCTATGCCTTCAGAAAGTTTAGCAAAGATTATTCTGTCATTTCTTGCCTACAGATGACAGACCTAGCAAGGCTGTACCATTTAACACACTGATCGGTACTTGTTCAGTAAGTATAAATATATACTAATCCTTTCTAGCCCCAGAGGTAGTGAAGAATGCCCGTATTTAATACCTAATGCAAAGCCTCAAGGGAAAGATCTTTGTGATATCAACGGATTTGGACCCACACCTTGTGAGGTCAGAAACTATAACCAGGTTGATTTGTTCAGATAAATATTTACTTAGCATAAATGCAGCCTGAAATCATCTTCAGATGTTGTTGCCTTTGCATTCACATAGACAGCTAAGGCTGAGGGCTGATGTGAGAAACCTCCCAGGAAGGAGCTGGCTCAGACATTTTGACTTATATTGGACATTTGTTGTGAGCACCAAAGGGATGGCTTGAAGGACTGACACTGACCATCCACAGAGCCTTTCACATCACTGTGCTGCTCTGACAGTGTGATTCAGCTTGACCCAGGAGAGATCTGCTTTCAGATCCTCCTTGCTGGGATTGGCAGCAAAGCTTCTAAGTAAGTCTAAGTAAACCCCACTGACACATCCTGCGTACTGAAGATTTCTGTCATCAGATATCCAGTCTCCTCAACACAGGCTGGACTTTCTTTGGTTGTTGCAGGATTTTCTTTGGTTGTTAACTGAGGCAGAGATGGTGTCGGCTTTATATAAACCCAGCAGATCGGTTTGTGCCTGCTGCATGTGGATTTGAAGTAATAATTGTGTCAGTTCACACAACCTCTGTGTTTGTGGCCCTGGGTGTCACTGCTTTTGCTTTTCACAACCTGTATTTTATTTTAAGTATGTTTCATGGGGATAGTCATGCCATTTTAAAAATCATTTTTGCAAGCATTTTCAGTCATTCCCTTTGTTTCTAAAACTAGATCAGCTTGGAAAACTGATTTGAAAGTACACAGGAAATAAAATGTTGGCTATTGTGATAGCCTGTGAGAGGAACAGAGTAAATAACCAGCATCCTTGAATTTGCACTAGGGTGGCCAAGTTAATCAAAAGCCATTCTGCTTGTTGCTACTGACTCGATACGCTTTTATTGGCTGGCAGCAGGGATGAGGAAAACAACCATGAAGAACACGGAGCGACACAGTCACAGTGCATACAAAATACACTAGGAGACCACTCTACATCTGGATAAAAGAATGACACTGCAGGTCAACCTTGATTAGAGCGATGGAGGAGGTCAAAAGAGCACTGGAAGAATGAGGTCAAGGTAGTACATCACTATGGTGAATCTTGGGGATTTATTGCAGTTTAGTGACAAGTCTGAAAGGTGTCATATGCCCTTCTCAGCAAGCCTGTGCTCTGAACCGGTTGTAATTTGGTTTAAATCAATTCAGTGCAACACAAAATGCCTGGAGTCAAAAGTGAGATTGGTTGAATAGTGTCCTACATGTCAGGTAGGATGATCTATTCTCCAGTAATGAGGGAAATGGGGGCCTTTGTGCCTTAGCCTGATTCACTGAAGATTAAAGCAAGGTTATTAAGTATATGCTTTATGAGAGACTGAAAAGAGTGTCGTGGGATGCTTTACACTGGTCTACTCTGTAGAATTAAAATCCCTCCTGAAACAACACAAAACCAAACTACTTTTAAAACTGTGCATGTGGGAGGGTGAGAAATAAGATCTGTGTGAAATATACAAAAAATGCAGTTCTAAGTGTTAAACATTTTTATCTTTTGACTCCAGAACCCTTTAAACCTGGTGAACACAGTCGCTATCTTCTTATAAAACAGCAGCCATGAGTTGTACCTCCAGTTGGGCACAGCACATGGACCTTGTCTTTGCCTCCCACTTTGGGGCGTTTCCCATCAGGCAGGGGCACCTGCGGTAATTTAGATCTTTCATAAACAAGCTTAGTTCCAATTTCTGTGTGCTATTGAATGACTGCTCTCATTTAATCACCTCTATTATTCTCTGTAAGGAGCTAATAACACACTCATCAAAATTTTGAGTCAATAACACTCAAACATTGCCTGCACCCTACGCATTGTGTGGAAGGCAAAAAACCACACCCAAATCCACACATTAAAACAGTCCTTGCTTCTGGAATGTAAAATTACCATGGTGAATCTTAGGTGAATCAAGAGGGATAACAGCTGAGGACAGGACTGCTTTTGCTTCAGCCAGAAGCCAGAAGTCAAAAAAAGTGAAAAGTACAACTCCCATGAATCAAAAGACTAATTTAAAAAGAGATCCTGGTGAAAAAGCTGAATCCTGACAAGATTTTTTTACTACTTGGAATGACAGTGTCTCAGGTTGGGAAGAAAGTTACTTTGCCAGAAATAAACGATATTCTTGGATAAACTATTGTCTCTAAACTGCAATATGAGAATCACTATCAAAACCCAAAGGATGAGCCTGAAGACCCAGCCCAAAGGTTTTTTGCATCACCTGTCTGTGTACAAACCTTCTTCCATACTTTATATAAATGATTAGAAACCTCGCCAGCAGCCTTGGTACAGAGAAAAATAAACAGAGTGCTTCATTAAAAATTAAAAGAGAACCAATCTGGAGAGCTGTGTGGGAGCAATTACATTTGAAATCTCTATTAACTCATCAGCAATTATCATTCAGCATCAGGCCAGCATATGCAGAGCAAGGGACAATGATGTCTCCAGCTGACATGACCTGGTGGTGTTACCTGTGGTAAGGATTTTTGGACACCTATAGCAGGGTGCTCTGTGATGCCCATCAAGAGACTATGTTTGCTGACTGAGGGTTGCAGGAAGGAAGAAAGAACCAATCTAATCTCAAAAACTTCAAGGAATGTTTAACTTCTCAACTATGTTAAAGTTACTACTCAAGCACTTTGTTTCCTCTCTCCCTTGTGTCACATTTATTACAAGCACTACATATTAAGTCTAGGTTTTATTTATGTGTAAGAAATTCCCACACCAAATTACAGATGCAAGATCTGAAGATAGTGTGCAACTAAAATAATTATTTGCATTCAGATTATTATTATTATCAGTCCCAAATTCCTATTCCATACCACAAAATGCAGGGTACACATTGTGAAATAATGAAACAACCTTAGTAGTTCTGGATAAACTTTGACTTAATCTCCTGAATATTGCTTTTTACCCCAAGTACAGGAGATTCAAGATGAAGAGATTGGACTTTCCTACACTCCTGTCAAATTAGCTTTTCATCATTGTGTTACAGAAGATCTGGTTACCTTTTCTGTTCCTTCCTCCTTGAGGCTAATAATGTCCAAATCAAAATCCTTCCGTAAGCCATCTGTTTTGTTGAAGGTTATGCGTCCTGTCAGGCCATCCCACCGTGCCTGTGTGAACAAAACAAACACTCTTTCCTGTAATCATCAGTAGGAGCTACTCTGAAGCCACAAGTAATTGATTTTAAATTAATCATAGCATTAACACACCTCCAAATAGTTTTTAAATCATATATGGCTTTTTCACTTCAATAAAAACATCAAATTCTTTCAACTATTTTATGCTTATTTATTTTCTCTTCAGTATGTTTTGTATTTTGCAATCAGGCACAAGTTAGTGACAGTTCATGTATATTCATTTGTATGTGTCTAGCACTGTATAAAAAGTGATACACTGGAAAAAAAACCCAAACTGCAAAACAAAACCAGAGAATAAAGTATGCATTGCGTATACCCAAAGTTTTGCACTGCATAAGAATTCACTAAGAAATTAAAAAAGGAGTCTGCTTTGTTCAAGCTTGGGGCCTGCAGCTTAGAGTATGACAACCTAAATCTAAACCAGTCTGCAGCAGTAAGACAAGGAGCAATGGGTGCAAACTTTTAATGTACATTTCCCCTCAACACGAGGAGAAACTGCAGCGAGGGTGATGGAGCAGTGGAACAGGCTGCCCAGAGAGGTTGTGGCAGCTCCTTCTCTGGAGACTTTCAAGACCCATCTGGATGCCTTCCTGTGCGAGCTACCCTGCTTTAGCAGGGGGGGTGGACTCAATGATCTCTGGAGGTCACTTCCAACCTCTAATATTATATGATTCTGAAATAGCTTCACCAGTGTGACCCTCTGTGATGGTTTGGGTGTCCCCCGCCCCCCACACTTTAGGAATCACCCAGACTAGACTCAGCTGGCTCTGGAAATTTGAATGAAGCTTATATTTACAGCTGGCACAATTTACAAGCAGATATTTACAGTATATACAGTTATAGACAGAAATATACAAGGTAAAAGGTAATACAGAAGCACAACAGCCCTCCCAGAAACCTGAGTCCCCAGGAGGGGCTCTCAACCACCCCTCACCTTCCCCCTACCCCTCTCAACCTTACCCCAGTCCCAAGGAAGAATGGAGGTTCGGCCAAGAGGATTAAGAAGCAAAGGTGCATCAGCCACAAAAGCAAATGGAGGGTGAGGTTAGAAAGCAAGATGGAGTTCAGCCAGCAGACCGAGCTCTCCAGCAGGCAAAGAGCTGAGAGAACAGCCCAGCACAAAGTGCCCAAGCGAAGTGCAGAGCAAAGGTGACTTTATCTTTATTTTGTCTTTCTTCTTTACACATCTCAAGCAAGACTGTGAGCAAAGTAGACCTCACCATTGTTTTCATTTCTCGGCCTATGATTTAATTCTTCTCACCAAAACATTCTAGCTAGGCTCAAACTAGCACACCCTCTTTGCCCCAACTCAGGACCTTTTAAGTGCTCCAAGATGAATGAATAAAAAATGGCAATTGGTGCTGAACAGGAGTCCCCAGAATGTCCTTAATGACAGAAGTTAGCTAACCCTCTAAATCACCAAAGCATCCTAAACATTTCAGTTGTGCATTTCCTGGTGTCATGTAATAGATACTGCCTCTGCTACTCAGAGCCTAGAAATCCAGATTTTTCTAGGAAGCTGTAAATGAAAGAAAGATTTTTGTCTTTCTCACTTTATTTCTTGGACAGGTTGTGGTTAAATGTTGCCCCCCAGTTTTGGACTGTTAATGTCCTGGAATTTGCTCAGTGGTTTCGCTAATCCCTACTCAGTTTGTGTCCCTAAGGAAGTAGACCCAAGTTCAGAAGTAAGCAAATGGGATGTATTGCTCCTAATAAGAGCACTACCACTGCCTGTGTTCACAGGTGTTGACAGCATGATCATGATAGCTCTGAAAACACCCTTCAGGAAAAATTCACCCTGCCGCAGAGATCAAATAAAAACTATACAATGTACATGCAAGTCACACTCACATTTGAAGTACAGTATACAAGTTGCATATGACCAGTTTTGGTCCTGACAGCATTTTAGTGTTCTATCCCAATGAAATGCAATCACATTTTCCTTGTTTTAAACATTAATCTCAGGAGGAAGTTAAAGGGCTGGACTTCGTACATCAGTCTATATAGCTGTGAAGATTTCCTGTGCTGGGGAATGCTTCTTCAATTCAGTAGGACCAATATCCAGAACTAACTTCTCCACAATTAAAGACTTCTATATCTTGTAAGCTTCCCAGCAAGCTCACTCTCTTCCAAATGACATCTATCTGTCTCTCTTATATGCCCCATTTTTTCCCCAAAGCTGAAGCTTATGAGCTCTGTGGTAAAGGGTTGGACTTGATGATCTGTGAGGTCTCTTCCAACCTTGGTGATACTGTGATATTGTGATACTTATCTACAATGGAATTTGATGGATTTCAAACTTCAGATGATTTTTGTATTCTATTTTTGGGATATCTCACATTAGATTAAATTCTTCAAAGATACACAAAAAGCAGATGATAAAAGATGCCATAGGTTTTTGTGTGTCTGTCAGCCACATGATTCTAAAATTACAAGAACAAGGGGACAAAACCTCAAGTTGTGCCAGGGGAGGTATGGGCTGGATGTTAGGAGGAAGTTCTTCACAGACAGAGTGATTTGCCATTGGAATGGGCTGCCCAGGGAGGTGGTGGAGTCACCATCCCTGGAGGTGTTCAAGAAAAGACTGGATGAGGCACTTAGTGCCATGATCTGGTTGACTGGATAGGGCTGGGTCCTAGGTTGGACTGGATGATCTTGGAGGTCTCTTCCAACCTGGCTGATTCTATTCTATTCTATTCTATTCTATTCTATTCTATTCTATTCTATTCTGTTCTACTGCACACCGTTATTTGCTTCATTTAATTGGTTGTAGATAGATGACATAAGGAAAGCTGCATTAAAAATCAGCAGACTTACATAATGGTAAACTCCTTTCCTGGTAAATCTAAATTCTATCTTTGAATCTGCATGAGTTGAACTCAGTTTCTGGGGTGTTATGACTGTATAGTTCAGACAAATCTGGCACATCTATAATTTTGTGTCAATATAGCAGGATTTTGAAGCATGCTTAAATAAGAATGGAAAATCACTAATGCAACAAACTTTCCATCTTGAGGATGAAGCATATGATCACAGAAAAAATTCAGCTGTAAACACTTAAACATTTGCAGGGTTTTATGCTGATATGGTTAAGATAGCAGGAGGAGACATATATGAATGTATTCCATCTCTTCTCCAGTCTCTCATTTTATTACTCTGACATGACTCCCATTACTTATTCATAAAGACAGAACATTTTTTGAAATATCATCTTTAGAGATCAATTCCTCCTCAGAGGGCAATTTGCCCGTGTGAAATGCTCACATTTATTGATTACACATCAGATGCTCAGCTTCTCTGCTAACGTGATGTGATCTTGAATAAAGGAAACAAATGTTATTTTTGGAAATGCAGCAGGAGCCTACATCTCCATTCTTGTAAAAAAGATTTATATGTTGAAATGCTATCTCATCTTTGAAAACAGGCACTGGTGCTTCTACTCCCACATTTGAAAAAAAACCAAAAAACAAAGGAAGGAAAAGTTGCTGAAGTGTATGCTTAAATTTGAAGGTAGCAGAGAGGGGTCTATAGCCTTAGACCACCAAAGAGTGATCCGAATATGGCTTAAAATATAAACAGGAATCAGGGACAGTTTCTCAGAAGAATGGGATGTAAATTGCTGAAAGATTTTTTTTCACAACCTGCTCGTGAGGCACCTGCTTCAAATACTAGTTAAATTCTAAATTTAATTTCTGACTTTTTATTTATGTATTCTATATAAAAATAAAACATTTGGGTTTGAGTTCGGTAAGTGTCATTTTATTCACTCTGCTCTCCTCAGACCCCACCTGGAGTACTGTGTGCAGTTCTGGAGCCCCCAGCACAAGGAGGGCATGGAACTGCTGGAGCGAGTCCAGAGGAGAGCCACGAAGATGGTCAGAGAGCTGCAACAGCTCTTCTATGAGGACAGGCTGAGAGAGTTGAGGCTCTTCAGCCTGGAGAAGAGAAGGCTTTGAGGAGACCTTAGAGTGGCTTTCCAGTATCTGAAGGGAGCCTACAGGAAGGCTGGGGAGGGACTATTGACAAGGTCTAGTAATGTCAGGACGAGGGGGAATGGGTTTAAGCTGGAAGAGGGGAGATTTAGACTGGATGTTAGGAGGAAGTTCTTTACAGTGAGGGTGGTAAGACACTGGAACAGGTTGCCCAGGGAGGTTGTGGATGCTTCCTCCCTGGAGGCGTTTAAAGCCAGGCTGGATGAGGCCTTGAGCAGCCTGCTGTAGTGGGGGGTGTCCCTGCCTGTGGCAGGGGGCTGGAGCTGGATGATCCTTGAGGTCCCTTCCAACCTAAATCATTGTATGATTCTATTTTCGACTTCAAGATATCTATGGTGCTTCTGTATGCAGCACATCTAGACAGACAGGTGATGTTTCTTTCCTGATCAGAGACAAGAAGTTTTCTTATGAAATGAAGGGACCCATAAGTTAGGAACCCACTGTCAATCCCAGGCCTTCTGAAGTCTATGGTGACTCTTTCAAGCTTTCAATATGATTTGAGTCCTAATGCACAACTGCCTGATGCGTGCAAAGGCAGCGAAATTTCTCACTGCTCTGAAACCGTAGCTGCATACCACTGCTTCTAAACGCCTGCCAGGTAAATCAAGATGGAAGTGCCTATTAGGCACCACAATCAGGCAAACAGAATAGGCAGCAGTTGCACAGTTCTCAAATGCAAGTAACAAGCAGAAGTGAAACAGAACTTTCTGAGCAGTCAGAAACAACATGGCTGTTTAACACAGCAATGAGATTTCATGCTTTTATGCACAAGATTTATGGCAATTTTAGAGATACTAGTGACACTTGTGTTAAATATTACAGGATATAATAAAAAGCTCAATCGGAACCTAATCATGTAATTCATCACAAGAAATTGCTTTTTGTTGCCCTCTGTCCTTGCTTTAATATTAAAGGAACTGAGGGCACTCTTAGGAAGAGGATGCAATTTTTATTTTGTTTGTACAATCTTAAGTAGAGCTTGCAGCTTAATTAAAAAATGTGATTTTCAGTGACTTCTGTTTGTAATATCCTTTGCTTGGTTTGGAACTCATTTATGTAGGCTGCCTCTGACAACAGAACCATGAGGAATGGCTGTTCTTCAGGGATTTTGGTTTGCATCTGCAGGGCAATGCAGTGTTCATCTGAGGTTCAAAATAATATCTCACATTCTTCAATACTGTGTTTTATCAGATAATTATAATTCCTCTTTCTAAGTTTTAAACACTGGATAACTTTCCTCTGTTTATGAAAGAAAATGAAGAATTAGCCTAATAAGTCGGGCTTGACACGTAGCCAAGAAGGAAATACAAGCAGCTACTTACAGCTTTTTTTTTACTGAACATCAAAAAGGTAGCAGATAGAACACATTACAGGTAAGTCTTCAGCCATCTCTGAAGGCTGCCATGTACCTGATGGCAAAATATCCAAACCAGTCTGAAAAAACTGTGAAACTTTCTATTGTTGCTACTTTTAAAAAAAGTGAATAAACCACAAACTGAAATCTGGATTTAAATATTTCAGTTACAATATTGGTTTCCACATAAATATATTGATGGAAAATTATACCTAGAAAATGAAGGTGACCTAGCTTCTAAGAGCAAACGCTCCAGAGGACTGATATCAATTCACACCACCATCATAAGGTCCTTAGATCAATTTCCACTTCATCATGTTAAATCAATTACTCTAACAACCTTAGTTTCAGCCAAAGCCAATCAACAGTTCAGTCACAGGATCAATTAGCTCAGCTGCTACCAGACTTACTAAAGTAAATCAATATGTATATTTGATATATTTTTCTTCCTTGTGGCTTTACCAGAATTCACTTATATCTCCACATTTGTATTAGCAAGATGTGCATAAATCAAGAAATCATAATGCACAGCATAAAGGATGTATTGATTGAGTCAATATTCAGCTTTTTGGTGTGGCCTCAATGGAATAAAGTTACTTTTGTGGATACTGTATGGTGCTACTGCACACAAAATGTCACTCTTTCTCAGACAATTTATTAAATTATGTTTCCTTTTGGTGTGTTGTGGTTTCTTTGGGGTTTTTTTGTGGTTTTTTTCTTACTCTTACTTATTTATCCAAATATTTAACTGCCTGTCTGCGTATGGTATATATTTTCTTTCTGAATCTAGTGACAGATACTAGGCAGTTGTATTCCAGATTAGAAAACTTTAAATTTTTCAAGGCACTGGAAATACAAAAATGCAAAGGTGCATTTTAACTTTTTTTAACTGCTATGTGCAATAATGTTTCATAATGTGCTGACATTTCCACTCTTCCATTGATATTCTAATTATCCCAAAAGCCTGTGAAATAACACATTTTTTTCTGAACCTGTTTTTCAGACCTCCACTTGTAATTAATCAATCTCTTTAGAGTTTCAAACTAAAATTTTAACCTTCTGTTATTCCCACTCTTCACAAAGTGAGAATCCTCTTTTTGAATGTATAGCCATGAGTTAATGTGAGAAGAAGAAAGCATACTGATTATGAATGTGTTTTAGATGATAGAAAGAGTAACTATCATAACTCCTAACAATATTTTAAACATACAGACACAAGGAATTGAGAAAACCTCTGAGTGAAAAGCCAAGGAGAAGAGCGATATTAATGCAGTATTGTGGCCAAATGTGAACTGTTCTGTTGTTTAGCTCCAAAACATACCAGATACAAGCCTGACTTTGTGTAAGATACTCAGATGCTTTACAACCTGCCACTGAAGACTGAATTACTGCTTAATATGAAAGTACTGTACACTGATCATAACAACATTCTATGTGAAAACTACTCTTGGATATAAGTGAATGATAAATGACAGCTGTCGTCATTCAAAAACATCTGGGCACACAGAAAAAGAACTCTACTGCAACTGGCTGTTGTTAAACAGTCTCTCTATTTTTTATTTCTCTATCTCTATTTTTTTTCCAAAAATATGGATATATAGGCCAAGTAGATTTATATTTTTAATTCCTGATGTTATAATATGTTTATTATCAGAGGCTGCTAGGCAAAACTGAACATCAATTATTGAATTAATGTGTATTTCCATTTAACCACAGTTATAAAGCAGAAAGGTGTTAACTCACACAACCATCGCATCAGTGTTTTAATTTGTGTGTTTCTGTTTTGTTTAGTTTTGTTGTTGGGTATTTTTTCTTTGTTGTTGTTGTTGTTTGCTGCTTGTTTGTTTTAATGATGAAACAATAGAAAATATTTATTGAGAATCATCTGACCTGGAATTCAGGAAGCATTAGTGTTCAACCTCCCAGATCATGTTTGCTTATTTACCATTGCACAATGGTGGAGACCTGGTCTTTTCTAAGATGAATGCATTCTGTGTTTGAACTGAGACTGGTGAATTTCTTCTGCTTCTGTGCTAATCTACCAAAATGAGCATTCTGAAGTGAAAAGAATCTGGTGCTAGAGAGACTCGATAGCATAATTTCCTTTATCCACCATCTCACTATCACAGTTTACTTCAGTTAAACATTAACAACCTAGAGTGAACAACAGCAAATTTTAGCTTCTTGACAAAATTAGGTATTTGAAAAATTTATAAACTATAGACTTACCTAAACCTACTCTGGCCACATGCTCAGAATACTACAGATCACTTTTCTACAAGAAAATCTTCCAACACCGTGAATAACAATACCACTATACTAACAAAAAATTACAATGATCAAGGAAAAGTTTACTATAATTTTCCTTTGGTTTTCTTTCCCTTTGGAAGAGAAAGCTCCTACTTTGTTAGAATTGCAGAGGCAGTTGATAGATCTAAGTGATAATGATACTGCCTCTAGTTACAGAGGAGCTAGGCTCTGAACCGCACATGAACTTACCAGCTCTTACAATTAATGCTCTTATTAAAAGAGATCCTCAAGGATTATGGAATAAAATGATTTAGAGTATGACTTTTCCATTATCTAGATCTAAATCTTGCATAACAGACGTAATAAAAAGAAATTCAGCTTTCAGCATTCACCGTTACAAGATTTTATCTACCCCACTGATAATCATGATGCTTTGCTCAGGAGGGGTCCAGTACTGGAACAGTCCTGGGCTTTTACTAAGCAGCACTTGAACAGAAAAGAGTAATATGGGGAAGGTTCGTTAGAGGGTTAGTCAAGTGGTATAAGAGTTAGTACATGCCTGCCTTGAAATAAGAGAGAGAAATAGTGGCTAAACAGAGAAGGGGAATTTCTTAGTTAAGTCACAGATCATTCTATGAGCAGCTCAAGGCTACTCATTTCTAGAGCAGAGTGGCTGAGATTAATGACATTCAGTGGTAGTCATCTGAAAGGTTTTTGGTGTGACAATTTTGACAAATGAGCACTGAATACTTAAGGATGATGGCTTCAGTGGATTCACTTCAGAGTATGTGTTTGAAAAGCCTTTGAGTTCCTTTAAAGTCGACACCTACCAAATTGCTTCATATCAATACCAGAGATGAGAGTAGGTTGAAAAATCAAAAGGGAAGGTCAATTACTCTTCCTAGTAAGAGCAGAGTCTATCTCACCACTTACAAACACAACTGTCCCTGAAGTGTCTGAGTGGGATTGTTGTTAGCTAGGAACTTGGGAACTGTAACTTTGTTAAGGAGACTGGGATTCCATTGTAATACATAATGCTGTAGACACAAGACAGTAAGTAAGGAAATTGTCTTCCACACAGCTAACAGACTAAGTACACTAACCAGACAAAAGCCATAACCCATCTTTTACAGAGAAGAACCACAGTATTTCCGGCTTCAGGACATCTTTACCTAGATTTTAGGTTCTGTTGCTTTTGGTTTAGAGTGATGTGGTAGCTACAAGCATAGATGGTGAAGAGCCTGATCATATCAACATGTTGGAGGTGCCTATCAAACAATGACAAGTTTTGCCTTATCAGGTAACCACAGCACAGGTTTCGGAACTGTCCCAAAGTGATTTACTCATGGCTGCAGAGAGTCCATGGCGGAATCAAGAGCCATAGCCACAGCCAAACCTCTGGCATGCCCCGCACCCCACCCCATCATTTTGAGTCAGAAATTTCCTCCTCAGCTGAGCTGTTGTCCTATTAAAGAGACATCGACCCACTGAACAACAGGGATGGCAAGGAGCCTGTGGGGACTTCATGTGGTGCAAAACACTATGTCATTTCTACTTGAGGTAATGGGACCCAAGTGCTGGAAAATCTGTGAATGAGTGAGTAGGAGGTTGTGTGGTTGAGGAACAGGTTGTTTCAAAAAGACTACACTGCTCCAAAACCCAAATCATCTGCATTTAACAATTGTTTTGTAAACTCTTTGGAGCAAAGACTGTACACAGTGAATGGCTCAATAGTAATGTGACTAAAGCTCATAGGAGAATTTCCAGTATAATCAAGTATCATCCAGTTTAGGCAATGTACTATACTTAAATAAAAATATCAGTGTGGAGTAAAGGATGAGTATGTAAAGTAAGCCACAACATATAAAATATATTCTGGAAAAAAATTTCATGTAGCAAGTACCAAAACACTCCACATATTCAGAGAAAATCACTTTATAGTGGTTCTTCTTCATTTTAGGGGTTGGAAGGGACCTCAAAAGGGCAAGGGAGGTGATTCTCCCCCTTTACTCTGCTCTTGTCAGACCCCACCTGCAGTACTGTGTGCAGTTCTGGAGCCCCCAAAACAAGAAGGATATGGAAGTGCTGGAGCGGGTTCAGAGGAGAGCCACGAAGATGATCAGAGGGCTGGAGCACCTCTGCTATGAGGACAGGCTGAGAGAGTTGGGGCTCTTCAGCCTGGAGAAGAGAAGGCTTTGAGGAGACCTTAGAGTGGCTTTCCAGTATCTGAAGGGAGCCTACAGGAAGTCTGGGGAGGGACTATTTACAAGGTCTAGTAATGTCAGGATGAGGGAGAATGGGTTTAAGCTGGAAGAGGGGAGATTTAGACTGGATGTTAGGAGGAAGTTCTTTACAGTGAGGGTGGTAAGACACTGGAACAGGTTGCCCAGGGAGGTTGTGGATGCTTCCTCCCTGGAGGCATTTAAAGCCAGGCTGGATGAGGCCTTGAGCAGCCTGCTCTAGTGGGAGGTGTCCCTGCCTATGGCAGGGGGCTGGAGCTGGATGATCCTTGAGGTCCCTTCCAACCTAAACCATTCTATGATTCTATGATTCTATGATTCTAGCCAATCAACTAGACCATGGCACTAAGTGCCTCATCTGGGTTTTGAACACCTCCAGGGACAGTGACTCCACCACCTCCCTGGGCAGCCCATTCCAATGCCAATCACTCTCTCTCTGAAGAACTTCCTCCTAACATCCAGCCTATACCTCCCCTGGCACAACTTGAGACTATGTCCCCTTGTTCTGTTGCTGGTTGCCTGGAAAAAGAGACTAACCCCCACCTGGCTACAGCCTCCCTTCAGGTAGTTGTAAACAGTCTAATTTGTACATCTTCACTTAGAAGAATTATTACAAGTAAGAGACAGGGGTTTGACAGTTTTACAAACATGGTAGTACGTGAATGACCATGCCCACTTACCCTTTTGCTTTTTGTAGCCATTGCATTAGCATAGACAAAAAATTGGTTTAGGTCAGAGGATTCTTGAGAGCTTTTAATGTCACACCGTGAAGAGAAATCTGTATTCAATTATTTGCTGTTGCTCTCACTCCTGGTCCCTACTAACTGGATGTGTTTGAAATATATCTTGTAAAAAAAACAACATAAACTGAAATCTGAATGTAAATGTTTCAGATTTCTTTGAATCTTTGAGATTTGTGTGTATGATTCTGTTGGAGGGATTTAATGAGGTCTTGTGTGTGTGATTCTGTTTGAGGGATTTAATGAGGTCACTCATTATAAAATTGGTATATTTTTTGAAATACTTCTTTTTGCAGTCATTCTTTTAATTGTTACTGGATTTGAGTGAGGGGAGCTCACATTGGTTTAGGTGATAGTTTAATATCAGACAATCAGTATTTTGTGACTTATCTCATGCTTTAAAGGGGACAGGACCAGGGAATTTGATCATTCAGTTATAAACATCTGTTTCAAATTTACACACATTTTCCTTTTAGGAAATTGGGATAATCCTTTCTGCCTCTACTCTCTCTCAGAAGAGAAGCAACAATCTCCTTTTTCTTTCTGGGCATGGGTAAGATGTACTCCCTGAAAATGTTTCCATAAAGGCTTAAAGATTAAAATATCATTTAGATATGAATGACATTAGGTCATTGCAAGACAAAAGCTTCTGACAAGGATTTACTTTTCATTAAAAAGATCTTAATGAACTGTTGTAAAATAGTCTTGATCTCAGATACTGTACTTTATGCAATATCCTCCTTCTCAGAAACTAGCAATGACCTCTCTGACCTCCAACCCATCTTGAGGGCCAGAGCCTTTGTTCAGGCTTGCATTTCTCTGCAAATTTCCAAATGCCTCCTACAATCAGCATTAGCTCATGAAATCTTTAGAGCATAGAAGATTACTCCTTTTTGTTACTGTGATTACTGTGTAGCCCCAGTCATTTTTTGCTAGTTATTTTTTGCTCTTATAATTTTGCTGACATCACAAGTCTTTGTTGCTAAGAAAAACAGTGGATCTGCTACTGTTACCTGAAGCTCTTCTAAGGTCAAAAGAAGACTATTCTCACACTAAACTAGCTGTCTCAGAAACTGACTCTAATGCATATACATTCAGATCAGCATGCACTTTCTCATTGCTTTCAGGAAGAAGCTAACTCACGTGTACCTGAGGATCAGATATGTCTTGCAACTTGACTTCCCAACAGGACACTCACGGGCTGAATAAAATTACTTTGACATATGCTGAGTCAATAGAGCAGCAGACTGTGAACAGTTGTGCAAGTAGGAGGCTTTCCACCTTAACCACTGCTCATGTACAGGCAGATTCTGAGGACCTTTCTGTTACCATCAGCCTGGCATTTTATAGAATTAGCCCACAAAGCAAATGAGACAACTGCAGTTCTTATCACCATTATAATGAAATGCAAAACCCCACCACAGAGCCATTAAAGCACTTGATAAGCTCTGGCACCTGCAGAACTCATTGCACCAAACTTCTTTATCTGCAAGGCTGCAGAATACCTGTCTTAAGCTCTGGCACCTGCAGAACTCATCGCACCAAACTTCTTTATCTGCAAGGCTGCAGAATACCTGTCTTCAGACCAGTCTGTAAAATGCCTTAAGAGATCATCAGTAGCATATCACAAAACAGTAGAATTTAATTGTATTTAAGTGAGCCCAAACTACCATTCTGCCTGTCTTTTCTGGTCTGTGCCTACTCACTTGATTACTAATTTATAAAGTTCATCTGTCCTCGCTGAGCAAACCAGATCCTAATAGTAATTTGGTCCAAATAGGCAGGTCCAAAGCTATTTGCTATTTAGTTTCCAATACCTCTTACAGCTTCTATGGGAAATACAGTACTGTCTTATTAAATCTTATCCTCTGCTTTTAACTACCACTGGGATATTTTTTTTTTGGCTACAACAGAAACAGGAAGATAAGGCTCTAGAAGTATTTAAATAAATATTTTACTGACCACAAAAGACACTATCTGCAAAATGATCAGTAATTAGCTCACATAGCTCACTCCATGCAAGAGAAGCTAGCTCTACATGATAAATGTGAACGGTATAACTGTTAGAGCTTTGAATTGTGTCTGCTGAGGTATGTCTGGTACTCTTGGTCAAAGTACTTCTTCTGGCTTACAGTTTAGGACCCTTATGCTGTATACTTAGCAAAACCCCAAATAAGTAGGTCATCACTGCAGAATAATGCAGATGCATTCACAGATTTATATATATATAAAAAAATCTTCGTTTAACTTTCAATTTCATTATAACAATTAAAAAAAAATGCACCAGAAATTGTATGAGAAGCAGTGCTACCTCATTTAGTTTGAGGTTGAAAAGTAGAAGAACAAAGGTTCCCATTCAGATCGAACCAGAAAGGAGGGAGTGAGAAGTTCATCTTTATTACATACACTTCTGAGACAATTTTCTCCTGTTTTCTGCTGTTTCTGCTGCAGTCTTCCCACTTCCTCCCCAGAAGGTGAACCGGATGCTGCATGGTTGATGTCAGTGTGAAACAATTTTCCCTGATCTCGGAGTGCTCCTATGATTGTGTAGCAGTAAGGAAGGTATCTCAAAGCTTTCTTATTTCTTTAGTCAGAACCATGAGTACTTAGGTAACTCTTACCTTTTCTTTTTTAATTTCTTTCAAGGGAACCTTAAAATTTGTAAACCACAAATGTGGAGAGTACTGTTCTGGTAACTTTCAAGGCCTTGTGTGTAGGTGAATCACCATGTTGAATATTGCCTATGGCAATTCTAAAAAAGTTACCTAGGACTGAAGAAGGTGATGACAGCTCTTCCACACGTTCTGTAAGCACCACATGGTCCTGTCGTTCAGTTTGCTCCTACTATATTTCAGGATTCAGGTGTATGGCACAATGTGCTGCAACCACTTACCTTATCCTTCATCCTACAGGGTCCTTTTCCACCTACACAAGTGCTAATGAATGTGGCTTTGATAAGAATCACATTATCATGGACAAGAACTGAGGGAAAAGATGAAATATACATGGAAACTCCACATAATTTCCAATTTTCATTTTCGTATGATTCCCTAAAGGAAAAGTTCTGAAATTCTTAATAAAACCTGAACTTTTGGAAGAGTGAAGGCATTTCAGATAAAATGTGTGTTTCTCAGAAAATCTGTGGATCAGGTTAGCTCAGTGCTGTATTCTTATGAGATAGTGGATGACTTCATGAAGCAATTTACTTCTTTATAAATACTGGCTGAAATATTTTCTGGATATTGATTAACACTCAAGCAATCTGTGAAACAATACAGTGGAAAAACAAAGATGGAGCTACAAATGCTTTTCTTTCAATTTCTACAATGGCTGTTTTCAGTTATTAAGTATTTTTAGAGATGATATGCACACATAATAACATAATCATAACATTAACTGAGGAAAAAATATGGACAGCCTTATGGTGTGTTAGACTGAGATTATATCACACCTACAGTTCAGCAGTTTCTTTTTTTTTCAAAGGCCATATAAAATCTCTGCCAAAACTCAGGACACAGCCTTGTGCCTGTAAATCAACATTTTTCTGTCGGGAAGTTGAACAAGCACTGGGCATCTGAGTGCCAGACATCGAGGCATAGCATATGACAAAAAGCACAGAACAACAACATGAGCCAGTGTGGTAAAGAGAAAAGGAAGGACTATGATGACCATAAGCAGATGGTCTACACTTGCCTCTTTTATCAGATTCATGAATCTGGGTCCAAAACGCCATGGCTTGTGTCTGTGGCACTGCAGGGAGCTGACAGTCATTTGGGAGGCACGCTGGGAGGCCACTGCTACCATGTAAACAGCATCATACATCAGAGCTGCTTCAGTCTGCATAAAAAAACAGAAAGGCTTTCTTCAGTGTGCAACTTTACGCCCAGTATCTGCTTTTCTCTATCAAGAACCACTTCCTTAAGCTGCTAGCATGGAAAAGGCCACTACTCTGCTCTCCACAGATACCTGAGGTGCAGAAAAACACTCTATTTTTTTTTGCAGCTTGTATTAATTTCAGAGTCCTTACAGGGGAGCATTAGGAAGAAAACCACATTGGGTAGCTACAGAAAGAGAGAGCCAAGTCCAGTGCAGGAAGCACACAGGTAGTTCTGTGGCATAGAGAGAAATTCTAAGTACCCTTGGGTGATACAGCAGCCGAAGTCTCGTCCTTTAGGTATCCCTAACAGCCAAGCACTTTTCAGTACCCTGTCCTCTGTGGTCTCCTCATGGGATTTGCCAAAGAATCTCAGCACCTCAAGCCATGTCACTCAAAACCACCATGCAGGCGCCCAAGCCAGTGTCTGCCCAGAATGGCATAGTGGCACGGCATGGTGGATGGCTGCCTGCAGGCAGTCACACTAGCTCCCCACTGCCGCTCTTCTCACAGGCAAGACCTACTTGCCAGGGAAATCAATCCCACTGAGAGCACCTGGCAGGTATCCCACCAGACCAGGTACCTACTGCCTCCAGGTGTCTACTGCCCACAAGGATCTTGCCTTGTGGCATAAATACCTGACATGACCTCGCTAGAAAAACCTTCCCAGTAAGCCACGAACTGAGATTGCACACCTGATCACCCATTATCACTGAAATGTTTCAGAAAAGTCTTTCCTTCACCTTCACTGTTATTCAGTGCTCTCATGTATGAGGTGGGAACAGCCAATTAATGCATAGGATGCTGTAAAAATGAAGCTCTTACCTTTCTTCTGAAGTTACTGAATAATTAAGAAAGAGATATAAAAAAAAGTTCTAACTAGGCAGATGAGAAACTGAACTCATCTATGTGAACTGCAAAACTAATCCATTTTTTATTCTTTCCCCATGCAATTCCTTTGGGAAATTAATGGATTTGATTCTTTGTCTGTTTCATTTACCTAAGTAAATTACAGCAGCATCAGCCTTATCAGCATTGGAGGCTTTTGCTGGCAATTAAACGTGATCTGAATTTATCAACTAATCCTAATATACCACAGGTAAGGAATCACTCCTGACACATTAGTCAGGATCTGCCCAAAACAATGCTGCCACAATCAGAGCAAACCGAAAACATTATAAATGGTGAGGCAAGCACGAGAAAACAATATGAACTGTTAGCAGTGTTGAGTGACTTAAACCAAATACTCATTCCAAGCAGACCCAGAGGCTAAAGGTCTCACCCCAAATGTCTCAAAATCAATGGAAATATTTCTATCAATGTCAGCAGACTTCAGTTTTTACATTATACAGGTGTATTCAGGATTGAATTTTACTTGAGCACTAGAATATAAGTCTGCCTGTGTACCAAATAGGATACCTACCTCAGACTATCCGTGCTTTTACTTGTTAACATGGCACATCTCACAGTGTTTGCACATTGGCAGCTTTGCCAGACTTGGCTATTTCAATCTTATAGAATCATAGAATCATAGAACGGTTTAGGTCGGAAGGGACCTCAAGGATCATCCAGCTCCAACCCCCGCCATAGGCAGGGACACCTCCCACTAGAGTAGGTTGCTCAAGGCCTCATCCAGCCTGGCCTTAAATGCCTCCAGGGAGGAAGCATCCACAACCTCCCTGGGCCACCTGTTCCAGTGTCTTACCACCCTCACTGTAAAGAACTTCCTCCTAACATCCAGTCTAAATCTCCCCTCTTCCAGTNTCTCCCTTGCCCTGCTGGCCACACTTCTCTTGATGCAGCCCAGCACACGGTTGGCTGTCTGGGCTGCATGTGCACACTGCCAGCTCATGTTGAGCTTTTCATCAACCCAGACCCCCAGGTCCTTTTCCTCAGGGCTGCTCTCCAGCCATCCACCACCCAGCCTGTATCCGTGCCTGGGATTGTGCCGACCCAGGTGCAGGGTCTTGTGCTTGTGTAACTTGTTAATTACCCAATCCACTATGCAATAGCTTAAAGGTGGTATTATCTGCCTTAGCCTTTTATTTCTCCCCTCACTGTTGTTCTGGTTTAGTGCTTGAGGTTGCATGAAGGAACAAAAGGCCACCTCATTTTCTGAGGCAAACCACCTCATATTGATGTCTCTATTCATGCATAGGAAGAAAGGGACCAAGAGTTATTTCTGGAACTCATTTTTCTAATTTTCAAGTTCTGCTGAAATGATTGCAAAGGAACCCAAAGATCTGGTTAGAATAACCACACCTCTGTGTGCAATTTGGGCATAAAGTGGGACATGAGCTGCAAACTATCCCGGTCATGCCCTGATGTGTTCCCACAAGCTGACATCAGGACAAACAATACAGTGTGAACCAGAAGGGAGAAATCCTGAGTTAACAATAGGATATGTAATCCCGATCTCCTCACACTGTGTGGCTTGTCATAGTCTTATTACTTAATGAAATACAGCAGTATTGCAACTCTCTATCAAATTGAGTAAGTAGAACTTGGTCTGAATATTTAAATGACCATAGCCAAATATGAAGATACTTTCTTTGGTGCTCATGCTGTTTCAGAGCATCAAGGATACTAAATGATTATAGAGATGTGAAGGAGAGGATGAGTCTGGTAAGAACTTTGTCTTTTTTTAGTTTCACTCTTAGGTGTATGCAGGGGAATAGCTACGCGTGAACACAAGACTCCTGCAAGTCTTGTGCATTCACATTAGAAGTTCACGGGGACAGATTTCTCCCCTGCTTTTTTGTGGGTGAGCACAATGGCACTGCCCAAACAAGCAATGTTTGTTGGAAATGCTCGAGATAACACACAATGCATTCCTCTCCAAAGTGTTAGGTTGGTTCAATTTTTTTCCTGCAATCATCTGCAATAAAGTCTATCTCCTATCACTTAGAACTCCACTCAGTACATAAGATACATTATCTTATATTGAAAAAAGATGGCAACCCTTCACTCCATGAAACCGAATGTAGTCACACTGTCCATGCAATTGTTCCTATCCCTTCCTTTACTTCTTGGGAGAGTGCTAGGGAGGAAACCCTAATTTCCTGGCTTGATGATACCTTTCATTTATCTTTAGATTATATCTTAAAAGCCAGGGATGCTGTAGATGATGGAAATGAAGAGAAAGGGCACTTTTCCAATTTAAAAATGCTATTACCTGTCCACATGTACAATATCTTTCCCTGCAGGTTATAAATTGCATACTTGCTCTGAAAGTTCCTGTTATGTTCTTCACTCTGTGTAGAACATTATGAGAGAAATGAGGCAGCAGTATCTACATTTGACAACAGTAAGATGAATGATGTTAGCTGGATGGCACTACGACAAAGCATTGTCACTCATCTGTAGGGCTGCCCGGGAATGGTTTGTCACACAGATGAGTATAAGCATTGGTTCTCAGGGCAAATGCACGCCTGTGTAGAAGCAGGTGAAAGGAAGTCCGTTTCAGAGATGTTGCTTCAGGGTTTGTATTGTGACATAAAGCCATAATGGAATCAGTTCATAGCTGCACAAACAGCCTTGTGAAGTGCACAGTAGGCACCCCTGTATCACCCTTGTAACCCGGTTCACTTACTGTCATCATGCCATCGAGGAGGCCAGTCTCTGGTTTTGGTGGTGCCTGCAGACGCTCCATTGACCATTTCTCAATGACCGAAGAAACTTGTGGGTTTTCGATGTTGAGCAGGCGGAACCCTGTCATATTTACTCCGCTGTATCTGTAGGGTTCCAGGTCTAATGCAAATAGATCCTAAATCATTGTTAAGAAAGCAAAAAAACCCACAATTAATAATTTTAAAGTAAAATGTTCAGAAGGTAAAATTAGGCCAGAATTGTATTTAATTTTCAATCCCAAACTCAAGTGTTGGCTTTTTCTCCTGCAAATGCTCTGCTTGCCCTCAAAGTCTAGTCATAACTGCTTCCATTATAAATCTGAACAATGCAAAGCTGTGTGAAATTTATGACAAACCATATATCTACTTTTTGGAACATAAAAATCAGTTCCCCACAACACCACTATTTTGCAACCGATCTGCACAGCAGTGTCTAATTTTAATTTATAGCAATCCTCTAAAAGTGTTACAGCTCTGACAAGCCAACGTGAGGAATTAGCTGGCCAATGTCAAGCGTATTTCTCAATTTGAAGATGGAAAGTTCCAAGAGAATTTACTTATGAATCCCATTTTTCTCCTGCCACGTCTCCTTCAGGTGACTTGCTACTAGGAAGTGTAATGGACTTGTCAAGCTAGTGCATAGTACATACATGTGCTTCAGGACTTAGTGTTTACAGAGGAGGAAGATAGTGGGTATTCTAAGTGATTATAGTTGTGTGGCACACACCAGAACTATATTTATCAGGCAGTGGAAATAAGATGACTGCTTCTCATAGCCTGAAGGCTGCTTTTTAAAACAACTTTTTGCTGATCCCAGCAGGCTCATAAAATGACAAATGTATTAGGCATGGTTTAATACCACAGTAACCATCAAAATGTCAATATTTACAATAACACAATGCCAAGATACCACCAGCACTGCTTACTACTTTTTCTAGTATCTGCTCCACAATATCTCATGCGTATCTGTGACGATGGTTACCATTTTATGTTAGTTTATTGCACTGTTTCTTATACGAAACAGTAAGCTCCACAGTAAAATCTAAATCCTATCTGCAAGTTTCACACTAAATCCTAAAGTAGAATTTTTCTTTTCATCATTTTTTCTTGAAGTTAAAATAACCTCAGAGAGCTTCAAGCTCCAAACAGCTAGAGAGTCTTTTTAGACTATTGACTATTTTATTTCACTTTCACATGGTATTTTATATGGAAAGCAAATAAAGAATAAGCCGATGCACATGATATAACTCAGCCCTCTGGGACTTCCTAGCAGTATTGGTAATTTGCTGTCTTTCTAGTCCATAACACAAATGGACCTTGATCATGGATTGGGTTATGCTTCCATATATCATGTAAACTAAAATATAGGGGGCAATGTGCTGAAATAAGTATTTATACCATAAAAAAAAAAAAATGTACACACTTTATTTTACTATAAGGTTTCCCAACCGATTTTATATGAGATTTGGTGTTTTAATAAGTAAATGAAGCATTTTAGTGATGAACCTGCACGGCCTGTTGTGCTTAATCTTGGCTCCATTGCAAAGCATTATTCTGTTTCACTTGGATCCAGCTATATCAATGGTTCCCCCTTTAACACAATACTGCAGGAAATTCTCATTCTATTAAAGTATTGGCCTGACCCTCGCATACTGAAGAGCAGCTTCCTTACAAAATTGTGAGTCCTGACATTACTGAAGAGAGTTAGTACTCATTCCTCAAGGTTTCCCCTGAATAATGGCAACAAATATCTGCTAGAAACAGCAGAAATTTTTACTTGTCTTTTCCACAACAATGAGCATTCACTCCCAGATCTTTAGTGTTCCTTACCAATGTTGTAAAAAAGTAGTGGTAGTATTCGGTCATCATTCCCATGGAAAGAATCTGTGGGAAAAGATTGAAAGGTGAATGTACTTAGATACTCCGAGTGCTTTCAATACACTTCAGTGTCTTTTGAAAAGCAGGAGTTAATCTGGAACAATATATTACAGGTCATGAAAACTCAATTACAATAACCCAAACATTTTTTCTTCAGGAGCAAAAGATATCCTATTGTATTTAAATTATGTTTTTATCACCTCTGCTCCAGAAGAGATTAAAGATTACAAAACTTCCAGGAGAAGAAAAATTACCAGTGATAACAAGAAGTTGATTTTTTAAAAAGTGAAAATCTTTAGTCTGCAGTTTAGAAGTGTCAAAAAAAGAAATTTTAGCAGATAACATAATTTGTAGGGGGAAAGTGCTTAGTTGCAGAGTTTTGTCTTCCGCATTACTACGTGAGAACAAGACACTTGGTGCTCTCTGAGGTAAGAAAAACAAAAAAAAGAAACCTTCTATGAATGTCTTTTGTTCCACCTGGGGCATGAAGGTTTGCAGGGGGTTGTCAGAACAACTGGTATGAAAGGACTTCGGGTCTGGATTAGTTTTCCACAGTCAGACCTTCTGGGGATGTGCAAGTTAAGGATGTTATCCATATGCAGACTGACTGGCCACCTCAGGTGGAAAGGGATGAAGTTCTTGTCAGCCCCTGTATTGCAGGAAACTTCTACAGGGATGTGTTTTTCTCCTCAGCCTCTCTCCAAAAACAATTTCGAATGCTTACATAAAACACCGTGATGATGTACGCTCTACAGTTCCAACCCAGCATCACCAACACTTGTCACTGTATCCTATTACCATGATGCAAGCATTTTGCCCTCTCTGCCCTTGTGAAGAGGAATTATAATCTAGAAAATTACTGAAGATTTCATTATCGTGACAGTAACAAAGACAACTGTTAAATGTTATTCAGTCTTGATCACAGTAATGTAAGCATCTGCTATTAAAAGTATTTTAGGACACTTATAGGAGTATCTGGATTGCTGTTTGAAATAGAGGGGAAATACTGTGATTTGGCTTTCCAAAATTCTCTTTCATGACAAAAGCCTCTGAAAAATAGCTTTGTGAATGTACAGCTATTACTTACACAAAGGGAAAGAACCTGAACTTTATAAGATGCAGTAGACAATCAGACACTATTAATCACAATCAACCACTGTATTTCCAGCCACTAAAAATCAAGCCAGAAGGCAAGTATTTTATTGAAATGCTTCACTGAATTTGCATGACAAAAATTGCCATTTTTATTTCTTATTTTATTAATCTTCTTCTATTCCATATTTTAGACTTACTTTAGTACCTGTAGAAATGAATAATCTAGTAATCCTGGAGACTGATATTCCTCCCCTATTTAAACACCGAGAGTTATATACAGTAACTTCAAAGGAAACTTTTCCATGATGAGTTTTCCAGCTGACACAGCTGGGCTCAGATCTGCTCCCTGGAGCTGTTGGATTTAGGCTCGAGGTGAGGAGAAAGTTCTTCATTGAGAGAGTCATTGGCCACTGGAATGGGCTGCCCAGGGAGGTGGTGGAGTTGCCATCCCTGGAGCTGTTCAAGGGAGGATTGGACGTGGCACTTGGTGCCATGGTCTAGCCTTGAGCTCTGTGGTAAAAGGTTGGACTTGATGATCTGTGAGGTCTCTTCCAACCCTGATGATACTGTGATACTGTGATACTGTGATTTCTGTGTCTAAGGTTCCTGCTATGGGAAGGAGATAACACAGAATCACGGAAGGTTAGGGGCTGGAAGGGACCTTGAAAAATCATCTAGTCCAACCCTCCTGCCAGAGAAGGACCACCTATACCAGATCACACAGGAACTCATCCAAGTGAATCTTGAATATCTCCAAAGAGGGAGACTCCACAACCCTCCTGGGCAGCCTGATCCAGTGCTCCATCACCCTCACAGTGAAAAAACTTCTTCTCGTGTTCCCATAAAACTTCCTATGCCTTGGCTTCCACTCATTGCTCTTGTCCTGTCATTGGGCATCACCAGGAAGAGCCTGACTCCATCCTCTTGGCACTCACCCTTTACATATTTCTAAACATTAATGAGGTAACCCCTCAGTTTCCACTTCTCCAAACTAAAGAGCTCCAGCTCTCTCAGCCTCTCCTCACAAGGAAGATGTTCCTCCTCTTTAATCATTTTCATTACTCTGTGCTGTACTCCTCCAAGCAGTTCCTTGTCATTCTTGAACTTTGGGGCCCAGAACTGGACACAATATTCCAAATGTGGCCTCACTAGGGCAGAGTAGAGGGGCAGGAGAACCTCTCTCGACCTACTAACCACAGCCCTTCTAATACACCCCAGAATGGCACTGGCCATCTTAATGGTGCAAGATCTATATGGTGCAAGCCTCTTTCTGGTTGAAACTATTGAAACAACCCAATCACTTCATAATGGGCACAGAACACCCATGAGGTTACACAAGTGTAGTTTTAACCCAGGTAAACCACTGTATACATTAATTTATTTGGTCCTCTACAGGAAGGTCTTGGCTGGTCCATAGTGCAACATTAGTATGAACACACGACCATACTAATAAATGTAAATAGGAGGGTTCAAAGACCCAGACTTAAATTATTTATTCATTACAGTTTTAAAACTTGACATTAACCAGACAGATACATTAAGTAGAATGATTATAAAGTGTGTAGCCTGGATGCCTGGGAAGCATTACCTAGCTGTGCTGCTGCAGCTATACTGCTACTGGATATCAGCTAGTTAAATCCATGGTAACCCCATTATCACTTTCCTCACAAATCCAAGCATGAGAGGAGTGTTTGCCTCCTTGACACATTTTTGATTTAAACTTTTTATGAGAGTATTTATTCCCAAGTAGTGTGCTATAAGCAGAGCTAGGAGGACACACACGTGTGCGTGTGAATAATAAGGATTAAAAAAGCTGTGCTATAGGATTATCTTGGAAAACAAAGCAGAACCAAACCTTCTGATAACCAAAGGCAGCAGCATGCAAAAAGCAAGGTTCGGTCGGCAATGTCATCTGCCATAACCAACGCACAGGTTGTGGTGGTTTGGGTATCTGAATGAAACTTATATTCACAGCTAGCACAATATACAAGCAGTTATTTACAGTATATACAGATATATATAGAAATATACAAGGTAAAAGTAATACAGAAACACAACTTCCCTCCCAGAAACCTGAGTCCCCAGGAGGGGCTCTCAACCACCCCCTCACCTTCTCCCTACCCCTCTCAACCTTACCCCAGTCCTCAGGAAGAATGGAGGCTCGGCCAGGAGGATTAAGAAGCAAGGTGAATCAGCCAAAGCAAATGAAGGGTGAGGTTAGAAAGCAAGATGGAGTTCAGCCAGCAGCCGCAGCTCCCCAGCAGACGAAGAGCCCAGAGCAAAGCCCAGAGCCAACTGAGCTAATCTAATGTTTTGCTTTTCCTTTCTACACATCTCATCAAGACTGTGAGGGAAGTAGACATCACCATTGTTTTCATTTCACAGCCTATGATCTAGACATTCTCACCAAAACATTCTAGCTAGCTTCAAACTAGCACACAGGTTTACAATGGCAATGCTGGAAGGGTGCCATGAATTTGCCAAGCACTCTGCACCTGAGGGCTCCATGAGAGATGCTTACTGATGTTTTTCCAAAGAAAGTATTGCAGCAGCACAGGGAAAAAATCATCAGCTTGTTGCTCTTGTATTTTCTCTTCTGACAATGACTCCATTAAGAGACAAAGCTACAAGCAGCTGTAAGAGAGCTTCTAAATGTCACACACACATTATCAATGTCCTTGTGTTCTAAGAGTACAAGCTGGTGCTGGATCTGTTCCAGAGTGTGCCCTGATCTGTCACTGAGCTCTGCCCTCTCACTTAGCGCTGGTCACAAGACCAGACATAAATGGTTGTCCTTCCCTCTAACAATAATTAAGACAATTAGTTACATTGCTGTGACATGTTAGGTTTGTAGATGGTTTGGTTGTTTTGTTTTTTTTTTAATTAATGAATTGTAATGACTTCATGATAACCTATTTAAGTTTTAGAGTAGCATGTCACTAAATAAAATTTCAGTGAAGGAAGATTGATGACGCTAGCAAATGCCCACTCAGGAGGATGGAATCAGGAAAAGAAGAGATGAAAACAAGTTGAAGAGCAAGCAGAATTCTTAAGACTCTGAACCATTAATGACTCAGACACTCTTATCTGTGTAAATAGAAGAGTTACACTTTTGTGTTCTCAGCAGCCAGAACTCCTGCTTTTGCAACACCAGGGATAGATACAGGGACACAGCTTCTTGGGACTACCAGAACAGAAAACACAGTAACAGCATGGTGAGAGTGAAGATTTCTTTTAGTCTGGGACATATCACCTTGCAAAGTAGCTGCACAAGCCTTTCCCACAGAGCAAGCATTCTCCCCATTAGAGAAAATGAGCAGAGCAGCCCAGAACAGAGAAGGGAAGGCAACAAGACTGATTTGTGTCTGTACAGCTGTTTGTAAGAAACTAGAACAAAATTTCATTACACATTCCTATTTAAATAACTTTGCATGCAATTACTGAAATAATTATGCATCTGATATAAATGTCCTATTTAAATAATAATAGCTTTTACTTACTGTGGAACTTAGATGAATGTAAACTAGCAAAACCAGGCTTAAACATTCTGCATTCTCCTTGCAAATCTCCTACCCTTGCTGGCCTGTATAAAATATGTTCTTCACCCCAAACTGGGTATGGATTGATTATCGGTTCTCCTGGCAAACAAGAAAAAGAGACTTCCATCTCTAACTATCCATTTCAGATGAGATATTTGGTCCTTGTCTTTCGCAGATCTGTAC
The DNA here is from genome assembly GCA_013400475.1 of Tricholaema leucomelas. Classification (NCBI taxonomy): domain Eukaryota; kingdom Metazoa; phylum Chordata; class Aves; order Piciformes; family Lybiidae; genus Tricholaema lacrymosa; species Tricholaema leucomelas. The sequence goes on along the minus strand of WAAF01003250.1, from coordinate 784,296 downwards.
TTTTAGCTGTGTGTCATGAACTGCAATGTGAATATGGTCACTGGTCAAAATATGTATGGCAAGTGGGTCAAGACTGGATAAAAATATTCTCTGTTACGTCTGTAAAACTCCTTAGATGCTCTATTCCTAGCTTGCATCATATCCCAGCTCTAATCTACATTTGCTCATTGTGTGAAATATCAGCAGCTCATTTAGAACTAGTGTCAGTCTTCCTTCAAAGCAATCCAAAATCAGAGTGATAGCAAAGCATATTAGCAGGAACTGCATCAAACACTTTGCTTCTTTTCAGTTTGCATTTTACTCACTCATTATTTAATTTCATAGCCATTGAGTGAAAGCATTTCATTATCCAATTAATTAGTACCATCACTGCTTTTTAAGATCAGCAAGATACACCATAATGTATAACCACCCCTCTGCCTCCATGCCTCTCATGTGCTTGATATAAAAGGTTTACATTTTGTTTACAGCATTTCCCTGTGCTCCATACAGACAACCTGGACTTGAGTTAACTCACTGGAAATATGGATCCTACTCAGTCACAGCAGTGGTCCAGCTAGAGTGGTATAGAACTCCTCCAAAATGGACATGAGCCATATCAAGAGATAAGATATATAAGATATATTCTGTAAATACTTCACTATTATTAGAGTCCAGCTGGAAACAGGGGCAATAGCAATTGGACAGGACAAATGTGTTGGCCAAGAGCCCTGGACAGCTGTTGTTGGCTCCTTCTGCTTCTTGAAGAGATCCCAGGGAGCTAGGGTAGCAGCACTGCCTTTCAATCTCCAGCATGGACAGACTCATAGACCTTTTGGTCAAAAGCACTCTCTTAGTTTGGAAGTCTACATGAATCTGCATCACCCTGTGAATTTTCCAGGGAAGGAAAGAACAGTTACGAAAGCTAGTTTATGTAACTAGTTCAGCTCTCATCTAGACAGCACAACTAACAAGAATAGAGAAGCAGAGGTCTCAGCCTAGCACAGCCAGGACCCCAAAACACTTTAATAGCCTGTGCTGCTATATCTTCCAAGCTCAGAAGAAATTTTCTGAGGCAATGGTCACATTTACTTCTACAGAGACCTACAGTTAGATTTGGGAACTAAAGTGCACTGACAAATGTCAGGGTGAATTACTCCACCACATCATTTCTGCGTCCATAGTTTTCACTGATGTCTTAATCTACATGTCTTACCATCTGATGCCATTCATCAGAAACCAGGTGGCCAGAATGAACATGAGCCTAGCAAAAAAGCCTCATAAAATGACTACAAGTGAGAAGAACCAGTGAGCTGAGTATTTATCTGTTTCTCACCCTGGGGCTTGAGGGATCTGGGAAGATCTGCTGCTGGTATTTCTCCAGTGGCAGTGAAACGAGAGCTAATTCTGTCTTAGCAGAGAGAGGGCTCCAGTCTATTTGTCAAGTTACTAGAAGGGGCATACTCAAGAAAAGACATTTTACATTCTTATATTTATTACTGTACCTGGAATGTATACTACGATGACACTCAGTTTTCACACTTTTATAGGAACTGCATTAATTATTTTGCTCTTTGTCTGTCATATAGGCAAAGTGAGCAGAGAAGTTTCTATAAATTGCTTTATAGATGCCCTAGATCTGATTAAATATACAGTACATTCCATAAATTTATTTTAGAGACATAGATGTAGGAGCAGATAACATAAGTCTAGTAGCAACATAATCTGTGAGAGATGAGTTCGCCTATCATTAAAATCTATGTCAACTATTGGTGTATTAGAAGAATAAATTGAAGGTTAAGCGTAACAATTAAACCTCTTGAACTAAGTTTATAATCCAAAAACCTAGTATCAGATTAAACACAGTGTATAGACTAAACAGATCAAATAAATATGTAAGATATACTGGAAGATTTGTGCATAAAACAGATTGCAATTTGTGATCAGTCATTTAACTGACAAGTGGGATTGCTTACCCAATCTAGACAGAACACCAAGTCTCTGTCTACAAAATATTTTAGGTTACTGTCATAACCAACTTTTTCTTTCTTTCTTTCTTTCTTTCTTTCTTTCTTTCTTTCTTTCTTTCTTTCTTTCTTTCTTTCTTTCTTTCTTTTCTTTTTCTTTCTCCCTAAGAAAGCATTTCCAGTTTCCTTCCTGGAAAAAAAAAAAAAGAGAGTGCCATACTTAACACTCTCAAGGAATATCTATTTGAGTTTTAGAAATGAAAGAGATACTATGAACCCCTGGAGCAGAGCAGAACGGACGCTGCTGAAGTCCAAGAAGGAGGCTCCTACAGAGCTTAAGCAGATCCTGGACAGGACTCTGGAGATCACAGTTTTATCCTAAGAAGCCATAACTGCACTTAGCTCCTGCTTTTGGAATCTAATTCTCTACTAGATATTGTATTAGATATTGTATGATGATTTAGCCAATATTCATGCACTTTAAAGCTCCAGCATACAAGATTGTCAAGTAGACTGTGGGAACGTCAGACCAGCTGCAACTTTTTCAATCAGCTCAAATGGTGTAGTACATCTTGATTGAAAACCCTGCTGGCATAACCTTCTAGTTCAAGTAATTTCAAAATCTCCTGATCTTTTGTGGAGCCATGCACTTCAAGAATCAGAGATGCTAGTTTGGGTGGTTACCTGATATAAGCAACAGAGCTCGAAAGCAACTTAATTCACCAAGCACCAGCTGCACAAGGTTACCAATTCTTGTGAGGGAATATGGGGAGAAAATTCAAAGTGACTATGGGAAAAGGCAGCAATTAATAATCACACTTCACTCTTGCTCCTTCCAGATCTGGGTGATGATGGGGCCAGGCCTCATTAAGCTGGTTGAAGACTGTGAAATCTTGTGATCTCTGCAGCATTTCAGAGTAAAAGGGCAATATGTGAGCTTGGGGAATAGGGAATTCAGCTGAGCGCAGGCTTTGTATTTTGTTTAAATTAGGTTATTGATTTGCCTGCTCTTCTTGAGCACAAGGAAGAAGCATGGCTCAATGGTATTTTAGTTGAAGCTATAAATAAGAAAAATAGTCTCATTTATGAGAAGAAATCAGTCTTTTATTCTGTTTTGTAAACAACAGATTGAAGGAGGCAAGTGAAGATGTCACCTCTGCACATTCTACAGCCCAATAATGTGGCTGGGTCAAGTAGCTCTGCACTCCACTCCCAAAACAGCTCTATATACTGACTCTTTCAAGACACAACTTCAGATATACTTATCCTTTGTTCCTCAGCAGAGCTTTCAGGCAGCCCTTGCCTGAAAGTAAGCCTGGGGAATAAGCCATGCTACAGCAAAACCCTCTTGAGTGCTGGTGCAAACAGCTCCTGCTCACAGAGCCATTGCTGCCACCACCAACTCCAGCAGCACAAGTAGTGCTGGAAGAAGGGCAGGAGCCTTTCTATCCTGCCTCTGTCTTCAGCTAGGAGGAGGGCTGGCAACTGGCAGAAATGTTGCTGGAGGTATTCCTCACTGTCCCACAGAAGGGCCATGAGACTAACAGAGATGAGAAGTGATTTCTTGTCTCTTTCTCAGAGTCTTGGAGGAGGTGAAGGATGCTGCCCACCTTGGTTGGGGATTGTCCAAATAAGATGGAGCAGAGCCTGGTGCAAAGGGGGCACCCTTAAGCTTGGAAGGGGCAATATTCAGGCTCTTCTGTAAAGCTTTGGAGGAGAACTGGACCCAGGCAGGTCGAGAAAGACACAGGAGCAGTGGCGGCTGTGGGCCCATGTGCCTATATGACCTTGCCACAGTTTTAACCTGTAAAACATCCTCCACCAGTCAACCCACTAAAAATCTCTATTTCTTTTATTTATGTTCTCCTGCATGGCCTACTAAACATCAGATACACTACTGTAGATACAGAAGACAGACAAGAAATTGTTGCTCTGAGGGCAGGTTTAGGTGATTGTTTGCTCTAATTCCTACTCATATTAGGAATCCTATGTAATTTAACAACGATATGTATTTTGCCATAATAATTACCGGATGGTTTACAAAGCCACAAAAATTGTCTGCTAACATTGCAGAGGTTTTTAAAAATGATCTCTATAGTATTCTTTTTAATACCTTGTTTTCATTCAGTGTAAAATTAGAGAGGAGTTTGTCCGCGTAGTGATGAGAACATGAACCACAGTGCACGTTGTAGCTAACCCCTAATCAGATGAGCCACACGTGAATTCAGAGCCCTCCACATCTTCCTGTTTCACAGCTGCCTTTAGGAGTGAGGAACTTCAACACATGAGTTACTGCTGCCAGCATCTAGCTTCAGCAACAGAACAATCTCATACAGAAGTAATTTGCCCTTTCTTTCTGGCCTATATTTATGTTGCTTCTATTCCTGCAGCTCTGACCCACAGGTGTACCTGCCATGGTAGGCNCCCCTCGTCCTGACATTACTAGACCTAGTAAATAGTCCCTCCCCAGCCTTCCTGTAGGCTCCGTTCAGATACTGGAAAGCCACTGTACGGTCTCCTTGAAGCCTTCTCTTCTCCAGGCTGAAGAGCCCCAACTCTCTCAGCCTGTCCTCACAGCAGAGATACTGCAGCCCTCTGATCATCTTTGTGGCTCTCCTCTGGACTCACTCCAGCAGTTCCATGTCCTTCTTGTGTTGGGGGCTCCAGAACTGCACACAGTACTACATGTACTGGCTTGCCCAGGCATGTTTTCCATGCAACTACAGGAAAGAGGACAAAGAACCTGGAGCCACTCAGTCTACAGACTTTGGCCTGCCCAGATTTGTTTTGCTCCTGTGGTAAACAAGGTACACATGCTTAGCTTGTGCCTGCCTTGTGCAAGGCCTATGCTTTTCCCAAACTTGGGTAAAGCAAATCTATGTCTTCACTGAATATGGCTAGCCTTGGCTAACTGCCATTTTGATTAGCTATTCTATGTCCGAAGGCCTATTAGTCTCAGTCTGTATTGATAAAAAGAGTTGAGCAAGTAACGAAATGTGCTCTGCCATTGTATTTGTGCCTGCTGCTGCCTGCTTCTGCCTGCTGCTATTGCTCTCTACATCTGGCAGTGATTCTGCCATTGCCTTCTACAGCATCATGCTAAAGCTATAAGCTAGCTCTCGTGAACTGTCTGGAAACTCCACTGCCTTGAGTTTACCAAGAACAGGCACTAAATGCCTCCACACAATAAGCCTGCAGAGCCAGTGTGACATCGTGCTAAGACTGCACATCGACAGACATCCTGCCTACACCTGAAAGCCTCCTGCCAAGACGGGAAGTCCTGGAGATACACAGATCATCCAGAGAGGACAGGATAAGGTCAGAAATTGTATGCCTCCTTTCCCCAGAAGCCTGGGAAGAATCAGAAGACTCAGTGGTTGACAGGACAGTAACAGAATTCCCTGAAAGTGTTTGGGTACTGTCTGAAGCTGTAGCTAGTCCCATGAGTCAGGTAATAGTATTTTGTGATTAATACTTAAAGCCTCTTGTAATTCACCATTGCCATCTGCCATAAGCAGAAAGGAGCTTCCTGCATCCATCTAGTGGACGAGTGGTATATTGACTGCAAGCAGTATACTGACTGCAAGAACCTTCTCTTCCAGTTCCGTTGAGTTCAGTTAATGTTTATATATTTTTGCTAGGTCGAGTTATTCCTCTGTATGTTTCTATGACCGTGCAAAGAACTGATTATTATTAAAATTAGTGTCTGAGGGGGCAAGAGTCCTGAATATCAAAATTAATAAACAATACTAATTTTGGAAAAATATCATCTCACATCAATTACCCCTCCATAACAATACCTCTCATAATTTTCCTGTTTCCTTCCATGCTGACATTCACCACTCCTCTCTTAAGTTCTTAAGGCACTGGAGACCACTATTTGTATCTGCAGCCTGTCAGTTGTCTCCTTGATCCATTTTGCACACAAACTGTTCTGTCACTTTGCCCTGTCTTAGTGCATCTTTTAGCACTTCCTCTTCTTCTTTTGACACCAAGACTATGTTTCTCTTTTTTTTTTCCACACTCAGCATGGTATTTTTTAAGCTTTATGCCTCCTGCAGTGTGCCAGACATCGGCACTTTTTCTTGCAGACCCTTGAAAATTTATGTTATCAGTTTAACTCTTCCCCCACAGATCTCATTTTGGAGGAGCTTGTTCCTGCTGTCATGTTTTAATACTTTTGGACAGTTTTACGGGGAGCGGAATGACAGGACAGCAGCATTTCTGTCCATTCTGCTTGCCACCACTTGCTACAGTGAGCTCTCCCCGCTTGCTACAGGGAGCTCTCCATCACATGAGGGACCAGCTGCATGATTGTGCGCTCTCTTGCTCTTCCCTCAAATTCCCAGCATCATGCCTACATCAGGTCCTGCTGTAGCTTAAATATGTAACTTGCACTGAGAAAACCATAAAATGCATTAGAGGCCAACTTTCCTGACAGCAATAAATCTAACTCTAACAGCTCCTGGGAATTTGTGGGCTTTTCTCAGTTAGAATCATAGAATCAACCAGGTTGGAAGAGACCTCCAAGATCATCCACTCCAACCAATCACTGAGCCCTATCCAATCACCTAGACCATGGCACTAAATGCCTCATCCAGTCTGTTCTTGAACACCTCCAGGGACGGTGACTCCACCACCTCCCTGGGCAGCCCAGCTGTGTTGTACCTGATTCAGGACACCATCCTGCACGTCAATATTGACAGGACCAAGAATCTCCAATCTGGAGAGGATGATTTCAGGCTCCTTGAGACTAAAGCAACCAGTAACCTGTGTTTCTTACTTTCATACAGAATGCTGCTCTAAATAATAGAAATATTGTGGATTGGAAGAATAAATTTTATCCTTTATGAGACGGCCCATACATGTACACTTAGCGGAATCTCACTGATGGCCATCTGGCATCAGTCTTTCCCAACTGACACTAAACCAAGCAACTTCTTATGTCTCCTGTTGTAGCAAAAAAAGAAAACGCCATTCAGAAGGTAGTACTTGCTTGGCATTATTGTCTGTAGGGCAATGAATCGCAGGAGCCAATGCTTTAGACTTTGACTGTCTAAAATATATATAGTAAGTGACAACAGTAAATTCTAATTTACAGCACTCCATGCACTCCTGGTAAAGTCCCAGTACACTAACATCAGACTCTGTGGCATTTGTGCTCACCTAGTGTGGTTGTCCAGCTGTCACGCTTAGGTCAAGGCTATGTCAAACCTTGTATGATAGCCTCTCTTCCTATTTTACACTATAGCTTTTTCCTCTAATACTTTCTCTGTTAGATCTTCTTGTAGACAAGTTTAAAATGTAATGAGGTAGTGTCAGCAAACTAAATCTTGCTTTGGTACAGGGAAATGAATGCTGAGTTATGCCCTTGTCTGCAGTGGATTAATGCCCCATTGTTACTGTAGGCAGTGTTGAACCTGATTTGCAGCAACCTCTGTTGAGGCAATAGCTCAACATGAGTCGTTCCCTAAGCTCTTTTCTTTTTCTTTCTTTCTTTTTTTTGGCAGGAGAAGACAGAGAAACTGTACTGATTAAAACAAGGCAAACTGAAATAAATTCAACAATCTTACTAGTTGAGCAGAACCAGAACTATTAACAAGAAATGTCTATTTCCTTCCCTGGGATACTTACGGGTTTCCCTTCCCTTTACTTATGGGTTTCCAGCACATTAATACTGCTGTTGGTATTTATGGTTCTTTCAAGGCCTGAAGTCTTCTGGGGTGCTCAGATGCTGCTGCATACTCTGTAGCAGCTCCTGCCTCTGGTATTACTGAGCCTATGTCCTAATTGGTAAATGCATTCAGATCTAGTGTTTCCCTGAAAATGAAAACTAGCAAGGCTGACAAGCTTCAAGATACAAGATTAATGTAATGCTTTTTTATCCTCTCTCTCTTACCTGCTTAAGAATATCTGCAGCTGTTTCATGCGAGCAATCAAATATCACGTAGAACTCTTTGCCCTTCTTCATCTCCTTGAGTAAAGGTCTGGCGTCTTTATTCCCAGAGGGCAGTTGGCGGATTTTGATTTTGATGTTGTATCTAGAAGGGGCTTTGATGAGCTCTTGCAGTCGAATTAGACCTGAAAAACAATACACAATTACACAACTAACTATTCTTCACAATGAATATTTATTGTCACATAAATATGTGTCTCTTATCAATTCCAACATACCTCACACACTCAAAGGGTGGCTGCTAGTTTGGCATTTACTAGCCTCCTAGCTGACTACATCCTCAGCAACTTTGCTGACACCAAGCTGTGTGGTGCAGCTAACACACTGGAGGGAAAAGAAGCCATCTAGAAGGATCTTGGCAGGCTTGAGAGGTGGGGCTTTGTAAACCTTTCAAAGTTCAACAAGGCCAAGTGCAAGGTCCTGCACCTGGATCACCAGTCTAAAGCACCAATACAGGCTGGGTGACAAGTGGATCAAGAGAAACCCTACAGAGAAGAACTTGGGGGTACTGGTGGATAAAAAAATGAACATGACCCAGAACTGTGCACTTGCAGCCAAGAAAGCAAATCACATCCCATGCTGCATCCAGAGAGATGTAGTTAAGAGCTGTTTCTCCCACTTTACTCTCCTGACACCCCACCTGGAGTATTATGTTCATTTGTGGGCCCCCCAGAATACAAAAGGCACAGACCTCATAGATTAAGTCCAGAGGAGGGCCACAAAGATGTTCAGGGAGCTGGAGCATATGCCCTATAAGGATAGGCAGGCAGAACTGAAGTCTTATAGCAATGTAGGAGATCTTATAGCAATCTACCAGTACTTAAAAGGAGCCTGCAGGAAAGATGGGATTGGAATCTTTACCAAGGAGTAGACTCTTTGGCATGGGGTAATGGTTTCAAACTTAAAAGAGCGTATATTTATATTAGATATTAGGAAGAAATTCTTTATTGTAAGAGTGGTGAGGCAATGAAACAGACTGCCCAGCCCAGAGACACTGTGGATACCTGCTCACTGGAAGCATTCAAGAATAGGCTGGATGGGGCTTTAAGCAATCTGATCTAGTGGAAGGTGTACTTGTCCATGGCATGGGCTTGGAACTAGATGATCTTTAAGGTCCCTTCCAACATAAAGTATTACAAGATTCTATGATTACAATTACAGCTTTTCCTTTTCATGGAGATACTTGGCCTCCACATCTAAATGTTCTGAACCATATTCGTTCCACGTAGGAAATGTTTGTCATGCTGCATTTTATTGCAAAAAAGGGTATAGTTCCTCTTGCCTGGCAGCTAATTATCATTCTGATACCAAACAACCAGAACATACAATTTAAAAAAACTCATTACCAACTTTCCTGCCTAATATCAAGCATGAGCAGACAAGGGGTGATAGAGAAAAATGCTGAATGGCCAGCAGCTCTGTTTTGGCTCACATAGAAGCCAGTGGTTAGCCTGAGTGGCACTTACCAATAATTATTCTTAATAGCTACACATATGGCTCTCACTGTCCTCATTTCAGCACACATTGCAATACCTTGGAAGAGGTCTCTTATTTTTTTCTTATCATCTATTTGGAGAAAAAAACAACCCTGAAGATACAGTGATTTGCATAAGGTCACTCAGAAAGTTTGAGATCTAAAAAAATTAAGTATCTTGATATCTAGCTCTATGCCTGTAAACACAAGAATATGATTTCTAAGACTATATCTTCAGGTGGTACAAATCTATATATCTAATTTCGAATCAGTGGAGCTCAACCAGTTGACAATTTATCTGAATATTTAAATAGAGTGCAATTCCACTGGCTAATTCAGCACCCCTATGTAATTTGTACTGCCTCTAAAACCTAGACAGCTAAGAGTTCTTTGAGGTGTGTGAGTACAGTCTCTTTCTCATTATCCATGAATGTAATTTGCCCACAAGAAAGTCATGATCTCCTGCTGAGTAAACGGTCTTAAAAGTATGCAGAGAGAGAGAGAATATGGGCAAAAAGCATTTTTTGAATGAAAATCAAACCAAATTATGAATCTAAAACAAAAAATCATCACTCCCCTGCTGGAAGTGGGTATATACTTATCTTGTGCACGAACACCTTTGGTTGAATAGTATCTACAAAGTAAGACGAAGCATCGCTATTTCTTATGATGTTCACAAGTGACTGCTATGCTGAGGCTTGTTGGCTTTTGCTCAAGAACTGGCAAAGCATTTTGAAAAAAAAATTAAAAATACAACTAATCTTTCTCCCCTCCTGCAATGCTGAGTCTGTTCTTTGCAGGTTTTCAAGTATAAACTTTCAATATAAAATATTTAGCATCATGAGTATTCAAATGTAAATTACTGTATGCAGTGTGAGACCAGAGCCTGGCTGGAAGCCAGTCTGTGTAAATATGAAGCAATTTGAGCTCATTATTATGAGAATGGGCACATGTTTCCAACATTCACAAGTATGACAGTTTATATAATCTGGCTGTAAAGCTGTAGCTTGGTTGTACCATGTACTCACATGTTCAGCCCCTCACCATAGTGTCTTGGCCACTATAATGACTGGCTATTCTAAGAGAGAAAACCGAGATTTGAGAGGAAGTCAAGCACGCAGGGAAACTTGAACCTTATTTACAACCTCAGATTGAGTATTGCTGTTTCTCTTTGTGTCAAGAGGAGAGGCTGAGGGAGATGGGGTTGTTTAGCCTGGAGAAGAGGAGGCTCAGAGGTGACCTCATTTCTGTCTACAACNATTCTATTCTATTCTATTCTATTCTAAGAAAAAGTACTTAAATGCAAGTGTGGTGAAGAGCAGGAAAAAAAGCAGTCACCCACTCCCCTCCATCACCTTTTTGGAGAAAGGAAAACATTGTGTGCCTTCAAATACCTACTTCAGCCACATGAGATTTTAACCTTGTACCTCCCACCACTTCCTACTGCTACACCAAAGGAAGGTAAAGCCCAGCTACAGTGTACTGAAGAAATCAAAGAAGCAATGAAAAGACTGCAGGTATTTTTCTGGATGATCAAAAAAACCCTGAATTAACTGACTGTCAGTGTGATTAACAGTGCAGGGGAATAACCAGTGCTCTTCCTCCTCTTCCTCCTCCTCAACAAATCCAAAGACCTGGACATGATAGTATCAAGTTGTGATTTATGACAAATCTTGAATTTGAAGCACTTAATCAGACTCCTAGGGGAAGTGGGAGGTGCTTGGGCAAGCACAGTAATTTCAGCAGTCACATTTCTTTTGCTTGGTGAGACCATCTGGAGCTCAGCCTGCAACAGGCAGGAGACATCATGGACTGCCCATGAAGTTGGCAAGGAAGTAGTGGTCAAGCTGGGACAGGCTCAAAAGAAACATATCCTGGGCATCATCCCTATTTCTGCAAAGTCAGTGATGTGACCTAAGCATCAACACAAAACTGGGCTGGAGCAGGAAAGCTGTGATTCCTAAGTACAAGCTGTGAAGAGCCCAGAAGGAGCGCTAAACAGTACCACTGAGAGGAAAGATTTAATTTGGGAATTCATAACAAAATCTCTAAGAATGGAAACCAGACTTGTTTCACTAAATTTCTTGGCCTGGTGTATGTATTCTGTTGCCTCTTACTCAGGCATCTACACATTGTCATCTTTTCCTTTGTAAATAGAGTTGGGAATTTGCTGTATTTTCAATGATGTATCTTGTGGTCTTTAATCGTGATTGATGCAGTAAGATTTGGGACTGGATTTCTAGCTTCAGCCACTGGATTGATGAAGAGAAATTGTTTGCTCCAGCACTTGAGTTAGATGTTAAAATATGAGAATGTCTTTGGATATTTCACATCATTTCATGATGTCTAGAACCACTGCAAGTTCTATGTGACATATTTAGGAGTTCAAAACTGTCTAACATAAACACGGCATTATAACAGGCAACTGATCATATACATTGTCAGGTGCGCAAGGTAGCGTGTGTTGGTAAAAAGTGTTCAGTTCTCCATTTCTACCCCTCTCCATTTTTTTTTTTTAATAAAACCCCTCTATATGTAAATCATAATACTGAAGAAATACTTTCACTGCGTTGTGAGAAAGTACTCCTTTTTATTAAAAACTGTGTAAAGGTTACCAAAGTTAGATGTCTCTTGTAGCCACGAGTTCAGAGAAAAAAAATACAGTAGGAACTCAGATTCTGACATGTGCAAGCTAATTGAACTGATTCAGTGAAAAGATTTGGTGCCTCTGGGCCTTCAACAAATACTGGGAGAACAGCCCAACAAGTGGGGAAAATCAGAGATTCTTACAGAAGATGAAGATTTTGATGTATTTGGCTTTCATAGCACCTGGTAGGTTAAATTATTGAAGTCCAGAAAGATAGATCAAAAGCAGAGCCAAAGCTGCACTGAAGGCAGTGCTATTGCTTTTGTTTGAGCTCTTGATAACTGAGAGAAAAGTCATGTGCCTGTTACAGATCAACGTGCTAAATAAAAAAGCGCAATGGTGGGATACTGGAAGTGATCTATTACACATGGCTAAATTAAACCAGAGAACAGTATGTCTACCCAGTTCTAGCAGATGGAAAGGTAAACCATAATTTTTGATATCCAAGTTTGAGCAATACATGTTCAATGTATCATGCAGTCTATTGCAAGGCTTCATTAGATTGCCTTTACATTTCAGGAGACAAATTTTGCCTTACACAAAAACAATGCACTTGATATAATCCAGTTTTTTTTTTAGCACCTTGATAAATAGATAAAGAGGAATTATTAATTAGAATGAAGGTTAATTATGGCTTGGAGACTGAACATAGTGGGGATTATGTTTAATGTGGAAAAAAGCAACACAACCTCAATCTGAAAAAATAAATATATTTCATCAGAAGTCTTTTTTTTTTCCTAGTGCTGGAAAATTATAGGCATTAATGAGCAGCTTGAGAATTTCAGGAAAACTATGAGAGGTTTAAATAAATATCTGCTGTATAGTCCCAAAACATTCATTTACTATTGAGAAAGATGATGACTGGTTGAAAGCCTATCTTTCAATGGAACAGTAAGAAAGCAATCAGAAATAAAAATAATCTGTATTATATTATATTATTCTTATTTATATTGAAGTCTAAGAGACAACAGAATGAAAATGTGATAAGCTCAACTCAGGAAACACAAATAAAAAATTCATATGTATTTTAGGAACAAAATTTTAGGAACTGCTGCAGGTCCCTTTGGAGGAGACAGTAAAGTTGTTTAACATGATGCATTTGGTACTATTTAATATGATACTTGATAAGAAGCAGGATGAATAAGCACTTCTTATTCCAAATGTTGCTTTTAGCCCTATTGGTTGCAAGTCTTGTAGGCCTACTAATACAAAATTTGCTTATCGTTTACTGTCCTATAGACTACACTTGGTAGATTACTAACACTCAACAACTAATGTGATAAATACTGGAACCTTGGATAAATTCTAAAAGACTGGGGGAAAGTGCTAATATTTTCTCAATGTAAGTGTATGTGAGATAACACAGAAAGAATAAACCCAGTGTAAACACTGGACAAGTGATGAATAAAGGTGATGTGGTGGTAAAATGCTGAAGAATAAAAACCTGGGACAGTAAGAGAGATGTTAAGCTGTCAAGGAAAGAAAGCTCTGTATCAAATCAAGTGCCTTTGTTGTTACAAGTTCTGTTGACATAGGTAACTTCCTAGATGTAAAGCACTTGCCCCCAGGAGATGTCCATTTTCATATCTCATACAACCCACTCATAAGTAATGTAGGATTGTAAAATAATCACAGAATCACAGAATTACTCCAGAGATCATCAACTCCAACCCTCCTGTCAAGGCAAGGTCACCTAGGGTAGTTTACATAGGAACACATCCAGGCGGGTTTTGAGTCTCCAGAGAAGGAGACTCTACAGCATCTCTGGGCAGCCTGTTCCAGAGCTCTGTCACACTCACTGTAAAGACATCTCTCCTCATGTTGAGGTGAAGCCATCAATGTTCCAATTTGTAGCCATTGCTCCTTGTCTTATTGCTGCTGACCACCAATAATAATTTGCCTGATCTTGAAGAACAGATGGCAAGGAGAAAGCCTTATTAAATGGCAGAGGTCTGTGAAGACTGGTGCTAAACCATTCAGAAATTTGTAGTACTCTTGTCTCTGTATGCACTCCAAAATCACTGACTGGAAAAAAGTTACATCTGAAAAGTTACGTTTGTGACATTTGGATGTCACAAACTGGCAGCATGGCAAATAGTGTTTGAGATAAGGAGGGTGGGCATAAGTGATTTGGAAACATGAGTTCACTTAGATGAACTAGGTTTTTTAACACTCCTTCAGTTCAGACTTGTAACTGCCTTTCTGTTAATGGATGTGTCCATAAAGCACTGAAAACTGTAACTACAGGAGGTGGGCCACTACTGGCACAGTACGTGGCATTTAGTATAGTACAGTATAGAATCAACCAGGTTGGAAGAGACCTCCAAGATCATCCAGTCCAACCTAGCACCCAGCCCTATCCAGTCAACTAGACCATGGCACTAAGTGCCTCATCCAGGCTTTTCTTGAACACCCCCAGGGACGGTGACTCCACCACCTCCCTGGGCAGCCCATTCCAATGGCAAATCACTCTCTCTGTGAAGAACTTCCTCCTAACATCCAGCCTATACTTCCCCCGGCACAACTTGAGACTGTGTCCCCTTGTTCTGTTGCTGGTTGTCTGGGAGAAGAGACCAACCCCCACCTGGCTACAGCCTCCCTTCAGGTAGTAGTAGACAGCAGTGAGGTCACCCCTGAGACTCCTCTTCTCCAGGCTAAACAACTCCAGCTCCCTCAGCTTCTCCTCATAGGGTTTGTGTTCCAGGCCCTTCACCAGCCTCGTTGCCCTTCTCTGGACACGTTCCAGCACCTCAACATCTCTCTTGAATTGAGGAGCCCAGACCTGGACACAGTACTCAAGGCGTGGCCTGACCAGTGTTGAGTACAGGGGAAGAATAACCTCCCTTGTCCTGCTGGCCTGGCCATGATGGCACATGGGCTTGGAGCAGTGCTGTAGTGTGAAGGATAAAAGAAGGATTTTCCACAACTGAAATACAAAATAAACTCTTAACCTGGAGCAGGGTTAATCTCAACCTAAGTAATCTGGGTATGGATCATTCACAGTTCATTGTTACAGCTGTGAGTTCATTGCTTGTTTAGGAGTGAAGCTGATCTTCACAGACCATTAGTCTCTAAGAAAAAAAGAGGTTAATGTTTTATCTTGTGATGTTACAATGTCAAACTTGAGAGATGAGAACTAAAAAGAGCTTGAGCTAAATAGTGTCACTCTAACTCCAAATCCAAAGAGAATTGATATTGATAGAAGTTGACCTGTTTACTTTACTGACTCAAAGTTAATAAGATGATTGATGATTAATTTACTTTTTAAATATCTCTGTGAATTAAGTCTCTTTAATACCAGTCCATCTTTTAACTGAATATGTACACAGCACTTAGTGTTTTAGAATCCTAATTTGATAATAGAGTAGGCTTAAAAAGATGTGTACTTGCTTATCCATGAGTATATGTCGGCATACAGTATTAGGAGTCCAACAGGAATCCTGCTAAGCTACACCACCATAATGGAAATGCAAAAACACCACTGCAGTAAGCCTAGCCTGACTTGTTCCTTCTCTTTTACCCTCAGCCCTCCAGTGTACCTTCTCAGTTGAAGGGAAGCAAGAACATCGGCACTGAGACCTGCCTCTTGGATCCAGGAGGAAACATTCTTCTTTTGTGATATCAATAGTGCAGAAATAATACAACATTTTCATCCTCAAATTGAGTTTTGGGAGGTTTTTTGGCAGAAATCTGCCTTTCAGACATGTTTTTACATGATTCCATCAGGCATGATTTTTGTTTTTATTTCTCATACTCCATTTAAAGACGTAGGCAGATGCTCGAGCTCAGGGCTCATCTGGGTTTGGTTTATGCCATTGTCAAAGAATCAGTTTAAATGTTGCCTCCACACCTTTAGAGCTCTAGTAGGAGCTATATTTCTGTGGGCAATGGGAAGAGAAGGGGGAAGCAAGTCTCAGAGGAGGGCTGACAGTGATGTGCTTAATTTGCACCAATGGCTGCTAATGCACAAGGCTTTTTTTCAGAAATGCATACAATTCAGACACACTTTTGCCATTAAAAGATAGTGTTGAAGGATTGTGGTGAAGTTTTACAATGGAATAACTGTCAGTGTTAGTCTTTTTTAGTTGTCTCTATTTTCTTCATCTCTACAGATACAATGTCTCCAAGAAAACCTTTGCTGCTTAGAATATACTTAAAACTTAATACTTAAAACTCAATGCCTTGCAAAAAAAAAAAAAACAACAATCAGTTGCAGGTCTTGCTTAGTGTTTCCTGTGTTTTGACAGAACTATAGACTTCCCTGAGCTTTTAATGGTTTGTTTACATGCAAACCTTTTCTTGTAAAGCTAAGTTATGACCCCTTAATCCATGACTGTGTCTACAATGTAGGAGAGATGATGTTCTCTGCAGTAATTCTTGGAATAAATTTTCTTGTGTAATCCTGCTGGATATGACTTCTTCTGAGAGCAGTTTAGGTTTAATGACCAGAGCAGACAATATATTTCTCCAAAACAAGTATACTCTACGGTATCAGCTACAGGGTTAGCAAAGCCTACATAGGCAAAGACATGCAACAGAGGCTCAGGCTTTCTTGTAACGTCCATACACTTCCACACTCTCTGTGTATTAAAAAATGAGAAGTCCTAGTCTCTGATAAGCTTTTAAATGACTTGTTCTAAGAAATTAGTTTGTTATTCTTATGCTGGTTTGATGCTAATTGGAATATTTTACTGAGAGAAATTAAATCCTTAGCTGTGAGAAGAAAAAAGAAAAAAAAAAAAAAAAAAAGCAATAACATATCACTCATTCTTCTGCTGAGAAACACATCTAGTCAAAATATAGATAAGGCCCTCACTTCTCGCTTAGTTGTCACTTGTTCTTATCTCTGGCAGTCTATGTGGTTGCATCTGCCTTAACTCTTTAAACCGATCTCACCTTTTCCCCTTAACCTCCTTGTCGTCTTTTTGACATCTCACCTCAGATCTCTGCAGATTTGTTCCATGAGATATATGGGGATTGATCTGGTTATTTCTGAGAGGAAGGAAAGAGGGGGAAGGGGGGGAGGAGGTTGGTTGGGAGCCTCCTGGGCAGTCTGACTGCTTCGGGAAGGATTCTGTGTTTCTGTATTATTTTTAACTTGTATGTATCTGTAAATATCTGTGTATACTGTGTATATATGTGGTTGTAAATTGTGCTAAGCTGTACATATAGCTTCCTTAACTTCCAGCTGACTGAGTCTAGTCTGGTGAGTTCGTGGAGGGGGTGGGTAACTCCCAGAACTGCTACAATTCTCTCTCCTTTTTTTCCCATTTTTTCCCCTGTGAATAGAAATGGACACGTTACTGATACTGATTGTTTGTACTATGCTGTTGGACAGCTATGACTACTGTGTGCCCCATGTTGGAGGTTCTTGTCACAAAAACTGAATGATCTCTGAGAGTTAAGAATCACAGGCTGAAAATCTTTACATGAATCGCATCTTTCAGATTCAGCCTTCAGTACCCAGCTGACAAGTGGGCTGACTCTTTCTGGGACAGTTTCAAGGAAGGAGGCAGTGTCTATGTTAAAAACACCGCAACTTAAACTTTTGCCTTGTAGATGCATCCTTTCAAGATCAGCAACTCACTGAGAAAGGGAATCCCTGGTTGGCGCTGTACTACAATATCTATTACTTCGAAGCTGCGTTATTTGTTCCACAAACAGGAAGCAAAACACGATCAAGTATTCAGAACTCACGAGCTACCTCCTGGTGACTTCTTAAGGTCTGATAACATGAACTGCTTGCTGAAACCAACAGAAGTACAGCTGAGCCTTAAGAGACTTTTCTACATTCTGTTGTTAAGCATGCAAAATGGAACTATCACAGAGAATCTCTCTCACAGAATTTATTCATGTGTGGACCTTAATAGAAATACATGATCTGCAGTGCATCACTACTGCTTACCTGTGCTGTCTTCATATACTACTGTTACTATTTTCCAGTTGTAGTAGAGTACAAGATCCAAAACTGCTCTGCTGATGGCTGAATAGTCTGGATAGAGGTTGATATAAAATGCATCTTTGTTATCCACTGTAGGGTGCTTCCATCGGGTCTGAATATGTGGGACTTCAAGTGCATTGCAAATGGACTGCACTGCACTGACGGAGGAGCTGTGGGAAGGTCCGAACAGAGCAGCTACACCAAGAGCGAGCTGGTCGCACGCTGAGGAAGCAAAAAAAAGGAGAGGAAAAAGCTGTTAGTTCACAAAAGCAAGTCACTTGTGTGATGTTTACTGAGATAATTTATTCTCCATCCATTCCATCCTTTCAAAGTGAGATTGAGTAAACGTTTTGCTCCCAAATAGAGCAAATGGTTCCTGAACATAGCTGAACTGATTAGTTGTTATATTCTAGAACCTGCTTACTACAAATAAAAATCAAAACAGCTTCTTTGCTCATTAGCTTCAGATCACATTGATTCTTAAACTGCCTTTCTCAGAATGGCATCACCCTAGAGAAACCAGCTTTCTGACTACGGGCCTGCCGAAAGGACATCACATGCATTAAGTTTTATGGCAGCATGTCAGGAAATAATGTTCATGGAGTCATAACAGACACTATAAGGATTCCCTCCCTGACTGGGAAGCTTCCACTGATGTGATTTGCTTTAATTTCAAGTTGCTGAAAGAATATAAACAGTGAAGGGCACTGTGATTCATGGTGCTTTATAATCTGTGTTTATAAAACAGGTAGTAAAGGCTAAAGCCCTCAGTAACAACACAGGGAAATAAAGAACCAGCACAGACTGACCTTTTAATATCTTGCAGTCAAAGACTAGTATAAACAAAGGTTTATTTCTCCTTATGCCTACATCTCCACCAAAAGAAACCTCTGTGTGTTGTTTTGTTCTTCTTTCCCTCTCATATCTCATGTCTATTCCGGCTAACAGACAGTAATAATAATTAGTAAAATCTACTACAAGTGTTTCTAATTAGGTCTTACCAACTGGACACAGCCCCACACAGAGTTGCTGTATACTTTGTGGGAAACTTAGAAACTGCAGTGACTGGATGAAATACTAAGTACACAACCATCCACAATTAGCTGACATCTTTTAAATGAGTATTTAGCTCTCTGATAGTAATAGAATATAACAGAAAATCAATTATTTTCTGTTTTCAGTTTACAAACCAGTGTCTTACAGACAGTATTAAAAGGCACAGGCCTTCAAGGTTTAATTCAGAAGACTTCTTAAAGGATCACAGGCTTTAATTTGTAAATTACATAAATAATATAAATAATTCATTGTTAGAAGAAATTACTACTGTTTGAATGGATTCTTTGTTTGTAGACTTCTACAAATATTTATGACAGACTCATTCCTACAGATTAAACAGAGAAAGCACATTGACAATGGGAACAAAAGAGATTCTCACTCTACAAGGAATCTAAAATCCTGTGTATTTGGATTATGTGATTATAAATCCATCATATGTGATTTTTTTATATCATATATAGTTACAGCATGCATCTGATACTTGAAACATGTAATAAAGCTAATTTAAAGCTATTTTCTATGTTCTTGAAAGTGTTCTCTTTTTTTCTTTAGTAAGAAACCAGAGTACCGTGAGGCATATTTAGTAATTTAGATGTTTGGAAGGTGACATCTCACCAGCATGCTAGCATAATTCACGATATGAAGCATGTTTATTTTCCAATATTCATTACAGCAGGCACATCTTATGCCATATAGCAGGTATATCTTGTATCATTTATAGTAATAGATGTTCTAGAAGCACATCTGCAAAGTCTTAGTGACTTTCTAGCTTTCTGCAGACTTGTTTGCATGTGATTGTGTGCACACCATATAATTCCAGGAACTAAACTACTCTATGCAAAATTTTAGTGAACTTCAAAGTTGCCTCCTAGAGGTGAAGAAACACACTGTGCTTAGGGAGAGTTGTGACTTTTTCACTCTTTCTGTTTTCATCTGCAAGTAAATTAGTCACAAGTAAATAGGACCATAATTTTCCTTCTGAGAAAAAGAACAGGCAAAAAAAATCCAAACTTGTCCACTTCAATTCTTGTAGTTGTTTATAAGGGAGAAATTTACTTCTGTGTCTAATCCTCTGAAGCATTAACCTTCAAGACAGAGAGAGTAATGGTCTTTGTTTTTTAAAGTACAACAGAAATAATTTGTTATGAATAATGGATATCTGTGAGTGTGTGTGCTAATTATGGGTTGTGACATCCCACTGTGATTCCTGTTAGTCTGTGATTATATTCTGCAGAATACCAGGTGGCAAACCCATTTTTTGGAAAGAAAAATGGGTTGGACTTGCCACTTTCCATCTGGGGATCTTAGCATCTAGACAGTATGTAGGTGTTCTATCAGAAACTTGATGACAAGTCCAAGTCCAGCTTCATTCTTAGTTAAAATTATTGTGAAAGATGAATTTTATATTACAATTCATGCACATATGTTGCAATTGGAACAAAAAGGAGATCAGGCTGGGAAAAGGTAGTATAGAATATGTAAGTTACTGACGCAGTAATTGAGATAATTACCTCTCCTTGAGGCTTCAAAACTATCAAAAAGGTTAATTCTCTGGATGTCATAGGTTAATGTGGTGTTAGGCATCAGTGTTCTGTTTCTATTAATGTTGGTGACTGCAAACTTGAAAGCCAATTCTTCAATATTAACGGGTTCATTTTCCACAGTTTCGAATATCCCTCCTGTTGCAACAGAGATAAATGAGAAGTATTATTCACCTCTTCATCACTGTACATAAAAAGAGAAAAAATAAATTATGAGCAATAATAATCAGAGTGTTCGTAAAGGAAAGCAGTTAAAATTGCTGTTAAAAGCACTACTGCTAAATCACATTGGATCATTATTTTTATCTACAATGTCACTGTAGGTTAATTCAATATTATGAATGTTGCTGAGACAAACATCTGTGAAAGATTATGCATGTTTATTATTCAGCTTTTTCAAAAGAAAATATTTCAGTGCTTGTAAAAACTCCTGTCGAGTTCCCAGCTAATGAAAGTAGTGATATAGGTCTTGTTCCCACTCCTCCAATAGAATCTATATTTAGAAGTGAAACTTGGATGTGTTGGAGATATTTTCTGAAGTGTTTCTTCAAATCTTGGCAGTACCACGTCCACAATCAGAAGTGATTCAGGAGCTTGAGTCAATATGGATTTAATGTTTCCATTCAAGTTTAGTGTCTTAGTAAGGCTTTGATTTTTTACAACTCTCAGGCAACATTGTTGGCCATTTCTCAGTTTGCTCAGGAGAGGTGACTTTTTCAGAACTTGTTTCTGAATGACACAGAACACAACCAAGTCATACATTGCTCCCACAGATTTCACCTCTGTGGCAGGGTCAAGTAATCTTTCCAATGGTGTACTGTCTACCAGTACCATGGTGATGCTAGCTTAGAAGTCTTCTTTCAAGGACAGAGCAGGTTCTAGCACAATTGCTCTCAACTTCCTGTAGTATCTCTAGACTCTTTTTCCAGCATCTGTTTTGAACTATTTGAACAAAGATATGACCCAGCCCATTCTGTGCAATTCCAGATGTGCAACCGCTCTTTGATCACTGCTCAGTTTGAAAGAACTTACCTTCTACCTTCCACACTGAGAATGTATGTACTTCTTGCTGCTTTTTATAACAAGCAAGGTAAATCTGAGCTTTTCATTAACCTGGAAGCAGGTTTTCCAGGAGACAATCTGTAAAGAACCAATCCAAACTTTGGAAGCATTCTGTACATTTTGGCATTTACCATGAGATAGAGAAGGTGGCTATGCCTCAAGTCAACAGGCTGCCCCACTTAAACTGGAATGTCTACTCCCTCTAGCCTCTAAGACCTTATTGTGCCAACAACATATTCAGGCTGTCTAGGAGCACTGGGATTTGATGAATGCATAACAAACACAGCTAATTTTAAAAAAATAGCTCCTTTAAACAGTAATCTCCAGCTTCAGTACTTGATTTTGCAAGTATAATTTTCTCATTTAGTGCAAGTCACTAGAGAATACTTTGGATTTCTCAGTTACATATTTTCACATTTCCCCATCTGAAATTTGAGCCCTAGACATTGCTTTACATTTTCTGAACATCAGAATATATTCAGCTAATGCACTGCAATGTCTTTCAATTTTGATGTCACCAGTTTAGCATGCAGTCATTAGCAGACAATCAGAAAATGGGAACGCAGTGGAATTAAAACCTGTTTCGAATTTTAACTCAGCAATGAAAACACTGGAAGCTATCAATCCCAAAATGGCAATGCAATCTCTAGCTACTCTTGAGTACACAATATTATGTTATCTTTCAACCTCATATGTAACAATACCTTAACATGACTTCAGCAATTTTGCTAACTTAACCCATATTCTTGTTGACAACACGTATTTCTCATTTAGGATATGCATGCAACAAAACCTTAATGACTTTCTGATTTATTTTCTTTTCTCCTCCATCATAAACATAGAAGTGATTACAGGAGACTGTGACAAACAGAAAGAGCTGGGGGAAAAAAAAGAAATGCTGGGTTTGGAACCAAATGTAAAACCTCATCTGGAATGCTGACAAGCAGCAGAATTTTCTAGGTTTACAAACTAGAAATACTAGAAGGAAAATATCTTCTGGTCTTTCAGATGTTTGTTCTTTTGGGTCTTTGAATTCTGCATCCTAATGATGATATCAACAAGTCTACTATTTCTCTGATTACATAAAATTTGCATTCTCTCCTTTCACCTGGGGAAGACAATACAAGTATTGTCAACTACTTGTAATTCCAGCTTGGGTTTGGGCCAACAAGATACAAGTACTGTGTTTTGCTTGGGCCCCTACTAGAAGTAGCAGAGCACTGTTCTGTTAGGGTGAATTTTGAGTATAATGGATTGCCTGAGATAACTTTCTAATAGAGGGTGACCATCATCTGTCCCCACCTCCAGTAGGATGGATCTCCTACCATCT
This sequence comes from Tricholaema leucomelas, assembly GCA_013400475.1. NCBI lineage: Eukaryota > Metazoa > Chordata > Aves > Piciformes > Lybiidae > Tricholaema lacrymosa > Tricholaema leucomelas. The sequence continues at coordinate 761,343 of WAAF01003250.1, read as the reverse complement.
GATCTTAGAAAAAAATCTTCTCCATCTTGGAATCCATTATTGTGCTGAGCTTGGGTGTTTGTTTTTTGTTTGGTTGGTTTGGCATTGTTTTTGTTCTTGCTTCTATTTTTTTTGTTGCTTTCTGGGTTTTTTTGTTTTCTTTTTGGGGGGGGGTGTTTTGTTTGGTTTGGTTAGGTTTTGGGGGTTTGATGGTAGATTTTGTTTTGTTGGTTTTTTTTTTTTTTTGTCTTCCCTGGTAAACTAAAACAACTTCTTTCAGCTGCCCTTGAGGTAACCTTCATACCTATACATACAGAAGCACTTTCTAATTTCAGGACTAGAACTTTTTCCAGACCTCTAATCAGTTGCCAATTAAATGGAGATTAATTTTAATTGACCAATATCCATGAACTATTTATACTTCATTAGCAGAATTTTGCATACTTTTTGCCCAGTCCCTTTTAAAAAAGAGTAGAAACTCACTGGGCAGAGAGGAGGAGTGGAGAGAAAGCAGGAGCAAGGGAAAGAGGGAAACTGCTGCATGAATGTGTTTCCTAAGCAAACCAGTCAGCACTGTTTATGCAGGATCACATACACATCTAATATATTCAGATAAATCTCTCTGAAAATAATCTGTATGCTCAGTATACTGGTAACCTTTCAACGTATTTTCTAGGTTCGTTTTGCACATGTTAACACAGCAGTAAAGCACTTAGAGAGAACTCGAATTTCTTGATGAGACAGGTCTTGTGTAAGAACAACACAGATAGGCAAGAGGTTCATAATTGTACATAGGAAATTCAGTTCGCCTGAACTGGAGATACTGAATAGGATGCCAGTTAGAGTCTCTGCAACCTTCATTTAGACTACTGTCCCCACTACAACAGGAAAAGTTTGAAACTACATTCTTCCAAGTCAGCAAATCTTTACTTGACTGAATGTTCTCCTGATTAAATCCTAAAGCAAGCACAAAAAGGAGTGCCCTGATGTCCATGAGCAAAGTTCACAAGACGGTTTATGGAGGAAACTGTGTCTACAACTACCTAAAAGGAAGTTGTAGCAAGATGGGGGTTGGTCTCTTCACCCAGGCACCCAGTAACAGAACAAGAGGACATAATCTCAAGCCGCACCAGGGCAGGTTTAGGCTGGATGTTAGGAAGAAGTTCTACACAGAAAGAGTGATTGGCATTGGAATGGGCTGCCCAGGGAGGTGGTGGAGTCACCATCCCTGGAGGTGTTTAACAGAAGGCTGGATGGTGCTGTGGTTTAGTTAATTAGAAGGGTTAGGTGATAGGTTGGACTCAATGATCCTAGACCTGGTTTTCCAACCTGGTTAATTCTGTGATTCTGTGAAACTGTTCCTTTCTATGAGTGAAATCTGGGATAGTTGAATTGTGAAAATCTTGAACTGTTACCTAGAAGCTTAATTTTTCTGTTGGGACATATGTGTGTGTGAAATGGTTAAATCAGTCTATACAATTGTATCACAGATCAGATAAAATCTGGATGTTCTGTGCTGTTATGTTTTCATCCATGTGTCCTTAGTGAAAACTGGCAATTCAGTGAACTATTTCTCTTGTCATCTGATGATGACTTACAGTCAAGCTTAGATTTCATTGTAAGGTCCAGGTTAAAAGAGAAATAGGAGAGTAAATGACAAGTTCAATGAAGAAGTCTTTTGTCAGATGATTCATTTAAATAAAGTAATTACTGTACAACATAAAAAAAAAAGGCCAAAACAAATTAACCACAAGATTCTATAAGGGAAAGGCAAAGGAGTAAATCATTGTTAGTTCAAAGATATAAATGATGCTCCAGATATGAGGCTACTATTGATAAGCACGAAAGCAAGCACTGACTTTCAAGGTAGCTGGTAGCATATACATGGAATGAAGCTTAAATTTTTGAGCTTTGTCATCTCACTCCCCTCCTCAATTAGTCAGATAGTGAGTATGCTGTAGCACATTTGGCTGACCAAAGGCTGCTTAGTCAGTGGTAGATCTTTCTTCTGCACAGGTGGTGTTTGCCCTCATGATAAGCAGGACTGGCTTCCTGAGTCAGCAGGAAGCTGCCTACTCAAAACCAGGTGAATGCCAGAGCTATAGGGATTGCTCTGCTTCACACAGATGTCAATGCCTCCCAGAGGGTGCCTCAGCAGGTACAGACAAGGATCAGTGCCAGATGTAGGTTACTTGATTCTATTGCACTCAGCAAGTAATTCTCCACCAGCCACAAGTGAGCACATCTTTTGGAGAACCCAGAGTTCATATTAATTTAACTGATAATCCCACTTCAAGGCATATTTGTCAGGAAATCTTTCCCTTTCAGCAGTTACTTTATAAAGTGATGTCTACAAAGATGAAGGAAAATGCTATATCTGCACCTAATTTGAAATCAGCTGTGGAAAGTTAGAGGAAAAAAGACTGCTTGGATAATATGGCTCTGCCAGAGTTGAAGGCTGAGTCACATTAACAACTACTCTACAGAGAGATGTGACGGACACAAGTCAAACTGTCAGCTGTAACAAAGCACTGGCCCCACTCATGCTCTGAAGATAAAAATGATTCTACAGCAAGTAAAACGTCAGAAGGAAAAGCACACCTCAGTAGGCATACCTGAAAAAGCAGCTCCAGTCGTTCTCAGAAAGCAAGTATTTCCACTGAAAGAGGTCACCACAGACTAAGAGTTTTAGAAAAGATCAAGGCTCAAGCAATGGGTCTCAACATTTCACTTGAAGACAAGGCAGAGCACAAAAGCTTGTTATCTGAAAAAATACCTATCCCTGTTCTAAAATTAGGCACAAATAGCAACAGCTAAAAGTTGCTGACCTTTCTGATTGTAGTTATCAACCTGTCTCCCCGGGATTCTTGGATCAAATTTCCTCAATGCAAAATGTCTTGCTATCAGATTTCAGTCTCAAAACAGCAGATGTAATACAGTTTTTGGCCACATAGACAAAGAATTGCCTGACAGGTCTTTCAGAATACCATTTAAAGCTATGCCCCACTTGCTGAGACATTTTCCTTACTTACTCCATAGCAAGCATAAGAACAATAACTTACTGCATCAGGAGTTTCTTTTGTTATTTATTACTTCCTATTACCGGATGAAATGGAGGTAGGCCCAGAGAAAAAGACACCACCGATAGCCTGCAAAACAAAGGTGTGAAAGTGCTGTGCTTTTTAAGGGTGGTCCATATTTCCTTCTGACACCTAAAAGATGTTTTCGTTGACTGTTTTTAAGCCAGACTGAGAACCAGTGATCACCACAGACATACCTAAAAAAAGTGGTTCTTTTTCAGGTGTAGTACTTACTCAGGGACATTCTTGTGTTCCTTATCTTAGTGAATAAATGGCATGTTTCAAAATAAAATGTGTTAAAAGTCTCTCCAGCCCACTGGTGGCTATGTGAGGCAGCTCTACAACAGCTCTCTGTGCCCATGCTTACACACTGGTTCAAGAGTCAAGCTCCCTTTCACACAGAGAGTCCAGGATGTATAAGCCATTGAACTGTCCTCCAGATGTTTGTTTAATAATATTCACTATCACTTACTAAATTCTCTGTCCTTTTTGACCAGTGGAAAATGCCTGAAATGTAGGGAAGTCATTTGCTTGTACTGTTAAAACGGACAAAATTCTTATTGAATACTAGATACAAGGGCCATAAGACAACTCACCAGACAAAATGAGACTTAAAATGGTATATTGCTATTTCCCAGAGGGATTTATGCTTTAGGACGCCTTTCCTCCTTTCCACAGCATCATTTGAACACCAGGAGTTCCATGAGACCTCATTAAAACAGACCTGTCAGTCACCGAAGAGAAATGAGAGTAACAGCCCTAATGAGCGTGCAGCTATGTGTCACTGGTTTCCCAAAAGGGAAGCTATTGCTGATATCAAGTTAATGTAGGAGATTCATACACCTAAATTAGCATGCAGTTTTCTATTGCCCTCTGTTGGTATAAATACAGACTCACACTGCTCTACTGCTGGGATGGTTCTGGACTCAGATATACTCCTGAAGCTCAGCTGGCCTGAGTTGGGGCAGACCTCTTAGTCAAAAGAGAAATGGAGTAGAGCAAAACAATGCTTGTGAATGTATTTTTCTGCAGATAATCTCCACTTGCAGAGTCAAAGTGTGCTGCTTGAAGTTAAAGCACTCACTACTGGAAATCCCCCCCCAAGCACTTTTTTTCACTCTTGCCTCTGACCAGAGGACATCTTCTCGTGTGCCACAAGGAGTATGACAGAGCCAGAGCAAGCACGCTTATTACAGAGCTAAGTCTGGGCATTACCAGAAAAGGATAATCAAATGAGTTGTTACTTAGAGACTTACCTTCAGCAGAGTTTAACAGTGTATTTATTTTTAAAGTTAGCTCACTGACTGTGTAAGATTGGTCCAGAAATTCACCATTACCTCTAATTTACACATGACCTAAAATCAACTCTGTTATGGGTTTATGTGTATTCAAAATAAAATGTTTCTCAGGAAGAATCATTAGCAATCATAATCCTGTAACAGTAATTGTGTTTTACATTTTCAAATTCAGACCAAAATGTGTTTGCTCCCCTAGGTTTTTGTGGAATTAAATGTGTGGGTTTTGCACTGGCTCACAGAACACAACTGAACACATTAGCATTCCTTGCACGAGTGAATTTAGCCTTGCAACAGGGACCTCTGAGTTAGGCAGCTATTATCATCCTCATTTTACAGAGAGTGAAACTGAAAGCCTGAGCAGCTTTCCTACCATGACTCCCTTCTCAATCTGTTCAGAAGCTGGTTTGGAAACCTTCCATACATTGTGCTCTGTTTCAGCCTATTCCTGCCTTTTTCAAGCCCCTGTTCTTACCTCAGCATTCACCATTTTGACATTCACCCAGTCTGGCTCCCATCCAGCATGCCTTTTGATTTTATTCCTCATTGCTGTACTCTGCCAAATGTCACTGTCATTTCATTGCCTGTGCCAGATCCTGGGTGTGGATCATTCTCCCTCTGCAACTCATCATCTGTCTGTGGGCTCCTTCTTTTAGGATGCACATCAAACAAAACTTGAAGGACATACCCCTTTTCTTTCTGCACCCTATCTTCATTGTTTTCACTCATCTAAGTAAATAAAAGATGAGACAATGAGCAGAGAGAGGCAAATATCTTGCTCTGGTGATCACCTGGATTTCCTGCCTCCCTTACCCTCACTTCTGTATTTATTTGCTCTGCTGTCTCTGTAGATCACAAGATTCTCCAGATTGAAAGGTATTTGCAACCAAATAGGATAATTTGAAGCAGGGTTGTCTTCAGGGGATTGGGGTGATGGTTACATTTTCCTTTCCATGACTGCCTAGTAGGACTGGGAAACTGAAACATGGGACAGATTCATGATCTGAAAGGAGATGCAACTCAAATGTCAAATTCAGCAAATGTGGGGATTGTTTTGGTTTTACTTGTTGGATTGGTTTTTTGTTTTTTTTTTTGGTTTTGTGTGTTTTTCATATTAGAATCATTTTTAGAAAGGTCATTGAGTATTTAACAAATATAGTATTTTCTAGGTTCAAAACCGCACATCTGAAATACACCTCTGGACATGTCATTTGGATGTGATCATACCCCAGTCAGTTCTGTGAAGATTTTACTTTCAGCTTTGACAAGGGGTGAGATGTAGTTTGTCAGACTTTGCAGTCCAACTCAGAATTTCTATCATTTAGACAGAACTCTCACAGAGGGTCAGTTTTTCTCTTCTTTCCATGAAACACGGCCAGTGCTTAATTAGTCATCAATGAAACTGGCAGGAATCACACTTTGGTTTCAGCCCTCAAACAGGCAGGTGAGGGTTCTTCAATTGCTAAAGAGCTGCAAACCCTCATACCAGATCTGAACACACACCTCAGAGCAAACAAGGCCTGGCTAAAGACTGAGAGGAAGTACCAAAGGAGGAAATTATCTTAAATATAAAATGTTGAAGCATTTCTCTATTCAAGACCTTTTCTGTGAAAGTGAGGGATGGGGGTTTTATAATATTGTGCACTGTAGCAAGGTACTGCATTCAGCAATCCCTTTATCCTGTGGAAAGCAGAGGGATAAAAATATATATGTGGGTACACACATATATTAAAAAACTGAGCTTATTAAGATACAAAACTCTACTTTTCCCAGTGGGATTTATTTGAGTTCAACATGTGAGTTTTGAGATATTTCCCAAAGGCTCAATTGGCATGATTCATGTTGCAGAATTTCTAAGTAATGAACGTTTTTTAACAGGAGAAAAAAAAAAGTTTAACCAGATTTAGATATCTCTTGCAAAGCCATGGCAGCACTACCTAGCAATCAAAGGATCATTTTACAGGTGCAAATTACCTATTTAATGGAAATTAAAAAACATATTTCCCTGTTGGCTTTATTTTATTGTGTCAGGAGGTACTGAAAATGCAGGACAACGTATATGTTATTTGTATTGTTCTTGCTGTTCTTCCCCCCACATAACCATGCCTGCTTGGGCAAGCTAGCTATCCATGCATGCCTGCATGGATTTCAAACACGACAAGACAGCAGGCCAAGAGAGGTGACTGTCCCTCTTCACTCTGCTCTCGTCAGACCCCACCTAGAATATTGTGTACAGTTCTGGAGCCCCCAACACAAGAAGGGCTGTTGGAGCGAGTCCAGAGGAGGGACAAGAAAGTGATCAGAGGGCTGGAGCACCTCTGCTATGAGGACAGGCTATGAGAGTTTGGGCTCTTCAGCCTGGAGAAGGCTTCAAAGACACCTTGTAGAGGCCTTCCGGTATCTGAAGGGGGCCCACAAGAAGGCTTGGGAACGACTATTTACAAGGTCTTGTAGCAACGGGATGTGGAGTAAGGGGGTTAAACTGGAAGAGGGGAGATTTAAACTAGATGTTAGGAAGATGTTCTTGACAGTGATGGTGGTGAAACACTGGAACAGGTTGCCCAGGGAGGTTGTGGATGCTCCCTTCCTGGAGGTGTTCAAGGCCAGGCTGGATGAGGCCTTGAGCAACCTGCTCTAGTGGGAGGTGTCCCTGCCTATGGCAGGGGGTTGGAGCTGGATGATCCTTGAGGTCCCTTCCAACCTAAACCATTCTATGATTCTAAGGAGAGGAAGAAAATTAGTTCTAAATACTCAGTTACACATACAACACTGGTTTCCATCAGATGCTGTTTCTGTTCATACAGCAAAGAGGAGTGAATAAGAATTGTTTTGCTTCTCTTCTTGAAGCCTTGCAGAGACCAGGACTAGATTTTGTGTAGGATCTTTTCCCCAGGAGCACAGTGATGGATAAAGCAGCATACAGGGTTTCAGAACCTCATTTTCCCTCTGCTTGCATGTACAATCTGGCTTGCTTTACAGGACATGGCTTGCAAGCTTGCTCTTTGCAAAAGTAAATGGCAGCTGAAGTTTCCTCCTTCAACAGAACCACATATTAATCAAGATGTATGGCATTTCAGAGCTCCCCAGTAACCCAGTGTAGTGGTGTTGCACTATTGCTTTTGCATTCTCTGCAGTACTGTGAAGAAGCCCTTGCCCAAGGCAGCTCCCGCAGTAAACACTTCCGTTGAACGTTTTGCCTCAGTGTGATAATCAGGAGTTTAAGGTAACACAGGAATTGTGTTAATGAGATTATCTGGGTCACTGTGTTTGTTAATCACGCATTGGCTGCAGCTGTGTGGCTACACTCATGCACAGTCCCACACTTCTTGCTGCATTTCTCCTGCGTTTTAGATTGTATGGCAAAACAGTGGTATCATCATTTTGTTCTTAAGGCTCCCAACAACAAAGTAACAGGCTTTTAAGCATCCCCTCCCCCTAATTTTGTTCAGAAGAAGTAAGACTTTATTGAAGGAGATAAATATTCCTACTGATTTCAATAAGTTTTAATCAAATTCTCTCACAACCAAGCATCTCCCCCACCATGCATAACACCTTAAATAGTCCCAGAGGAAGAGAAGCATACTTTCTGGTGTCTTTTTAAATCTTTCAGAGCACTACTTCCCAGATAAGCTTTTCCTACATATCTGCCTGAGTCAAAGGATTTCCTTCTGAGACATGCAGACATCTTGTCATATTAATTGCTGATCATGTGCTGGACTACATTTCTGAAAATGGAAAAGGATAGAAAGGTAACACGAAAGTAGAGGGAGGGAAGATCACAAAACCCCTCCAATATTTACTGATTTTATCTGGTTCCATCTCAAAAGTAGTAGATTGCTTTAAAATTACAGTAAGATCTGGTTTAGAGATACAAATTGAACCAAACAGAGCAATAGAGACTCTATCTAAAACAACAGAAAGGAAAATTTAATTCAAATGGGGTTTTAATTCAGAGGATGCTTTTATGCAATAATCTGGATAAACAATGCTTTACCACCTTCCTTTGCAGTGGTTACAAAATACTACACTTGCCAGAAAGTAGCAATCAATATTATATGTGCAGCTGTTTTTACTTTTTTCCCTCCCTGCATTTCTTTTCTGACAGCAGATGACCCACAGAAAGATGTATAGACTTCAGTTGAAGCCCTGAAAAGGTTACTCTGGAAAGAGGTCCTGAGGCATGAAACTACTTCAAAATTAGCCATTTTTCTCAAGACATTAGGCAGAAACAGAAAGACATTTCAAAATCCTGCACTGTACTTTGCAATGTGCACTATTCAGTAAACAGCACTTTTATGGATAAACATCAGAGTTCTATCTATTAAAAATATATATTCTTCCTTTTTGTGAGTGCCCATTAAGCATTATTATCTGTAAGATGCTTAGGAACATAAGGTCTTTATTAAAGCTGAAGAAATCTGAGCTTATCCTGAAAAAGCATGGATAAACTCAGATCACAGACTATGCAAAAGTACATCCCTTCCAGAAAGGAGGCAGTGGATGGAGGTTAAAGTTGGGGGGGTAGGACACACACATATTTTAAACTCTAACTTCACTCAACTGCTCCTTCTTTTTGTTGTTGTTTTTCCTTTTCTGAGATTCAGCTATTCCTCTAGAGGCAGCGCTATTAGTCCAGAAGTTTGACACAAAGGATATTAAGAAACCTACAGCTAGCAACAGCAGAGATCTTACTTTATAAATTACTATGAACATTTTCCATTCATAAGCATGCAAAAAATAGTATCCTATAATTGAGTTTATGAGTTTAAACATTACAGATACAAGTATTACGTTAGCTTTTACTGTCACATGCTGTGCATCAAGCAATAGTGAATTTTCACTTTGCTTTTCTCCTAATACGCACCAATTGTTTATGGGAGATTTCTCTGAGTCTACAGTTGCTCCTCTCACTCTAGAGAAAAGACTCAAAATCACTCAGCAAAAACACAGAGGACTTTATCTGTGGCTGCCATTACCCTTCCTTCTCCTAGAATGACTGGAGCATGCCTAGGGCACTTTGCTAACTGATAAAGTCTCAGCTCACAGCAGGAGCCTCTGCTCTACTAGTACAGGCAGCAAATACAGTCAGCTGGGTAGGACTAGCCAGAAAACAAGAAACCTGCTTCAATTCTCATGTCCTTACCCCTCTCATCACAGGGAAAAATGAGACCTGTCATGCCTTCATTTATTATGGCAATATGAAAGACTTGTGTAGACAATAAACCGAGGGACAGAACAGTGGCCTGAGATATGTGCTCCCGCTCTCCAGTCTCACTGGGAAATGACAGCCTATACCCCAAAATACTTTGTCAACAAAATGGTGACAGAATGGACCTGTTTTTCTGAAAAGCATAACAAGTTTTTCTAACAAATTTGAGCCCAGGACCTGTGTGGTCTTCCGGTGCCTCTCTCCTTCATGAGGCAACATGTCCTGTACTCTTTAACACGGAGCAACTGAATCAGACATCTTCATGATTCAGCTTCAAATGTACATCAGAGACAAAATTTAGGAACTTCTTGGCACCTTCCTCTGCTGTCCAGACCTCTAACTCTGTGGTGGAAGGTTATCAGTGTAGGGAAGCTGCTATTCCCTGGTCCTCCTCTCTCAGTACCATCTCACTTGCACCTTCTCAACATGCTGCCCCAGCCTAGCAGCATTTTTTCTCTTCAAGTCTGCTGAGCTTCCCAAAATGGGTTTAGCCCAACAGCCACTTAAATATGGCTGTTACTGAAGTAGAATATTGGGCCAAGTGTACCTTAGTCCTCATCAGACTGAAATGATGGCATTTCTTGTAACATCTCGGCTGTGTTTAGTAGCCTTCTGATAAAGGTGGAAGCTCAAAACACAGCAGACATGCACTAATAAAACATAGCCAGCTTGATATATTGCTTGATGAGCTTGTCTTGACTTACAGGAGAGTTACGTAACATGACTATTAGGAAAAGTTTATTCTGTGGAAGAAGCCTTTGAGCTTTGCCAAAAAAAGACAAACCACACAAACACACACACAAAACCCCAAACAACACAGAACAACCAAAATCCTAAGGACCAGCACTCTGCGTAGTCCCTTTGTGAACAGAGTATCTTCATGTGGCATCTAACCTAGCAGAAGATTTTTCTCTCATACTAGCATTAAGATAGTTTCATCCTTAAAACCTAAAGCTTCTGGTGGAACACACAGAAAATGAGGTGACATTTTCCCAAACAAGTTATTATTTATATTGTAGCCTCGGCATAACAGGTGCTCTAAAGAAAAATATCAGGAAACATTTTCAGTCTTGGAAAGTATAATGTCTAAAGAGGCTTATCTAGAATTATAGTTTCAAGTGTAGGGTTGGAGCTTTTGCAACCAATCTACTCTTACAACTAATGTTTAATCAGAATTTGCACTTTGAGTTGTCATATTTCTTTATAATAATGGTAGTTGGCCTCTTGATAAGACACTTAGTTGAGATTTAAAGCTTTCTTGGTAATTACCATTCTGGAACATTTCTATTCCTCAACCTACTGAGGCTTATTTGAGTCTGAAAAATATCTTATTCACATCTACAATTGCAAATGTTGAAGTAACAAGTGTAAACAGAATGCATGCATCTGCACCTAATCACTTTACATGAAGTGTTAAATTATACAACTTTAATAGCAAGGTGGAATGGGAATCTAAACAACTATAGAAATACTGATTTTATGTAATGCTTCCACACTCTCAAAAATAAATTAAATATATATGTATATATATATTCTTCAAAAACCCATATTCTAGCAAGATTGATTTCAAAATGTTTCGAATTTGTAAAGGAAGCCAAGACTTCCCAGAAATGTTAAACCATCTGATAGAGAAACATATGGTATTGATACCATATTGATANAGCTGTTCAAGGCAGGATTGGACGTGGCACTTGGTGCCATGGTCTAGCCTTGAGCTCTGAGGTGACGGGTTGGACTTGATGATCTGTGAGGTCTGTTCCAACCTTGGTAATACTGTGATACTGTGAAATTCCTGTGTGTAATGGGGGCTACATTAGAGGGATGCAAGAACTTTAACTCCAGAATTCTTTCTTCAAGGGAACTTTCCAGGCCATATTATCACTTTTCTTAATGCTGAATATTCCTAGAGGATCTTTTGAACCAAACTTGGCATTTGTATATGAACCTACTCAAATCACTCTTGAAACCTGTAGAAGCAGTACCTTTTAGTAAATCACCTTCAAGCAAAATTCAAGATACCTGTGGCAGCACTGTTTTAACCAGATAAAACCCAGACACAAGATGTTTACATTCACATTTGATGCATACATAGAACTGTCATTCACCAGTAGTCATATTCAGATTAAGGCACTTATCAGATTGTCAGGGACAAATTCAGCATAGAACTGAGTAGAAAAGCCTTTTGTGGTGATTTTTTTGGTTGATGTTTTTAGTGGGTTTTGTTTGTTTGTTTGTTTGTTTCATCTCCAGTGTCTTTTCAGGTAGTACTTGTTCATGTGTTCCAAGAATAGCAAGCCACAGATGTGATCTGTGTGAATGAGGCCTGTGAAAGTCTCCTAAAAACAATCAAAACCTCTCAAATGTGCATACATCCCTACACATCAGCAAATCTTAGGTGAAAACTCAACATGCACCCAAGTTTACATTTGGTTGCAAACAAAATGATGAGAGCATGAATGGAAATGATCCTTGGATTTTTACTGCAAAGCCCAGGTAGTGTGTTCTTGGAACAGAAATGTTTCCAGTAGCAGTGATTTGACCAAAACAACATTAAGATGTGCAAGGTGCATAGCTCATTATCAGCTTCCGACATAAAGAGGTCATATGTGTGCAAATTTTACACTCTTGGAACTAATTGCTTGTTACATGCAATGAGCATGTTAGCAGCTGTGCACAACTGCACAATGTGTTCTTAATAGTTTTGCGCTGTATGGAAAATATATTTCTAGGTTTTAGATCTCTTTGTCTCAGCAGGACTATTTTCTTCCTTTTAAAATTATTTTTCCTGGTCTAGCCTTATGTATCACAGGCAATCAATCTGATTCGAAGTCCAAGTCTTTGCATTGACTTCTCTGAGCCACCATGGTTCAAGCCCAAATTTTGCAAGAAAGAAGTCATGCAGAATGTAGTACAGGGTCAGATACTTGATCTCCTTGTGGCTAAACATTCGAACAGCCTCATCAGGAATTATTAATGCTAATTGGACATGCTATTATAGATGCTATACTTATTATATTGTAGCTACAATTAGTCGTACTTACAGTTATTGATAAGAAAGTCAGATATGTACTTTTTTAAAAAGGCAGGAAAATCTATGGAAAATTTTACAAATAGGTTAAAGCTGGCATGATAATAAATGAATAACAACAAAATTAAGGAAAGTAAAAGTTCTCTAAAAAACTAAATACAACATTTCTGGGCTACAGGAGGTAAATGATAATAAATAAGAGCTGGTAAATAATTCTTCAGATTATTAAAACATAAAAGGTGATGCTACTAGGTAAAGTTATTACATGTGGGTTTTTATCCTTATATCTTTAGTCAGGAAGTTTAATCAAAAGTCCATTAAACTGCCTTATAATTAGTACAGTGTGTAAAGTATGGCTTTAATTCAATTAAACAATTCCATACTTTATGGTCATAACTCAATGCGTTACCATCAATTAGGAAATAAAACTTAAAATTTCAAAATATAATTGGAACCTCAGCCTAGGAGGCACTAGATTTTTTTTCCCTTGCTCAGTGACTCACTTTTCCTTTCTGTGTGTAACATTAAGTTACTTGGAATTTTCCTGACATTCTCTACATTTGAATACGCTTACAGATTTTGGAAGCTATATGTTAAATCTGTTTCAAAGTGACACCAAGGCTCATTTCCTGAAAATCAAACACAGCTTGAACTGACTTCTTCATGTCTACACGTTAGGTTGGTGTACTAGAACAAGAGGATGAAGATTGTTGTGCTTTGCAGCTGTGGAAACTGCAGAAAGAGAACGGCTGGAGCAACTTGCACAGTTCGTGCTAAGCACAAATTACAGTGCTAAGACAGATACTGACCTAAGGTTTTCACATGCTCAAGGTCCCTTAAAGAAGGCCTTCTGAGGAGAATGCAGCTAGATGACAGCAGAGTAAGAGACAGTGGGTGACTAAAGTCTTCTGAGTGGGGCATCAGTGTCTTGCAGATGATCATATAAACTCTTCAGGTTCAGGAAGGCACTTGTAAGAAGAAATAGACTTAATTCTCTCAGAGCTTGTGATTCTTGTTTCCCTTGCTGCAAATTCAACTTTCCCCACTTTATTCAATGAAACTATCATTTCATCCCATATGCACATTCTTTAGTATTATTATACTGGTTTCAGAAGGTCAATAAATAAGCTGTTACAGTGAAACCCTGATATTTAAACACTTTCTGAGTCATGCAGATGTGACAAAGTGGCTGCTTGGGTTAATTGCGTTAACATATCCTTTCTTTTCCTTATGTTTTCCATAGTTATTATGTGCTGTAGAAAATGCTGGTACCTGCTGGGCATGACTTTAATCTCAGTATCAGGCTACCTCAACTCACCATCCCAGAAGGCCAACTTCCAACATATATTAAAGACAACAACTAAACCAGGCTTGTATTAAAAGATGCACTTGGGGCAAGGAGCAGAGTAAACATAGAGATTTCTCTGGCTATTATAGCATGCAGATCTGGAACAATGCCTACACACATGCAACCTGGGGATGGACAAGCCTCCAAAGAACCAGGTAGACTGGCAAAATTTCGTATTACGTGTATCACAGAGACAGAGGGAGGTTTGGTTTGGTTTTTTTTCCCCAAGGACTTGACAGAGCACTGCATGATTTTAAGAAATAGAGACAATTTTAAAGAACAAAAGCCAGAATGCTACTCTTTGGTAACTCACCATTTATCCAAATCAACCAGGAGTGTCCTTCTGAAAGATAGGCCACAGTCACATAGAAGTTATGGGTCTTAGTTCCAAGGCAAAGGGACTAAATTCTGCTTCTTTTTTATTATGGAAGAGAGATGTGGGTCCTCTAATGATTCTGCCTGCCCCAAAACGTTGTGGAATTTCAAAGACACTAACAGATGACACTGGAGCTATCAGGCAAGTCAGAGGATGCCCCTATGTGGCAGCAAAGCTTTCTTTCACAGTTGTATATGTCACAACAAACTGGGTAACAGAATTATGTGCACATGTGACTTTTGCTGGTGACACAACAAGCACTGCTTCTAACTGTGTATGTTTTCTGTGAGACTGAACATTGAAAAATGGTCAAATTAACACACATAACACATTTTCTATGTAAATTAAATGCTGTGTAGATGACACTTCTAGTGATTATAGCTCTCTACATGACATATGTTTAATGATTTAGATTGGCTCCTGTTGAGAGGGATTTAATTTAAGGCACTTATGGCACTGGGCTCAAATTATTTGCAAGAGTCGATTGAAGCTTATGTTTTACTCTGCAGCTTGTGTTCAGCTAAGGATCATCCTCTGAGTACATTTCAGTTATCTCTTGCAGGATCTAAACTGTGGGCGTTTGCCACAGTTTTCTCTCTCCCTATGTACTGTTGAACCAGTTTCCAGCACAATCAGCCCTTGTTGTAAAATCAGATGTGAGAACAAAATGTTGTATTCTTGAATTTAATTATTTCTTTAACCTAAGTGTTAGGTCTGAAATTTTTAAGACTTCCTTATCTATTTCCCTTGACAACAGGTTTTAGGTAGCTATTTCCATTAAAGATAGCAGGACCTGGTCATCCAGCCCCTTACAAATGTTTTAGACTCTCCAATTTTCTCTCTATCATTGCTCATCAATTAACTGCTGATTTTCAGAACCTGTAGATTCAGAAGTGTCACCATCAAATTTGGTAGCAATGTAAACTTAATCTGAGGTATCTCCTTGTGTTGATAAACTCCATTAAATAGTATTTTGAAGTCATGTGTACTCTATAAAACACCTGTAGATGCACAGCTGAATGCATAGCTTTCACTGAAGTTGTTTGACTGCAGAAGTGTAATTTTGATCCAACATGTAAGTGTTCCATTAACTTTTTTGACCTTTGGATTGGCCCCTCAGCATTTACAAAGTTAGACTACTAAATCCAGGGTGAGGGTGAGGAGTACAAAGTGCAGGTGAGAGTAAATAATCAAAATAAATGTGTAATTTCGCTGTAGCACAGTGCCAGCTGGCTTGGGAAAGACTGAAAGAAACCGAACCAACGGTTATTTCATTATTATTTGAATACTTGATGGCTGATGGTGCTCTTCAGATTTGCCAGGGAGTTGACTATTCTGTTGAGGTTTCTAGGAGCTTCATGAAGGAATGAGTTCTTCCAAGATTTTATTAGTGCAGGCTCTCCAAATGTCCAAAGAGGGGTGTGGGCACCTGGACATACTAATTAGTCCTTTAATGCATGTGGAGGGAAAAATACAGCTGTTGGATGCTTGTATTTGAAGAATTTGGTGGTAGGTTTGTTGGGGTAATGACACTGAGGGAGAATGCAACACAGAAACTCAACCGCTTCACTGATAAATCTTGACCAAATAACGAACATGAAGATTGGACAACTTTGCATAAATCTTTTGTTTGTGCCAATGACCCTTTTCCTTATGAAGGCCAGTCCATGCAAACAAGACTTACACTCCTTACTAATCTAGAAACATTCTGAAAGTATTCTTTTTCCCCCGGGGGAAGCGAGCCACTTTAGACTCTGCACTTCACAGAAACCCTTTACAAGTACCACTAGCCCACTGCAGTGAATCCTTTCTGATTGCTGGAGCTGTTGCTGCAGTCTGAGTCCATGCATCAATACATTCTCTTGACTCAAAACTGGGATGACCCCTCTGCCAACTTGAAGCTAATTACACATTGTCTGCTGGGTATTACATTTCTTGTAGGGGGTGCAGGTATGCCCAGCCAAAGCAGAGGAAAAATATACCTTGAATAGCCAACAAAACCCTAACAGAAAGTCATCTGTGCTGTAAAAGAGTATTAAATAGAAATTAGTGACATGAGTTTGAGAGGAAAGCAAAGACGAGGCACTTTTAAGGAAAAAAGTTAGAATATTTTGCACACTTTCCATGTGACATTTCTTGCTTCTCAGTGTGTGGATATCTTGTAAAGCTTCCTTTTGGTTTTTCTTTGCTTCCTAATGATTATTACATTTTCCTCTCACAAAATATTACTATTTACAAGGGCTAGTAATGTCAGGATGAGGGGTAATGGGTTTAAACTGGAAGAGGGGAGATTTAGAGTGGATGTTAGGAAGATGTTCTTTACAGTGAGGGTGGTAAGACACTGGAACGGGTTGCCCAGGGAGGTTGTGGATGCTTCCTCCCTGGAGGCATTTAAGGCCAGGCTGGATGAGGCCTTGAGCAACCTGCTCTAGTGGGAGGTGTCCCTGCCTATGGCAGGGGGTTGGAGCTGGATAATCCTTGAGGTCCCTTCCAACCTAAACCATTCTATGAGTCTATGATTCTATGAATATAGAGCACTTTCTGGGACACCTCTTTGACAGTATATTCACTCTAGCAACTACAGTCTTCAAAAAATTAAACTCTGTCAGAGGGTTAAACAACAACCTACAGTTTTATGGTATTAATCATCAACTAAAAGAAATGAAAGTTATTATATTCTGGCACTTCCTGGACAGTCACTGGTGGAAGCAATCCTTCTGGGGAGTCTGAACACACCTCTTTATTATCCTCTGCTCAGACTGGTCCTGGAAAGGTTGCCTGAGCATAGCTACTTGGAGAAGAGGAGGCTCAGGACAGACCTCATTGCTGTCTACAACTACCTGAAGGGAGGTTGTAGCCAGGTGGGGGTTGGTCTTTTCTCCCAGGCAACCAGCAACAGGACAATGGGACACAGCCTCAAGTTGTGCCGGGGGAAGTATAGGCTGGATGTTAGGAGGAAGTTCTTCACAGAGAGAGTGATTGGCATTGGAATGGGCTGCCCAGGGAGGTGGGGGAGTCATCGTCCCTGGAGGTGTTCAAGGAAAGACTGGATGAGGCACTTAGTGCTATGGTCTAGTTGACTGGCTAGGGCTGGGTGCTAGGTTGGACTGGATAATCTTGGAGGTCTCTTCCAACCTGATTGATTCTATTCTATTCTACTGACTTTCAGTGCACATCAAGAAAACAGGAGTCTCAAGAAATGACACCAAGTATTGGTGTAACTGAAGTGTCAACTGCATACAAATAGGGAGTGTATAACAAATTATTCTATGAAAAATATTCTATTAAAATAAAAACATATCCTTCTCAAATAATTTTTCTGAATACATAAACCACAATCACATGAGCCTACAAAATAGTGTTCAAAATTTATGCACATCAGAAATACTGCTTAAAATCAGCAAAACTCCAGCTATAGACAAGAGGCCTGGGCTAGAAATAAAGTACGAAAATCTGAATCTTACTGTTCCCACTTATGCTACAGTTCTGACTTGCCTAGAAGTAGAGTTCAGCTACAAGTCGTGATCTGATTTGGACTGAAAAGAAGATACAATCCTACAGTCCCATGGTTCTATGTCTTCTTTTACAAAAAAAAAAAGTGTGTTGAAAATAATTTCTCTTCTTCAGACTGTTTGCTATATGAAAAATGCAGTGCATAAAACTGCCACGTCAAGGATTCAGTCACATTGCTTGTTCTTTCATTGCCCATAATCATGGGATAGGGTAAATTTTGAATCTCTGCCTTCATGCGCTTAATCCTGCCAAAAATTACATCAGTTGATCTTGACAAGATTTAAACCTGTGGTTTTAGCACACCAAGAAATTATTTCTTAAACTTTGAAAGAAGTGGCAGGCAGCTCAGGAGGACCACAAGCATGTAATGAGGTTATGAAGGGAAAAAATTAGATGGGCCAAAAGCCAAGTAAAAATCTGTCATAAAAGACAGTAACAAGTGTTTCTGTAAACACACTAAGAATGGAAGGAAGGCTACAGAGAATCTTCATCATTGATTGAAGTCTAGAGTAAACAGTGACAAAGTGGAGGTTAGTCTCTTCTGCCAGGCAACCAGCAGCAGAACAAGGGGACGCAGTCTCAAGTTGTGCTGGGGGAGGTCTAGGCTGGATGTTAGGAGGAAGTTGTTGGCAGAGAGAGTGATTGGCATTGGAATGGGCTGCCTGGGGAGGTGGTGGAGTTGCCGTCCCTGGAGGTGTTGGAGAGGGGCCTGGATGGGGCACTTGGTGCCATGGTGTAGTTGACTGGCTAGGGCTGGGTGCTAGGTTGGACTGGATGATCTTGGAGGTCTCTTCCAACCTGGCTGATTCTGTGGTTCTGTGAAAGATGAGGAAAATGCTTTTCCTCTCAGTCTTTAATGACAACACCAGTTGTTCTCCAAGTACCCAGCTCCCTCAGCTAGAAGACATGGATAGGGAGCAGATTGAAACCCCCATAATATTTTTTTTTTCATAGAAAAAGTGGTCAGGCATTAGAATAGGCTGTTCAGGGAGGTGGTTGTGTCACCAACCCTCCATGTGTTTAAAAGTTGTTTGGATGTGGTGCTTGAGGATATGGTTTAAGGGTAAACTTTGTAGAGTAGGGATAACAGTTAGACTTGATGATCCTGAGGGTCTTTTCCAACCCGAATGTTTTTGTGTCTCTGTGATAAACCAAGAGTAAATTATTAGTGACTCATTACATAAAACACTAACACACACAAAAGTCTATGGGACCAGATGAGATCCACCCAACAATAATGAGAGAGCTGGCAGAAATGCTCACTTTACAACATTTATCACTAGTCCTGTCTAACTGTGCTAGTTTGAAGCTACCTAGAATGTTTTGGTGAGAAGAACTACATTACAGGCTGTGAAAAAAAAACAAACAAGGGTGATGTCTACTTCACTCATAGGCTTGCTGAGAGGTATGAGAACAAGAATCCAAACATAGATAAGGGAGTCGCACTTCTGCTTGGGAGCTCTGAGCTGCATTTCTCTTCCTAGACTCTCTGCCGTCTCTCTGANGGCGGGGAACACCCAAACCATCACACTAACCTGGGAGGTCTCACTGGAATGAAGGTTAGCTAATATGATGCCAGCAGTGTATCCAGGTCTTCACTTCAGGACATGGTTTAATTGCCGCGGTGGTTGTAGGTTGTGGGTTGGACTCAATGATCTTAAAGGTCTTTTCCAATCAAAACAGTTTTATGATTTTATGGTAATAGTGAGGTCAGCAGGACTAAGTGTTTACCTGTACTTGGCACTAGTGAGGCCACACAGGGACTACTGTGTTCAGTCTGGGGCAAGAAAGACACTGAGGTGCTGAAGCATGTCCAAACAAGGGCAATGAACCTTGTGAATGATGTAGAGCACAAGTCTTATGAGTCGCAGCTGAGGGAATTGGGGTTGCTTAGCCTAGAGAAAAGGAGGGTCAAGGGAGACTCTAACAACTTTACCCTCTCTACAACTACCTGAGGAAAGTCGCACCAGGGGAAGTTTGGACATCAGCAAAAAAATCTTCTTGAGCTAATAGAGCATAATTTGGATCTTTTCAAAGATGTCTATATCTTTAACATTTTACTCTGGTGACTAGACATTTTTTTAAAGAGCAAATAAGCCCACATAGCATGTATTCAAGAAGTCTATGGGGAAAAAACAAGTAGGAAAGTAAAATAGCTGAGCTGCTAACAAAATATTCAGTTTCTCATTAGTGTGGGAATCATTTACCACAGGACTCAGAGGTTGGAAACCTTGTACTAGCTTTTGGAAAAGGGCACTTGGGATTGATGCGGCAAACTACTAGCAAAGTCAGTACCTGGAGGATTAAGAGATTACAATATGTAGGTTATAAAATGACTGATGAAGTTATATAAATGTACTCATTTATTTAAACTAATTACATGAACCCTCATTATTCAGAAAAGACAACTCAAAGCTACTGTGAATGCTGTCTTAAAAATATTGCTGCAGGATGCAGCAGAAATCAACAAGGCAAAAAGCACTGAGAGTTTTAGAGAAGTAACACAGACCAAACCAGACAATACTCTCCTAACAGTGCACAAATTCACACCACAGTCCCTGTCTTTTTTGGTCAAGAAAAACAACAACAGATCATCCTGCCTGCCATGGTATCTAAAGCCCAGCTTTGTGGCTCTGTGGCTCATTCCCAGAGAGCAGCCTCATTTCACTTGGACCAGCAGAGGCCAGCCTGCAGGCTATAGCCTGCCTGGCACAATGTCCTGCCCTTCCATAGCACGTCCAGTACAGCCACCTGGAGCAAACCGAGAACGAGACTGGCAGCTGCTTCGGAGCAGGAATGCTTGCTTCCTTTAGCAGGGAGTTTTGTAGCCCTTTATTTCAGGACAACAGCTCCATCCTAACAGTTTTCTTGTCATCTGTGTGCAGAAGACACACAAAGTGTCTGGTACCACTGTGCTTGCTAATGCATGTGCCTTGCCATGGCCAGAGGTGCACTGCATGCTCGGCTGACACACCACAATTCCTCCTCTGAGTAGTAAGAAATCAGAATCATAAAAAAGAAGTTATTTGCTTTCTGGGTTGTGCGCACACCTTTCCAGTTCATATTCAATTTTTCATCCACCAATGCTCCCATATGAAAGTTTCTCTTTATTTGGCAGAGTCCCTCCCCACATTTGTTGAACAAACCTGGAAATTGATAATGAAACCTTTGAAAATTGGGATCTCACTATGCTAGAGATTGTTTTTATTCTGACCTGCATCCCTGTCACTGGAGGAAGATGTAGGTGGGGGGGGAATTAGAGGAAAGCATGTGGCTCTGCCTGGATGTGATGCCAGTGCCGCTCTGTGTCATGCGGCAAGCCTCAGGAGGCTGTGATAACTTCTGCCAGCTGTTGACAGCCAGAGGCAGGTTGTATGACAGCTGCAGAGGTGCTGCAGCAGCATCTCCTATCACCATGCCTTCTGCTAAAGGCTGCACGAAAGATGGAAAAGGAAAAAATAAAAGTGGAAGGAGAGGAAGAAGAAAAAGGGGAAAGAAGGGGTGCTAAAAGGGTTCACAATGAAGGTGGTGAAATACTGGAACATGTTGCCCAGAGAAGTTGTATATGCCTCATCCTTGGAAATAGTCAAGGCTGAGGCGGACAGGGCTTTAAGCAAACTGATGTATTTGAAGGTATACTTATCACAGGGAAGTTGGACTAGATCACTTTTAAATGTGCCTTCCAATCTGAGCCATTCTCTCGTTTCATGGAAGGGCAAAAAAAGAGGGGGAAACAAACAAACAAACAAAATCCCAAATAAACAAAAAAGGATAAAAAGCAAAGAGTAAATCAGAAGCACTGAAAGTCACTGCATCAACTGCAGGCCAGCTGGACTTCCAGCTAAGATATTTCATTTGGATTTCTCTCTAAAGCAATGAGCAAGAAGGAGGCAGCATGCCGAGGGACAAGGTCTTCTCCTGATGAAGACAGAACTCCATGATCTTTCTTCCCCATTTTTGGGTGTAAATGGATCACACTTGTGCTGCCCAAAAGTTCTTTTTATTACCACAAATGTCTGCTCTTGAAAGCTGTGTGTACAGTCCATCACATTTAATTGTGTCTATCTCATCAGGATGTGAAAAAAAACTATTTCTCCTTGCCTAATGTGGGAAACACATCAGCAGTGATATCTTGCAACCTTCTGTGTGTATCCTATGAATGAGCAGCTTCCTTGTTTAAGGCATTTTCTGGCAATTAAAGAAAAAAATATATCTTTCACTGAAAGCTTACAAATATTTTAGCAGGAGGGGGCTGTGAATTTTGTATATTATGTTTTTTGTCTAGGAAAGAATCTTGCCATAAGCTAGGAAATGGTAACATGAATTTTGCCCAAATTTCTCTATGACATTCATTAAGTTCAAAACTAAAAATCCCTTTTTTACAGAGGAGCAAGGCAAACAACTTCACCTTTTTGTCTTTTTTTTTTTTCACTGAAAATGAGATACGTGAGAACTATCTGAAAAAGAGCAAAATACTATTTTTTATGTTATCAGATCTAATTCTTAGTAAAAGAAGTCAGATAACATACTTGTAAACTACTTGCCAATTCAGCCCGAATCCCACTTTACACAGTGGTCATGGTTGAAGTCCTGGATCACGGAGGTTTTGTTACTGACATCCAAATAGAATAGAATAGAATAGAACAGAATCAACCAGGTTGGAAGAGACCTCCAAGATCATCCAGTCCAACCTAGCACCCAGCCCTAGCCAGTCAACTAGACCACGGCACTAAGTGCCTCATCCAGTCTCTTCTTGAACACCTCCAGGGACAGTGACTCCACCACCTCCCCAGGCAGCCCATTCCAATGCCAATCACTCCCTCTGGGAAGAACTTCCTCCTAACATCCAGCCTATACTTCCCCCGGCACAACTTGAGACTGTGTCCCCTTGTTCCGTTGCTGGTTGCCTGGGAGAAGAGACCAACCCCCACCTGGCTACAGCCTCCCTTCAGGTAGTTGTAGACAGCAATGAGGTCACCCCTGAGGCTCCTCTTCTCCAGGCTAAACAACTCCAGCTCCCTCAGCCACTCCTCATAGGGTTTGTGTTCCAGGCCCATCACCAGCTTTGTTGCCCTTCTCTGGACACGTTCCAGCACCTCAACATCCCTCTTGAATTGAGGAGCCCAGAACTGGACACAGTACTCAAGGTGTGGCCTGACCAGTGTTGAGTACAGGGGAAGAATAACCTCCCTCGTCCTACCGGCCACACTGTTCCTGATACAGGCCAGATGAGTAAAAATGTCATACATGGTTTCTGAAGAAATACTTTCTTTGTCTTTCAACATGCTAAGTACATCTAAACTTATGCACAGGTCTGCTCCTACTGAGCTCAATGGGACTAACGTTAAAACTAAGCCAATACATACTTCTTTGCTTGGTAGGTGTTAGAGAGCTAAAATATTCTCATCTTGGTAGAAGAGATTTTATGCAGACGGATTCCCAGCGTGGGTTTCTAAGCCTTAGAAATTATGTATGTGTGCAAAATCAGCCACGTTTTTTTCCTAGACAGAAGAAAGTTTTCTCTTTTTTTCAGGTCTCTGCCTGAGAAAATCTTCATAAAGAATTATTACAGGAGTATGATGAGGCTCCTAGTTTGAAGGAAAACTTAAGCACTCAGAAAGTTAGACCTAACTACAGTCTCACTGCAGGAGACAACACTTTTCAGAGCACTGATTGTAGACTTGAGATTATGCAGGAAATTTATAGAGAAAATAATTACTTTGTTTTAAGCAGAGAAAGAGAACCAGGAAGAGACAAGAAAATGTCTGTACTACAGGTATCTCAAATAAAGATGATAATTGAGCAAAAAGGTTGCAGATACATCTGAAAACATGGTGATAGGTTTGACTGAAGACAGTCCTCTTTGACATGCATGCAAAATCAAATTTACTCTCTACTCTTTGCCCAGAGTCTCAGTTTTGGGTCACTGCCGTCCAGAAGTAAACACTAAGAGACTGGACATTTGCTTGGTTGTTCTTTTCCGTGTTTAAATTATAATAAAGCTTTTAGTATTACAAGCAAATATTTTTTATCTTTTTCTTTTTTTTTTTCATTTTTGACTGTGTATATTCTCTTGATGTCTCAGTGATCAAAGAGCCTGTACAGAAAACAGGGACTCATTTCACTGAAGAAGGCAACTGCTTTGACAGAAATTTAAAGTAATGATTAAGATCTTTAAAATGAAAACCCAAGTAGACCACTAAGAAATTAGGTTTACACCAAGCTACACCAGAGGGGGCTTTTTAAGGTGCATGGTAAAGAGAATCTGCTGCACGTCTTGCTGTTACCACTGGGTGGCGCCGCTGAGAAGCAGGCAGGATCAGCCTCCTCAAGGGTCTGGTATTTCCCATGTGCATAATTTAACATTACAGCACTACGATGGTTATTTGCCAAAAAAGCATTTTCTAAGATTCTCACTTTTTGAATACTGCTGATGAAGACTCACAGTAAAGAGGAAACTGGCATGGAGAAACTCCTGTTATGTCTTTTTATTTCAAACAAAGCATGGTCTGGGTTTGCTTTGATGTCCTGTTAGTAAGACTGTTTTCTCCCCTGAAGACATTAAATTATATTATCAGCACTAGAAAACAAAACAAAACAAAATGAACCACAACAAAACAAAGAGAGCGTGTGCAGATAGGCCCGGATTAATTCCATTTTATGGAGGAATGAAACTGAGCTCTGGCTCTCTGGCTCTCACCCTCAACACTGGAGCATGCATGCCAGCTTGGTGGCACCCGACTGACACAGCTTTGCAGCACCCAGTCCCAGAGCCTGACTTTGTAGCATTAGCCCAGGCTTTGCAGACTGAACTGAACTGCATCATGAAGCACAAATATGTCTTTATGTGATAATCCAAAGTCATGTAAGTGAGTTTGAGTCCTTGTTTTGACTTTTTAATTAAAATGTCGTTCCTACCCTCCTTTTCTCTTCCCTTGTGCTGTCTCCTCCCTGTGCGTGCACATCTGCTCAGCTCAGAGGGTGGTTGATGCTTCCTGCACAGTGTGCTCTTCTTAAGCAGAGCATAAAATGCGTGGTCTTGGCACTTTGGGACACAGTTTAATGGCCACTGTAGTCTTAGGTTGATGGCTGAACTCTATAATCTTTGAAGTTTTTTCCATCCGAAACAATTCTATAATTCTATGCTCATGTTTAGGCTTCTCACACAAAGGAAAAGTCACTAAATGGCCTGAAGAAATAATTTCCAGCAGAAGCCTTCCCCATTATGTATTTAAAGCATTGCAAACAGACACTGGTTTGTGTTCCACCAGAGGACCTACAGTTACACGTAAATATTGATGACTGAAACTCACTAATTAGACTACTTAAAAGTGCTGGGTAGCTGTCTGCTCTGACACAGCATACACAGATACAGAATGTTCTCTCTTACTAATAATCTACAATATCTGAAATCTCATCATATATGTTTGACTGACAAGAGTAATGCTGAAACTGAAGTTCTGCGTGCTCTCAAGGGTTTAGGCACGAAACAGAATGTTGATGCACATCATCCATTATTACAGTTAAATGCTATGGGTAGTTAAATACTATGGGTATCCAGTGCCACAGAAAAGCAGGCTTAAGGCACTTGATGTGGCTTTGTTACAAATATGGAAAAGCCCCTTTCCCTCTTTAGTGTTGAAATTCTTTTTACATCCTGAATAAGTTGGCCCATATTGACCAATATGCCAGATGGATTTAGGGCATGCCTTAGATTTATCATGCTTTACAACTCGAAAATTACCCAAACACATTTGCTATAAATTAGTCATGATATTAAGGCCCAAATTTTCATAATTAGCCCACAAATCTGTGCCTACAAATAACTACAGGCACAAATTATAGCAAATAGGTGCAAGGGCTTGTCTCCATACCTTTGTCTACCTGATTATCCCACAAAAAGACAGTTATGTGCTGTAAAATGTTCTCAGAGTAATCTGCCTCTGGCAAACCGCTTCCCTGAAAATTTGAGTCTGAGATGAAGTCCTCTCAAAAAAAAAGAAATTAAGAAGTGATTACACAATTACTGTATATCTCTGTGGAACACAGCTAAAAAAAAAAAAACCAAACTAACTAAAAAATCCTTTAAATAGATGCTTTATTGTTATTGTCATTTCCCTGGGGTCTGCTGCACTGGCAAACTTATGTGGCATCTCCTAAAAACGTCAGTGTGATGCCTTTGGTACACATAAGAAAGACAGATCTTCCTTAGCGCTGTTATAAAAACTATTTTCATGTTCTAGCATTTGGATTTACGAAGTATAGTGTATATATATTGTATCATTTCTTTCAAAGCAGTAGGCTTACAAAAAAGTAAATAGGGCTACCATTAAGTGGGAAAAAAAAAAAAAAAAGGAAAGAAAAAAAAAAAAGAACAGTAAAGGAGACAGAGCAACAGAGCATCACTCTGGATGCCAGTGTGAGCAGCTGGATTGAGGTGCTGCAGTCTGATTTTGGTATGTTGTGGAACACTTGATGAAATAATAAAGCCGAGAGTTGTGTATATTAAAATCTGCAAATAATTTCTACTGTCAGTACTATCTTGGTGTGCTATCTCTCCCTCCAGCTGCTTAGAAAAAGTGCATGGTTTCTTGATCTTTGTTACAGAAGCCCATGGCTGCAATTGTTAAGTTCTGCTCAGATTTCCCGTTATTTCTGTGAGGAATTCTTTCCGTCTAGAACTGGAAGCTAAATACCTGTTGCAAGAAAGAGTGCCTAATTCTACCCTGGCAGCCACACACGTACCTAGGCAGCACAAAGCCTGTGAACCTGATGTATTCCTCTGACATGCCATCTAAAGCCAGTCTTAGTAAAAAATGTTCCTCAGTTCCAATGAAAAAAGCATCAGTTTGACATAGAATGTAATGGATGATAGCACTGGGGAGAGTCGGGGTAGGAAAAAAACTTAGTGTGTCCAGTAGCCCAGAAACTCTCATTCATCAGGGGAGTGAGGCTTCAGCATCTTAGGCAGATGGAATAGGACTTCAAGCCTCGGTCTTTTCTCTTCTCTTAGTAAGTGCTCCTACTGATGCCAGTTTGTCATAAATTTCACATGGAAATGTTTTGCCGAGAAAATCTGACACAGAATGTTTAAAATTGCCCTCCAAATCATGACCAGCTGGTGATTAAAGAAATTATAAGGTTCATATTTTTAAGTCATGACTTGCTGGATTAGGGTTATTTGCTGTTCTGCTACTTGTTATGTCCCTTTTGTTTGGTTGGGTTTGGCAGTGGGCAAAATATATTTCACTTGTAACCTTAGATGATCACAGGTAAGCTGTTATGGCAGCCAGGTCTCTCATCCTCTTTTATTGCCAGGTCTCTCATCCTCTTTTATTATCCAACTAGGTTTAGTGCCTGTAGTTGTGACTATGTTGCTCACCTGGAAATGCCTGTGTCTGCTTTCTGTAAAGAAGCAGATATAGTCTGCAATGACTTCAAACCTTCAATGTTTAATATGCAAAGGAGTCTGGAAACTGGAATATGGAGCTTCTGGTTTTCATTCTCTTGCACTATGGAGCCACCATGTAGTTTGAAAGACCAGTCAGGGCTGTCTTGGAGACAAACAGAAGGTGATTCCTTAGAATATAAGTTATTACATTCTTAATCACTCAGGTGAGTAAGTATGCAGTCAGCAAGTTACTAAGGTAGCAAGAGGATGATTCCTTGCTTCCTAACAAACACTGATGTGCAGAGAACTGATGCAGCATTCATTCAGATGTAGGGAAAGGTTCTCTGGTTAAAATCCCCTTGTATTTTCCAAAAGATCCCCTTTACTGATATATTTTGTAACTGTTTGTTACTATTTGTACCAGCCAGGTCCCAGATTTATGGCCTCAGTAATTTACGAAAATAAGACCTTGGCCCTGTCTTTGCTTTCATATTGGATGACTTCTTATTTTTCCAGAGAAGCTTGTAGCTACCATGAAATGTAATGCAAATATCATGTGATATATATATATACACAAGCTTGCATAACAGCACGTCATATATACACCATGCATTTGTTAGGACAAGCTATCACAGGGTAAGATTTAGTGGATGGATTCTAACTGTAACCTTAACTGAAATATTTGGAGTGGGATTTTCCTAACATTTTCCACCATGTTTCCATTTGGTACTTCTAGAGAATGCCAGACAGAAGAAACTTCTCGTAAACAGTTCTGAAATCAATTTTTAAAAGTATAAAATAAGAATTCCAAATTAAAAAAAAAAAAAAAAAGGAGAGAGAATTAATATCTTGTTCAAACTTTAAAAAAAATAATTCTAAAACACAGTTTTTCCAAAATTATAGTTCCAGCAAGGTCACACTGACTGAGAACATAAATAGAAAGGATACATGGAAATATTCAAGTATAGTGAAGGCTCAGAGGTGACCTCATTGCTGTCTACAACTACCTGAAGGGAGGTCGTAGCCAGGTGGGGGTTGTGCCAGGGGAAGTATAGGCTGGATGTTAGGAGGAAGTTCTTCACAGAGAGAGTGATTGGCATTGGAATGGGCTGCCCAGGGAGGTGGTGGAGTCACCATCCCTGGAGGTGTTCAGGAAAAGACTGCATGAGGCGCTCAGTGCTATGGTCTAGCTGACTGGCTAGGGCTGGGTGCTAGGTTGGACTGGATGAGCTTGGAGGTCTCTTCCAACCTAGTTGATTCTATTCTATTCTATTCTATTCTATTCTATTCTATGCTATTCTATTCTATTCCATTCTATTCTGTTCTATAGTTCCCTCTAAAATGCTGCCTACTCTTGTAAGCATGATGATAATGTACCACTGTGGCCATCTCTTGAAAAGATCAAGAAAATATGATTTTAGTAGACGATGACTGACAGATAATGCCTTTAAGCTTTTTGATGGCAATGAACTCTGTCTCTTTTGCTAACTGAAGGTTAAAAACTGACAATCCCAAAGAGGTGCTATGGTTGTACAAGCTTCTGAAGTGGGAGAATGCAGCTCTTATGCCAGAGTGTCACAAAGTCACCTTGTCAAGTAAAAATGATTTCTCTTCTTTTAGCCATTCTGGATTTAGGCTGGACAGAAGATGAGAAAAAGAAGCATTCTTCTAGGCATATGTGAAGCCTTGCTTTGAAATTCAATGTTTCACAAATTCATGTTGGATCTCATCTGTGTGCTTTCACCCAAACCTCCCCCAAAGGCAGGCTGAGTTTTGAGTGCCCAAAGAAAGCAAGGATCTGCCTCTTGGTACCATAGTGAGATGAAGCGCCATAAGAAGCAGCATGTCTCACAGAGGCAACTCACAAACTGTTCACTTGGTCACATCCTATTGGCCCACATAGTGCCAGAACACTGAATCTTATTTCTAAAGGTGATGAGAGTACATCTGCATGTGATCGACTTTGGAGGTGGTGGGAGAAAAAGGAATAGGACATATGCCCTGATTCTTCCTGAAGCAGGTGTGTTTAGAGCAACAGAAGAGCAGCCAAGGCCAAGGTAACAATGTGGCACATAATCCTTGTGAAATTTGTAGCCACCCTCTTCTCGTATGATCTCTCTGACATATCTCTCTGACTGTAGCTTCTCTCCTTTGAGCTCATGTGCAATCTAATTGCCAGTGGGGTGCAGCCTGTCTCCTGCACCAAACCTTGGCAAAGAGCACCGCAAGACTTGGAGTAGAGAGGAGAGGGAAGATGCAGCCAGGAAATAGAACTTCTTGCTTCCTTGATGTTAAAATTAGCTCTGCCAAGATTTGGGGATACAGGGGTGCCCTGCTGGCACCCTCAGTTGCATATATGGAAATTGCAGAGGTATTTATTATCTGGCATCCTGGTAGATGGACTTTGTTAAAAAATGACAAGGAAAAAAAAATGAGGTACCTGATGTTTTGCTTTGCCTTGGTTTTCATTGGTAAGATCTGTCATCTCATCATGCAGTTTCCTGTGCCTTTGTGGAGTACGCAGGAGTGTAAGATGGGGTTAGGTATGACCTAGGCTAATGAGGCATGTGTAAGCCCATAAGCCTGTGTTTGAGGATGCTAGGCAAGCTGGATAATGCTACTGCAAAGCAAATTGACACAATTTGTGACTAGGGCAATTTCAGGGGATGAGAAGGGGGGAAAATGTCACACCTGTCTCTGAGAAAGGCAAGAAGGAGGATCTGGATAACTACAAGCTCTTCAGCCTCCCCTTAATCCCTGGGAAGGTAATGGAGCACATCTATGTAGAAGCCTTTCCCAGCTACATGAAGAACAAGAAGGTGGTTGAGAACAGCTGAAAATAAACTCCCTCCTCCCTGCCCCCAGCATTGTCCCTGATGGAGTAAATACAAGGCAAAACGGCTGTTTGGAATTATCTTGGTAATAAAATTCTTCAGGTTTCTAAGTGAAGGCTTCCACACTTTAACTCTGTCTGATTGTGATTATGGCCATAATTTTGTTGTGGCACACATATATCTTTCTGCAATGAGGCTGCTGCTTCATTTTTTTGTGTAGCCATATCATGCTGAGTAGTGGTGCTAGCTTTGTGCTGTGAGGCAGGAAAGGGGTAAGGCTTTTAACAGCAGGTTTTATTCTTGTGACTTCAGCCCTTCCCTGCAAAGGTCATAAATGTACCTGTAAAAAATTTTATCTTTGCAAATACCCTGAAGCTGTCACATAATCATTGCCTGCTTCTCACCCCATGACAGAACAGCCTTTGTAGTTATAGGGAAAGTACATGAAGAAAACTGGAGAGTATTAACAAACAGCAAAATTCTAGTAACAAATACTGAAGGAAATTGAACCTATTTTTTTGTTCTAGCCACTAGTGCTGATTCTGTGTTATATAATTACAGTGAAACTGAGTAACACTGTTTTATATCAATGTCGAAATGCACAACTGTGATGGCATTCTGCTGAGCATTCTCCACTATAATGGGTTATGCTGATTATTTTCTCATAAACATTGTTTTGACTCTATCAGAGAGGGGTTCCTATGCTAAACCCAAGCAAACTAACAGTGCCCTGGTTAGCTGCTGGGTTTTTTTCAGTCTGATGCCCTCTTCCATTTTCCAGATATTCTTCAAACACAGACATCCTTGTCCCAAAGAGACAGCAATTCAGTAAACAACACTTACAACCACCAGATTGTCATCACAGTTCCTATATAAAAGACAAAATTATAACTAAATCTGTTCCTTAAACCACTTTCATCCTTGCTTAATATTAACAGATACATAACAGCAGTGACAAGCGCAACGTGCAACAAAGAGCAACCTTTGCATGGAGGAGTCTCCCCACCTGAATACAGCCATGTTCTAAAATGGTGAAAAGCTCACATCAGGCAGACCTGAGAGAACAGATGAAATACAGGAGGGTCAAGTCTCATCTGCTTTTACAGTATGTAAGGCCAATGCCAAGCTTGTTTGAGCCACCTGAACAGAATGAAACTGTGCCACTGCAGGGACTACGGCACACAGTATGGATGGTCACATTAACATCTCATTCTGAGTGTGAGAGAGGCTCATGTTTTTTGGGAGAGGGATCAAATTAGTGCTAGTTTATTTGACTGCACATAGCCTGCTTTCATAGACAGAAGGAGAAAGTAAGAAAGATGTTGTTGTAGCCTATGGATGAATTTTGGAATAAACATGCTTCATCCAGCTTTACTGGATATTGCTTGCAATGGATCAAGGCACACTTCCCTCAGTTCACCCATATAATGCACATGGAAGAAAGCTTGCCTTATGAGTCTGGGATAGATTCTGATATTAAAGTTTCACACACAACTTACAGTGTTACAAATAAAGAGAAAGGACAGACTCTTGCAAGAGTGTGGATGCCGCATTTCTAAAAGCACTTGTGTGAACTCATGCATGGCCCAAAATGTGCTGTTTAAGGCTACTGTGCTGCTTGTGTTTAATGAGAGTTGTCTCTTCTACAAGATGTGGCAGATTAGGATTTTCTCTATGTGTCTGCTTCCAGGCAGTAGATAATCTTGTCTTTGAAAAGCTCTAAGAGGTCAGAAGTTGATTTAACAGTCATATCTTTCTGGAAAAGCATCCCTAGTCCCAAAGGTATAATGTAAGTGCTCACATAGGTAATGAACTACAGAACCTTTCCTGAGAAAGCACAAGTGTGATCCTTTCACTTGAGCCTTAGCTGTGGCTTCTACACAATATATTGTGAGATAATACTTCTTCATGGGTTTTCATGGGTCTCAGGCTCTCTCTTGTGTATATATGAGTGGAACAACATTCCTCTCTTATGCTCTGTGAACCTTGAGGTAGCTGTTTTACCTCTCTGAGTCTCCTCTCCTTGCATAGCCATTCCCTTTCCAGTTAAGAAGTTTCAGAATTAAGTCCTCAGGAAAGAGGCAGGAGGAAGAAGGAAACCAAGTACTTCAGGAATTTAGTAGCTGTCTTTAAACACTATCACAGGCACCTCTTCACTGCCCTTAACATCAGCAACACTGGTGAAGAAGCTGAAAAGAGATTCCTTTCAGACCTCTTTTCATTTATCTTTTTCTCCTGTGGTCTTCCTTCCCTCTTGTCACTTCTCTTCCAGCATCTACCAAAATAATACCTGAAAGCATCTTTCCCTTAGTGCTTTCATTCCTTTATGGCAGTGTCATCGTTCCTGTTTTCAAGACAATCCATTTTGTTTCCTTCTGTGCAACAGCTTCTTTCTCATCTCTACTTTTGTTCATTCTCTATGAGAAGTACTCCCACTTCTGTTCTCTGATACTGTGCCAGTATTTACTTTCCTTGACACTATTTTCTTTCCACTTTACTCCCTTTTTCAGCACATCTCAACCAATCAGCACACTGAGTCTTACATTTTATTTTTTTACTCTTTCATAAAGATTTTTTTTCTCTGCTGAAAAGCCTGTTTTCCCAAAGGTGGTAATAACTGCCACGATCTTTCCTCTCAAACCCTTTTTCAACTACTTTGTCCCTCATCTTGGTTTCTAACTCACATCATCCTTTCACTATCATCCTTTCCCTCTCGCCTATTTCACTTTCACCTCCTCACCTTCACTTTTCCCTGTGAACCACATTTTCCCTTAAGTTTCTGCTGCTCAGCTATGTAACCATTCTTTTATTTTCTAACTAAGTCAGTGTCTGTTGCAGTCCCACTTCTATCCCTCTCAATTTTTTAATGAAAATCCATTAATTTGTTTTCCTCTGCTAGCTCTTTCTTTCCCAGTACAGTCAGGTTTTGTTGTGGGTAAGGATATACATATCACAATATCCAAAAGCAGTAGATGCTCAAAACTGAATGATACCATAGAGACTCCTGATCTTTTTCAGCATTTATCTCATCTGTCCGACTTTTCCTCCTCTATCTTTTATGACCTCCTCTCTAAATAACCTCCTCAAGCTACACCACGGCAAATTTAGGCTTGAGGTGAGGAGAAAGTTCTTCATGGAGGGAGTCACTGGCTACTGGAATGGGGTGCCTGGGGAGGTGGTGGAGTCACCGTGCTTGGACCTGTTCAAGGCAGAACTGGATGTGGCATTTGGTGCCATGGTCTAGCCTTGAGCTCTGTGGTAACGGGTTGGACTTGGCGATCTATGAAACCTCTTCTAACCTTGGTGATACTGTGATACTGTGATACTAAATGACAGCTGAAAATGGACTGCACAGACAGCTGAAAATGGACTGCTTCAAATTAAGATGAGCATTTATTTCTGGAACCTCTGAACTCTCTGAGAAATGACGATTCAAAACACAATGTTACTTGTTCAAGACACTGTGCTCAACTCCCTCACTATACAAGTCTCAGCGCATCCACCTGTTGTTGCTTACTCCCACTTGCAGACTGCCATGTTTCCAGCATAGCTGGGTGTGCCACTGTGTAGTGAATTAGGCAAGGAAACAGATCCATCTGAAAAGCTTTTTTTCAAACTGATAACCTCTTGGACAAATCAGTTCCCTACCAGATTTGGCACGGAGCCACAAGAATAGTTGGAGAAATGAAGGGCTAGCCTGGGGTCAGGAGCATTGTTTGCAGTGAAGAGGGCACTCTGCGGTTTAGGCTGCCTTCAGCACTATCTACCAGCATGTGTGAAACCGCAGCTCAATACGCAAAACAAAACCACAGTAATCACTTGTTTTGTTCTCTACATTCACCAGTAATTGTCTCTCGAGAAGAAGCTCGCTTGATTTTGCTCGGTGACAAGGAAGCAGATGAATTGATTTGCTCTCAGATTAAAACTAAATTACTGCTGCCCGACTAAGAAATCTCTTAGGAAGATACACAGGAAGGGAATTGGAACACAAAGAGCACTGCGGCTAAATATCTGCTTCCATCACAGTGCTCCTTCGAATGCTGGACTAACATAGTTTGGTATGAGCTGGTTATCAGAAGTTAACTGACTACATCACTATCACTGCTGCCCTCAACCGCTTTTTTTTTTAATCACTAATTGCTTCAGGCTTTCACATGAAGATGTAAAAAATACAGAAAAAGATTATTATGTCAAAATTGACAGCAGCGAGAGACTTCAAAGGTACCAATCATTATCACCAATACGTTATTTGGTGTTTACAGAAAGGCTTATTTTAAACGTTTACCTTTAAAATTACTGCAGCACCACTATTCCCACACTACACTTGCAAGTACGTCAGTAGTTTTAGATCCTGTTTTTCAAAAGGTTTATGTTAGGTCTTGAAAACAGAACCACAACTAGAATCAGGCAGCATCCTTATTTGATATTATTTTAAAAACGAATTACAGATATATAGTCTAACCTAAAAAAAAAAAAAAGACAGCAAATACTGTCTGGAACTGAATTAAACTGTCAGATTTCAAGAGGGCATCATTTCAGCTGTTGATGTAGACCACTAGTTTCTAATTTAGGCATAATTCAGTCAGTATCAGACATAATACTCTTGCTTTAAAAGTTATTAAAATTTTAATAAAACCTAGGAGATGCTAGGACAAAAGATGGCATAAACATTATGCATACATGTCACTCAACACTGGTCAGGCCACTCCTTGAGTACTGTGTCCATTTCTGGGCTCCTCAATTCAAAAGAGATGTTGAGGNAGGCACTTAGTGCCATGGTCTGGTTGACTGGATAGGTCTGGGTGCTAGGTTGGACTGGATGATCTTGGAGGTCTCTTCCAACCTGATTGATTCTATTCTATTCTATTCTATTCTATTCTATTCTATTCTATTCTATTTAAAGACAGACTAGATATTAATTAGAGTGACTTAACTGAATATTTCTAAATATTAACATTTTCAGATTCATTTGGAATGCATTTTCAAATGCTTAGTACCAATGGAAGTTGGGACCCCTGTAAAGTTGTACTTATAAACTACTGTTAGGGCTACATATATATTTGCTGTCCTTATATGTTGCACAATACTCAGGTTTGTGTGCTAGTGGTACTGACACATGAGATCCACTTTCTTTGTAATTTTTTGGTGAATGTATGCAATGTAATCTAACTCTTTCACTAGGTGAAGCAGGTTGAGCTGAAGGAAACAAGCTTATGCATAAGTCAAGCGTTTAGATAACACCTTAGCAAAATGAAGATCAAAGGACATTTTCCAGTCTTGGTGGGCCTGGGTTTTGGAGTTTGGTGTTTGGTGAGGAGGTTTGGGTTTTTTGCTTTGCATTCTTTTAGTTCTTATTCTATCAAAGAAGGAAGCTATTAAGAGATATACTTCCCATTTCATTCCTATCTAAATATAAACTACCACTTTATAGAATTTGCAAACAGCCATTAGAGCTATGAGGTACACATGAGTAATTGGAACCTGATTTCTTTAATTTCCAAGTGGATTTAGCCTTCAACAAAATACCCTAGCATTTGTTAAAGAATGCACTCTCCTCCTGTGAACAATCAAACTAAGATTTTCCCTTAAGCTCTTGAGTACCTGTGTGCATATTGCCATTTTATTAGTTAATTTACCAGTGTAGTAGTCAATATTCTCCTGGATTGCTTTGAGTGTGAAGAGTATACGCACACTGTGCCTGACACATGAATAATCTGTTCTGGTCTACCAGCACTCAGGAGTCCCATAAGCAGATATTATTCAAGGTAACTGTAGCTCAATAAGGCTTTTTGGTTAAACTCTACATCACATGTATATGTTTTCATAAACATCTTTAGGATTTTTTTGCTTATTGATTCTAGTATAGATAAAAATTAACTTTTTTTTTTTTCCCAAGCAAAATACCATTCCTGACATTGAAAGCATATTCACAATGTATATGGTGAAATACTTCTTATTCACCCAGACCTACAGAAGGAAAAGAAATACACTGGGAAAGACACAATAAAGTCATTCCAAGTTTGGGTGAAGTAACTATTGAAATTCAGATCATATTATTAGAGGCTCTGCCTAGAGCAGCTTTTCAAAGGTTTACAGAAAGTGTGCTGGTGGGTCATAGACAGACTTTGTACTATAGAACTACCTACAATTGACACTTTGCTTTGCTAACATGAGCAGAAGTGTCAAGGGTTTCACAAGTAGCAACACTGAACTAAGCTGTTCTGCTCCTGCAGTTGGTTTTGCAAAATAAAATCTGCTTATTTAAAGTTTTCTTTTATAAAATCAGTAGCAACCTAAATGATTTCTGTTTGAGTATGCACATTCTGTGTAAAATAGATGCCCAAATATAAGCATGAAATGTTTTGGAGAGAGAAGGCCTGATTTTATTAGTAATAGTGCATTTCAAGCAAGATGAGCAGTTAGCCTGCACTGAAACCCTTTGCAAAGATGAACCAATGTCAATGGTTCAGAGAAAAGTTGGAGAGTTTTAAAATGTGACTCACAGAATGACAGAACCATAGACTCGCAGAACTGTTGAGGCTGGGATTGATCTTTGAGATCATCAAGTCCAACTGCTCACCTACTACTCACAAGCCCACCACTAGTGCTAAGCTAGTATCTCTAAACCACACCCACGTGTCTTTTAAATACCTCCAGGGATGGTGTTTCCACCACCTTCCTGAGTAGCATGTTCCAATGCTTGATAACCCTTTCTGTGAAGTAATTTTTCCCAATTTTCAGTCTGAATCTTGCCATAACTTGAGGCCATTTCTTCTTGTCCTGCGATTTGTTGTGTGTGAGAAGAGACCAACCCTTCACCTTGCTCCAGCAACCTTTGAGGCAGTTGTAGGTGGCAATGAGGTCTCCCCTCAACCTCCTCTTCTGAAGACTAAACAAGCCCAGTTCCCTCAGACACTTCTCATAAGACTTGTGTACCAGGCCCTTCACCAGCTTAGCTGCTTTTCTAATTGACTATGAAAAACATGGCTCTTGTACAAATGCATAATGTCTTATTATCCTATATATACCCCAGTATAGTTCAAAAACATAGAACAACTAATGTGAGGACAGAATCTAGCCCTAAGAAAGCTACTGGTGAAGCATTGCGTGCTCCAGACCCTGCTCTCTCACGGTGTTTATCATACCATGCTATCAGACCCTGCAGCATCTTTATTTTGTGACATAACTGTGGGATCCAGCCAATGGCATGATAAATTAACAGGAATTTTAAGTGGCAGGATGAAGAGGGACTCTAGACTGGCCGTCCTTCTATTAATTATTTGAGACAACTTCTTGCCCTGCCCAATCATTCTTTGCTGCTAAGTTGCTTCAGGTATCTTTAGGTGTCATTCACCTGATGTTCAGTCCATCATCCAATGGGGACTAGCAGTCTTCTAGAAGGTATAGGCATCCCTGCCACCACTGCACTTATCCCCAACTTCAGAGGACAGTGTTGTTCCTAATGACAACACCATTGCTCCCTTCCAAGAAATATTTCTGATTTGTCCTTTCATCTTCATTTTCTTCTGCCTTTCCTTTCCCTGGGTCCATGATGATTAGATCTGGATGTTTCAATGGATGCTGACAGCAGCACACCTAAGAATCCTCTGGCTCTCCTGTCCTGTGACTGGGGAGCATGAAAGGGACCCGTTCTGTTCAGGGGTGAGATCTGCTTTTGTTGCAGTCAGTTATGTTGTATGTACCAATACTCCCGTGGTGGCTAGGCCATTGCTAAGAGCAATCTAGCAAAGAGAACTACAGGGCATTTGTGCTAGCTCAGACCAAAGGGCAAGCTTTTGTCTCCAACAGTGGAAAAGCATGGGCATTTAGGAACCAGCATGAGTATCAGAACAGCTTTTTCTCTGCGTGTCTGTAGCTCTCTTAGCTCCAGAGCCAGAGGTAGTATCTGGACATTTATGAGGCTTCATTGGGTTACTTCACCAGGATTTCTCCAATGCCTTTGTGAACCCATGAAAGGCACTTAGCTTCCTTGGTGGTCTGTGGCAAGAAGTTTCACAGTTTAACTGCAAGTTGTATAAGGAATTATTTTATGTTGCTGCTTCAAATTTGGCCTTTGATGATTTAGTCATGTCTCTTAGTTCCTGTATTCAGAAAGGCAAAGAAATCTTATTGCAAATTCACTTTCTCTACTGCCTTGGTGATTTCACAGCCCTCTTAGTGTTGCCATCTTTGTATGCCATGTACTTTTCTTGCCATGCTTCAAGCTATTTTTATTGCCCTCATCTGAACGTCCCCTATTCCTGAAAATATAAGCAATGCTCTCACAAATATCAGGCTGTCAAATTTTCAGATATGCCTCTCAATTAGTATGTGCATACATTCTGCACATGCTGGGACCAAATGACCTTTGCAAATGCAGCTTGCCAGTACAATTGCTTGCACACTTGCAGCATCACTCCCTGAATGGTATTTGGCACTTTAATCCTGGTCTCAAGGGTTACCCATTTAGTGAACTCTAGCCAAATAAATACTCAGATATCTGAGTGTGAGCTCAGTGTGGCAAACACAGAGAATACAAACAAACCAGAACGAACCACCAACAGAAAGGCAAACTTCTAAACGTCTGTTTTTTAAGCACTCTATTTGTGTATATATAGCCTGTGATTTGTGTTTTCTTGAATCCATTTTCCTTTAGTGAAGACCATGGCCACTGTTTAAAATAGGAGGAACACTCTCAGTAAACTGCTTCTGCAGTTATCAAATGTCTCAAATGTCTTTGGATTCATTTCAACATGTAATCACTTTCAAATACTGGGTTTTGCCTCATATGTTTCTGCATCCTTTCATCACAGGCGAATTAACTGCCAAATCCTGTTTGGAGTTTGTTTGTTTGCTTGCTTGCTCGTCTAATTTTTATTTTAAAGTATATTCATTTCATGTACTGGTGTGAGAAATGACACTCTTTTTTTGAGGAAGCTACCCACAATTCTTCTTAATTCTCATTCATATTGGATAGAGGATTGCTGCCCTCATCCTCTCATCCTCACGTACCCTCTCTTCCCACATTCTGTGTCTATTTTCAAACAACTGCTACTAAAGGAAACTTTTGCCTCCTTCCAGCCCCCGCCATACTAATTTCACAAAGATGTAAGATTGCTTTTGGGGTCTTTGTACAGACAGATAGATATGCACAAAGAAACTTGCAGGTTTTTCAGGGACAGAATCAGTAGTGCTTTCCTCTGAAATTATATTCTGCTATGGCTTACCAGATAATGCACCTGGAACTACATTAGTTTGTTCAGGCTCATGGTTTATCTGAAAATCATTTTCCAGTAATCTTATGTACACCATCTGGCTAAACATCCTGTTAGGAGCCAGCCGCTGAAAGGAGGAGGAAGTACTTTCGTTCCCCAAACCGTTGCTAAGCAGCTCAAGTAGTAACAACCACATCATTTATTCGGTCTGTGTGAACCTGGGTCCAGCGAGATCCCCTGGCCCCATCTGGGGCATGGAGACGTGCAGCCAAGGCTGTCAAATAAGCAGTAAGAAATCTTTATTCATCCCCTGTCAAGCCAACACCTTCCTTTTTCCTTATAGCGATTATCATTAGTTAGTGCTCATGAGACCAGTTATCACTAAAGAGACCCTGTGCCCAGAGCAGCACCAGTTTCGTGCCGCTTGACACTTTCTCTACCCAAGAGCAAGATTTTTAAGCCACGCAGATTAATGGAGCTGATCATTGGACAGATGTGGTGATGAAACAAGACCATCTGGGATCTTTAAAAATGCTTCCCACACAGCATTGTCCAAACTCTGAGCTATGTAAGTGCAGATGTACTGATCCTTGGTGCCACCTCCCGTGACTCGAGGCAAGAGACACCAGCTTGCCCTCAGCGCTGTGAGGGGAAACCTGGGAAAATGTACTCCTCACTTCATTCTGTGAGAGAGAAGAAATCTTTCCAAACAGCATGCTTTAAAATAGGCTCATAATTTAACAAGAAAAAGGAATGCTACCTTAAGATGTACCAGCTAACCCATCTCGGCTACCTGGGCTTCAAACAGGAGCTCCCTGCTGACAGGGCAAAATCACCAAGTCTCAGGTTCCTCCTTAAATTGGATGTGCCCCCTGGG
Source organism: Tricholaema leucomelas (assembly GCA_013400475.1). Taxonomy (NCBI): domain Eukaryota; kingdom Metazoa; phylum Chordata; class Aves; order Piciformes; family Lybiidae; genus Tricholaema lacrymosa; species Tricholaema leucomelas. Next base: position 721,198 of record WAAF01003250.1, on the reverse strand, counting down.
AGCAAATGTAAAGCTTCCTCCTTCCAGGTTGAGTGCCTCTAAAAGTGTCATTTCCACACATTCACAAGACTTCCAGCACCTGCTTCAGGGCAGGAAAGTGTACCAGTGAACACGTGCAGGCAGTGTCCTACTTAAATTAATTCTACTGAGATCTTCCTCATTAATCTCTGTGTTGCTGCAGGTGCATTTATTAATGTAAGAGTCCCATGTTAAAATGCTGTGATCCTCTTTGACATATTAAGCCATTTTTAATTTGCTCTCATCATCTCCAGCCTCTCTAGTAGACATTAGACAACTCTAGGGTCCTAAATAACCTACATCATCTTAGGTAGAAAGTGAGTGAGTTATTAATCTTATGCAAATGCCTGTTTAGTTTTCAGGGATCTTGGCACCATTGTAAGCTCTGGAAGTCATGGACTATAAAGAAAAAAGGTAATTTCCTGTTTGTTTAATTGATCTTATGTAACTTTTCTCCTGACTGGTAAAGCTAGGTAAGGGAATTTGCAGTGTAAAATTGTTATTAGAAGTACCAGTATGACATTTGATTAATCCAGTCCACTTAGTCTTAATAATACACTCTTGACTTATGTTCTGGAAGCAAAATTGCCTGCTATTTCCCCTCCTGCTTTTAAAATATATTTCTAAACATCTGTAACATTATGACACACAAACTTATTTCTTCATGCATTGTTATTAGGAAGTGATAATTCCCCCAAGTGCATGCTTTATCAGTAATAGTATATTTTATGTAAAATTTTAACCCACAAGAAACTTCTGGTCTAGGCAATGTCTGAAAGTTCCTATAAAACGACTGATGATTTTCTCACTTCTGTATAGGTTGAGACGGTTCAGTTCTGGCCACTTCTTGACTGACAGATTTGCAGAGTAAACCCAGAAGGTGGTCATGACTCAGGAACTGACATTGTTCTCACTCAGTGCTGAGCCAATTTTCTGTCCTGCTAGTTCTTGGATAAAACAGAAAATAACAGTACTTGTGACTGTTCAAGGAAAATAAAGGCCATTTGTCACGTCTTTTCAGTAAAAGAGTATTACACCCAAAGCCATGGCCAGCTCCAGCTCATGGGAGAGGGCTTTTTCCTCCATCCACAACTTCCTGTGTCATTTCTATTAGATACAGCATCTTTTCTTTCTCCCCAGCCCGAGTCACTATTTAAAATTCTTGTATATCATGGCAAATATTGCCTTAATTCAGCAACAGACAGAGATGTTTCCTCTTACAAAGCACTCTGGACCTAAAAACCTCACATCTTTAAAGTAAGGCACAACCACCACAAGTGATGCACAAGTACTCTGCAAGATCTGTGCTACCCTATGAGATTTCTTTTTGTATTGTGCTAAAGAAATTACTCTGTTCCTGGTCTCATTTCATTTTAAAATAACTCCTCTAATTTCTATTTCCATCACAGTAATATTTAATGCAATCCTATCCATCTAATTCCATCATTTGTGTTCCACTGTAGTGATCATAACAGGCAGTTTACTACTTCTTGTTCTCATTTGTTACACCTTAACAAAGTACACATTCAAATAAAAGCGATTATTGTAAATACACATGAAATGGTACATTTTACACTGAAAATTGTTAAGAAAATGCTTTTAAACTGCATTATTTTCAAGTTTAAAAAAATCCCTTGTGTTTTGTTCGTACTCATTCTGTGCTTTACAGCCTGCCTTTGGTTGTTAAAATTGTAACAAATGCATAACATTAGTAAGCTTTAAAAATAAAGTGTGAATTGATAATGGGTTTCAAAAGAGAGTTTATTTATATAGCTTGGTTTTAAATGCTTCTCAGTATTTCTCTTTTGGTGTCAGGACTGCCTACAAAAAACACCAAAACAAAACAAATACTGTCAGGACAGATTTGAAACCAAACACCTTTTAAACAAACAAGCACACAAAAAAACCCAAAACAGTCTGGAGCGTATTCAAGTACTTCTTTAAATAAAAGCAAAGCATCTTTGGAAACCTATGATTTGACTGGTAGCCTATAAGTGAGAGCTTGTTTGCTTTTTACAGGAGCTGTGCAAGAATCAAGTGGAAATATTCAGGGATGCTCCTGAGCAGCTTTGGTGGAGAAGCTCTGGGGGGCACGGAGGAGAAGCAAGCTGAGACTCTGCCCTAGAGGACAGAGCTGGGACACAGCCAAAGACCCTGCCCTACCTGCCAGCCACAAAGAGCACCTGCCTTCCTCTTTTGTCAAGGGGGACATAATTTATTAATCTACCCCCATTTTGAAAACGCTAATTTAAACATTCTTCAAAATCATGGACCTGAATGTACTAATAATTTTGTCTTCTCTGAAATCTTGTTTTTCAGTGAGTAAGTGATTCATCCTCCCTTCCGTTCTTCCTGACGAGCTTGTCTTCTCTGCAGCTCATACAAAATGAACCTTTGATTTTGTTTTATGCAATCAGTAGCCAGATGGTGACTGGACAAGAAGCAGCCTGATTTACCTTGGACTGATACTGAACTTCCACAGCTGCTACTGAAAGGGAGTGTTCCTTTCTGAAAGAAGAGCAGTTTCTGGGGCTCACAATAAAATGGCAAAATTGCAGTAGACTGGTGTTGATGCAGGGATTTATTTTACATGGATGCCTCTGTTAAGCTCTGGCCCCTAAAGATAGTAAGATACTGTTGTGATTGCTCTAGGTATTAGTGAGAACTCTCCAGAAAGACAGTACACAATTCCAAAAGAGTGTGCAGAGAAGGCCTGATAGGATGCTCAGGGGGTGCAAAGTCCATTGTCTGAGTGGGAAATAGATAGAAAAGGCTTGATCATGGTGCAAAATAAAGGCTGCAAGAGAACAGGGTTTCTCTTTCTAAGACAAATTTTTGGTGGCATGGAGGCATCTGATAAAGGGGGAGATAGAATCAGCACATAGAAATGTGATCTATAAATCAAAGATGGTAACAAGATTCTGGAGCAGCTTTCCATCCAAACAGGCTTTCTCTTGCTCATAAATGAAAAGGTAAGTTCCCAGAAGGGAACTACTGGTCAGGATTTCTGGCAACTCTTCAAGGAAAGACAACCTGCTTTTATATGGTCTCATCGTTCAGGCAGAAATGGCAGGCAATGATTTCCAGGTGCTTGCCTCTCCTTTTGTTGACTATTTAAAAATTGTTTGTGTTGGTTTGGGGGTATTTTATTATACAGAGAATAGATATATTTGACAAGCCTTAAATATGAATTGCTGCTGTGCTGCATGAAATATCTGATAGCAGATACATTTTAAAACATTTTTGCTGTGATGCCTCCACTTGTTTCTACTAAGAAGGTTTCTGCTTTCTAGTTTGTTTATCATTATTGTATCTTGTCTTATCTAATGCATTCCATGGTTTGTAAATGCAACTTTCATTCTACAGTTAACAGTGTTGAGGATTTTAATAAATTGCCTCCCGTCATGCTGCATTCTCTTTCTGCAGTGCCTGCTCTTCTGCACACAGCAATAGTTATCACCCATTCTGTTTTGCAGTGAAAACCTACAGAAGGTGAACTTTAAAGCATCTTGCTAACAAGCTTAGACCCGCCTTTCGTTGTATGCTGCACAGACAGGAATAACTTTATCTTTCTATGTCCTAAATCATCAACAAAATGCTTATAACTTTCTATAAATTCATTTTACTGTGTTAATGGTCCTCTTTATGTAAATGCTGTATTTATACAGAATTACCAAACATCAAACAGATTTTTATTCTCTGGAATGGCTCTTGGTATTCTTGCACTGCATTGCTCCAACTGAAACTGAGATTTGATGATAGACTTTTAAAAGATGATAGACTTTTAATATATTTTTTCTTGGAAAGGGAGGTATTTAATCTTATTCTAATAAAGTAAATATTGGTTAATTGAAGATTAAGCTTGCAAAAATATTAAAGACATTTAATTAGTCAAAATTATATATCATGCCATAATACAGTAAATTAGATTGGACAAGCTTTAGACTTCAAAATTACATTAATGACTGCATACGTATTCTTAATGTTATAATCTTTAATCTTAGATCACTGAAGATACTAACCCATCACTGACTTTAACATCATCATGTAAAATTATGGTAACTTCTAACATTTCTGTTTAGCTTTTAGTTACAAGAAGAACCAATACATCAGAAAAGACAAAATACAGACCATCAAGAATGAGATTTCACTTAAACTTTTGTGTTAAGAGTGCCTATGCTGCATTCGTGGCTAACTGGGACCAGCTGCAGTGGTTCCTTTCTTTGATTTAGCTTAAAAGAGACTGCTTTGTTCAAATCTAACTCATTCTCCTCTGGAGATGAGTTTGGCAGGCTCAGGTAGTGCCATGTTATTGTCTCACATTTGCAGAAAACACCACCTTGAAGAAAAGCTTGCAGTGGTAACAAACAAAAGTGGAATAGGACATCGGGTAGAAACTTTTTTCAAGTGATGGCACGGCCATAATTTTGAGGGTGAGATTTCTTCATTTACACCCAGAAAAACACAGGGATGAAACAGCACAAGGAGCACAGGACACTGCCTGGAGGAGTACCTTATTAGCTGGTTTACACAGACTGAGACTAGCAAAGCCTAAGTCAGAGATCTTCATCTTTGGTTTTTACTTCATGGTCAGAATTTGGAGGCAAGTATCCATATTCCTATTCCACTCAGACACTTGCTTTCACAGGGACACATTCAAACTTCCATCTACCTTAGATAAACAAGTACCTCTTGGAGGAAGCCCTTATTTTCAGAGTTTCATTCCAGATCTCACTGTATCTTGCTAGAGAAGCACTGTAGTAATAGAGGATCAGTGGCTTGTTCTGGCTCATCTGTACCCCTGAGCTCAGACTTATACATTTAACAGATTATTAAATCTGTTTTATCCAACATTCTGGTTTCACCAAAGTGCATAACCTCATGTTTTACTTTGATCCATTTTGTCTAGGTACAATGTATAATAGAGAGCCTTTGATACTGTGTACGCTGCTCAGTCAACGAACTGCAAAGGAGGATATGGGACTGGGAAAGTTCAGGAGAAGCAGGGGATGCTGTCTGTTTGAGGGACATTTTGGTTCAAGGTTAATAGGCAGAACATCCTATTCACAGCACGTTACGTAATGTTACCTCCTTAATGCTGTTGAACACAAAAACATTTACTGCTCAGTTGTCTTATGGTATCTCCTCAAGTTACTCAGTGGAATTACCTCATTATACTGTTTATTGCTGTCTTTCTGTGTCATTTTAATGTTAAACTCCTCAGTCAAAATCAAAGTTAGCCCTGTCCTTTAATGATTTTATTCAGGAATTTGGTCCCCCAGTATTTCTGACTGAATGTTAAAATTAAATAGAAAAGTGAGTGCATTCATAGGAGACAAAACCAGATTTTCTTTTGCCTCATGGAATTCACAGAAGACGGTCAATAAGTAATTTGGAATTGAAAAAGTTCATACTTGCAGGTTTTTTCTCTCTTTCAGGGACATTTTCTTAATTACACTAATTTGTCAAACGTATCTTCATTTTTACAAGAAGTTTCCTTTTCATACATTTGTCAGAAGAAAGATAATTGCAACTGGAAAGCAGCAAAATGAAAAGAGCTTTAATTATGCATTATAATAACAAATGTGTTCTAGTTCAGGTGAGCCAGACCAATTACATATGATTAGTGAATGGAAACAATTGATGTTTCTGCATTTTCATTTGGGTCTGCTGACCTTTTGTGGTGAATGTACTACAATCCGTCTTCCCCTGCTGCCCAAGACAGAGCAAATATTTTAATTTATAGAGTCATTTGGAGAAATTATTTCAGTCTGATTTGAGACAAGTTTTACTGAACTTCATTAGTATTTACTCCATTGCACTGGAGAGAAGAATGATGCTCTTTTTAAACTGCACATGGCCTGAATCCGAGACACAGCTGTCAGGTTATCGCTGACTTTTCTTGAGGCCGTATTTTTCAGTTCTTGATTTTAAAAATTGACCAAAAAAATTAAAGTGCATGTAAAAATTCTACTTAAAAATTAGATGAAGGTGAATAAACATGAGGGTTTACTAAAATTTAAAGCTGTTTAAGTGTTTACTATAATTTTAAATTGGCAAAACTGTGGTTGTGCCAATATTTCACCAGTGTTCGCCTCCGAAGATGACTATTACCTTAATGCTCCAGCAAGCCTCAAGGCTCCCTGCACCAGCACTGCACAATTCATGTGAAAGAAACAAAAAAAATATTATCTAAGAGAAAATGTAGAATGTACGGCACAGAATAGAATAGAATAGAATCAACCAGGTTGGAAGAGACCTCCAAGATCATCCAGTCCAAATTCCAGCAAACCTCAAGGCTCCCTGCACCAGCACTGCACAATTCATGTGAAAGAAACAAAAAAAATATTATCTAAGAGAAAATGTAGAATGTATGGCACAGAATAGAATAGAATAGAATAGAATCAACTAGGTTGGAAGAGACCTCCAAGCTCATCCAGTCCAACCTAGCACCCAGCCCTAGCCAGTCAACTAGACCATGGCACTAAGTGCCTCATCCAGTCTTTTCCTGAACACCTCCAGGGACGGTGACTCCACCACCTCCCTGGGCAGCCCATTCCAATGGCAAATCACTCTCTCTGTGAAGAACTTCCTTCTAACATCCAGCCTATACTTTCCCTGGCACAACTTGAGACCGTGTCCACTTGAAGACCAAAGTCATTATTGAAATCAAATCATTGATGCATCAATGGCTTGGTATGGATTTTACTCTCCTGAGACACTGGCCAATGGCTGAATCCACTGGATCTCATGACCACGAAGTTCTAACTGTAGCTCCTCAAAATACATGTTTAAAATTACATCATGTAAAGTGACATCAGCATTACTGGCATGAAGAACAAGTGACATGGCAGCACTGCCAGCAGCTTGAAGAACTTACTGAGCATTTACCTTTAGAAAAATGTTTGAAAGGACAAAGCAAAAAAGTGCACTTTTAAAAAAGGACATACAAGGTGATGATTTATCTTCCTCTGGTAATGTTGACATAACCTAAGAAAAAGTAATTAGAACTCTTATTAAAAAAAAGCAATAAGCTGCCTTTAATATTTCCTTCATTTTCCTCTGACTGTGACATGTGATTTCTGATGTTTACTTTTGCTTAGCGCTTCTGAATAGCTCTTTAATCTCATGCCTGAATCATTTGGGATGCTGTGCTTCAGAATGTCTTTAGTAGAGGCATATAAAACGTTCACCATGCAAATGTAAATCACCAGAAGCTCTAGTAACTGAAATCTTTATTTTATTGAAACCTTAGCTTAATAGAAATATCAGTAAGAAAACGTGAACGAGCTTCAAATGGACTGCAAACACGGACCAAACCCATGTAATTACTGTGTCCCACTTCCTATTATATTTTTATTCCAAATATTTTCTTGCCCCTTGAAAATTCAAGTAAGGCTTTGCCAATAGTACAGTCCTTCCCAGCACCAGCAGAAAGATATTCTGCTCTTAATGCGATATTCTATAACTCCATTACATTCAGACTGTGCCTTTGGAGAAACCTATGCAAACTCCCTCAAATCTAATGAGGCTGTACATCACTGGATTCACTTTGAAGGTAATAGGGTTCCACAAAGTGACTTGAGGGCATAATTTGGCTACTTATAATGATGATGAGTGAGAGGAAAGAACCCCGCCTTGAGTCTCAAAATCCACCGAGAACTTGTAGGTTAGGACAGTAAATTGTTACTCTGGGTAAATCTGATACAGAATCAGAGAGGCACAGTAAGTATGGATTCTTCCAATGACTCTTCATCACAATGTCTTTGGGCAAGGCTTCATTTTTAATATATTTACATTATCAGGGAATTAATGACATTTTAATTCATAATGAAATTCACTGCAATAACCTTTATTAAGGAAAGAAACGTGTTGGCAGAGTACATTACTGCTCAAACTTAGAAGGATGTACATGGAGGCACAGCAGAGGTGTTGAAACTATGAAGTCACATGGAAGGGACTTCACATCTTTGAAATGTTTTTTTCCAGGAGTATCATAATCAAAGATACCACCTCTCCATGGCCTTCTGTGACACCAGATGAGTTGGAAAGAGGAAGAGGTAAATGGAAGAAAAATCTTGTAGGTTTTTCTGGCCATTTCCTCTTACATCCCTAAAGGGTATTTTCAGAGAAAGGTACCTTTTCACTCAAGACATCCTCAGCACAATAACATTAAGCACTACTTTCCCAGTCACAACTGATAAAATGATTTCCCCTCTAATCAGTGAGTGCTGCATTTTATCATAGGCAATTGGGAAGATAATGATTGATACTTTTGTACTAGGAACTTCAGGACTTAACAGAGATTAAAGGGTAGTTGTCCCTCATGCATGTTTCATGTTCACTCACAACTAGAATTAATCAAAGCCACATTATCTTCACATTTTTTTCAGAACAAAGTGAGGATTCATGTTAACTCTGCACACAGGAAGGCATGGAAAGAATCCAGTGAGCATACAGAGCACATGGCAAACAGATTTGAGTAAATTATTTATTTATGGGCAGGGGTGTGGGGCTTGTTCTTTAAATGTCCCGTGAGCGATTCTGCTGATACTTTCCTTTCCTCTTTGATGTTATTCTTTCTTTCTTTACTTTTCCTGCTGCAAATTACTGTCAGCCAACTTCTCGGGCATTCCAGAAAGACTAGCACATCTGAGTTGCTCGGTATCTCCGGGTGCACACCCCTCAAAAAGCATACTAGGTGAGGACTATATACAACAATGTACATATTAACTGCTTTGAAAACAGGTTTTTCTAATTTTATGGGCACCTTATGATTATGAGTTGCCATCTAGCAATGACTGCCACTGAGATACCTAGAAGTCACTCTTAAGAGGTTTATTCCATAGAACCTGCTCTTGCAGGTATGCAGCACTGCTCTCCCCACCCCTCCCCTTATAACATTTCCAGTGTCCATGGATGGCACAATCTGGTGATCTGTGTCATTCTTTAAGAGACAGTTTGAGATGCTACAAAGAACTGCAATCATCTAGCACCAGTAGCTCAAAAACTATTGTTTAGCTCAGAGGTCTTGTACTATAGTGTCATGGACTGAGTTGAACCTGCTGCTGTTATTCATGCCATGCTGCAGCCATGTCAGTGTCAAAAATGAAAGTGCTATCTGGAACAAAGTATTATGGGGCTTGATGTTCAGACTGCAATATGAGAGGCTTCCTGTTCTGGCTGCTGCTTCTGGCTTCTGGGTGCTCGGGTGTCGGCTCTTTTCTGCAGGCATGGCAGCAGAAGGGGTGGGAGTCAAGGAGCTGCTGGCTTTGGCTTTCTGATTTATGCTGGGTTTTTTTCCTGTATTTCACTCTGCTTCTTTTGCAAATAGACTAAGCTAAGGTAATAATGCATTGTATCATTAGACTAAGCAGATTATTAGCTAAAGTAGTTATGCATTGTGCTGGTGATATCTCATGTTATATTAAACTCTTATCTCTTTATCTCACCACTGAGTTGTATCTTACTCTTCCCCTCACTTTTGTGTTGGGGGAGCAGTCAGGTTAGCCCTTGCACTAAACCATTACACATAGTCTGACACCTGAAGCACCCTCAACCTCACCTAGTCCCTTTTTTTACTAGTTTTCAATTAAAAGATTTTTTTTTGCTTAAACCAATTAAGTAATTTGGGAAGTTCTGAAGGTCAGTCAGAAGTACAGGAAAAGTCAGTATTTATGCTGTGTAACTGCATGCAGAGAAATATTTCTGCTCCCAAAAAATGTAGCCTGGCTAGACAAGGGTGAATAACCAAACTAAATAAAGAGCCTTTACAGAACACAGAATAACAGAATGGACTAGGTCAGAAGGAACCTTAAAGATCATCTACTCCAAACTCCCCACCATGGGCAGGGATGCCTCACAACTAGACTCAGCTGCTCAAGGCCTCATCTAACCTGGCCCTGAACACCCCCAGAAAAGAGGCATCCACAATCTCCCTGAGCAACCTATTCCAAAGTCTCACCATCCTCATATGGAACATCTTAAATCTTTAGCATTGTAACACTTTCTCTGAAAAAAAGAACCACAAAATTTCTTTTTCACTTGCAGTGAACTTAATGCTATTCTTTTTATACTTGTTTGCTGAAATGGAAATCAGAGTCCAGTATTAAAAGCCTGCTGCATTGGCACACTGGCTTGTAAGGAACTGAAAGGTAAGTAGCCACCCAGCTTGGGCTTTTCTTGCAGCTCCTCTCTACACAGAGGGCCAGCAAGGGACATACAAGTACTTAAAGCTCTATCAGGGTCTTATTTTGAGTCTTCATGTTTTGTTGTGAACGTGATTTCAAATAGCACAGAAGGCTCAAATGTGCCAACTGCCTCCAAATCCAGAGTAGATAAAAGCATCATTTCTTTAAGATGGCCCAGAACCAGTGAAATTGAAAGGGTGTGTGGAGTTTAATATAAAGTAGTCCAGTAAGCTTAACACATGTTAAATAGCATGCCCTACATCCCAGGATGGGTACAATCATTTGTAAGACACAGGTATCTGCTGCAGTGACAGAAAATTCATATGATTACCTCTACATAAGAATTTCTTTAAATAACTGTTGGCTACATATGCTCCTCATATTCATGAAAATTTAATTTTATAAAGGGACAGTGGGTGATGCACTACATGGGGATAAGATGGAGACTCAAAATCCTTTCACTAATAGGAAAGTTGTCATAGAATGCATTGGGCTGGAAGAGACCTTTAAAGGTCATCTAGTCCAACTCCCCTGCAGTAAGCAGGGACATCTGTAATTGCTCAGAGCCCCATCAAGCCTGACCTTGAATGTCTCCAGGGATGGGGCCTCCACCACACCCCAGTGTAACCTGTAAATAGTATCAATAGTTTAAAACTAGCCAGTCCTCAAAAGTGTCAACTCAAGAGTTGACAATGTCTGCTTACAAAAATCCCAGAACAGCTGTGGTTCCTGGCCAGGAAGTACTGTAGGTGAAGAATCTCTCTCAGAAGAGGCCACAGTACATTACAGTATCCACATTATGAAAACTAGAGCAGGTTGAGGCTTGGAGCACTGCACCTCACTTTGCCATACCACCGTTTCTATTCCTTGTTCCTACAATTTTGGGATGAGACAAGATTAGGCAAAAACCAGACACTAGTGTACCTTACTTGCTATGCCATCAGATGATCCAGCTACTCACTAGTGGAAATGAAAACAAATTATAGCTGCCCCAACTCCTATGACTGAAGTTGTAAAACTTGCAGGAATTACATACTGAAAAATGTTGACTGCACATAGTCAGAAGCAGCAATTTCATTTCAAATTATTCTACCTAATACATGACAGAAGTTAGCTATTATCTAGCAGTGCTCCTATAGTGATTATTTATTCACCTGAAAATACATCTCTTATTGGACCGAGAAGCACTGCTTTTCTCTGAGTCTGAACCTGCACAAAGAACACAGTTTATTCATTCCAGAGAAGGCCTGCATTGAATATCCCTATAATCTGCTTAAAATTCATCACCTGAGCAGCATAAGTATTGTCTGTTTGCAAAGACAAAGCTAAAAGCCAGATGAGAACACTGCAGCAAAAGTTCAGTGTATGTTACTGTTTCACTTGTAAGTTTAGATATTTTTCAGTCTTACTCTCTCAGCTATCTCAGATTCCACTGTGCTGCAGTCTGATACAGTAGATAATTAATCAGCCTCCATGTCTTTTCTTACTATTACTGTTACAAAAAAGTCTTGACTTTAGGAGAAACAAAACAATAATTTTGCGATATTGTCACAACACACTGGGTTATAACACAATAAACCCTGTTATGATGATTGTGGAGACAGCAAGGGATCACAAAGCACACTACACAAAGGCATTCATTCAGAAAAGTGAAGTTGTGTAATGAAAAAGCCCACAGATAAAATTAAATTTCAGCTGCAACTGAATCTTTTGGGTCAAGATCAGGATCTGTTCCCACTGCCTCCAAGTATGAGACCAAGCGCTGGGTCCTCATACCAATATGCAATGACTGCTTCAGATCACCTCTAAGGTGTAAACTGGCACAGCTCCACCAGCTTTCAGTGCGTGGTGTTGATTTAAATGTGCTGACAATGTGATGGTCCTAAGTTTTATAATATATACACACATGCTCAGGTGAACTGAGGAAGGGAATTTTGCTCATGAGTTCTTTGCTTTGCTGCAAGTTGCAGACAGCAAATACCAGCAGAGCCAACTGCATGTCCTCACTGTGGTAGCCCCTTTGGCTCCAGTAGGTCAGGTAACCAGCATCTGTGGAATGGAGCTGTAAGGGTGTTTAGCAGCTTCTAATAAGCTTTTGGGCTTGACATTAGAAAGCATTTCTTAATCGAGCATGTGGTAAAACCCTGGAACAGGTCTCCTAGAGAGGCAGTCAATGCCCCATAGCTGGCAGTGTAAAAGAGGCATTTGGACAATGCCCTTAATATCACGCTTTAATTTCTGGACAGCCCTGAATTGTTCAAGCAGTTGACTAGATAATCATCGTAGGTCCCTTCCAACTGAACTATTCTATTCTACTCTGTAATTTGGTAACACTAAATTACTGTGTCAAAGGACATTGGATCTTTGCTGGAGGTGGGTCTTTTTGACCTAAAGAAACTCTCCACCACATAAGTTTTTTGGGTTAAAAGGTCTCAACAGGGTAGTGCAGAACTAGGCTGCCCTTATTCTACAATACAGAAGCACCTCTGAATGGTATTTGACTCACCCTAAATGATGAGCTTGCCACCCAAGCAGAAACACAATGAGCTGATGCAGATGAATTTCCTGAGTGCATGAGGACCACACTGCCATGGAAGACTGCTGGATAGCACTCCACAGAGTGTGCTGTCGGATATGAATTATGCATTGACACTTCACTCCCACATCATTATACCTTTCATTCTGCTGTGTCTGCACAGACAGGATTGATTTTGCACATCGTACACTTTAACGTTCTTAATGGGTGAAGGCTGCAAACGTTTGCACAGTGAGAAAAAAGAACATGAATAAGTACACATTTGGTATAACCTTATTAGTGATTGGTCCTCGAGTTTCTAATGGGGCATGAAATGCCATCAGAAAGCTTTTTGCTTTTATGAAAATATTCCCTATTTAGGTAGTAATTCAGAAGTAGGCACCAGGGGCCCAATAGAAGCTGTCTACTTGCATATGGTCTAGCAAGAGTGAAAAAAATACATGTTGTGAATTTTGAATATACTGCTTTCCAGAACAATGTTTTATAACAGCCCTGCCAAACATTCAGAACCATCATTTAAGACATCTTGCAATACAGACTGATCTCATCCATGCAGTAAATTAATCAGAACAGAAATGTTGCATATCAGCACTGTCATTATGTGCCTGTAACACAGTGCATTGTTTTTCAGAAAAGAACAGACACTGAAAAATAATTTGCCCACATTCTCTTTTGCCTCAGGATGTTACTTCTCTCAGCCTGTCTTCACCTCCACACTCAAGAGAGGATCTGAAATACGTATCAGGCATGCTGGCACAAACACCTGAGTGAGATGTTAAGCCAGGATTAACGATCAATTTTCTTCTATCAATACACCTAAAAGCAGACCTGTCTGACAATCTGGATAAAGCAACACAATGCTTTAAAAGGGACTTCTTACAGAGAGGGGGAAAAAGATCCAGCTCCTCCTGTGTTAGGATATCAGTCCATCATTGTTTAAGGATATCATTAATTACCTTAGTCTGAACTCTGACATTTACCTCTCTTATTCATTCCAGGATTGTGAGTAAAAACAAACTGACTCTGGAAACAGAATTTATATTCTGTGTATACTCTGTCCACAGAGACTCTTGCAGACACTAGGAAAGGATGCAAAGAGTGATTACCAACTCCTATCTCCCAGAAAAATGCCTATGGAAACACAGCAATAACTCAAATCCATATCCAAGCTCTTCTGAAGTACATCACCTAACAAAGTCACACTTAGCTTCAGAACAAAAATCATTTACATTTTTAAGTGTCCAAAGCCCTATATTAGACTTATAAGGTGTAAAGATTGGTTAGGTCCATAGCATTCTAGGAAATGTTTCATCATTTCAGTGTTCGCATCTACTCAAAATTCCCCAAGTACCTATCTTCCCAGAGTTTTGACAATTCAATTCCATTCAGGAGGAAAGCAGCACAGGATTAGCTCAAGCTCATCAAGAACATTAGATCAGAGCAGTTCATGCATAATTACATTTTAATTGATTCTGCTAATTTGGAAACTGGTCTTTATTTTGTCTTATTATAATACGTTTGATGCAAAACTCACAGATTTATTAACTCACAGTTTCCTTATCTTGCACAACAACAAATAATCAATATTTTGGGTTCAATCTGTATTTTTTTAAGCAACAGAAAGTTTTAGTATAGACTGATCTGATACTTATACTTTCCAACTTTCCAGCTTAATACTAAATACAAAGTGAGAAAAAACTCTCCAGATTTCTATGATAAGAACATAAGGAAGAGATTGAATTTGTGGCTTATTCATTTTTTGTCATGTTCCTTAGAGAAAGGAATAAAATCAGATAAGAAGAGTATGTGAGAAAAATAATCTTTTGGTCACTATTTTCATTTTCCTTCAAAAACCTACAGAGCAGTTTCCCTGTGATTTTACATTTCTTCCTGGAGACTCAACTAAATCAGATCAGAACATCAAACTGTCCTCTGAATGGATAAATGCAGAAATAGAGTCACATCAAGCAAGTGGAAAAATCACACCATTGCATTGCAAACCTCCAATAAAGGTGTTTAAATTAGCAACCTAATTTTGTGGGCAGCACAGGAATATCCACCTTGTCTTGTCAGTAATGATAACACTGTGGTCCTGTTGAGGGAAGCCCTAAGCACTATTTATTTCCTGCACCTTTGTTCCTACTAGACCATGATGTCCAAAGCAATCGGCAGAAGCACATGGGGTCACCCTAAAGGAAGGTCATACTACAGAATGAAGCACACTTCCCTGAATTTGGATTCAGAAGAGATTCAGAAGGAACAGGTAGAAGAGGACAGTTTGAAAGAAGTCTGTACAACATAGAATGACAGAAAGACCTTGGATCTTAGCACTGCATAATTATTTCTTAGCTATGCTGTTATTCCAATTTCCCCTTAGTAAATATTATTATATCACTGAGAAAATAACTAAGAGGTGTTTTATGTGTCTTCAGGTATTTTAAGACACTAATTTCCATGTTTTTGTAAGCATGCACATTAGTATTTGAAGAAAAATCTGATCTCCCAGAAGGGCTCTTATTTTATGTTAGATATTCATCTATATAATTATATTCTGGATTCAACCTTTTCCCCAGTTGTTCACCAGTTCCGTACTGATAACTACTAAATGATGGAAAATATCTTGGGTAAAATGTTTTTCTCCATAATGAAAGGGACATCAGCCCCCTAACTGTTGTCTTTATATACACTGGCAAAGGATGGGGGGGTGGCACACCCTCTCCTGTAGATCCCTTCTCCTCTGTGTTATACCCGAGGGGTCATTTGCATGAAGGGCAGTTCAGACCTGAGCTCTTCAGAGGTGGTGCAGGGCAGGAGGCCCGCAGCTGCAATGCTTAGTGCGTCACTTTCACCTCTACTGCTCTGCTCTGCATGGACCGTTTTGGCAGGTAAAGGAAATTTATTATCTCAAAAACTTAGTGCTGTGGTCAGAACTTTATTAAATAGTACTTGGAAGTCAACAAACTGAACAAGGAGAAATGGATTTGTAATAGGGAGAAAGAGAGAGCAGTACAATTGTACCAGAGGAAGGAAGGAAATTTCAGCAAAAATAGGGAAATGACCAAATAGCTACAACAGCAAAGAAGAGGAAGTATAATGAAAGTGAAGAAACAAAAGCATGGAAGAGGAAAATACAGAACTCTCTTTGGAAAAAGGATATTAAATTCTTTCTCTATGCAGAACATCTAATTCTCATACAAAGGACAGTGCTACGGAGATCAGAAAGCACTGACTAAAAAGCAAGTGGATGTAATAAAATAACAATAAAAATCTATTGACTCTACCCAAGGAAAACAAACTCCTTAAAATTGATTGCACCTTTGGAAATAACTGGACACACATCACAGAATACGTCAACAATGCCATTACCCTCACTGTTAGTTAAGTAAGCTGTCAGTTGTACATAGACTTTGTGTCTGAGGAAAAGGAAAGATTAGGAAAATACAGTCACATTTATGTCACAGTTCTCTGAGACAAAACCAAAATTAAGAATACGAACATATTAAGTAGTATATAAAATACTACAGTGTTTAGGAATACCAATGCAAGGAAAAAGCAGAGCATGCTACTGAGGAATCTTTGATGTAGCTACCCAACTCGCTGCTACCAGATTTCCCAAACGGTCCTGGCTCTTTCCATAGTCCTGCACAGCAGCTTTCCTGCTGAAGAGAACTGGTAGTTTCATGTAGCATTGATAACTTCTTTTGTGTCTTATTTATGCATAGATACTATTTTGCAGAATATTCTACTTGGGTTTGCTGCCTACAAAGGGAAGCCTGAAGCTTTCATAATCTGAAATGGGAGACTCATATAAAGGAAATTAAACAATTTGTGAAAATCTGTCTCTGGATCAGCTGGAGGGCTGCAAACAGAAGGAGGATGGAATGTCATAACTCCAAGCTAAACCATGCATCCCTTAGAAATTCCATCATGTTGCCAAGTCCATCTAAATCATAAATTAGACAAAAAAATTCACCTCCCACAGCATCATGTTTGGCAGCTCCAAATGTAGCCACAAAATTTATTATTCCTGATTAATAAAGAAATCAATGTCTTTGCCCTACACTGCCATGTGCTTGAGCATGCCACAAACAGCTACTATACATACAATGTGCCTAAAAAGTGTTATGCCAGCACTCCACAAGACTACTTCATTGTGTTTACTCATACAACATTTCCAAGGGACTCACTCCTTCCATGTATGAAACACATCCTCTCCAGAGAAACTGCTAGTGCTGCTTGGCAAGGAGACTGGGAAAAAAAACAGCATCTCTGAAGGGCTTATGACCCTGGAGGGCCTGGTATGGTTAATACAGCTTATTTCTGATGAGATTTTGCTCTTCCAAATGTAAAGTCTGGAAACCAACAATGTTACCAGATTCCCTTTCCTACAACATTCAGCTCAGCCAAAAAGAGAAGTAAAAAAATTCTTGTGCCACAGGCTTTTTCCCCCTGCTGAGTCTACTCTGAGATTTGCTTGCAGTGAAGTATCTAACCTGCTGTGTATCTGAAAAGAAGTCAAATCCGTTTTCAAACTGCTAGTTCTGTGTAACAGTCTATGAATCCAAAAGGCAACCACAGCAACAAAAAGAAAACATAGTAAAGAGTAAACAGCCTAATTTTTGCTTGAATGCCACATCTGTTTAGAAAAACCCAAACTGGAATACAAGCACAAAATGAAATTTGAAGTGATTTTCTAATGTTTGAGCTGTTAAGTAAAATATATACTTATAACAAAAACATCTTCAGAGAAGTAAGCTTTATTTGCCACTTAACTCTCAGTCTGGACAGGTACTGGTGGCACTCTTCATATTGCTTAGGAAAGCAGTAGAAAAAAATCACTGCAATTCCACATGGACAATATGCAGTTACCACTGCTTCATCAGAGTTGCACACCATTGGTCTTGAAAAATGAATCCTGTCAAATTGGCCTTTTTTCTCATAAACTTCCTCTGTGACCAGTTTAGCTCTCAAGGCTGACCCAGTCTATAGGAAAATATCTCATCAGGTCACAGTTATCCCCATCAGATGAAAGTGTAGCTTATCCCTCAAATTTCTTTGATTCAGGGATCAAAAATATGAAACAACAGATCAAATTAAAACCAAAATTCAAATATACTATTTATATAAGCATAAATAAAACATGTAACAAACTCTAGCAGTTAAATAACCCCATGGTAGATTATCTGTATTTATGAAAAGAAAACTTTTAATGCAAAGGCAGAAAACTTGGGTTAATCTCTAAGCATACACACAACAAGCAAAAAAAACCCTCCACATCTCAGTTATGACCCACCTCTGTTGCCCTTTTTCAGGAAAAATCACCATGTCCCACTGTTGTTCCCTATAAACCAAGCACAAGCAGTCACCCATGGCTCCTAGAAAAAATAGACAGCTAGGAGTGGCACACGGGCAGGTTTTATATAGACAGGTTTGGAAGGAAAATGTGTTCACACATTGCAACACTGGAAGTGCATTTCTGTCTGAAGTTTTTCATCTCACAGTTTACCCATGCTGGTTTTTGTTTGTACACCAAACAACTCCTGCCTCTCTTACTGAATCTGGATGACCAACACTTTATAAAACCCTTTGCGCTTGTTACCACAACATAGAATAAAAAGAAAGCTAATATGAAGAAAAGGAGGGGTAGGGGCGGGGGGAGGTAATCTCAAAAGAGCTTTATCCTTCACAGGACTGAAATACATAAATAGGAGTTTAATCTTCTAGGCATGAATAAAACTTCCTAGTAGATAATTTCTTCAGCTTCTGTAGGGCTAAACTAAAGCAAACAAATAGGGAGCAGCAAATGCGTGTCAGCAGATGACACTTAAAGTAGGCTTCCTGGGACAGATACGATCGCATCACTTGGGGAAAACTGTACCAGTACTGGCATTTTACTCCATTTCCAATATGTGACCGTTTTCAGCTGTTTCTGAACTTATTTTAGCACAAAGTGTCCAAACCAGCATCTTACATTGTGACAAAGGGAAAAAATAAAAAATAAAAGAGTGGTTTGGTTTTTTTTTTACAATCCTCTGAACTTGAAAACCTATCAAAAGCTTGTCAGGCCAGCTGTGTGAACAAAGCCAAACAGACCAGTTCCTATTTTCCCTCCTGCCAAGCATTCCCTGTAGGAACAGGCTGGAGGAGAAATTAATGTGAAGTTGTATGGCGGTATGGATCCTCTAATATACTCTGCTGCAATTGCCTTGGCATGTGGTCAACTACCACACGATGTCTGAACCACAGTGCATGTCAGCCTCCAGTTTCCTCATGGTCAGTTGCAAATTCCCAAGAAATTTGCTATTTCAGAGGGGCCGTGTGTGAGAAATGCACCTACTCTGGGCAGCCTGGCGTTGCACTTGCTTTAGCAAGCGAGCCCAGAGAGCAAATCCAGAGTTTTCAGTGTCATTCTAGGGATATGTATTCTGCACAGGAATTATTTTTAATTTATGCTTCCTGCCCACACCCAAAGATATCATTGTTAGCGACAGAGCTCATATTCACAGTCTGATGATTAAGCAACCATCATAAGAACCAGATCGGTTCTGAAGCTAAGTTACACATTTCTGTCTTTTTTTACTCATTTATGATAAATCTGTACTTATTTCAAAGAAAGGAGAGCAATACTGGATTCAGAGTCTGGTTTCTGGCTCACTATTCTTCTGCTATGTAGTATCATAATTGACTCAAAGAATCAAAAATAAAAATAGAAAATGTGTCTCCTTTCTCTTTCAGCCTTCACTTCCCTCCTCCCAAACTGGACAGAAACTTCTAAGAAATTACAGCTTATTGTTACTGGTTCACATTGTAACAGACAATGCTGAACTAAATTTAAATCCTATGTACTAAATTCACCCACAGTCCCCCAGGGATTTTTTTGCTGGGGCTCCAGCCTACCCCTTTATGGTAGCTATAGTTTTTCACTGTGCACAACATGACTTTCCTGGCAGTGTATTTGCTTTTTCATTTACTAGTTTCTTTATCTACCTTTATCACAGTCACTCTGCATTTTTTCACACATCCTGTGACTGCTCTTCCCAGCACTTTTGTCAGTGGCCCAAATTTACAGCCACTATCCTTCTCAGCAGGACTGGCTGCTAGGATGATGCTGCTGATGTTTGTTGTCCTTAAGGGTTTGTCCATGTTTTCATTAAAAGCCACAGTTTTAAATTGTCACAATTGGCAGTGTTTTTGTCCTGTTATTAGCAGAACCAGGGCTTTTTGGATTACCAAAGAAGGATAGCTGCCAAATAATATGTTTGGTACACAAGCTTGTGAATGACAGAATAAATATTTGGAGCACACAAGCCTATATCATATCCTATTTAAGAAACAGGGCACACAGTGTGTATACAATTTGCTCAGTAGTGATGGTACTGCTGTGGCTGTCAGGTGTTGAGTGAAAAGCTCCTTATGGAGCAGCATGTATGTGTAACATTTTAGCTCAGCCAAAGCTCAGAGTGCAGTTTTGAAGTTAATCTCCTGATCACTCCCAGTTATACATTTTCGTTTGCCTTGTGGACCAGTCTTCTCATCTGGAAGAAGATGCACTGCAGAAGCATAATCTAACTCAAGCCTATGACCAGTGGACATCCTGTGAGAGCAGAGAAGAGCTCAGCCACCATAAATGCCTGCAGCCACTCAAGTGTGGTTGTCACCTGTTTTGATGGATGGGTCTACAGCACATCTCCTAATGTGGGAAGAACTTTGTGCCCAAGCATGTCTGAAAACACCATAGCTGAAAAGAGAGTAGCCTCTCAGAGGATGTTATCAGGCCTCTATTATTTTCACCTATTAGGATGACAAAATGATCACAGAAACAGTTTGAGGATATAGAGGGTTTCCACAGAAAGTTAACTATATGACCTAGGCAGAACAGGGTTTTTTCTATTTATCATGGGTATCTATCAAGCCACCTCACAGAGTTCTATCCATAAAAACATTATTCTGTAATACCATGGTTCAAGACCAGCTTATTTCATAGAATCACAGAATCATAGAATCAACCAGGTTGGAAGAAACCTCCAAGATCATCCAGTCCAACCTATCACCCAGCCCTATCCAAGCAACTAGACCAGGGCAATAAGTGCCTCATCCAGTCTTTTATTGAACACCTCTAGGGATGGTGCCCACCACCTCCTTGGGCAGCCCATTCCAATGGCAAATCACTCTCTCTGTGAAGAGAGTCTATAGGAGACCTGTGAAGAGGTCTCCTAATATCAAGCCTAGACCTCCTCTGGCACAACTTGAGTCTGTGTCCCCTTGTTCTGCTGCTGGTTGCCTGGGAGAAGAGTCTGACCCCCCACCTGGCTACAATCTCCTTCCAAGTAGCTGTAGACAGCAATGAGGTCACCCCTGAGACTCCTCTTTTCCAAGCCAAACACCCCCAGCTCCCTCAGCCTCTCCTCACAGTTCCAGACCTCTCACCAGCTTTGTCGCCCTCCTGTGGACACTTTCCAGTATCTCAACACCTCTCTTGAATTGAGGAGCCCAGAACAGGACACAGTGCTCAAGGTGTGGCCTGACCAGTGCTGAGTACAGGGAAAGAATAATCTCCCTTGTCCTACTGGCCACACTGTTCCTGATACAGGCCAGGATGCCATTGGCTCTCCTGCCCACCTGGGCACACTGCTGGCTCATGTTCAGCTACTATCTACCAGTACCCCCAGGTCTCTCTCTGCCTGGCTGCTCTCAGCCACTCTGTCCTCAGCCTGTAGCACTGCTCGGGGTTATTGTGGCCAAAGTGTAGAACCCTGCACTTAGCCTTGTTAAATCTCATCCCACTGGCCTCTGCCCACCCATCCATTTCTACTGATTTGCAATTTTTAGGCTATTAAGTGGATATAAACTTGATTCTGTAGTATTTCACTCCTATTGCAGTTCACATTTGCTTTTTTTGCAAAATGTGTGCTTGTAAAGTATCTTATGCAATAGATATTCTGTTGGGCCATGTCTCCACAGATATTAATCATCTCTATCAGCATCTCAAGGCAGGTGAATAAAAGCAAGGACTAGAGTCAGAACTCAAAAGTCACACTAGTGTCTCCTTGACACAGCATGCCAGCCTGGTCTGTGTTCTGTGTTGATTCACTGATAGCTCCTTTGGACTGAGCTGACTGAATCTGCCTGTATGCATCCAAGCAAGTATGTCCTAACAAACCTCTGGAGATTTACACAGGCAAGTAATTGTGTGCTTCATATTTCTCAAGGGTTCAGTAAAACTAGATTTTCAGGAAAGCGAAAAGCAGGAAGAGTGAAAGTGATATACGAGCAATCAGACGTGGTTTAGTGATGGACACAGCAGTGCTAGGTTTACAGCTGAACTCTATCTTCAAGGTCTTTTCCAGACTAGATGATTGTATAATTCTTTAGTTCTATGACACACAATAGCAAATTTCTCTGGTATGTTTGTATTGCTCGGGGTTGCTCCTTGGTGAAAGATGTAAGTCTCATCCTGGGGGAAAAAAGGGAACTTATTCAGCTTACCAGTTACTCAGTGTCTAACCATGACCAGTACTTTTGTTTCTCATTTTCTTAAAAAGAAAGGACAGGAGTACTGTCAGGTTCATTGTGGCTACAAAGTACATTTTCAAAAGACACTCCATCACTAGAGGGGTGGTTCTCCTCTGGAAGCAGGTGCATAATCTAGTGTTATGACCTCAGCAGCACTTCAGTGCACGTTCTGCTCTCTCTCTCAAAAAAAAAAACCAAACAACCAACTCAAATTCAAGTGGCTCTTCCTGACATGGCTTTCAGTAGATTTATGTAGTTAAATAATGTATATTTATCTTTTATCAAAATAGGATCCTTGGCAATTCTTCAGATGCCAGAATTCCTGCATGGGAAGCAAAAGCAGTGGGATTAGTAACTATTAATATTGCTGTATACACTGTTAGGGCTGGACAACCACAAAAAAAACCCCACACTTCTGGAACATTTCCAAGCACCTAGTTTACCAGTGCAGAGTCTTGTTTTGCATATATCAATATACTGAGAACAGAAAACTAGCAGACAGCAATATCTAGTAGTCTATGACATTGACCAGTCTCTACTCCAATGAAGTCTGAGCTTTCAACGTTAAAAAAAAACCATTTGGTGCAAGCAAGACGAATTACACTTTTGTAAATGCCACGCTGAAAATACAAGTATATGCTAACAGCATGCTTTCCAGAGTGCCTCCCTGGTTTGCAATAAAACAAAGAATAACACTGGTTTTAAAGCAAAAAGCTGAAAACAGTTGCTGCTTCAAGGAGGAGCCCAACTCACAGGGACGAGATACATAGCACAAAGGGACACAGAAAAGGGCGACAGTGATGTGGACACTAATAACTAGACCTCTGGTTTTCATGGTGCTAAGATTAGACACCAGGACTATACCCTTTGCTCTCTTGATGTCATAGATAGCTCTTGCCTTTTTAAATGAGACAGCAGACAGCCCTTTGTGGTTGCTCATGCCTGCCTCTGACTTGTACACACACACAACGACTGCTGAACTTAGAGAAAATAAGCATTTGCATTCTCTGTGCAATAACCCATATCTCTATTAAGACTCCACAAGACCATTTAGACCCTTGCATGTTTTACTTCCAGAACAGACCTTGGCCCCTAGCCTTTTCAGACAAGATCAAAGAGCACTTTTTCATATGGGTGCTTATCCCGCTCTTGCATAAAACACATATTAGAGCATTATCCGAGGACAAACTCGGGTAGCAAGAGTCTAACTTTTCTTTCTCATAAAGTGACAAAAACTCTACAGAACAGGACATCTGAGACAGCTCAGAAAAGAGGATGGTGAATAAAAGGTGGGAGGTTGTTTTCAAAGGAAGTCTTGCCTAGTGAAGAGGACAGCCTGCTTTCAGAAAAGTTAAGTTTATGTAGGATGGAAGGCCTGGTGATATAGCTGAAGTTATAATTTACATATGGAAAACTGGCTTTTCCTTTTATATCGGTGCCTGCACAGGAGTCAATATCTATCTAGAGCTGTATCTCCAGAGGTTAACATCATAGTCTTTCTATATGAAACAAGTGAAGCTTTGCTCTGTACAAGAAAGTGTCTTCCAGATGCAGAGGAAAGAATGCTATAAAAAGCACATTTGGGTGACCTCAGAGTGCCACGTCAAAAAAACTACAATGCCACAGCAGGGTGTACAGGAGAGAGCTCACCTCTGCAAGGCAGTCAGGGAAATGGAAGGGCTTTATTGGGAGATTACAAGATGCTGCTCCTCTCAGGGCATCCCCTTCTGGCACTGGAAATAGAAAGAGCAGAAGTGAACACAGAGGTGTACACTACAAGCTGTGAAATGTCTTCTACTGTTGTTTAATCTTGAAATTTTCCTCTCCAGACCAAAATTTGCCATTTTGATGTCTCCAGAGGGAAAAGTAATTTCCCTCCATTCTCTTAGCTGTTTATTTCCTTTATGCTTAACAACACAGCAGGTTGTTTTAACCACAACCAAAATCTGGATTGCACTAAGGGGAATAAAGACTAGCTTACAACTTGGGCTCTGCCTTTGGGGATGGAACAGTCAACAGATGGAGCCAAGCAGGGAAAATGTGATGCAGATACAGAAAATAGCAAAAGGGATATAGGCAGAAGATTATCCTCTCCAGTTTATCCTTTTCATTTGTATGGATAGATGCAGACACCCAGTGAAATAGGAAAGCACCAAATTTGAAACAGATGAAAGAAAATGCTGTTTGATACAAAGAATAATTAACTTGGGGAACGTGTTGCTACAAGTTGATACGGAGGAGTTAGAGTTCAGTGGGACTCAAGAAAACATGAGACACAGGGAGAATGAGAAAAGCTATGACTTCATCAGATAAGATGAAATGCAGAATTCATGCATGTTGGTAATAAGCAAAACACCAGAGAATAAGAAAATGAAAAATGCTTTCCTGAGGGATATCTTTCCATAATAATCCATTACAGAGGTGCCAATTTCTTCCTTTCAAACCTCTAACGCTAGACAGTGTCTGATACTGATGTCTGGAATGAAAAAACTCCAGAGGATGCTCTTACTATAATTCTTCTGATTTATGTAACATTTTCTGGGAAGCACCCATTCTACAAAAATAAACTCTGCAAGTATTAAACTAAAACTGCATATCAGGATTTAACTAGGTAACATTAACCTTGTGCATCTAAGCCACTGGCAACAGTGAGTTTCATATGTGAACAGGGGACAGTATGTAGTCCCATGTTTGTAATACCTCACTCTCCCACTACAGACCCCACAAGAGGAAGGGCACCCATTTAAACCTTGCGTTCATCTACACTGACAGATTACAAAACACCTCTAGCTCACAGAAAGCAGGGAGAACTCTCTAGTAAATACACAAACTGCCTTTAATTTAACATCTATGACTCCAAGAAGCATTCTAACATCAAATTTGTGATCTGTGGACAATAATCTCTGACTGCTCACTGGACTAGGCATAAAGTGTGTCTGCAAATTTCACCATTTGGTGGATAAATATTTGTGGCTGGGCAAAAATAACAACAGATTCTGACTCCAAGGGGAAGCCCATTTGCTGTGATTTACATGCTTACTATAGTGGATAAGCACTAATGCCATCATAATTGCCTATTGTAAAGATCCTGTCATTTCTAGCAACCTGTCTTTTCCATTGGGGCCAACTGTTCTATCTGGTGATAAGCAATAAAACTCTGGAAGGTGACTGTAAAAATAACAGACTGTCAGTACTAGTGAGAGTTGTTGCTGTTTTGTCACTGCCAAATATTTGAATTTTTAAGACTTAAAAAGCCAAGAAACTTGCTGCCTTTCTTACAATTTTCTCTTTCCCTTTTTTCCTATCCTGGCAGAAACACTGAACATCTTTGAGTCTTAACTTAATTATTACACAGACATCCCTATTGAAAGGAAAATTAATAAAATCATTTATTCCCCCTTAGACACAAATACATTCTTACACTATCTTCCTATTTTATAAGTACACTTTAGTGACTTGCTGGATGTCTGAGTTCACACTGCAGTGTTCTTTCAAGCCAGGATAAGAGAAGTGTATTTGAGAACTTGATGACAGTTTTTGCAATAAATCTCACACTGTGATCTCTGAAGCATGCAGCATGCTAGGAAGCACTTGAGTTTAACTAGAAAACGTGCATAAACACAGTCCCACATGCTTAAGATTATCTACAGCCTGCCAATTCACTCTTATCTGAGATTTTTTTTCATTACATTTCCTTTTCTTTATCCTCCTTGTGTACCAGTGGCTGAGCTCATGATGACACCAGATAGCGAGACTGCAGTAAGGAGCTATTGTAGCAGAGCTCTAATCACTGAATCTCATAAAAATGATCACCTTTATTAAGGCAAGCCTGCAGGCTTCAGAAGCAGCCTCCAGTTCAATTTTTTAGGGATAAGAGGGCAGGGAGGAGAGAAGCACAGATCAAGAAATGATGATAGGCAGGAATTTGGAGGTCTATAACCTACCTGAATATGCCAGCAAAGGACTAGAGCCAAACGGCACTGCTTCAGGACTGCCATTCTTGTTACCATATGTGGTCCATATGTGGGTGGTCTATCACCATTCAGGTATCACTGTACAAATATATCATGTGCTTTCCTATTGTCTCCACATCCTTTCCTCATATTGCAACAGTCTAAGTTACCGAGAAAATGACAGTCAAGTTGCAGCTCCTCTTCTACCACCGCAGGTAGCAGAGGACATCGTGTCTCTCAATTGCTCTCTGCCACCTTGGAGAGGGTTCTTTAATTCTTTCTCACCCAAACATATATATTTATGATAAATACTGTGTGTTGTAAAGAGCTTTTCCAGTAAGATGAAAAACCCTTCTTTGATTTTGTGCTTTACTTATAATCCACAACTAAACCAAGCAATACAGGTTTTGAGATGTGTGAAGGATGTAAATCACAGCTTTTGCACAAGAAACACCAGTGTACTTCTGAAGTTTTTATGCTTCTTGATTTCTTGAAACATGTTTCCCTTTAAGGAAGAGAAAGCTGAGCTACATTGATGGGTCTGATATTCCAGAAATTGCTATCAAAGCTTTTCCCTTTGATGTCTGTCTGTGTTCTGATTGCATTGTCTCCCGGGCTGGAGGGAAAGGAAAGATAGTCTTGGCGTAATGCTGTGTAGTTTGAATTAATGTAGCATCATATCTTAATCCACTCTTGCCTCACAAGGAACACGTATCTCCCCAAATCTAATCATTCATAGAAGCAAAAGCTTCATGGCAAGAGCAGTGACACTCTGATTTTGATTATGCATCTTCACAGAGTATAGAATGGGGAAACTTGTATTTTTACTATCCCAGGTGTAATCTAGTTTGCAGGTAACAGAAGCATCTGATTTATTAAGCCAAAGACTCTTAAGTCCCTATGTCAGCCTTGTTTCTAAGGAAACAATGTTTGCCAAATCACACTATCTGATCAGCTCAGCCCCATCAGCACTGACAATTTAAGCACTGGCCACCTTTAGCCAAGTCTGACAAATGTTAGAAGTCTCAAAGCCATGCAATTTCTACAAATCTTCTGAAAACCATTTTGAAGAATGCAGTAAATGGCCTCACTGAAGCCAAAGTTCAGGCTATCTGCAGGTTTGGTCTGCTGGCTGTGCATCTTTTGGAAACAGCAATACTGCCTCTTGCCACTTGTCATTGCAGAACAGGCAGGACTCTGAAGAGAAGAGACGCAGGTGCTGCTGCAGATAGATCAAGAGGGAACAACAAAGGCAGCTCAGGTTACAGTAAACGTAGAATGGAGAGAAGAAGACAAGTCTGGGCTTCATTATGTCAGCTCTTTGGCAAAAGGTTTGTTTCTTGGTCCCTTCACTCTTTCTCTCCTTCCTTCTCACCTTCTTTCTCTCTTTCTTTTTCTTTCACTTACAATAAAAGCATTTAGTGTGTCTCGGAATACATACAGCATGATTATCCAGAAAAAGGGACTTAGCACCAATGTTCTGTTTCTCAGTATACAATACAAACAAACTGAACAGCATCTCTGTCCTTGAATGATGTAAATTCCTGTGGCTCTTTGGAGGTCAGGCAACTCTTTGTATCATACCTCACCCAAAGTTTCTGTGTGTTGTGAGATCAACAATATAGGGGGGAAAGTGCTGTGGTTTGTATGCTCAGAATAGTCCTTCCTTTCTTTGAGTAACACACTCCTCAGTCCATCAAGTATGTTGTGAAGAATGGCAGAAATTAATTCATCCTGAAATACAGAATTCACCACCCCTGATAGGTCTAGGAGTGACTGAATGAGCTCAAAACATTCAGAAAGAATCACAGGCCATAGGCACCCAAAGATGTATCTAGCTGTAAATACAAAGGAGAGATTTTACTTTATAGCACACCATCCAAGGTCTCTTTATTTCAATTTGGCTCTTACTGAGTATGAATGTTACAGGCTGCCTGAAGTTCTGCAGTTGAGAGCAGGTTTCATAGACAATGGGGGCTGTCTGATGCTTTCTTTCATACAGGGAGCCTGCTTCTGGCAATGGGGGCTATGTCCCCTGTGGAGACTGATATATTACCCCCGGCTTACCTGAAAAGCTTGCCAGTTTGGGTTGTTTCTCTCTCAATCTCATTTTCATAAACAGTTCTTCCAGATTACATTTAAATGTGACCCTTTCAATCAGGTTACTTAGTATAACACAAGGAAAACGCAATTGCATTACCTATTTTTATCTCCATTGATTCTTCTGCATCTTTCATGAATCACCCTATTGAAAATGTGACAAGTTTATGCCAGTCACAACAGGACTGTAACAATATTAGCTCTACCATGAATTCAGCATGACACCAAAATTGTATCATACTTGACCTTATTTGATATATTCGTGTACTGAGTCAGAAGCTCCATGCTAAGCTGCACAAAGCAAGGGAAGATTCTTTCTGGACGAGATATTCTTCTGTATAAATAGAGGTTTGTGTCTTCAGTGTTTGCTGTGCTAGATCCAACCATGTGATTGTATGTAAATAATAATGCTATTTCTAGAAACCATAGATAGAAGGCATTCCAGCTCCCTTACCCAAATCTGTTTGCACACCATCAGGAGCTGGAATAGTTTGCACCTGATGGCATGTTCTCACTATAAACTAGTGAATTTTGGCATTCTTTCCATGCCTCTGCTTTGGTGAGAACAAGCAGGGCAGTGAAGGAAACCTTTGCAGAAGTGGGAGACCTTGACAAAATCAAGGAGAAAAAAGAAGCAGGAGGAGGCCTTTTACCATTGATTTCCTCAAACCACTGGAATCCAGAACCTTCATTTGCAGTTTGAATGAGCTGCAGTAAATTGCCCAACTGTTCTTTTCTGTCAGAATAATACACTTGCCAAACCTCATCACTATCAAATGCTACAGGTCCACTGATTCTGGGAGGGACAGAGCTAAAGTAGCCTTTGGGTCATTTTTTTTCCTGAGAAAAAGTGGTCTGTCATTTAAAACAAAGGATAAAGAATAAAAAAATGCTACTTTGTACCCTGTTTTCTCAGGTTTTTTTGTAGGAACTCACAGATAAGAGCAAGAGCTTTGTTTTCAGAGAACTTTCAGTTAAATCTGGTAAAGATAGGCAGTTAAAAGCCTATTACTTCATTATAAAATACCATGGATCACGGCATCATTCTAAGAATTGTACTAAAATATGCTCTTGGTATGGCAGACAGATGAGTTGTAAATAAAAAAGCCTGTGAGTCTAGGATTAAAGGTCTCTGGCAAAGTTTTGTCTGTCATCTTCTAATCTATCTTATTTCAAATGTTTTTAAATCCCATTTCTCACTGAGAATGCATATTTAGCTGGTATCACTGAGCAGCTCAGTCGTCCACCTGTGAAACTCCAGCCTTCACAACAGCAGGTAAAAGCCAGCAGACAGAAGTAGCTTTTCACTGTTTTCACTAGAAGTTTGTGAAAATGAGCAACTCCAATATAAATGTCATGGAAATAATCCTCAGCTTTTCCACACCTTAGTGATGGGTTGACTTTGGCTGGCTGCTAGATGCTCTCTTACACCTCCTCCTCAAGAGGACAGAGAGAAAACTAAGAATAAAAAGCTTGTTCAAGGTAAACACAGAAACACTGCTTGACTGTTACTGTCATGTGCAAAACAGTCCCAGCTTGGGGAAAATCAATTTAATTTATTGCCAATGAAAACAGACTTGGATAGTGAGAACAAAGAGAAATTAAAACACTTATTTTTTCCCCCTACCTCAAGCTCAGCTTCACTCCTTCATTCCCAATTTCTCTATCTTCTACCCCCTGAGCATCAGAAGGCTGATAGGAAATGAGGGGCTGCAGCCAGCCTATAGCAGCTCCTCTCTGCCACTCTTTCCCCCACACATTTTTGCCCTGCTCCAGTGTGAGTCTTGTCCATGTGCTGCAGTCTTTCAGGACAAATCTGCTCCAGCATGGGCTCTCCAGGAGCCACAGATCCTTCAGGGCATGCCCACCTGCTCCAGTGTGAAGTCCTCCCCAGCTGCAGTGTGGATATTTCCTCCTCCATGGGTCTGGAGATTCCTGCTCAGGTACCTGAAATACCTTCTCCCCTCATCTCAGTGCTCACAGAGCTTTTTCTCATACTTTTCTCCACCCTCCTCACTGCCAGGCAGCATTTTGTGCTTGCTTCTGGATGTAGTTTCGATAGGCCATAGGCAATATTTCTGAAGTGCTGATTTTTTTCTCTTGAATATGATACATGTAAAACAACATGCAACCCAGAAAACAGATCAAGACTGACTGATGAAGTTTCTCACAGGGCAGAGGGAAAGTGCTACAGGTACGTACCACTGGCCAGCAACTTGATTGACTCATTTACTGATGATGCATGATAATAATTTAGCATTCACAGGGATACTCAGAACAAGATTCACTGAACATCTTCATGAAATAACCTTTATGAAATGGAAGAATAGGTGGGGTCTCATCACCCTTTTGCTTACAGACTTGTAGAAATAAATCAGTGCACAAGTCATCTTAACACAGTAGTTGTAATATTAATTATTTTGGATTTATAAAGAGAAACATCTCTTTTCCCTCATCAGCCTTGATCACAAAGTATTTGAATACATCATGAAAAACTGGACTAACTTTTTGCCAATATAAAACAGGCTATGAAACACCCTGATTAACACAGAAGTAATCTGCTTACACACAGAAACATTCTCATTTAAAGCAAAGAACCAGAGGGCATAAAGCATGTAGTCATCTAATTAGTAGAAGATATTTTCTTTCTCTTCCTCTGATTCTGTGCTAACCCCAGCACTGCTGAAAGGTTGAGACATATGCTGCACTCCCCAAGTGTCTCTGCTGATGGAGAATTTGACAAGGTGGATGTGGCCTCAACTCACTCATCCAGAAAAACACTGCCTGCAGCACTCCCAGGCATGTTTGCCCCTACTTTCTTTTCAATGGAAAGGAGATGCTGCTGCTCCTCCAAGTGGTTCTTCTAAAAGAAGGAGAGGACAGCTACCACAGAGACAAGAAACAAGGTGCCATGCTGTCATGTCTCCCCCTCTGCTATGCCTGTAAATCTGGTGAGAACACAGAAAAGCAGCCATGGAGAAGAACGCTGGTGCTTTTCCCACATTAAGGTTAACATCTTCCAGCCATGTGAAGTGTCTGTACCAGATAGTCATGCTGCAATTTTGAGCAAGCAACCTTTGGGGCAGCTGCAGTGTCTGGCTGTTACATGCAAGTGTGCATATATGGGAGACAATTCATCAGACAAAACGAGACTAAATTCATCCTTTTATACACAGGTAACAAAGCTTTTCGCGAAACTTGATCCTGGTGGTACCATGTTGCTTTAAAGAAAGGACCCATAGCTTCCTCCCAGAGGCCTGTGTTAGGCACAGAAGGCAATGCAGATGAGATCTTCCCACATTGGTAAAGAGGGCTGGAAGC
Organism: Tricholaema leucomelas; assembly: GCA_013400475.1. Taxonomy (NCBI): domain Eukaryota; kingdom Metazoa; phylum Chordata; class Aves; order Piciformes; family Lybiidae; genus Tricholaema lacrymosa; species Tricholaema leucomelas. The sequence goes on along the minus strand of WAAF01003250.1, from coordinate 689,567 downwards.
AAGAAATTCAGCCTGAGGGAGGAATGCATCTGAGTAAAACAGTAGTGCACAAGCAGGTGTTTTTAATAAACACACCCATGTACCTATCATACATACATTTGGAATCCATACATGGAAGAAGGTCTATGCAGATTAAAAGACAAATGTTTCTTGATAGTTTTTCCTTCATGACAGTTCTGATGTCAAGATGACAGTAGAAAGATTGCAGTTTTGCAGACTGCTTGCTGTTCAGGGCACATACCACACTCACTCCATCTGCAGATGCTTTTTAATGTCAGTACATGGATCAGTGACAGGACATGGTCCCTAGGAAACAGCCTGGCATACTCTAATAGAAAAAAGAAAGGCTTGGGCAACAAAGTATGCAGTGAGCCACACTGATGTAGGGCTGCTTCTTCATCTCAAAAAGAAAAACCCGCATTCTTCAGAAAACAGTGTTCAAAAATTTAATCTTCATTCAGATCAATGGAGCAGCTGTATAATTTACAGCACCAAATACAGCCAGAAGATGTAATGTGAAATACCTGAAGCAGTTCTTCCCCTGTATTAAAATGCACCTTGGGCATCGGAGCCCTAACTTCTTTTAACATATGTTTCTAGCAGATAAGTAAACAATTTGGATGTGAAATGAAAATTTTCAAGATAGATACAACTGGAAAAGCATCAGCTCATACTAGACTTCTGCTGCAGTGCCCCACTGATAAGGTTTTGGGGTGATTTGGCATAGTTGAAAGGAAGCAGCTTCGGAAGAATAAAAAGCTTTTTGTGTATAAATGCTGGACCAGAGATACCAGGAAGAAAGACATCATTTTTACATAAAAATTCTGAAAGTGGCCTTTGTGGTAGGACCAAATTGTACACCAGAGCACGTGGCCAGAAAAGCTGAGTATCTTCACATTCAGAGAGAGCAGAAGCAGAAACAGAGGTGACATGGCTGGGAAGCTTAAAAGTTTCTGCACAGAGAAACAGCCATTCAATGCACTGAGTTGCCTCAGCATTTGCCTTCCTTATAACCACAAAGTCCTTAGGCTTTGTGGACAAAATCTTCAGTCACATGCATGTTGAACTTTCCATTTAATAGTGTCCACTTCGCTTTGTAGGGCTGTGTGGCAGTAACCTGCAGGTGAGTGCTGAAGTCATCTTGACACCACAATGGCTTAGCAGCAGATCACAGACCAGCAAGTCACCCCCAGTGATACACTGGGGACTAAGTAATTCTTTGCAGTGATGTCGTCTCTGCCCAGCTCCCTGAGAATACGTGTCATGGGCAAGAGTCCTGTGTATCTTCAGAGGCACCTTCACCAAACTGTTTCCAAATGGAGAAGCAGGAAACGTCACACTTCTTTCTGCGCTACTTGGCCATTATCAGATAAACTAATAGAAAGTCATTCAAGAAAGAACAAATGTCCATCTTTAACGGGTTTATTTAAGCAAGAGAGAGCTCCAGTGAAGACAACAGCATTCCATGGTAAAGATGCAACATTTCAGTGTGCAATGCCAGCAGAACAGTGATTGTCTGCTACACAACCTTGTCTTCAGCTGCTTATAACTCTGTCAAATGTCATCTGAAGTGACATTTGCCCTATCCTGGCAGCTGTCTCAGCCTGAATACAGGAGGTTTTAATTGTTCCTGAGAATAACAAATACATTTTTGCCCCAAACTACAAATATTCTGATAATTTTTGTACTAAGAATTTTCACTAAGAATGTCTTCAAGCAAGGACTTAAATTTTGATGGCCTGATGCTGTGAACGAAGTCAGCAACAGTTTTTTACCTGCTACACTAGTCTGCGTGATGCATGCCTTGCCCACAGCTGCAGAAACAAATGCTCTTTGCCTGGTTTGGTGCCTGTAGCAGTACAAGGCAGGAGCCTGTGATGTCCCTTTACTGTACTGTCAGCCAGCCTTCTATCATCAACCTCTGGAAAAACACCGGCAGAAGCCTGTCTCATCCTTCTCTAAGAACAGGTCCACAGGCAGAAGAGCCACATCTCCTGGTGATCGATGGCACAGGTCTCTATCCTGCACTACACTAGCAATTCTTCGTTGTGTCTGTAGGGCATGAGTGGAACGTTTCTGGTGCTTCTGGTTGTTTTTTACACAGTGATAGAGAATTGTACCAAAAGCTTTCTATATAAACATATAAGATTAAAAAGTAAAACCTCAGATGAGAAATATCAAACTCATGTTGACTGAATTACTTCAAACTCTCATCTTTTGTTACCTAACTGCAAACATTATTCTTCAGGATTTCTAGCTCGTTTATTGCACTCTTTTACTGTAGTCTTTAATATTTAATATTTTTAAGTAGATATTAATGAATTGGGGATACAGTCTGTGATGGTTTGGGTGTTACCTGCCCCCCCCCAAGTTAAAAGGTAATACAGAAACACAACTCCCCTCCCAGAAACCTAAGTCCCCAGGAGGGCCTTTCAACCACCTTTCCACCTTCCCCCTACCTCTCAACCTTACCCAAGATCTTGCCTTATGTTTAAGGTAGCCTGGAGGGTCAGCCAGGCGGTTAGGAAGCAGGTGGATTAGTCATACAGACGTCAGGTTAAGTTATAGAGACAGATGCAGCCCAAACCCCAGTCAGAGACCATCTGTGTTATCTATACTTACATTCTTGTTCTTATACATGTCAGCAAGCCTATGAATGAAGTAGACATCACCACTGTTTCACTTTCACAGCCTGTAATCTAATTATTCTCACCAAAACATTCTAGCTAGCTTCAAACTAGCACAGTCTTATATAAACAAAGCCATTTTGTCTAACATGAGCATTATTTACCATACAAAATGCATCAGAGTAATCATAAGGGAAAATAGTACAGCAGTAACTCTATGTCCTTCTTGCTCCCTACAAAAAATATTTAGTCCTTCATCTTCCATTCCAACACACTATCAATGATCAATTGATTTTGTAAATAATTTCCAATGTTCTTTCTGAATCCTATGACAAATAAAAGCATTTTAAAACAAAACATGAACATATTTTAATGAGAAATGGTAATTTTATTAGTCTCCAAATTGTAGGGAAGAACTTTTAAGTGTTTTACTACTAGTTTCTTTAACAGTTTTCTCCACAGAAAATGACTATATTATTTTGTGTGGACAGCTAACTTGCTATCCACAAGAGACAGCTGAAAGTTATTCTGGAGACTGACAGTCTCCAGAAAAGTGCTGCACAGCTAAAAAGTCTGACCTAACTTTTAAACAGCTTCCTCTGTGATACTGACATAATCAAACAGAGTTTCACATATGTCACACTGTTACTGCAGCAACCTGGCCTCCCCTCCCTTGACTACTGATAGGAAGTCTCTAAGCTTGATATAGACTCAGATGTCTTGAGATTAATCTCTTGGGACCATTCCAAAGAATTTGAGATTAATTTGCAGTTCCTCGAAAATGAAGTAAGTATTCCACGTAAACTGCTCTTCATATTCCACCAGATCTGAGCTTCCTATTCATAACCTTTATAGAAATGAATAGGTTGGCACAGGGCCCCTAAGACATTTAGGAGAAAGCCATTTCCACAGGAGAAAGGAAGATTAAAATGGCTTTGGCTTTTCTTGTATTTTTTTCTTGAATGTAAGCAGGGAAAAGGTTATTTTTGCGAAAGCAAAAGTTGGAAGGGTTTGTTGTTTTGGTTGGGTTTTTTGACTCTGGATGTTTACATCTCAGTGCATCTAATTTTCCATTCTCTGTATCTTTATCAGGGATGAGACTCAGTAAAGGATTATAATCACTGAGATGTGTAGTAGGATTATAATCACTGAGATGTGTAGTTCCTGAAGCCAGAGTTAATTCTTAGCTAGCATCTGCAGAATTGTATAAGGACACCTGAATACTTAATAAAGACTTCAGCAGTTTTGATGGTACATTCCACATGACTGCAAATGGCTGGAATGTTCTGAAAGCCTCTTCCTGACTGGTTAGACCATTTCAGGGTGGAGGGAAGAAAGGGGAAACAATGCTGGAACAAACACGATGAAAAAGAGTAAATCAAACCAGATCACATGAGATGCTGCATGTGCCTGGCAGTTACAGTCTAGCAAAACACGTAAACGCTTTGCCAGGGTACAAAATATCCTTCTAGAAAGAGCATAAATAACTAAATATTTCTATATTTGAAATAGAAATAATTACAGAGGACAGATGTACCATAGTGAAGTAATCCACGGGGCTGCCAAAATGGGGGAACTTTTTGAAATTATTCTGTACCCTAAAAGTGTCCATCTCTTGCTAAGGCTTGACACAACTGATCTTCAGCAGAACAACACTCTGCTCAGCAGATGCAAAGCCAGAGGATGAAGATGACACGGCAAAGCATGGTCAAAAAAATATGCTCAGAAGAAATCTGGGAAGTGAAACGGTATTTCCAAGGGCCGTTAATGTTGATATCCCCTGAGGGGGCTTCTCACTAAGAACAGATACAGTACTTAATATCTGTCCACTACCCAAATCAGAAGAAGGTGGCACATGTTCTCCTACTTCAGAGAATCCTCTAGTGTCACGGAAAAATCTTCAGCACTGCCTGTTTCACACTTCACATCCAATCTTACGCTCTAAGCATGTGGAAACCATTCAGGTCACAAAACATCTACCTAGAAATTGTTTACTTAAACACACTTAGGCCTCTGCACCAGCAACAATTTGCACTACACTACTGCTCTCCGAAAGATCTATGCAAATCTTCACCGAAGATAGAAGCTACGAGGAAATGTCAAAGTTGTGATGCAGTGGGCAGAGGTATGGGGTGACGGCACTGGAGAGACTCGGAGTCACTTCTAGCTTTGCCACAAGTTTATCAGCAAAACACTTCAGTTATCTGGCCCTGAGTTCTCCAGTCATAACTGTATGCACTTTGTGAAGCACTCTGAGGTCTGCTGCTTCAGAAGATCTCAACATTGAGAATGAATAATTAAAGTTCTTGATGAAACATGATACAGCTCATACTACACGAGACAAAGTGTTACAGAAATTTAGTCAATATAGCTTCTCCTTGCATGACAGACCCCAAAAGCACCAATTTCCTGGTGGATGGATTTGCCTTCTAATTATATGATTCAAGTCATAAGCGACATACATCTTTTTTTTTTCTCAATACTGTCTTGCAAAATCATGCTAAACACAATTTATACAATCCAGCTTCCCCTAAAGGTAGCATAATTCAGCATAGTAGTTATTTATTTTTTCTACTGCATTACAATATACAATTGCAGTGTTACCACAGCTATGCAAAGCTATACCAAGACAAGAATCATAAAGAGACGTAGCACTGTTTGATTTACCTATGTAGAGACATAACATAGCTGTAAGCCCAGATGAGTGGGTTGCTCTTGCCATTTACTGTAGGAAACCAGAGGATTAGAAACCTACTGGCTTCTGTGTGCACACTCACGGACCATGACAGCTCTCAGGTAGAAGACATTTAGCCTTAAAGAAGAAACTGAAGTAATACTCCGGATACATTAGGCTGACATACAGACTGCCATTAACTGCTGAAAGAGCACTGGCAGTTTAGGAAAGCCTAATTACTCACCTGGGGATCTGGCTCTCATGCTGGGGACATTAATGACACATCTCTCACTGCGAGGGGAAGGGGAAGTGATCTTTCATAGAGCAGCAAGCACAGTATAAACATCCTGGCAGAGCTCTGGTCCATTGCTCGTCCAAGGGGAAGGGAAGAACTTGCACCTTTAAATATTTTATTTCGTTTCTTATAGCTACCTAATGTTGTTTTAAAATACTTTTCATCTCCCCCAAAATCCTCTGATCCACAACATATACTAGTGTCTTTCCCTGCTCATTCTGTACAAAACATTCAGAACAACAAAGCCTCGTATCAGTTACAGTATAGTGAATGACTCTTACTATATACTTGATGATTAAAAAGAAAAAAAAGGCATTGAGTTTTCAGTTGGTTTGGGTTTCATTGTGTTCTTAGTTGGGTTTTGTTTGTTCATTTATTTGTCTTAATTGCTGTAGAAGAGCATGTAAAATTACAAGGATAGTAAGGTCTCAGTGGTGTACCACTGAATTTAGGGATGGCTCTGTTCCTTCTCAACCTGAGAGCCAAAGCATAACCTACGCATCTGTGGTAATTCTGTTATCAGAAGTGTTGCTTGGACATAACAACTGTGGGAAGATTGACTGCTCCTTCATATGTAGGTAGAACAAGGAGTTTTGCACTTGCTCACTCAAAATAAGTCCTGTTCCATATTTCTGGAAGTACTTCTGCACTCTGACTATCACTTCCACCTACTGAGAACTGCACCAGGACCTCTATGTCATTTAACAATATGGAAGGATGGCTGGTCTTGAACTCCAGCCAGAATCAATGTGCTGTAAACAAAATTTCCTTGAAATAGACTTTAGTTTGCATGTGCAGATTTGATGGAGAATGTAGGAAACATTTCAAAGCTAACAGAATTTATAACGCTCCTCTTCTAAATTTCTAGTGAGGCGGTCAGAAAGCCCAAAACCAACTAGAAGGTGTAACTGTAAAGAGCCTGATGAACCCAAGAAAATAAACTAAAACTGAGGCTTTGAGACCACTTCTTTTTGTCCACACTGCTGGACCCTGTAACTGACTCACATTTCCCAGTGTTTGTACCACACTCTAGTACGTGGTACAGGTGAAGCTGTGTAAGGAACCTTCTGCACTGTGAGAGAATTTTTTTTAAAATAACAATAATAATGATAATAATAATAATAACTTCAGCAGCCCTATCATACACTCACTTCTTTAGCTGAAAAGACACATATTTGGAATAATGAAACAGTTTCAATTTTGAATTTCCTCAGTGAAAGCAAATTCATCCTTTGAACGCTAATCATTTTCTAGATAACACTGTATTACTTCAACAGGAAAAGAAAGAGAGAAAGAGAAAGAGAGACAAAGAGAAAGAAAGAGAAAGACAGAAAGAGAAAGAGAGAGAGAAAAAGAGAGAAAGAGAAAAAGAGAAAAAGGGAGAAAAAGAGAAAAAGAAGAGAAAGAGAAAAAGAGAAAGAGAAAAAGAGAAAGAGAAAAAGAAAGAGAAAGGTGATAACATTCCCACTGCAAAGCTTTTCCCAAAATCATAAACTCATTACTGCAAACTAAAATCTAAAGTCAACTGAAAACTAGGACATGCTGGGCTTGTGAGTTACAGATCCAAAGCTGTGGAGTAAAACTAATCAGTTCTTGGACAGGATTTTTCTTTCTTTCTTCCTTTCTTTTTTTTTTTTTTTTACTGCAGTACAATCTATAGTCTAGTTGGTCAAATCAAGCCTTTCTGAGAAAAGAAGATTACGGTTGTTTCAGATATTGGGGGGAGCAGGGAGAAGCAGGATTTAAGCTTCATTACCGACCAGGATATACAAAACAGACTGTAATGAAAAAAAAAACACAGTATTGAGATTGTGCTTGTGATCTGAATGGAAAATGTTAAATGAAGATGGGGCCATATGGAGGATCTTATAGTTACAGCAAGAATGGATGCTGAGGCAAATGCCCTCTGAATTAATGAAATTAGGTGTTATGGGAAAGACACAGGAATTAAAGAAAATAGTAATAATTATCCCTGACCGCTACAAATAGGCTACCAGGCAAGAAATTAGATTCAGAGAAATGTTATGTATAAGGATTATTCTGTCTGCAATGATCACTGTACTGGACATGAATTGTTAATTGAAAAAGTACCTGGTTAAGGATCACTCATTTTGCAGAAACAAACTATTTGATGAAAAATCCTTATCCTTTAGCAAAATTTCATCAATTTCATTGTTTTCAAGACTTCATTCTGTACTTTACCAAAATCTGAAGTTTCTGAACTGGTGCACATGTGTTACATAAATGCATTTGAAGCCCTGATTAATCACAGTAGGATGCCCTATTTATCTACCCACTTGGAGCTCACTGCAGCACTATGGACCTATTTTGCAGAGGAGCAGATCAGGATACACCTTGCATAAGGTAAGAGAAAACATTAAAATACCACAGCACTTATATCAATACCTTGGACTGCCTTCCATTTCGTTTTCCTGTAAGTCTCTTGACTTTTACCAGGATAGTTACATGAAATTTGCCATATTTAACCACATCTCTCTCCCAAGATGTGAAGCACAGGACTAACATATTTTCATGATGTACTTTTAAAATGTTTTTATTCCCTCAGAACTGTCTCAATCCTCCTAGTTCTGGTTCAGGTTAGGCAAATGCAACTTTGCTTCCTTAGTTTTCATTTTCTTTTTGTTCTCCACCAACCTTTACTGGCAAGTCATCCAGGACAAAAGCAACTCAAGATTGGTGTTTTTGTTAACACAGCCCCGAGTGTCTGGCTGCCTGCTGCATAATTATCAAGCCCCAGTATTGTAGACTATTTGAAGACTGTCATGCACCTTTACAGTTCATCTACTTCATGCCAAAGCAGATATTTAAGACCTAGGTATATCTTGACAGCAGAGATGCAAACCACCAATTTTCTGGAAAGCAAAGGTCTCTTTCATAGTTTCAACTCCTTAGGAGCAATTTACACCACACTAGCAATAATGGTCCTATGGCCACACACAATCACACTCTTACTGAGGTATCAGGAGGGTGCAGTGAGGCGGGCATCACTCTCTTCACCCTAGTATTACATGGTAGAACAAGAGGAAATTGACTAAAATTGTGTCAGGGGATGATTAGATTGGATATTAGGAAAAATGATTTGCTGAAAGAATGATCAGGCATTGGAATAGGATATGCAGAGGGGTGGTGGAGTCACTGTCCATGGAGGCATTTGAGAAACATGTGGATGTTGAATTTTGGCACATGGTTTAATGGCCATGGTGGTCTTAAGTTGATGGTTGAATTCAACAATCTTGGAGGTCTTTTCCAACCAAAATAATTCTATCACTTTATGATCAAGAGCTAACAGTGTAGTGGGTACCACAACACTGGTGAGCTTCAGGCACTCATGACTACCACCACTCAGCCTCAGGACCGAATTGCAGAAATGCCCTGTAGAGTGCACTTTCATAAAACAAGTTAAAAATCTGATTTTGTCAGACCCTACCCATCATAAGGAAGGGTGGTAAGTAGGTAGGTTAGTCAGAAGAATTAGAAAAGTTTCTTCATTCTGAATATATTATGTGCAGGCAGCTCTCCGAAGAACTGAAACTGGCATTGCTCCCTTGAGTTCAATAGAAGGATGCCCATTTACAGCAACTTCACACATTTTTAATATTCCCCAATGGAACAACCCACTACAGCAAACATCCTACATAATACAAAAGCCTGGAAGTACAATGGTATGGAATGCAAAGTAGTCCACCTCTCTACATCATCAAATACAAGCATAGACTTACTAGAGTGTCCTGCTAAGATGCTAGCAACATCATTTTCATCATCTTTTATAGGGTATTTTAAACTAAATTAACCATTTAAAGCATGCAAGCCAAACATTGCCATTGTCTCACACTTGGACAGTGCTGTCAAATACAGTGAGGAAGGAGACGCACAAAAATTAATGTTTGGACATATTGGTAGCTATCCTCTAGAAACATTTGTAGCAAAATAGTTTTCTGTTAAGTGTAGAAAGAGGAAATTCAAACAAATTTTATTACAGTGAAATGAGAAACCACTAAGCATTCAGGATCTGGTGAACAAATCACAGTTAATGCCTCAACATCTAATGAAAGAAAATGCAGTCCCACTTCCTACAATACTGCAGAATAGAATAACTTGTAGACACCTTGTAAGAAATACTTTTGACAATCAACATTTTTAAAGATGTTCAAAGATGATAAAGACTTCACAAATACAGTTTTTGCCATGGTCACACGGATGAAGCTCAAATGTGTAACAGTATCATGCCCTCCACAAACAAAATCTCCAAAGGAGGTGACAAACAGTTGCAAACTTGCAATTAAATTAATTAGGTTTTTGTCTTTATCATTCTCAAAGTGCAGGAATAATAGTACCACACAGAGAAAAAAAAAAAAAGTTCACAGCTTGAATCTTGTCTGTGGAAACACAGACACCCATTCTGCAATCAATATTGAAATTTTCAATTGATTAGAAAATAATATTTTGCAGGTTAAGTTGGCATGAGTGTGTCTTTTTAAAATCTGTATTTCTCAATTGGAGAGAAATATTATAGGGCTAATCCTGCAGCTTTGAAAACATAATTCACTAAACTATTGGGAATTTTGCTTAAGTAAGGAAATAATCAGTGCAGAGGCTGAAGCCAAGCTAAAATATTCCCTTTAACTACAGAAACAAATTTCTGAGAATTACTTCTGGTACAAACTGAAAAGGTACTCATTTCCTCACCTAAAGGAATTTCTATGGTACCTAAAAACTACTCATTTGCTCATTTGCAGAAGTTGTTAATTTGAAAGATTAATTCCAAGATTCATCCAAGTACAACTTTCTACAAGTATTTGTTGAAAAATGCCATATTATCTTTTTAATTAACTCCAGTGATATGTTAATAACTTGCCTGGCTTCTCATCTGCTGGCTAGTTTCAATCCAGGCTGCAGCAGCATGACATTGCTGAAGTATATTCCTATAATCTAGTCAGAAGTTTAAATGGCCTTAAGGACATACCATAAGAAATAAGAAAGCTCTGCATCTGATATTAACAAATTGTTGTTTATGAGATTTTATCTGCTTCTACCACTTAGCACCTGCTTTTCTTAATTTATATTCTTCCTTCTGTTACTTTATTTTATGCAAGTGGAACAAGCAAGCTAGATAAGAAGGTTAGGCAGACTCAGTGTAAAATCTAGAAATTCCTCAGTATTAAATAAGAAATATTAGGGTCATGAACTTTAAATGTACCTTTATATAATATAGTCTAATGGGTTCCATGTAGATAAAGATGGTATTTTCCTTGGACAGCTCTATTAGTTCATATATCAAAGGAAAAGCTTTTTAACATGAATGTGAGAGGAATATGCCAGATTTTAAGTACTGTATCACCTGAAACTGAAAATTCTATCTTATTAGGATAAAAATAATGGATTTTGAGATGAGTTAGTTTTACTAGTCATATTACCATAATTTTCTTGTTTAGAGGGCTAGAAAAATATTTATTGATCAGATATTGAGAAATAGCTGGAATTTCTATTGTTTGCACATCCTTTCTCAACTAATTACATGTCAACAGACAATCCACTCCTATAAAAAGCCAGAAAAATAAAAACAGCTTCCTAACAGAGGAAAATGTAATTAAACTATCAGTGTATTAATTTGGGCACAAACTGATGCACTATTGTATAGCAGTGCATTCCTTTCCTTAATTAACTAAAGCATAAAGAAGAAAATCTGATGGCTTAATAGCATTTTCTTCAATGGCAGAAATGCTTTGAGATGATTTTATTATGTTACCACAGAGCGTTGGAGGAGTTATTGCCATTACCTCTGTTTGTCACTTCTAAGACCGGCAGATTCCACCAAGAAACTTGCTGCTACTAACGGATGTGAAACATTAATATTTTATAAAATCATTACTTTATAGGCAGGATAACTGTAGTAATAAGAATAGATTTAATATTTTATGCATTTACAACCATGTCACTCATAAGGAACATTTATTCTCCAACAGCATCACTTTGGATGTGTATTTGGTTGCTGTAACTGACAGCTGAGCAGTTTGTCACATTTACTGCTTATACTGTGGTGGAAGTAACAAAGTCAAATCAGCATGAGGGTACTATCACTGCATGAACTGAGAGTGAATCCGAAGCAGAGGCATACACAGATCTTGCAGTAGAGAGCCTACAAACCACACAAGAGGGAAAAGAACCATGGGCAATTGCCTGGGAGCCTCACTAGCCTCACTAGACCAAACAGAAGCAGCAAAGCAAGTTATGCAATGGGAAGGCTGAAGGAGGGAGGAATGCACACGCTAAATCTCTGGGTCGCTGCAATGCTGATGCAAGCTGTGAAGCCAAGATTTCATCCTGCACAGAACACAGCACTTAGACTACATTCAAGCAAATACGTTTCCCTTCAAGCGCTGGCACTCTCCTGTTTTGTTTTTTTTTTTTTCTCCAGAGGCACTGCCTATCAAAGATAAGCACGTTGAGGCTGCCTAGAAGCAGTGATGATGCTTGTGCATTTTCAAAGCATCCTGCTGTGTAGCATGTAGCTAAGTTATTTGAACACGGTTTACTTTCTTTCACAAGTTTCATTGGCCCTGAATTTACCCTGTCTGTGAAAGCTCCAAGCTTTACGTTTTCAGGCGCTCTGTCTATGCCTGTGGACAAACACTCCCCTAGGCTCCAAACAGGACACAGTTACACTGTGGTGGCGAGCAGAGAAACAGCAAACTTCACCTGTATCCCATGACAGAAAAAAAACCAAACAAACCAAACAAAGAAAAAACCCGAGCATGCACTGAATGTGAACAGTTATGAACTTCTTATAGATTTTTAAGCTGCAAGGTGCTCAGTGCCTTTGGCTTTTCTTTTTCCACCACCCTTAACTTCGCTCAGCACTTTGAGGGACTTCATCTCTTAATTTATTTATATGTCTCAGTCATCGGGTCCCTTGCTCTCTAAGCATATTAGGAGCCTTCCACTTAATGTTTAAAGGACCTCTCCGCGAGGAAAGCTGAGTGGAGTTAAGACTTGACAGGTCAAAAGGCAGCAATTTTTTACTTCTCACAGGAATATGCCCTTAGGAATGCATCTCTCCGGGTGGCATAAACAGCTGTTTCTCTCCTATACTTATGGCTTCATGTTCAGTATTTGTGAAGCAGAAGCGGGACAGACAGGCAGGGAAACAGAAGTGTGACACATTCTGCCTGCATCTTTTTCACAGTTTTTCCTAACCCCTAACTCTTCCGATACTTTGTATTCACTGTCTCGCTTGACTGACACAAGAAACCCACTGTAAAGAGAAAGGCTTCCTGCGAACTGAGCTCCGTTTCCATGGTACAGAGTTTTCTACTTAAAAATAAATTCGTTTTCTGGAGCTACCAGTATGTGCAGGACCCGCGCAGCTCACCCCATCCCAGGGTTAGGGGCCAAGGGTAAAGAAGGGCAAAACACGTCCCCCATCCTAAAAGGCTGCTCTTCGCATGTCACAGCTTCTTGCTCTCTGGTTCGACCCAGGGAATCTCAACACTCCTCGGAATGCATTTTAAGGTCACTGAACCACTCCTGCGGCGGGGAGAGAGGTGTCTGACCGGCACTGGCCGCAGTCTGCACCCGCCGCCGAGAAGCGCCCCAGTGCTGGCTTGCACCCTCCTGTCTGCGGCCAGCCCCGAGTGGCTCCCGGGATGTTCGCCCCGTCACCGCTCCGCCGGGACTCCCACGCCCAACTTCCCCGCGTCCCGCCGCCGCACACTGGGGCAAACTTTCAGAAGCGGCACCAGCGGAGCGCCGAAGAGCCCAGGAGCGGACTAAGAGGGCCAGGCTGCGCCCCACACCATAGGCAAACGTCCCCTTCGAGAAAGCCTCAGGCTGAGGGCAGTCCAGCCGGCGCCGTCCGCAGCCCCAGCCCGGGCGCGACACATCCCCGCGGGCTGCGCCGAGCCCCGCGCCCCGCGGGAGGTACGCCGCTCCCGCTGGCACAAGCAAAGAACCCGCGCAGCCCTCGAGGAAAAGGCAGGGGAAGTGTGTAGCAAGGACAACCCCCTACACTGCTTCGGCCGCGGGAGCCAGCGGTGCCCGCGGAGCGGGGCGCGCAGGGCCCGTGGGCGTACTCACCGATCCGCAGCACTTGCTGGCCGCTCTGGGGCAGGCCGGCCGAGGCGCAGAGCAGCACGAAGAAGAGTCCCCCGCCGCCGCGACCGCCGCCGCCCTGAGCCGGGCGGAGGGGCCACCGCGGACTGAGGGCGCTCGCCATCCTCCGCGCCCGCCTCAGTTCATGCCGGGCTCCGCGGGTGCGGAGCGCGGGCGGCTACCCCCGGCGGGGCCGGCTGCGCGCTGCCGTTGCGCGCCGCCCGCCCATGGCGCGAGGGCTTCGCGCCCGCCGCCCGCGCTCCCGCCGCTGCCGCGCTGCGCTGCGCCGCCACCCGCGACTCCCACTGCCTTCACCCCCAGTCACCGCCGCCAGAGGGGAGGGAGGGAAGGAGGGGTAAAGGAGAGGGCGGCTCCTCCTGCGGGGCGGCCCCAGGCGGGGCGAGGTAGCTCCGGGAGCTGACCGGGACGGTCGGCAGTGGTCGGTACGACTCACGCACGAGTAAACTCAGAACTATCCAGGTGCTCCCCGGCACGGCTGGAGCCGCGTCGCCCACGCATGACAAGGGCAGGCAGCGAGGCAGAAATGCTTTCTGCCCCGGTCGCACCAGCCGACTGGCCCTACGGTATGATATGTGCGGTCCCGGCCCCGTGGGTCTCTCCCCGCACGGCTGCAGGCCTCTCCTTGGCTCGGGGAAAGCTTTCCCGCCCGTGCCCGCCAGCCTCACAACCTCTGTTTTGCTGTCTCCTGGTTGTATGAGGGTTTGAAATGCAGGCAAGAGGCAGCAGGCCCTTGTGTTCGCACAGCTTCCTTCTGAGGGGCCCAGGCATGGCAATAAGGCAATGATGCCCACCATCTGGAAGCCGAGGGTCACCACTGGGGACAAGGTGGAGGGAAGGCAGAACTTTCTGCGGTACATTTTCTACAATGGACTTCTGCAACCAAGTGAGGGACAGGAGACATGTCACCACAGTGCATCTCCCCAAAGGTGGCAGGAGATTCAGCAAGAGGACTGCAGGTCTGCTTGCCTGGAATCAAGCATTCATGAAGTTTGAGTGATGAAAATTGAAGCCTTGCTTTGAACCATTGGGCACAGGGACCACAAAACTTCCCATCCTTGACTTGGACAGCAGATCACCTTTTACATGCGACTTGACACTCTCAATTTATTTTTTAAATCTCCATTTTAAAGGTTCAGTAAAGCTCAAAATGCTTCACTATGAAGTCAACATATAGGTCCTGAGCTGACCTAAAAAAACAAGCTAATAGGAGAATGACTTCCATCTAGCAACAGAACTAAAATTGCATAGCTGAGATCCAAAATGGAAATGATTCAAATTTGTTTATTTTGTATTCCTCCCCAGTCTGTTTAACTATTGTTCCAGAAATCAACTCCTTGGAGCAGTCTCAGTACATGCAATGGAAATGTAAGTGTCTACTTTGTTATCTCCCAGTCAGTCTCAAATGTTTCCTGAAAAGCCTGCCTCTACTGTGTACAGAGCAATTCACGCTATTCGGGAGTGCTCGCTGCCGAGATTCTCAGCCAGGATACTAATTAGTGCCTTACTTTACATTTCTTACATCACTTTTTATCGGCATCTTGGAGAATTTTTGCCCAGAGTGTTTTGTTTGTTTGTTTGTTTACCTAAAAGACATCCTCGCCTTAGGAATGAAGCAAAATCTACTGGCAGGCATGAATGAACTCCCTGCCAGCCCCCAGGGTTACACAGCTACGTTCCCCGTTGGTTTTCATGACGTGTCTCCTGCTCCCTGCCACAGCGTCAGCACGTAGCTTGACTCGTGCCTG
Organism: Tricholaema leucomelas; assembly: GCA_013400475.1. NCBI lineage: Eukaryota > Metazoa > Chordata > Aves > Piciformes > Lybiidae > Tricholaema lacrymosa > Tricholaema leucomelas. The sequence continues at coordinate 674,096 of WAAF01003250.1, read as the reverse complement.
CACGGGGGCTACCCCAGCCCTAGCCCCATGGCTTTGTGTGTCAGCACCACTGCTCTGGACACGTGCCCACTTTTACAGATCTGTGCGACCACCCGCCCCTCACCTCTTGCTCCTGGCAGGACATGCCTGCACCTTCACCTGTCTCATGCATGTCACACCAAAGGTGACAATTACATTAATTAACTCATGTGGTTAATAACTACAGCATTCGCTTTTGTGTAGGAGGCAGAAAAGAAATTCGTCAGGCCACCCTGGGCTGGGCTGAATCGCATAGTAACTTTGACACAATTTTATAATCCATCACTGCCTTTCCAAAGGCTGTACAGAAGAGAAGGTGTACATCTAACTGGGAAAATCTCAGCCTCTGAGAAATGGCTCATAACAGGTACCCTTCAGGTACACACTCATCCACTCTACAAAACAGTTTAGAATTAGGGACTATTTTGAAACATAAAAGGACAGAAAATGTTTCAAACTGACTGAAATTTACTGAAATTATCTTACAAGTTTCTAATTTTACAGTAAGCTCTAATCCAGGTTGTTGCTTACAACATAGTAAAAATCACTCATAAGCTCTAGCCTATAAAATCATGGCATGCTTTAGAAGGACTATCATTTAATTTCTGGCAGATATGTGAAAATAAGCCTCCATACAGTTCATCTTGCTGGTCTGACATTATCAGTACTCTCAAATCTTTAATCTCTTTTTGGACTTTGTTCAGAAAGAGAAGAAAAAAACACCAAACAAACCAAAACCAACCAACCAACCAACCAAAAAAAAAAAAACAAAAACCACCAGATCCTTTGCTATTCTTTTTTTTTCCTAGTTAAGCAGGTTTGGATGCCCAAAGCTTTAACATGTGAGCTCTTGTTCAGCTCACACTGGCTACCAGGCTTGCTTACACATTCTGCATCCACTTCAGGATTCTAGTTTTGAGTTTGTATGTGGTCAAAATATCAGAAGGTGTAGGTGTATGTAAACGTGTAGGAAAATCTAGAAGATTCCAGCAAATCTAGAATTTTCTCAATTTCTTCATCAAGTTCTGAGAAATTTTAGCTGTGGTGTGTTGTCTTCACGACTTTAACCAAGCCTTTTTAGTCTATGCTACTGTCTTACTGAGTTGAGATTACAAGCTGCAGCTAGCATTCATTTGGGAAGGTCGTGTTTCTGCATCTGTCTTCCAATTGCCTTCTACCATTACACAGTACAAGATTCACAGTATCACAGTATTACCAAGGTTGGAAGATACCTCATAGATCATCAAGTCCAACCCATGACTACAGAGCTCAAGGCTAGACCATGGCAGCAAGTGCCACGTCCAATGCTGCCTTGAACAGCTCCAGGGACGGTGACTCCACCACCTCCCTGGGCAGCCCATTCCAGTAGCCAATGACTCTCTCACTGAAGAACTTTCTCCTCACCTCAAGCCTGAATTTCCCCTGGTGTAGCTTGAGGCTGTGTCCTCTTGTTCTTGTGCTGGCCTCCTGAGAGAAGAGAGCAACCTCCTCCTGGCCACAACCACCCTTCAGGTAGTTGTAGACAGCAATAAGGTCTCCCCTGAGCTTCCTCTTCTCCAGGCTAAACAATCCCATCCCCAAAATGAGCCTTTCCTCATAGGGCTTGTGCTCAGTGCCTCTCACCAGCCTCGTTGCCCTTCTCTGGATGCATTCAAGCATCTCAATGTCCTTCTTAAATTGAGGGGCCCAGAACTGGACACAGTGTGGCCTAACCAGTGCAGAGTACAGGGGCAGAATGACCTCCCTGCTCCTGCTGGCCACACCATTCCTGATGCAGGCCAGGATGCCATTGGCTCTCTTGGCCACCTGGGCACACTGCTGGCTCATGTTCAGGCGGGTATCGATCAGCACCCCCAGATCCCTTTCTGTTTGGCTGCTCTCCAGCCACTCCGACCCCAGCCTGTAGCTCTGCATGGGGTTGTTGTGGCCAAAGTGCAGCACCCGGCACTTGGAGCCATTGAATGCCATCCTGGTGGACTCAGCCCATCTGTCCATGCGGTCAAGGTCCCGCAGCAGAGCCCTTCTGCCCTCCAGCCCAGCCACATCTGCCCCCAGCTTGGTGTCATCTGCAAACTTGCTGATGACTGACTCGATGCCCTCATCCAGATCATCTATGAAGATGTTAAAGAGGATGGGGCCCAGCACTGATCCCTGAGGGACACCACTAGTGACTGCCCGCCAGCTGGATGTGGCACCATTCACCACCACTCTCTGGGCTTGGCCCTCCAGCCAGTTCCTCACCCAGCACAGAGTGTTGCCATCCAAGCCGTGGGCTGACAGCTTAGCCAGCAGTTTGCTGTGGGGGACAGTGTCAAAGGCCTTGCTGAAGTCCAGATAGACCACATCCACAGGCCTCCCCACATCCACCAAGCGGGTCACCAATCAGCAATAGATTGTACAATATCGCAGCAGTAACATCTCCAAATGGAAACATAATAAATCAGGCTTCCTTAGGGCTTTCATATACCTGATAACACAGGAACTGACAGCATCATCTACAAATAACCACACAACATTAGCATTCCGCTCTTCCAACAAATAGCTGGGATCTTCAAAATAATCTTTCACCCCAAAATGTACTTCAGAAAAAAACAAACTGAAGAGTAAAAGAGGAGACAAAAATTTGCCCTATCTTGTCCCTTTCTCTTTCCACTTGCTCAAACATTTTAAGATAAATTGCAAAATAAGTATTATTCCAAAGGACATAGAAACAGAAAGCCCACATGATTTGTTGATTTCCTAATCTTCTGAGCTCTGGCACCCTTTACAATTCCTTTGTTTGAAGGCTTGGATTTGGCTGCTCCATCAGCATTCAGACTCCCACTACGTTGTCCTTCTTCCTCACACCTCCTGTGCCCAACCATAGTGCTGCTCCTCCACAAAGGCCTTGTCTCAGCCAGCACCTTCATCACTGTGAATCTGTCCCATGTGTCTGAAAAATTCTGCTACTGCCAGAGACAGGCTTTTCTCAGATAAACTTCTTCAAAGCAGTGCACTAGTTTGGATAACCCTCTCAACCACTCTCTCTTTCTTAGACTATCCAAATGCTCACATATCTCACACCCACCTCTCATGTTATCTGTCTGCTCTGTCCACATCTGTCTTCAATGCTTTCTGCTCTTCCTCCCTTACTTCGTTGCTGTCAACTCTCTCCATTCACCCCCTTGCAAAATTCATATCTGAGTCTCCAGATTTCTTGCCTCTGCTCCTGATACCACCTCATTGTGCAGGGTTCTACACTTTGGCCACAACAATCCCCAGCAACATTACAGGTTGGGGACAGAGTGGTTAGAGAGCAGCCAGAAAGAAAGAGACTTGAGGGTACTGGTAGATAGTAGGCTGAAGATGAGCCAGCAGTGTGCCCAGGTGGCCAGAAGAGCCAATGGCATCCTGGCCTGTATCAGGAACAGTGTGGCAAGTAGGACAAGGGAGGTTATTCTTCCTCTGTACTTAGCACTGGTCAGGCCACACCTTGAGCACTGTGTACAGTTCTGGTCTCCCCACTTCAAGAGAGATGTTGAGATACTGGAATGTGTCCAGAGAAAGGCTATGAAGCTGGTGAGTGGCCTGGAACACAGCCCTGTGAGGAGAGGCTGAGGGAGCTGGGGTTGTTTACCAGGGAGAAGAGGAGGCCCAAGGTGACTTAATTGCTGTCTATAACTACCTGAAGAGAGGTTGTGGCCACGTGGGGGTCACTCTCTTCTCCCAGACAACCACCAACAGAACAAGGGGACACAGTCTCAAGTTGTGCCAGGAGAGGTATAGGCAGGATGTTATGAGGAAGCTTCCCAGAGAGAGTGATTTGCCATTGGAGTGGGCTACCCAGGGAGGTGGTGGAGTCGCTGTGATCGTTTAGGTGTTATCTGCCCCCCTACACTTGAGAAAAAACATCACTCAGACTAGACTCAGCCGGCTGGAAATTGAATGAAGCTTTGTATTCACAGTTTAGCACAATATACAAGCAGATATTTACAAAATGTACAGAAATCTGCAAGTTAAAAGGTAATACAGAAACACAACAGCCCTCCCAGAAACCAGAGTCTCCAGGAGGGGCTCTCAACCACCTTCCAACCTCCTCGCACCCCAGAGGGGAGGAGAAGGGAGGGGAGAGGAGGAGAGGACAGGAAAAGGGAGTGAGGAGAGAGGAGAAAGGAATTTGTCCTCCGCTGACTGGGAACACACAATGAGCAAGCATCTCTGCAACCACTGGGAACACAAATAACTTTTATGCATCTGAGGGTGCTGTTGTTCATGAAGAACAGCTGTCCTGGGAAAGCCTCTGCAAAGATCTGTGGAAGGCTACATGACGGCTTGAGAAATCTGTAGAGCAGAGATGGTGTACGTGACTGATGGAATGCCATGCTGGCAGGGGAGAGGAGAAAGTTGTTTGAGAGAAATTATTCTAGATTCTCCTCACATGCCTTCAGTTCTGCTTCAGTTGATGTCAAAGGTTATTTTCCATATTTTTTCCCTCTCTAAGAGCTTGTTACCACTGAATTTCTTGTAAGTGGTCAAATTAATTTTTAAATGTTAAAACACAAGTGTTTTTACTGAAGCATTGTAACACATGGGAAAATAAATATGAATTATTTTTCCAATGAAAATAGCACCATGATTACTGCAAGCTTAAACACTACATTTTTAAAAGCTGGGTTTGGTTCAAGTACTCCCTTTATTTATGGTTCCAAGCCCATAAATGCAGTTCTTCCCTTTTCCAACTCTTTTCACTAAAAATGCTGCAGCGAATCTCTTAACAAACTAACATTGATCCACTCCATTGAGCTGGTCTAACATTAATCTGCAAAACTGCTTTTCCTTGAGCAGTAGATACTTTTATCCACCATACCATTTAACTAAAAGACATAAATAACCTGAAACTCAAATGCAACCCACTGAAAACCTTTCTCAGCTCATTTTCTTCTCCAATATATGATACACTAGAGACTTTTTGAAGAAAGAAAACTACTGTATATACATAGAAGATGCTGGCACTTCTTCCATTGAAAAAAGGACTTTCATCAATTTCTGCTTATTCACATTAACAGAAATCTGGAAAGTTCCACTACAATGAGTGGAATCAATGTGAGCTTTCAACATTTGACCAAGGGCAATGCTCTGCTCGGAGAAGCTCATGTCATATTTCATTTTTACAGGAAAAAAAAAATCAAATAATAATAATAAAAAAGCAGACAATGTGGAGAGGAAAAGAATTACTACTGCTTTTTATTAAACTGCACTGTTTCTCCACAGTATATTTCTTTTTTTCTGCCATTGAGTTACTATTAATTATGAGTAAGCTGGTGGGGTAAATTAATGACTGTTCCAAGGCTCTACCCAGTATTATTTAAATGTGTCCTAACTCATTTTTCTCCTTTCATTCTTAGAGTGACTTAAATGTCAAAAAGACATTATTTCACTTTATTATTGTAGTACCCCAGCATTGATGAAATTGAGAGGGACCTGAGGGATAAAGAATATTAAGAACCTGCTATTTCCTGCCCTTTTTCATCTTGGATTGACAAGAGCAGGCAAATTAGTTCCCTTGATTCTTCAGAAATTTCTTTTTTCCTGCTCTAATCAGTCATCAGCATAGGAGGAGGTGGGAAAGCTTCTACTTGCTCTCTCAAGGACTCCAGCAGATAATTCACCTCTTACTACCAGCTGTAGCAGCTCTGGGGTGGTAGGTACCTCCCTGCTTCAAATCATTCTAGGAGCTAGTACAAACTTTGAGGTCTTTCAGAAATACCCCACTCCTTTCCACAGCTCTTCTGTGTTGTGCAGCTCAGTCCATCCCAGACTGACACACTCCAGTTGGACTAGCAGCAAGGAATGACAAGAAGGGTTCTGGCACTTTTAGGTCTTTTTCCACTCATCCACAGACAAGAATCTGGATTTTGGGAAAAAAAAAAATTCCACTGCTTGAGAAAGACTGAATGTTTCATTTTAAACATGCATGATTTATATTTTGATAGCTTGCATCATCATTTATGTAACACCTGGCAAAATTAAATTCACAGAGCACTATAGTTTTTTATTCTAAAGCTCTGCATTCTAAGGATCATAGAGGCTGCATCTGCCCTGTGAATGTTTGTTCTTTCACTTGGGATTTGCATGATCTGTTTTATATATATCCACAAATAATAAAATATGACATCATATCTGTGATTTTTAAAAAATGGAATTTTGACTATGTGTGTAGATAAAGAATTTTAAATATGTATCTATCACCACATAATTTTAAAAAGCTACTTAGAAGATGCTAATACCTGAATATTGCATACTTCCATTAATATCATATCATATTGTAGTTTAATCATCTGAGTTATTTGGTCTTATTTATATATGTATTGGGGTTTTTTTGTAGCAATGCAAACCACTTCCAGCACAGAGAGGGGTTCCATTGTCACAGGCACACAGGCAGGTAGTGCTGGAAATGAAGCAGTGTGCATTGCTGTGCCATGCCAACCCTGCTTAGAATTCCACAATCATCTATTAGCATATTTTCATCTCCTCTCTCTATGTGTGAGAGGAATTGGTTGAATGCACGATTTCTTGTTCTCCTTCCCCTCTTCAATCACCAGCCACAGGGAAATCCTCTATCTCCTATGAAAAGCTTATATTAGAAAAAGTAGACAGATGAGCAGCAAAGCAGGCACCATACTTCACTTGCACAGTCAAGGAGAGCCTGGAAATGCAGATTGTGCTTTCCATTTTTCTCTTGGTGTCGATTATGTTCAATTTTTATTAAGAACTATAATGAGCAGTGGAGAAGTAAATTAGGATAAAGGTGTCAAGAAAATGAAAGAAGGAAGTCTATTAATGAAAGATGGAGGGGGGCAATGGCAGTTTGAATAAGAAAGAAGACAGGCAAGCAGAGGCACTGAGAGGATCCAGAAACTATTTGGAGTTCATATATTGCAGAAACAGTATGTTCTCATGGGTACAAATCAATGATCAAATAGTCCCCTTGGTGCAAGAGGGTGGCATGTGGCAGAGAAGAATGGGAAGCATTTTTTTCCTTAAGGTCGAAGATTGTTTCCTTAACAATTCCATTTCCTTAACAATGCCAACATATTGATATACAACCCAGGGTCATTGCTGGGTTTTCAGCAAGGCCAAATCTCAACATTGAGATGAGTGCTTATTGACAAGACAGCAGTGTTGCAACATCACTGATCTCTGGTGGACTTGGGAGAAACTTTATTTTGGACTCCTCCATTTTCAGATGAAGATCATCAGTATGCACTTGTGTATGTACACCTTTACATACACAAAGAAGTACAAAGTCAATGTCACTCAGCCAAGTTGGACTCTCTCTAGTCCATATGAGCCAGTTCTGCATAGATCTCCTACCTCTTAACAAAAATCTGCCCCAAGAAATTATTCAGGTGCAGAGCCCAATAGGGAGGACACAAATCCAGGGTAAGTGAATGGGAAAACCAGGATGATACACCACTGTGTATTATCTCCTCTATATATCTATGCTCCTCTGTTAGCAAGGCCATGCCATGAAAGCACACCTGTGTGTCACTCTAATAATGTCTAGCATCGCTAACAGTAATCTGCTCAGGCTAATTTACTGTATTTTTCAGTAATGCATAAACTCTGGGGCAGCACAGTATGTCTAATACCTTCTATTCACATGTCTGATAATAGGTGCATGAGCTCCTGCTCCTGCCATGTGTCTAAATGTCAGCAGATTGCGCAGTGCAGATATTTGCACTAACTAACAAGCTGAACAGTGTTTGGAGCTTGCTCTTAGACAGTCCTACCCTTGCAGTTTACATGATATTGATCTTTCTAGAATTCAGATTGAACATTTTGTTTCCAGATGTGTTTGGCTCCTTAAGGGGCTGCCCATTCTACTGACCAGGGTTTGGATCAAGTTCTTTAATATTCTGATGTCTGAAGTAAGCTTCTCATCTAATATGCTTCCTATAATTACAAAGCAATTCTCATATTAAATGCAGTCGAGTTAAGGAGAATATTCTTTTAGAGTTAGCCTGAAATTCCTGTATACAAACAAATTGTGTTACCCTAAAACTTATACCTTGATTTTTTTATGCTTGTTTTAAAAACCAGGGCCCACACAAACTGTATTTCTGTAAGCTTCACGTGCATGTATTTTTAAGCATCTCTTCTCTGCAGTTTTCACATTAAACTTGAGACGTTCTGTTGCATCTGTAAACCAGTTTCTTGCATGTTTTGATTTTTGTCTCTAACATAGTGAATGATGTTCAGAACCTTGGTATTAGTATTACATTATGAGTTGAAAATGGTCACACTCTCCATATTCTTCATTCCAGCTCCAGTTTGTGTTTTGTCCTGACTGCTGACTAATTCACGTTCTGCCTGTTCTATTGTGTTGTAGCATGAGTGCTCTCTGCAACTAGCTGATGACTGTCCCATCATTTGACCCACTCGATAACACTTGTATTTGTATGCCTTTTCTATAGAAAACAGAAGAGGTTAATACATCCCAGCACAAACTCCTAATTTTTCTGTGTTGTGTCAAAAAAATCAGGGCTGACATCACTAACTGCTAAAATGCCCTTTTGGAGAAAGCACTGTATATAACAAGACTCGAACTGGCACTAAGTGTAACTTTTTCCTCTCTAGCCATGACATTGATAGATTTCTATGTAAATCAAAGATAGGGTCAACAGAAATTGATCGTATCTGAGACATGTTGTAATTGAGGAATTCAGTACTAGCTTTCTTAGATCTCTTTCAACTTGTTGTTCTTAGTTAGCTTGAAGAACAAGTCAACTGAAACAATCTGATTGATGCAGGGCAACTTCTATAGCTGCGACTATGACAGTGCAGTGTCTTTTATGATGAATAAAATGCTTTTGCAAGTGATTTTCACTGTTTTTGATTACTCAAGTCTTCCTTCACAGCACTAATTCCTGGTTCTTTTCTGATTATGTAATCTATACAATACTGATTTTTTTTTTTCACCATGATATATTTTTTTTCAGTTACTTTTGCATGTATGTATTTGACCAAGGAGGCACAAAGAATGGGAAGATGTTTCACCACTATAAAGAAATTATTGAGAAGGAAAAAAAAAAACAACCACCAATCACCCCAGAAAAAAACTTATTTATTCTGTGCTTATAAGAGGATATACTTCACTGCAAGGCCTCGACTGTTTCGGTTGTCCCCAACAGCACAACCGAAGGTGAAGTGTGCAGAGGGTACTATGCCTACCTCTGGGGACTATGCCCACCTCTAGCGCCTGCCATGCGGAGAGTTACGGACGGAGAGTTACGGGAGTACGGTGCATCGAGGGAAGCAGCGGCCAGGAGGAAGCCGCGTTCCTCTGCTCCCTCCACGGCTCCGCTCTGCTCTGCCTACTCTGTGCGGCCCCGTGCCCCTCTGTTCCCGCCACTGCCTGCGTGCCTAGAGGGTTTCGTGGCAGGCAGCCCTGTACCGCAGCCGCGCACTGCTCCGTTCCCAGCGCGTCCCGCGTCCCAAGGAAAAGCCATGCGTCGCCGGCCCCGCTTCGCGCTGTCTGCGACCTGGAGGAGACGGCGTGGCAAGGACCTGCTCCTGCGCCTCCCAGAAACTTGGAACCGCTTCTGCAACCATGCGATAGTTTTCAAGCCAGGGAAATGGTGATACCGCTTCTCTTTGTTACAGTTTTTTCCCCCAGGTTTTCCTTCCCGTTTTCCTTCTGCTCTGGTCCAGTGTAATAAACCCAGTTCAGCAGCTGTTTGGTGTCGTTTGGCCTTTATTTACTCAAAGAGAATTATATGAACCTTAGCACAACCCTCCACTCGCTTTGCTGACCAGGGTTATGACAAGATAGCCAGGTCATGACACTTGCAGGAGTCCTTATTTATCCATATTGAAAGTATTAAAATTGTACCTAGAACAACTTCATAGCAAGATAATTCAGTAGAATTGTCTTGAGTATATCTCCATTTGTCTTGGGCCTGTGTCAGTTTATGCTGCCAAGGGCCCAGCCGCTTTGGGCTGTAATCATAACACATTCTAAAATGAGGTTTGCCTATATCTGTATTAACAGCAGCAAGGGAATATTAAATCTTCATAATTGATGTAGTTTTCCCATTTGATTTAAGACTTCAGTGTTCCAAGCCAAGACAGCTTGAGATCCAGATATAATGATGTGAAATCAATCAGATTCTTATCCTGAAATGCAATGGAATCCAGGGACCCAAAAGTCCATCCTCTCTCACTGGAGGAGTGCCATTAAAAATACCAGGCTGGTTTTACCCCTTGTTGCAGTGAATGATATTTTTAGGCTTCTTATTATAATACTAAAGTTTAGCTGAAGTATTCATGAAGCTATAAAACAGCCTAAATAGACACATCTTACACCAACACAAATGAAGTATTTGCCTTCATGGATTTGGAATTAAATTGCTGACACTAGATTTTTTTAAATCTCATTTTCTTCTCAGATCAGATGTAGTAGAGAAAACATGCAGAGGCCACAAATCTTCACTTACACTCCTGATATTATTATGATCAGAATCCTCAGCTGGTGTTCACTAAAGTAGTTTTCAGCTTCAGTGGGGATAGTTTTATTCTGAGAGTTGCTGATTAATGTGCACATGTACCCTGATGATGCTTATGATTGCATTAGCTCCAGCATGAGACTTTTTTGTTTATTTATTTTCCGATAACCTTGGTGGACCATCTTCACGTGTAAACATTTAATGGAAAATTACTGATTGAATACATTAACAAAAAGGAAATGGCATTGTTAAGATAATCAACCTAGTATGTCCTTCAGGTGTCCACTTCCTGAAGATCACCTTGAATTTCTAGAAGGAGAAGAAATGCCTCTAGAAAGGCTGGGCCAGTATGATAGAACAAGTCTTGTGGTTATCCTAGGAACCAAAGCACAGAACATGCTTAGTACCTGAAAGTGCTGGAAACTGTTTAGTCCTTGAGTCATTTTCTCCCCAAGAAAGCACTTGCAAGTTCTCCAGTGTTCCAAGGACATAAACAAATCTCTAAAGATGTCGTTGGATCTTTATCATTAAGACGGCTTGTGTCCTAAGTACCCTATTACCACATAAATAGCAGATCAGTGTTTTCTAAATGTGGAGTTTTTAGAGCTTTTAACTGCAAACTTCTCTTCAGAGAAATGTTAGGTAGTATCATCAATTGAAAACAAAATACTTAAAGAACATATAATCTTACTTCTGTGCTTCCATATTTGTGCTTCCCTCTGACTTTTTAAAATAATTATTTTTAAATTGCATAATTAATTTAAAACTGCAATAAATTATAGAATGTGATTTCCACATACAAAACCAAGCATCATCTTTGTCTGAATAACAGAATGGCTGAAGCTGGTAGACATATCTTGAAATCATCTGGAATTGTAATTCCCCATCTCAAAGGTATTCTGAGATTAATTCAGAGATTTTGAATGTGAACACAAAAGAGTCTGACATGCTTTTGAAGTCATACTAAGGAAACAGTTGTGGGAGTATGTGCCACGGGTCAGACTAAAGCGTCGTTCATGAATCCTATATCCTGTCTGCAGCAAGACCAGCAGCAGGTCCACAGCAGACAAGCGAGAAGGTGTGTGAGGAAGAAAGATGTCATCTGATGATTTTCCCCACCTCCCATCTTATCTCTTCCCATCTGTGGCCCAGGCACTTCTCTGAGCATCAGTGCCAAATTCAGTGGAGTTCATATGACTTAATCCAGGGTTAAGCCCACTGTCTGACATAGTCCATACGTATATGTATGCTACACATAGATATGTCACACATTCCACAGTGCAGCTACAGAAACAGGTCAAGGAGAGCTTGAAGTGTTACTACATTTTCTAAGAAAAAAAACGTAGGTGTGAAAAGCATCCTTCTGTCTTGGGGGGTTAAACTGTCAGAATGTTGTACATAGTTCTAAAACATTTTTACAGCTCAGGTCAAGAAAAACTGTTGAGGATACCAAATGAATGCACTGCATTTAAAGGAAATCTTGGGGTTTCTTGTTTTGTTGTAGATGATGGGAACAACTGATCTCAGTGCAACAATTTGAGAGTGCAGAGTTCTTTTCATGGTGCATAAAGCTTGCCTCCTGTCCTTACAAACACATGGAAAGGAAAAACAGACTTGTTGACAAGGAAATGGATAAAATCCCAAACAGTTAACACACATAACAAAGAAATCCACTGTGTGCAGTAGAGTAGAATACACAAATTAAGTGGAAAACATTTGTATCCTGTAATCTTTTCTGAATATTGTAATTACAATTAAATAGATTTCCAGGCAGAGGTGTGGTGTATAAAACTCATTGTAGTGTGGTGATTCTGTACCTTAAATTAAGGAAATGATTGAAATTATTGCTTAGATTCCTGAATTTGCATATCCCTTTTCAAATATACACGTACCTTTATATGTCTTAGCCTTTATATTTTAGATTTCCATACATTTAGCAGGAACTCAGCAAACACTGAAAATCTCTTTTGGCACTAATGATGGTGTGGTAGTGATATTGACGAAATCCCAAATATGGTTTCTTAACACTGAACTAAATTTGCTTTTTACCTTCACCCTTCTTAAAAAGTTAACAAGAATCACAGTATAACAAAACATTAAAGGTTGGAAGGGACCTTGAAAGATCATCTAGTCCAATTCAATTGTCAGAGCAGGATCACCTAAAGTAGGTCACACAGGAATGTGTCCAGGCAGGTTTTGGTTGTCTCCAGAGAAGAACCTGCTACCTCTCTGGGTAGCCCGTTCCAGTGTGTTCTCACTCTCACAGTAAAAAACTTTATGTTCATGTGGAGCCTCCTATGCTCCAGGTTGCACCCATTGCCCCTTGTCCTGTCACTGGGCATCATAGAGAGGAGCCTGACCCCATCCTCTTGGAACTCACCCTTTGTATATTTATAAACTTTAATGAGGTCATCCCTTAAGTCTCCTCCTCTCCAAACAGACCCAGCTCCCTCAGTTTGTCCTCTTAAGGAAGGTGTTCCACTCTTCTTATCATTTTTGTGGCTCTGAGTTGGACTCTTTCAAGCACTGCCGTGTTCTTCTTGAACTGAGAGACCGAAAACTGGGCACAGTACTTGAAATGTGGCCTCACCAGAGTGAAGTAGAGAGGGAGGAGAACCTCTCTCAACCTAATAACCACAGCCCTTCTAATACACTCCAGGATACCACTGATCTTCTTGTCAAGAAGAGCTCATTGCTGGTTCCTTGACATCCTATCCACCAGGACCCCCAAGTCCCTTTTAATTGTGCCTTGGTCATTTCCAGGAGAAAAAGTATGTATTTTGCCAAGGTTATAAAACAAAAAGAAACCCCACAAACATTATTTGAAGAGCTTGTTCATGTTTCAGAGCACAGATTTTGCAGCACTGAAATTAAAAATTGGTCTCCTCTGTCTGCCCACACTGGATTTCTGGAGAAAGAAGAGGCTTACGGCTGACCTCATTGCTGTCTACAACTACCTGACAGGAGGCTGTAGCCAGGTGGGGGTTGGTCTCTTCTCCCAGGCAACCAGCAACAGAACAAGAGGACACAGTCTCAAGTTGTGCTGGGGGAGGTATAGGCTTCATGTTAGGAAGAAGTTCTTCCCAGAGAGAGTGATTTGCCATTGGAATGGACTGCCCAGGGAGGTGGTGGAGTCACCGCGCCTGGAGATGTTCAAGAAAAGACTGGATGAGGCACTTAGTGCCATGGTCTAGTTGACTGGATAGGGCTGGATGCTAGGTTGGACTGGATGATCTTGGAGGTCTCTTCCAACCTAGTTGATTCTATGATTCTATGAAAGAAGGAAGGCACTAATTTTGCACATATACACGTAATGGCCATTACCTCACAAGGAAATACCTTACATCAAGCCTTAGGTATATGAATGTCCACTGTTTTGCATACAAGTTGCAAATAACTGGTACAATAATATAAGTTTTAGGTGAAAAAAAAAATTAAAAAATAGCAGGACACTCTAAGGTGAGCAGCAGTAGAGAAATAGATCTCCAAAATTATTGGGCAGTTGGAATCTCTTTTTCATATGAAAAACTCCTGTGCTTGTCCATATATGGACCACAGACTTAAATGTATGTGGGGTTTTTTTTATCTGATAAGGGAAAGAGACAATCTAAACTGGGCATCAATGCTGTAGTCTGCTATATTTCAGTTGTCACATATCAGACTTTTGACTCTAGCTGAAGTTGTGAGTTGTTCTGACTCCTGTATCTATCTAAGGATCAGAGCTCTTGCCAGGGCTGTTCAGGAAGCTTTCTTCTGTATCACATTCAGGACAAAGCACACTGCATCCAAAAGATTAATTAGATTTGCTGCTATTCTATTTTAAATCTTATTCCAACTTTCCCAAGTCCATCAGTCTTGTACAACCACAGCCCTTGAGGACAGTATGAAGTTGTTTTTTCTGCCTCACAGGCTGTGCACACAGTGTCTGACACAGAAGTATGTGCGAAAACAGTGTGTTAAGTATCTCTGCTGTCTGCTTAGCTAATAAGCCAGTTTCCTGAGTTTGTTCCCCCTGTTCTTCTATTTATTGCTCACAGACAGGAATTATTCAATATTACCCTGTGAGGCATTTACAGTTGTAAATTTACATAGCTATTTATCAATGCCTAGTTGTATGTCAGCCTGCCTGAATGCAGAGTTCAAGTAAATGTACTAACAGACTATTCCGTTCTCTGCCTATCATGCTGTTGGACCACCCTGATTCCTATTCCTATCGCTGTTGTGATGTATGTGATTATCCTGCCATTTCTAGAGCTGTTTGCTAGGAGTGTTTACATCTGGCTACTAAGGGTGTGTCATTTTCTAAACCGAAAGCATTACTTTTTAATCTCCTTTCTCAAATTCTGACTCTCCTGCTATCCTAATCTACTCCTAATTTCACAGCTTGGTGACAGTTTTGTAGAGCTGAGCAGTAGAATGCATCCCCAGAATCCATATTTTTTGCTATCAGTGTTTTGAAGCATCACCCACATGATGTTTTCACATTTGCCCCCAAGGCAGATACTGGTTTTGACATGGTATTATGACTAGTCAAACATTATTTGCAGCCTGATTTTTCAATGCAATGAAGCTAAGCATGTCTGAAGTTTTAGTTTAGCTTGTGCCGAGTCCACTGTACTCACATGTAGCTACTTGAAAGCTACTGTTATTGACACTGCAGCAAGAAGCTCCTCCTTTGATTCATTTGTAAATTTCACATCCTTCTTCTATTTTAAGGCAAGTTTAGAGTGGTAACTCCATTATCTTGTTTCAAAATCTAGTCCTTTCCCTTTTCCAATGAAGAATCTACAGGATACTAAGTGTTTTTACCTGAATAACCTGCCAACAAAAATAACATGTAACATTTTGAAAATATAATCCTGTTTCAGTCCTAAAATATGTAAGAAAGCAAAGATTTCTGCTGACATAAAAATAAACTAAGTCTTGCTTATGACAGAAAGATTGTTCTCTCTGTATCTGGATGCTATTGCAATGAAGTACTTGTCTTCACAGATATAGAGGCTACTTGTAAACCCCCATGAAATTCTTGACTTTGTGACTGTAACAGTACTATATAGTACTATATATACAGTACAACACTGTGTATATACTGTATATACAGTACTGTATATAACAATACTATAATAGTACTGTGCAAAATTACCTGTAAAACAGAAGAGTTTTCCTTACTTTCATCTAAAATGTCAAAAGAAGTATTTTTTTTCTCAAGAGTGGTCACTAGCTATATATCAGGATAGTATGAGAGATAAAAACTCATGCTTTGTCAGCCAATTACAGCCAAGGGTAGCTTAGTAATTAGACACCTAAAGTTGGTCAACAAGCAGACACAAATTGTGCCCACTGATTTAAGTTAGGCTATTAAATTTACTTTATCATATCATCAAAATGACATCCAGAAGAAGCAAAAGCTACACAAGGCACAGCCACATGTTCTTGGTCCAGCAGATCTTTGTCAGCCTTAAGTTCTGTTTTGTGTGAAAGAAACAGAGTTGCAATTTGCCTGATCCTCTTTAGCACGTGAATGTGATGTTCATCTGTCCTGTTCCAGAGCACTCCAAATCCTTTTCTTCTCCCCCACCCTTGCAGGCTTGAATGGGGAGGAGAAGGTGCCAACACTTTTTCCCTCCCCGCCCCTGCAGGCTTGAAGGGGAAAAAAGCAAAAGGCACCTTTCCACATGTGTACTGACCCGTGCGGAAGCCCACGCTGGAATCAGGCTGGTGGTTGGTTGGGTTTTCGCACCCAGTATAAAATGGCAAATGGACACTTTGTCTAGAAAATTATCAATAGAGTCAAGGGAGAAGGCATGAGGTGGTTCCCACCTTGAAAGAGTTCCCACCTTGACAGAGCTCCCCACAGCTCTGCTGTGACAGAATTCCCATTTTCAACCGTGCCTGCCTTTGGACAGCTCCTACCTAATGCAGGGCTCTTAGTTTTCCACTGTCCCTGCCTTTGAATGGTTCTCCCCACATTTGCACCATTCTGTGCAAACTTGCAAGCTTGGCAAGTCCTGGGGTCCATTTGAGAGAGCTGCTGGCATCACCTGGGCCCAGCTACTCTCAGAGCATATCGCAGCTGATTTGCTGGCTGCTATTCCAAACTGAGGAGACCCTAGCAGTTTGGCTCTCCCCTGCTGATGCAGAGGCAGCATCACTTCCACGAATCCCTGACTTGCGGAAGACATGTCCAGGGATGTTTCTGAGTTTAGTGGCTTTGCCACTCATCTTTGACTTCTGCTGCGTAGGTCCAGACTACTGGATGTTGCTTGCAGCAGCAGAAGGCAGCTAAGCCGCAGAGAATTCCAGCAAGGGATCATTGTTGAATACCTATCTCACCTCTGTGAGTAAAGCCTGCTGTTCCCTTAATTCTCTGCTCAGTCTCATTGATAGTGGGGGTGAAGCTGTGTTTATAGCTTAGCCTTTTCCATTTCCTGACTTCCTAAATGTCTAAATTTGTCCATAACATCCTTTGAAGAATTCCTGATTGAATTAGAATCTGTAAATTAACCTAAACTAGTTTTGTATATAGTTTAGGGGCAGGGTTTTCAGGAAAGTAAACTAGTTCTATTTTTATAACTCTTGGCCATATTAATTCACTGCTTCTTCAACAGTCCTTGTGGAAATCTGCGTTCAAGGTAATACGTGCATTGTGATACGTCTGGATGTGTTTATTTAAAGTCACTCACTGCAAGATGTTATGCTAATACCTTAGAAAATAACCTAAACTAGGATGAAGTAAGGCCTCTAATCTTACCATCAGGAACACCTTCTAACAGAGTAGAATTGATAGAAGGTGTTATTTTGTTATTATTAAGATGGATCAGTCACATCCAGAGCCCCAATGCTTAGGCACCACACAGATACAGAGTAAGAGACAGTACCTGTTCAAAAGAGCTTGCAGAGCAGAACAAGAGATAATGTGGCAGGAAGTACTGTTATTTTAGTTTTAGATATCAGAATACAAAGCATACAAGGATTAAGTGTGTTTGTCTACCATTGGATTGAACCCACCAGCAAAGCCAAAATTCCAACCAAAAATCTCTTGAATTCACATTGGTGGTTTAACTCTCTCTTGTGCTTGATTAGCTGACATAATGTCAATGACACTTCTTAAACACTGCATCTTCTTATTTCATTTGAGGTGGCAAATACTTCTGGACTCAGCACTCTTTGTTGTCGTATCAATCATGAGTCTCTGTTCTCTAAATGTACGATTTACAGTAATTGGCTTTTCCAAGTCAAAACTTAAACCAAAATAAAATTAAAACCAGAAATTAAATTTTCAGGTTGAAGGTGAGGACCAGCATATCTCTGGAAAAAAGCATAAATTTTGACCAGCATCGCTGCTATAACTTGCATTGAGAAATAAACCAGACATCTTTGCAAAGATTGAAAAAATGCTAAACGCTTTGCTGAGAAATAAAAGTGAGGTAAGCAGAGTCATTTAGTTTTATCATGAGGATGCAAATGCACTAAATGACTGAAGTACACAAAATTGTCATTATGTGTCCTTTAGTTTTCTGCTCCTCTGAATTCTTGAACACAGTGGTTGTTACAGTGTAAGCAGAAAAATCAAAGGCATATCCTATTCCTGCTGAACCATGTTATTATAATGGTTTGGTGCATTTTACTCGTTATAGTTCTTTCAATTTGAAGGGTACAATAGAAAGGAAGATGAAGAAGAGGAAAGGGCAGAAGAGAGTAACGTTACAGATAGATATTACCAGAATTTGTTTCAGTCAGTGATGTACATTAAAAGTGAACTTTAGCAGATTTGCATGCATTAAAGTGCATTTTGTCTGCATGTCATAATTACTTGCTTTCATTTCAATTATGTCCTTTTGATGTATTAAAATGGCAGTTGTGCTCTGTGCAGCATTAGGCTCGTGACTTTGAAATCCAAACACACTTGTAAGGAAACTGGCTCTGTTGACTTCTTGTAGGTCTGTATGGTCCTCAAACATCTGCTGGAATATGTGATTGGGTACTTGCTAAATTAATAATTTTGGAAGTGTGATTAAGTTGCGTTAACTGTTTGCTGATGCAATTGCTCTTCCAAATGAAAATGAAAACGATATCATCAATATACCTAGAGAGCATCAGTATATAATATTTAAATAGCTAGCAGGAGAAAATTAAAACTTTCTGCTAAATATGTCAGTCAGACTGTGAATTATGCAGGAGTCTACAGTGAATTAAGTCAGTTTGGTTTAATAGATATGCATTTTTAGACCAGGAACACAAACCAATGTATGCTGTGATTTAAGCACATAAGAGAGAAAAATCCCTTAGCCACATGTGGCTTCCATGGTACCATAGGCACTTCCAGCCTGCTGTTTTCTTCTTTCACTCCAAAACAATTTGAGAAGAGGGTGTATAAGTCAAGATAATACATTGGTAGTTGCAGGCAAGTGGTTTGGCAACATATATTGCAGAAGGAGGGAGTTAACCCTCTGACCAGCATGGTAGCAGCTCCTGCACAAGCTGGACTTGTGCCATCCAACCTTCTGTCCTGCAGCATCCCTGGGTCACAAAAATGGGACCGTGGAGCTGAAAAGTAAGGTCACAAAGGGAATGTGACAATGCTTCTCTCCATTTTTTCCTGAGATTGGACATAAGGTATGCGTCAGTAGCAAGAAACAGCAAGACAGTCCTTGTCATGCATAAGACAGTCCTTTCAAAGCACTTGGCAGGTGTTAATTTCTTAAGACACATTGCAGAGAGTAGCAGTATTCCCTAAATAATGATAATGCATCTGTTTGGACAAAGCCCTGACTGCAGATTACTATATAACCGAGCTAAGAACATGGTTCTTGACATTCATATCTTCCTGTGAATCTTGCAGGCTCAAAAGCCTTGTGTGTGACTCCTGTCCTGAACTGGACAGTAATGTGCATGAGCCTAGAATTCTTGCTTCCTTGGCTGTGTGTATTCAGGGAATAAATAATGTTGTTTTGCTCTATCTAGTTTATTTTCTTCATATGCTGAGAGAATATATATATAAGAGGAAGACATAGCATGTTTTCAATTAATAGCTTCCAATAGCTGGGAGGCTAACTGGTTGCTTGGAATTTCTTTCTCCAGAGAGAATAAATTTGTTGAGGACTGTATTAGTTTTTCTTAGAATTAAGTACTCCCTAGATAGTTTGTCTGTTTTTTAGCTTACACATGGAAAGGTCACTCTCATAAACCACTGTGGATCCAAGACAAAACTTCTCTAATCCCCCTAAAACAGTTTTCATGCTTAAGACTCTATGGTTATTTATCCAATTTGTAATCAAATGTCTTACTTTCAAAGCACCTGATCACCACTTGGCCGTGTGGTGGTAAAACTTTGTTGCCTTCTCAGAGTTTCTTTCAGAGACCAGTAGAAATGGAAGGAAAACCAGAAGAGGGATTTTTTACAGAATATGCAACCACTGAGTAGTTTCTGGTGCAGAAATCCACAATAAGGCTGGCAGCATCTCTGCTAGATCTCTAAGGTGAACTTGTCTCAGTTTTGTGCAAAGTCTAAAGAGAGAATGCTCTTCCTGAATTTCCAAATAACATACCAGTTACCTAGCCTCCCATAAGTAGATGCTGGCTCAGTTTCTATCAGCAAAGTGTTCATTCTCCTCAGGTTTGGTGGATTGTTACATTTAAGTAACCTCAGTCCTAGAAAGGAGTGTCATGCCCCTACTGGGCAAAGCTTATTCTATGAAACTGAAGTTTAATTACTGGGCTACAAGTCCTGTACATTAAAACAGATAGTTTCACCACTATTGATTTCAGTTTCTGCAGAATAAGCAGTTCTTTCTCTCTCCCTCAGATGACTCTATTTGCATAAAATATGCATTGGTTCATGCCAATGACAGAATCAGTGAAAGGACCATGGAGATCCTACCCGTCAGCTCTCCAGGAGCTAGTTCAGCCCAGGCATCAATCTGCACGCTTTCTGACTAGAAAAGGATGCTGCCTGCTCTGAAAAATTACTTCAGGAAGGGTTTTTAATGTTTGATTAACTTTCCTCAAGAAAAAGCACTTCCTCAGAAGAGAGTACAGGAGTCATAGAGGAATTCATAGGCAGTGAAAATTAATGGCAACACCTGGCTAAACAAAGTGGAGTTCTAAAGTGGGTGTTCTTTCTGGCTGCACATAAGTTTTTTCTTTCTGAATGTCCATACTGTACTGTGCTGAGAGTCCTCAGGCGACAAAGGAAGGTAAGAGGGATACTGGGTGCTCCAAATTAGAGGTGAATTACAAAGTAAATAAGGGCCTTTTTGTGTGTGTTACTCCTACCCAATGAATAAAGAAGATCCTCTACCCAGAATTATAAATCAGCTGAGGCTGGGGTTTGCTTATAATTTGGAAAGAAGGAAGAGAAGCTCCCTGCTCAAGGTGATGCTAGAGCAACCCAGAAGGTTCTGGGAAGATGTGACCAAAGCTGTCACTTAGGAATTTCTTCCTCTTTCTTGTAGAAGAGGGTGGATTCTGATCCACCATCTCGCTGTGGCACATGTGCACACACATCAATCTTGTTTGACATTTCCTTTCAATTCAGGAAAGTCATTGCCACACAGTTGCTCCCAGTTTTTCACTATGTCTTCAAGTAAAGTGAACAAGATTAGAACATACTGTTGGGGAAGTAAAAAAGTTTAAAAGCCCTTTCAGTTAAATGAGTGTTTAAATCTTCAAGTTTCCTTCAAATGAGCTAAACACTAATAAAGAGCAAACATATCACCTTCCTACTTGGAGAGTCTCTCCCTGTCTTCACTAGGGTGGCTACTTTTTATCTCTTTTGTCTTGAATGCAGACAGTGCAGCAGCTATTAGAGTTTAGTTAATGCCAGTTTTTGGCCTACATCTACTTTTGTGAAGCATGACTATTATTCTGGTTTCTGCAGCCCTGTAGGTGGGAATGGCCCTTTGTGGGCAAATAAAAAGACCACCTTCTTCTCTGCTGAGCTTAATATTTAGGTTTAAAGCTTCAATTCTGTATTTTCAGACCTGTATTGTTCTATGCAGAGCAAAGAGGCAACTGTGAACTCTTTCCTGCAGAGATATATTATATGTTTCAGTGACGTCCCTGTATTTCTCTGAACAGCTTGAGAAAAAAAGGTGACTTGTTCAAACTGTACTTGCAGGTATCTTAAAATTTAAAGTAAATTGTAGAATTAATCCTAGGCATTCATGATGAATAGTGTTTAATTCATACATATGGCCAACAAGATTAGTTATGCTTTAATGAGAGGCTATTTTTAAGGAGTGGCATGGCCACAGAGGAAGGTTTGAGAGATGGAAGAGAATGAATGGAAGGAGAGTAGGTGCTGTGAATAATGGAACAGATGAGAACTAAAACATGCATCCATAATTAGTGGGATTACACTAAGGATGAATATTGCTTTGTTTTTCTACACTCATGTAAATTCGTTATATGCTGTATGAATATAAAGCTAGCAATTAATTGGATACTCTGTCATCAAGTATTGTTTCTAATAAAAAATGAATTGAATTCTAAAGAAAATAAATCTAAACTTGTTAGTATTCTCATGTAATGTGTTCTTATTGTCAAAATAATGGGAAGAAAGTATACAACTGTACTCCTTAGGAAGATACTAATGCAGACAGCCTGCATGTATTTTTCAAGGGCCCCCAAAACATCCCGAATACAAACTGTACCTCTGCCATTGCATTTCCACCAGGGACTGTGATTTAGATTGTTATTCCTGATGCCTTAACAGTACTCTTTGCTACCAATATCATTAACTATGAATCTCAGCCTTTTTAATAGGCTCTAATGATCCCTATGGGAAAACTCCAGTTTTGATCTCTGTGGTAGCTACCAATGCAAATTTAAGTCCCTCTCGATTAACAGCTTGTTAAGGAGTAAAGAGCACCGGAAATTATTATGGCCCATATGTTACTAAAAGGGTTTTGATATGGATTAGTGGCTTATGTAATGGGTGGGCCTAACCCACAGTGGGCTTAATTTAGGGAGATTTCTTAATTAAGGAAAAAAAAAAAAAGGCTTGTTTGCTGATGATAACCTTAAGTACTAATTTAATTTACTTTTTCCTACTCAGGCGCAATCAGCATACATTGGAATAAACATTCAAAGCCCCTTACGAAACAACTTGTTGCTTTGACCATATTTTTTTTTCACTTTTTGAGTAATGTTCTTGATTTTCTCTGATGAAATAGTCAAGTTAGGTTTGCTTTGGAACTACAGGAACTTGAAATAATTGAGTAAACAGTCCATGGTCTTGAGAAAATGAAAAAAAAAATGCTTCAGGAAAGTTCATCAGTGATGAGAATTTTTAAATGTCCTGGTCTAAGCAAAGCCCAGAAGACACATACTAAGAGAAGAAAAAAGTATACAGGATAAAATAAACAATTAGATAGTGTAGTTGGTGACAAAAAGAGAGATTGGAATTGGTGATGAAGCCTAAGTTTATCACTAAAAAGTGTTCAACAATTAAAAGCACTGAAGTACATTTATTTATTCTTTGTATTTCCCAAAAGACATCAACACGACTCCAGTGCTGCATTTTAGAAGATGTAGGCTGTACCTAGGCACTCAAACAGAGTTTTTCAGAGAACACATATGTTTGTTTGTGATGTGTCAGGTTTTTGTTGCCAACTCTATGTGCTCTCAGGCAGTGTGAAAATGCTGAGCTGTTTTAGAAATGGTTCCAAATGAAATCAGAAAAATACAGATATTCAACTTCTCTGACAGCCACACCAGGAAAAACAAACAAACAACCCCCCAAAAAAACCCCAACCAAACAAACTCCAAACCTAAAACTAATCTGTCTTTTATTACTGGATGTTAGTCTTGTTGCTAATGTGAAATGAATTGAAAACTTTCACAAGGCATTTCTTGCCTCCACAGAGATCGTGTGGATCCATGTCCTAGTTTTGAGCCATGAGCTTGCCCAGGGTAAAAAGGACAGAAAATGTAGTTTAACCCTTCCAAAGGGATAAAATTAAAATGCTCCACACTGGATTGGAAGTTTAAGTGGAAATTCTGTTTACAACTATATACACAAGGTATTCAGGTAAAAGGAATGCATACACAAATTAGGCCCAGCTCTCCACCTGGGCCCACCAGAGCTTTCCAGAAACCTTCCCCCACACATACTCGGCCTCAGCCGGCCCAAGAGCAGGCCAAGCTGCGTCCCCCCAGGCCTGTCCTAAGCCTCAGCAGGCCAAGCTGCCAGACAAGGCCAGGAGAAGGCCTCTTAGCTGTACACTCTTAAATAGAGATATGCAGGAACTTGGAAGAGAATAACAAGTTGCAGTATCCTGGGGCAGGCTGCCTGTCCCCTTGGGACTCTAGCCTCTGGAGGACTTCCTTTATGGCTATACCAGTTAACCCTTATTAACCTATATTAACACGTGCCCATTGTCTAGTTATGCATGCAGTAACTTTACTGTTGTTCTGACTGATTTAGCAACACAGAAATTTGGTTATTTTTTAAATTCCTGTATTTCTCCTGCTCAGGTTTGTTTTTGTTTTTTTTTTTTTTTTAATGTTGTCATCACCTTTATCTTTGCCTTTTGTGATGAAGTCACAGCAACAGTAGACAAGGGAAGGCAACTGAGGTAATTCTACCTCAGTAAGGCATTTGGCTCTGTCCCACATGACATCCTGGTGACCAAGCTGGAAAAACAGACTTGATGTGTGGAGCACTGCTGGATAAGGAATTGGCTGGATGGTCACACACAGAGAGTGGTGATCAAGGGCACAGTGTCCACCTGGAGACCAGTGACAAGTGGTGTGTCCCTTAGGGGCCAGTGCTGGGACCAGTGCTGGTTAACATCTTTGTCAGTGATATGGACAGAAGAATCAAGTATACCCCCAGCAAGTTTGCAGATGACACCAAGTTGTGTGGCAACACAGTCGACTTACTAGAGGGCAGGGATGCCATCCAGAGAGGCTGGACAAACTGGAGAGGTGAGCCCAGGCCAACCTTTTGAAATTCAATAAGGTCAGTGTAAGGTCCTGCACCTGGGTCAGTGCAATCTAGACACAATGAAGAAGATTAACTCCATTCCAGCCAAGTCCAGTACACACAGTTAGACTGCTTATTTAATTACAGCCACTACTTAAATTATTGGTTTTTACTCCCTAAAATTAGAACTGATCTGATTATTTTCCTTTTACCAAGTTCCTGAGACACCAGTTTGTTATGTTTGTTTTAAACCACACATATCATTTTCCATGTCCTTAGAGTAGTGCAGTGTTCTAGTGCTAGTACAGACAAGCACCTGTGCATTTGATCTTACTCTGCTTGTCAGTGTGCTGAAATGGAGATTTACTTGTTAAGCTATTGTTTGCTTTGCTGCATTTTTTGGTTCCACTTTACCGTTTATTTGAGGATATAGCATTTTTTTACTTTATCCCTTCTCAATGCACCATCCTGAGGGATGTGCTTTTTTGTGTACTTTGACTTTCTCCCAGTTTTAGCTCAAAAATTCACCCTTTTTTTTTTTTTCTTCCATTCTCAGTTAACAGGTTCAGTTTTGAATTATACAGACTCTGCCCTCCACAGATAGTAATGAATCTCACCTATCCTTCCCTGCACTGTGTTTTCAGTGAAGCAGTGAGTCCCAGCTTCTCCATCTGCTGCCATGTATAGGTCTGGTAAGCCTGAGCCTTTCTTCCTATCTGTGCATTGATTTCGTTTCCACAACATGTCACAGCGTTGCTGACATTTATCTTATTGTTGTTGACATTTATCCTCATCATTTTTTAAGAGATCATTTATGTGCTTCATGAGATCTGTCACTTTCATACTTGACAGGCCAGAGCAGGTCATCTCTTCATCTGAGAGCCATTATAGTGATCATAAAACTAGTTATTTAGATCTCAGATAATTGCAACCTTTTATGTTATTGACCAAGTGCTGAAAAGCTATATGACAGTAACGACAAGGGAAATGCAAAATAAAAGCAGCTTTAACAGACACACCATTTTCCATGTGTTTTCCTGTATGCCTGTGTGGCTGCACAAACGAGTGCACAGAGTTGTCTCGTTGGGAAATTTTCTTGGGATCACTGCATGAAACATACTGAAAAAAAAAGGGAATTTACTGTTCAGCTGTGGTCTTTAGGAACTGTTTAAATAGGTGAAGAAAACAGATGACTGCAAAAAGAGAGTAGCTCACCTGATGCCTTGAATATTGTGAGTCATTCCTGTCAACCTTGTCACCTTGGGCGTATG
Organism: Tricholaema leucomelas; assembly: GCA_013400475.1. NCBI lineage: Eukaryota > Metazoa > Chordata > Aves > Piciformes > Lybiidae > Tricholaema lacrymosa > Tricholaema leucomelas. The sequence goes on along the minus strand of WAAF01003250.1, from coordinate 648,390 downwards.
TTGCAGGACTAGAGCAGCTCAGATATAAGGAAATAAGGTGGACCAGAGAAGGACTTCCAAAGAAAGAGAGATTGAATGGAGAAGGACAATTTAGTAGCAAAGGGATCAGAAATAATGATTAACAGGAAGAAGGTAAATAAGGGATAAATGTTCCTTACTTCTGTAAACAAAGAAACTAACATTCACCAAAATCAGGGGGCATGTTAGAACTAGCATGAAGAAGCGTTTTTTCACAAAGCACCTAAACTGTGGAGCTCATTCACAGGTTGTGACTAGGCAAATTCCAAGAGGAAGCATCAGCTCCTCTCTGAGAAGCAAACAGAAAGCTCTAATTGCAAGCTCTGGCTAAAGAAATCCTTGAAATGTGGATTACTGAACATGGGGAGAGCAAACTGCAGGATACAGTACTCTACACCTGTTATGATAGTCTTTCCTTGAGTATACACTTCTGGTTTAATCAGAAACAGAAGGGGCAGGATGATTTCTGACCTGATGCAAAATAAATAGTCTTTTCAGATCCTTTAAAACTGTAGTTATTCAGAATAATGAACACTGGAAATGAGAATTCAGCTCTTGACATATTTCTATTATGCTGATGGCCAAATGCACTTGCTAAGGTTTTATTGTTTTCCTTTTACTGATTTCTGTATGCTACAGTATTATTCTATGAAAATACAAGTAATAAACGAGCTTCAAATTGTTTGTATGGATTATAGCTTTTATGACAAAAATATTTTCTATCTGGAAATGCAGTTTAATATTCTAGGTAGAAGAAATGCCTTGAGTGTAAATATTTCCCCTGTAGCTGCCACTGCTATAGACATGATTGAACCAAATGATTTAAGATTATGCCATGCTTTCAATCAACTACCAAATGTATTTGTCAGACATGCAGTTGAAACAAAGAGGAATATGATGTGTTCTAGCTGCATCTAGCCATAAATTACCAAAAAAAAAAAGGCATAATATGAGACTTGAAAGGCTGTATAGTATTTTGTGAACTTGTTTGCAGTAACTAAAGCAAAAGTGTGTTCCTGAAATCCTTCAGCACTGACCTGAAACTGAGTTTTATATACTAGTGATTAATTACTTGTTGCAGTTACACAAATAATAGATATGTATTTATTGTACACGCAGGTGTGGAGAGAATTCTGAGAAGCTGTATGCTAAGGATCAGTTACAGTGCACACTGAAAATATGTTACAGAATACTGTGTATTTCAAGAGTAGTGCAAGAAGTGATCTCTAGATTTAACAAGGAGGAATTATGATACATTCTAGTTTGACAGTAATAGGAAGGGAATACTGAAGTTCAACAGCTCAGGAACATTTTATCTTTGCAGAGAAGGCCCCAGGGGTCCTAGTGACCACAAAACCAAACACGATCAGTGATGTGTCCTTGTATAAAAGAAGGCTTATCATACCCTGGGCTGCATTAGACTAAGTGCTGTGAGCAGGTGGAGAGGTGTTGCTTCCACTTTGTTCAGCACTGGTGAGGCCACACTTGGAATTCTGAATACAATTCTGAGCTCCTCCGGTTCAAGAGATACGTAGACATGCTGGAGAGAGTCCAGCAAAAGGCTACGAAGATAACTGAAGGGGCTGGAACATTTCTCCTTTGAGGAAAGGCTGAGAGAGATGGGGTTGTTCATGCTGCAAAAGAGAACGCTCAAGAGGATCTCATCAATGTATAAATGTGCGAAGAGGATGCAGCCACTCTTTTCAGTGGTGTCCAGTAACAGGAACAAGACAATGCAACAAACTGAAACATAAGAGTCTCCATCTGAGCATCAAGAACTACTTTTTTTTTACTGTGAGGGTGATCAAGCACTGGCTTGGGTGATCAAGCTCGGGCTGCCCAGAGAAGTTGTGGAGTCTCTTACCCTAGAATCCTCACAGTCCAGAGCAACCAGCTCTAGGTGACCCTGCTGAGCAGAGGAGTTGGACAAAATAACCTCCAGAGGTGCCTTCCAACATCATGCAGTCTGTGATTCTTTGTATCCTCAAGGCTAAAGCAGAATAAGGTTGAAATGCACTAGAATGATGTCTGTGAGATTGGAAGGGCAGCATAGAAACATCACATGGCATCATAAAGTCTGGAATTAAGAACAAAACCATAGTCTGTGAACAGAAAAGAAGAGACATAAGGACACTTTTAAAGACTTTCAGAGCAAAGGATTATATCATGAAATTGCTGTTAGCTAAGAAATCAACACAAAAATGTAATGTAAACAGTAAAAAAAGAGTTGAGAATACTCATAGATCAGGAAGTAGTCTCCATATGAAAGGTCCTTTAGGAGGTGTCACTCTATCCCTTTTAGCATCTGCCATTGCAATTACACCTAGGAGTATGAGAGTACTTTGGTCTCTATGGCCATTCGCTTGCTGGCATTATTTCACTGTCCATCTCTCTCTGTGTTCAGCTTACAAAGTCCAAAATCACAACTTTACTTATTATTTTGGAGGCTTTGATCATGCTAACAGTTGCTCATATCAGCTATGGCTTCTGGGTTTGAATATTACGTGATTATATACGATGGCAGAGTCTGTGAACATTAATTGAAGGAACGAATGCTCCTATCTTTGGGCATAATGTGAGAGTGACAGTTTCCAGTCATTACTACTGTGGAGTTGCTCATTGGAGACGGAGATCTCCCCAGCAGTGCAAATGCCATCAACCAATATTAGATGCTATTTACTTCTCTGTTAGAGCAGCATAGCTTAGCACCTGTCGTGCATGCCTTAGAGAATAATTCTGAAGTTCTGTCATTTAGAAAACAAGCACACCTGAATATTTCAGAGGTGAAGACCTATCCTGTCATATATTCAAAACATTTTTTTTAATTTATCTGCACTTAGTTAGAAGTTAGTGAAATAGAATCAACATGATACACCCACCAGAAAATGATTCATTGAAAAAAAAAAAAAGAAGAAACAAAACCCAAAAAGCCATGGTAGTTTAAAAATTAAGACTAGCTTCACAGCTGTCTTTAGAGACATGTCAGAGGATGAAGAAATGTGAACATGATTCTTTTGAAAGAGGGAAAAGATTTTTTTTTTAAGATCTTAATTTGGCTCTTTTCTGAAATCAGATTCTTTGAGAAATCACAGCTGTACTCAAGCTAGAAAGATGAGCAGCTGGACATGAGCAGCAGTGTGCGCTTGCAGCCTTGTAGCGCAATTGCATCCTGGGCTGCATCAAAAGAAATGGGACCAGTAAATTGAGAGAAGTGATTCTACCACTTTACTCTGGTGAGACATCACCTGCAGTGCTGCATCCAAGTCTGGAGTTCTCAGTGTAGGAAGGACATGGACCCGATGGAGCAGGTCCAAAGGAGTGCCATGAAAATGATCAGTGGGTTGGAACACCTCTGCTATGAAGACAGGCTGAGAGAGCCGGGGTTGTTCAGCTTGGAGAAGAGAAGGCTCCAGGGAGACCTAATAACAGCCTCTCAGTACCTGAAGGGGGCCTACAAGAAGGATGGAGAGAATCTGCTTACAAAGGCCTGCAGAGATAGGATGAGGGCCAATGATTTGAAACTAAAGACGAGATTTAGATTTAATGTTAGGATCAAGTTCTTAACCATGAGAGTGGTGGAACACTGGAACAGGTTGCACAGGGAGGTGGGCAATGTGATCTAGTTGAGGATGCCCCTGCTTACTGCAGAGAGCATTGGACTAGATGACCTCTGAAGGTCCCTTACAACATAGACCATTCTATGATTCTATGGTTCTAAAAAGAATACCCTGAGCAGTACCTTCCACTGATAGGAGTCAACACTGCATTTGAATTCAACATATCTGAGACTTTAACCATGTTGCTGACTTTAACTTTCTACGGATACTCAAAACTGCCTCAGTAACTCATTTAGGTGAGTTTATACAACCACACAAACACCTCCCTAACACAGGCCTCTGAGGTGCTAACAAGGTTGTAGTCTTCTTAGCTTTTCCAGTAAATCTAATTAGTAAAACATTTTTGCCACCTGTGAGCTAAAAAGAGCTTGCCAGTTGCTTGGATTCACAGCTACAGTAAGCTTGCTGGTACTAATGCTGCTCTTCTGGCTGTCATTCATCTCCACTATTAGGTCCTTTATAGTTGTAAAATAATCCATCTAAATATTTTGTGCATAGAAAGAAAAGGGAGTTATAATATATGTATGTGTGTATGTGTATATGTATCTATCTTTTTCTGCTACCTGCATCACAGTAAGGAAATTAGGGAATTGGGTTGTAAAGGATTAATGGACCTGCTTTTCCATTATACTAGATCCCAAATGCAGCTGTTAATTTTTCCTGGGCAGATACCACTGAAGCCAACTGTGAACTTAAATGAGCAACTGTTAAAAATGAAAGAGCTACACAAGCAGAGCAGACAATGCCTCTGTGCAGCTGGAGAGGCATAAACCTCACCTAGGATGTTTGGAATCAGTGATATGAGGCTAAGACAACCTATTAAAATAGTCATAAAATCCTAGAGTAGTGATGCCCATTGGGATCTACCTACAGTTAGATAGACCTGCTTATAAACATACTTTGGAGAAACCTTAGAAGCACTTTAGTATTACACCTGTGGCCTTCATGCTACGTCTCCAATGAGCAGTTACATCTCCAAGCACATTCTTAGGGCTTGCTTGCCTGAGGGGATTTCATTGCCTCAAATCAGTTACCACTGAAAAATATGTTAGTTAATATAACCATCATAGTATGAGTAGTGAAGAACTGCAAGTAAGACTGGACCTTAAGTTTCGAGAGGCAGCATGGCGGGGCAGTGTGTATCAGCTCCCTCTCCCCTGCCCAGATAATGGCCTCTGAGGGGCAAGTTGTCCATTTACAGGCCAAAGTCTGCACTGCAGCTGCCAGCAGTTTGTTTCTTGGCAGTAAAGCAGGAAAGCCACAAGGGCTCTGCATTGCTCACTAGCAATGAAGCTCAAATTAATTGCAGTGTTAGTTCTTAGTTCATCAAAGGAAAAAAAAAGGCAACCTGAAAACAATAACCCTGGGAAGAAAAACAATCTGTGTGCGTAACCCCAGATGTCAATAGGCAGAGTTTTGTTCATGCTGACTTTTTGTTTGGTTGGTTGGGTTTTGGTGAACAAAACTACCTTCATTAAATATGAACCCCCTAAAGCTTATATCTTCCTAGTCTGGAGTTTAAGATTTGAAATTCTCAGTTGATCAAGCAGCTGACAAATTTCTTGGCAGCCTCATGTGAACACTTATTTTGTGGTTTTGGTTTTTTTTTCCATTCAGATGTCATTTGGTGCCGCCTTTGACTTGGTTTAATGCCTCACGTCAAACATAATTATTCCTTTTTCTCATGTGTGCAGTTAGATCTGAGTCCCACATGTATAGTTTAATGAGATATTTATTGGCATGACTATGTCACAACCATGAAACTTGACTCAGACAAAACATTTTTTGTTGTTTTGGTGGGGTTTTTTTGTCTGTTTGCTTGCTTGGTTGGTTTTGGGGTTGGTTTTTTTTTAGTAGGAGCTTTCCCCAAGACCAAAAAGGTGCTTTCAGGAGTTCAACTCCTCTGGCAAAATTCTTGCTCTGTTGAAGTGAGTGAGAATCATACTGTTAAATGGCTACAGGCAGAGTTTACTGACAGTGTTCTGTGCTGAGAGCTACCTTGTGGTGAGCTCTTAGCTTGACTGCATACAGTGGCAGTGCACTGAGGTACCCCAGCTGAGAGCCTGGCTGCTCCATTTCACACTCGAAAAGCAATCTGTGCCTGCTCAGTAATGAAACCAAGCATGTACTTGAAGTTAAGCCTGTGGTTAAATGTTTGCTGAAGTGGGCCTCAAAGCACGAAAGGTGGGTATAGTTTCCTTCTCTAATTACCCTTCTAAAAATACTTTCATCCACTATTCTGCATGCTTTGAGGGAAATAGTGCTATGAACAGATCTGACTACCAGCTGTCAGTGAACTAGATGACTTTTTCTAGCACAGAAACATAGTGAAAGGTATGTTAAATGCTGCTTCACCAAAGGTAATTATTTTAATGTGTTAAATGCTCATACAAAAATTAATTAAAAAATTGACTCAAGTATTCTCATGCACAATGTCCACATCCCTTAAGGCTAGCAGGTAGCAAAGCATGTATTCTGAAAGAGATTTAAACTGTCTTATTAATAACCTCACTATTTCTACCAGATACAGTTCTTTGTTTGCAATTAGTGCTAATGGTTTTTGTTGCAGAGTTCTGAATGACAGGTTCTCCCACAGCACCGTCTTGTAACTTGTGTCAAGAACAACTATGTGCCTTTTGGTGTCAACCTAAACAACCTCATGATGGCTTTTAATCATTTTTATAGTGGAAATTGTGTGAAAACAAACAAACAAAAATATAGTGTGTTCGACACTTTGAATTTACATTAACCATTGGTGAAAGCCTGGTAGTCACTTTTTAATGACACACCTGGAAGAAGTCGTCTGCTTTTAGCTGTGGCTGTTGCACTTGTAGCTAGCAGTTGACTGGTTGATTTTACTTATTTGAGCCTCCTGAAAGCTTCAACCCAACTCTTCCAATGTTCTTTTCCAGAGATTCTGTACTTGGATGTCTGGAGATTTGAATTAGAGGGTTTGGGGGGTTGGTTGTTTGTTAGTTTCAGGAGGAAAAATTCAGACAAAACACATGCTGAATAGAGCCAAAAAGAATTACAAACAAGATCTCAGCGGCTGCAGATAGCTTCATTCACCCCTCAGAACTATCTCTAGTTCACCATTCAGCTGCAGATTTAGGAAATCAAATAATACACAGTAGCATTTATAAAAAGAAGGCTCTTTTGTGTTAGTTGCTAGATATTCATATATAGGTAAAGACAGACCCTGTGCCAAGGAAGAGGTTATTGTAATAATTCTCAGGTCTTTATCTTCACCACTGATCTGTAGGTAGCTGTATCTGCACCTACCCTACATCACAGTGCCACCACCAGTTGTGCAAAAAGACCTTTTAATAGCAGGAAAAAGACACCTGTCCTTTCACTATTTTTCTTTTTATGTTTATGTTAGGGGTTTTGTTTGTTTGGTTGGTTTGTTTGTTTGTTTTATGGTTGCTTTTAGAGCCTTTATTTGAGCTGTAGGGTTCTGGACTGTGTTTTGGGTGATGGGTGTTTGTTTCCTCAACCCTCTCTGCTCTACCAGTGCTATCTAACAGATACTAAGTAGATTACTGGTTTTTTAATTGGAAATTCATGAAGGAGGAGAGGAGTGAGTGTCCATATCTTGTTGACTCTGTTCAGCTAAAAATTTCTAAAGACAGCTCTCCCATCAATCCATAAAAGAAATATGATATGGAACGTACTGAAATCAGAAGCCTATTAGGACCTGTATAATCAGACACAGCCTCTGAAAAGGGTATCTCAGTTTTATATTTCCGGTTTCCTGACAGTACATGCCTTTCAGAGATTACAAAAATCCACAGAATCAATTGGAGGTTTGGGAAAATTACCAGAATAGTTGGATTTTCATATCTGAAAAGGTATGAACAGAGAAGAGGGAAACATACATTTCTGTGTTTGTCTCACTAGGTGTAATATCTCCTCACTAAAATTGTCAGCAGTAGGACCTGCTATACTTATTTTTCAAGATATGATATATAAGTAAGCTCCGAATGGTGAAAAGGGCTGTTTGCTCAGTTGTGATAATATGACTTCTAAAATAACAGGAAAGAACTGATTTTCCAGACATTATATTTGTAACTGCATCTCAAGACTTGTAAACAGAAAATGTTACCTGCAGTCTGGCCTGGATAAGAAAATTACCACAGTACAATTCAGAGAGAGATCTAGGTCTACTGTAGCTATTCCATTAGTGGATATCAAATAATACCTGGTTATCATGTTATTATGGGTTGAGTTGAATCTGCTGCTGATACTCAACACCATACTACTGGCATGCCAGCTTCAAAATGGCAGTGCTGGCTGGAGCAAAGCATTACATGGCTTGAAGTTCAGATTGTAACATGAGAGGCTTAACTGTTCTGGACTTGGGGTGTTGGTCCTTTCTGCTGGGTGGACTGTGGATTGCAAGGGTGAGGGAGGCTGCTGGCTTCTGCAGCTGCTGCTGCATTTTGCTGCACTTTTCTGCAAATAGGCTAAGGTAATCGTGCATCTTATTGTCTCTTTGAACTCTCTTTATCTCAAGCCGGAGGTTTTTTTGTGTTACTTTCCCTCCGGTCTGTGCGTAGAGAAGGGAGTTTGCCAGAGTGGGCTGTGTTAACCCAGGGCACTCATCTCACCAGAATCCCCCAAACGTGCATTCTGCCTTGTTGCTTGAAACTCTACAGATATCAATATGCATCAAAACTGAAGACCCAGGGGCTTCAATGCCCAGCAATTCTTAGTAGTACTTGTGTTAAATCTGCTTAAATATGACCTCAGTAAATTAGGGTAAATGTTGTAGATTTAATTCCTGAAGTCAGCTGAAGATGATCCCACATCTGAATATCTCTTTAGGATATGAATGTATTCTTTTTGGACGGGCACCCCCATTTTATTGAGTCTGCTTTAGAGGACATCCTTAATTCTTACGTTAATGTTTTGTCCTAGCACAGGAAATTGTAGATATTTAACAGCACAGGAAATTGAGTTAATCTGTCTTAATAGCTGATTAGAATCTCCAGACTATTGTTAGATCCTTTTGATTTCCTAATTCTTTTCCAAATGCTACATACTAATAAAAAATAATTTAACAAAAAAGAAAGGCAGGCTTTTTATTTTCCCTAAAACTCTGAGTTAGTCTATGACATTTTTAATTATTTTTTTTACAGCTGCATCTGTGTTCTTTCTAAAATCACCTACTTACCATTTTTCTCTGCCTTTACGGTGTTCCTTAGGCAAACGAGGGAGCAATTGATTGCATTAAAAAAGAAGCAAAATATGAACAGTGCCTCACTCCATTTCAATTAAATTTACCCTTCAATGTGCTATAATCAGACACGAGGAACACAGAATCACAGAATTGTCAGAGTTGGAAGGGACCCCGTCATAAAGGGATATTACTTTTTCTCAAAGCTGCTCTAAACTGATCAGGCTTGGGTCAGCCTACTCTGATGTACAGAATATAGTCTGTGTTGCTTACATGTGGCATTTAAAGCATTATCTTAATGAAATCATCCACATGACTGTCAAAATATTCACAAATGTACCCATTCTGCAGGCCTTACATCCCTGAACCAATGTTTCAGATCTCTCACCCAAGAGATCTGGGCCATGCTGACAGAAACTGATTATCAGTTGACCTCTGGGCAGAACCAAAGTGGAAATGTAGAAAGGAGAATGTCATCTTGATCCCTTTAAATGTGGATGAAGTTTATAGTGTCATAACTCTATAGCCTAGGGCAACTACAGACCCAGCGGCAAGTCTGGCCTATTCAGATAGCAGCCAGAACGTAAAAGTTACACCATAGTAATGCATACAGAAAAAAAGTCGAGTGTGCTTGCGTTTGTGTGCAGTTTGGTACTTTGAAGCCTCCTGCCACCGTTCCTCTGGGACGCGGGAACAGTTGGGGGTTTTAGGAGCAGCCACCGGATGGCAGTGTTGAGCTGCACGAATCCAGTAAAACGGAGACTTGCCAACCGTGAACAAAACACTTGGGCCTTAAAAGTCTTTCTGCTTATTAGTTTCAGGTAGTTTATTACTAAGGTCAACCTGGGAGACGAGCGATTTGTCAGCATGTGCTGGCAGATGTATATATTTGTTCGTATTTTAATGACTTTAGGGCATGCCAGCCCCACACACTCATCCCATGTTGTGCCTTTGTGTCAAGAGAGCACCCATTTTCTCGTGGTAGTATCACACAATCATCAAATTGTTTGGGTTGGAAAAGACATCTAACATCGTGGTGTCCAGCAGTCGACCTCACATCACCACGGCTATTAAACCATATTCATAGTTTCTTTCTGACAGGTCAGATTAGTTTGCTGTTGCTAATCCTGAAGATATCAGAAGTTTTCATTCTGAAATGAGCAATATTTTTCTGTTAATAAACAGCAATTTACTTTCCTACATAAACAAGATTGAAGAACTGTAGCACACCTATGCACAAGCAAGGATGAAACAGGACTAATCAAGCAACAGAAATGTTTTTATTTCTTGCACCGCATATTAGCTTGAGTCTAGGAATTGCTTTCAAGGACACATCTAACACACACACACACAAATATAAATAGATAGCAGGAAAGAGGGAAAATTTGCAAAATCATTGTCTGTCACTAAAATAAGTGAGCATCTGGATCAGCAAATCCAGACTTCACCACCTCCCTGGGCAGCCCATTCCAATGGCAAATCACTCTCTCTGGGAAGAACTTCCTCCTAACATCCAGCCTATACCTCCTCCAGCACAACTTGAGACTCTGTCCCCTTGTTCTGCTGCTGGTTGCCTGGGAGAAGAGACTAACCCCCACCTGGCTACAGCTTCCTTTCAGGTAGTTGTAGACAGCAATGATGTCACCCCTGAGCCTCCTGTTCTCCAGGCTAAACACCCCCAGCTCCCTCAGCCACTCCTCGTAGGGTTTGTGTTCCAGACCTCTCACCAGCTTGGTCACCCTTCTCTGGACACGAGGTGTTCAAGAAAAGACTGGATGAGGCACTTAGTGCCATGGTCTAGTTGACTGGATAGGGCTGGGTGATAGGTTGGACTGGATGATCTTGGAGGTCTCTTCCAACCTGGTTGATTCTATGATATTCTATAACATGGGTCAGAATTGCTGCATAATTGGCATATGAATTTATACTGCTCTTTAAGTGGTGGCTTTTACTGAGAAGAAATGTGATCTTTCTGAATGGCTAGCCCTTTCTGAGCTATTATGCCTAGCTGAAGACTTTAAACTATCAGGCTGTAGGAGGCCAGAGATGGGGAGATAATGCTGTGGCCACATCAGACAAAGGAAGATTAACAGAAACCACTGCTGTGTTGTGATGGCACATGTTCCAGGTTCCTACAGCCTGCTTCTCCCAGAGAGTGTTCAGCAGTTTGTTAGCTAGGAGGAAGGGGTAAATAGCATTCTTTTCATTACTGGTTGAGGAATAGTCATTAAATTTATTCTCAAGACACACTGAGCTTGAGCGTGGCCTTTTCAGACCTTTAATGCATTCTACAACTCTGTGTGTAATGATTTTAACAACACCAGCTCTGTGTTACTCGATTCCATGCACATTCACTGCAGAGGTTTTGCAGATGTTGGTGGCGGATTATGCTAAAGAAAATGAGCTTTAAAAAACAAGTCTTTGCCCCCACATTTAAAGGCAAATGTATATTATCTCTCTGAAGGATATTTGGTAGCTATAAAACAGAATAATGGCAAAGTGTAGGTCAGCCCCTGAATGTGATCTAGGATCATTGTCACTGCCCACATTCACAAATAGGTCTGACAAACCTTGATTAGTTCTAAGAAGGAAATATTATGTCCACCCATCCAGACATTACCATATCACCTATAAATGCAATAACACTGGAAGAGACAGTTAGGAAATGTAGGGTGTTTAAATTCTTTTTACTTGGGGTGTGTGACTGAAGAAAAGGGAACTTGTGAATATTCATCAGTTTCATCCAGCCAAGTTCCTCAATATCTCAGAATATTCCTGGGAACATGTTGACTTCCATTGCAATTGAAGGTTTTTTGATCTGATGTGAAAAAAATACATCTGTACCATATATATATTTAAAAAATTATTACTATTTTTAGCAAACATAAATGTATTACTTTTTAGTTTTGGCTTAGCTAATTTGCTGTTTATTAAAAGAATCTTACAAACAGCTTTTCTATGGCAGTATAAAATCACTGCAGTGAATGATGCCCTGGACATTCCCTTCCAATTACATTCAACTGTAAGAGTCAATTGCTATAAGACATCTCATTCTTCAATGACTGTTTTCATGGATATGATTTAAATTAAAGTCACCCTTGTCATTCAAATATTTAATTTGTATTGATATTGATGTATTTTTAGCTGAAAACCACTGTCCTGATGCTTGGGAAAGGCTTTTTAAAATATATAATATATAATACAATGCCAACGTTGTGTTATTTGTGACATGAGGTATCTGTAAGCCATTAATTATCTGTCTGAGGTTGTACAGGCGAAATTCTAGTTCAGACTCTTGCAGAACAGCAGAGGTTTCTACCAGGCTTGTGTAGGTTCAGATGAAAACAAATAAACCCAACATTTGATAAAAGTAGGGTTGCAAAGTCTTCCAATTTTTCACAAGTCTTGTAGCCACAAGTGTATTTCTCAAAGGCTCAGTTTTCCAAGACACCTCTCTGCAGGAATAGCTGCACCTTTTTTGTGAAGAAGAATTCTGGTTCTATCCTTCCACATTGCAAGTAAATGCTTTAATATGAGATGCTTCAAGGAACAGAATCCAAATGTGAGTAGAAATAACTTGATACAGGCATCTTTCTTTTCTTTTTTTTTTTTTTAACTCAACAGAAGTGGCACAGCACTGAAAAAGAGAAGTTGTAAAACAGCCTTCTTTCTAGGTATTGTGAGAGAAAGCCATCTGGCCTGATCTTGTGTTGAGCAGGAATCCAGATTAGATGACCTCTGGAGGTCTCTTCTAACCTATGCTTCATAAAATTCTATTATTTGAAAGCTATCTCCACAATATGTTAGAATTTCAAATATTCTCACATACTGAAATTCAGTATTTCTTCTTCTCTAAACCCTGGAGCATTAGGTCTCTACTTGTTATGCTTCTATAGCTCCTATTATATGATCCCTCTTCTCTGAATGAGAATGTGCTGTGCCTTGGAGAAAAGATCAAGTACTGTACCTAAGAAGCCTTTGTTTGGCTTCTGTTTTTTTTGGACTTTGAAGGATGCCGAATGTGATTTAGCAATTATTTGTATTAGTAGTATAGATGGCTAATACCATCAGCAAATATTGCCATCTCCCTTGTTTTTTTCTTTCCCATCTCAGTGAGGAAGGGCTGTACTGACGACTTTCTGCTACAGTGACAACTGCCACTTGCTCATACCTTTTGTTTCATGTATTTTTTAGTGAATCTCCAGGCATGCAGACTTTCCTCTCATCTGGTGGCTGCCTGGCTTCTTGAAGAGCCACAATCAAAGAGACTTGTTCACCTTGTAAATCCATACCAGCCTCATCCACAGATTGTTCTTGTTGTACATCCCCACTGGCTCCTTCTGAGGCCTCCATCCAAAAGATTTGTAAGGCTTGGCTTCCTTTTGACAAAGCTCTGCTGAGTTTTCCCAATATCCAATGTGTATTTACGCATCCACTGATTCTTTTTAGTCTGACTTGTCCAGGCTGCCTGGTGGAGGTACCAGACTTTCTCATCACACTCTTCTCTCTTGCTAACCATCCTGCAGTTCTATGATATAGAAACAGTTTCATGCAAGCAGTTTCCCATCCCAGTTTCATCATTAAGTTCCACAGAAGCTCCACCAGCTCCAGGATATTTGTGTCTGCTCTCTTCAGCCATCTGATTTCTAATCTTGTCCAATGCACTTATTTCAGAGAGATCCTCTGGTGCATCTCTCATAAAGACCTTCAGCACAAGAAATACCTTACGATTCAAGATGCAGAAGATTATTTCACTTCTCTGCTCTGTCCTAATATTACTTAAGCATTTGCTTCTTTTATGGCTTTGCTGTCTACTAGGTCTTCACATCTTCTGACAGATGTCATACTATCATGGAATTGTAGAATAGTTTGCATTGGAAGGGAGTTCTAAAGGTCATCTAGCCCAATCCTCCTGCAATACACTGGGAAATCTTCAACTAGATAGGCTGGGGACTGACCAGTTGGAGAGTAGTGAAGGGGAAAAGGACCTGAGGATCCTGGTGGATGGAAGGTTGACCATGAGCCAATAATGTGCTCCTGTGGGCAAGAAGGACAATACCATTCTGGAGTGTATTAGAGGGGCTGTGGTTAGTAGGTCGAGAGAGGTTCTCCTCCCCTTCTACTTCGCCCTGGTGAGGCCACATCTCAAATATTGTGTCCAGTTCTGGGTCTCTCAGTTCAAGAAGGACAGGAAACTGCTTGAAAGAGTCCAGCGCAGAGCCACAAAAATGATTAAGGGAATGGAACATCTTCCTTAGAAGGAGAGACTGAGGCAGCTGGGGCTCATTAGTTTGGAGAGGAGGAGACTGAAGGCTGACCTCATTAATGTTTTTCAGTATGTAAAGGGTGAGTGCCAAGAAGAGGGAGCCAGGCTCTTCTCGGTGATGCCCAGTGACAGGACAAGGGGCAATGGGTGGAAGTAGAGGCACAGGAAGTTTCATGTAAACGTGAGGGTACACTGAGGGTAATAGAGCACTGGAACAGGTTGCCCAGGGGTTTGTAGAGTCTCCTACTCTGGAGATATTCAAAACCCACTGGATGCATTCTTGTGTGATCTGGTATAAGTGATCCTGCTCTGGCAAGGGCGTTGGACTGGATTATCTTTCAAGGTCCATTCCAGCCCCTAACATTCTGTAATACTGTGATCATTGTGAAAATTTTCTTCCATATATTCAATTTAAATCTACCTGCTTTTAGTTGAAAACCATTGCTCCTTGTCCTGTCACAATAGGCCTTGCTAAAATGATTGTGCCCCTCTATTACAAGTCTCCTTTAAATACTGAGCTACTATAAGGTCTTTCCAGAGCCTTCTCTTCTCCAAGCTGAACAATGCCAACTCTCTCACCCTTTCTTCATAGGAGAGTTGTTGCAGCCATCTGATCATTTTTGTGGCCTTCTCTGGACCTGCTCCAATAGGCTAGTATTTTTCCTGTGCTAAGGGCTCCAGAGCTGAACACAGTACTCCAGATGGAATTCTCATGAGAGCAGAGCAGAGTGTCAGAATCGCCTCCCTCAACCTGCTGACCATGCTTTTTTTATACAGCCCAGGGTACAATTTGCCTTTTAGGCTGCAAGCACATGTTGTTTACTCATGTCCAGTCATTCATCCACTGGTACCCACATATCTGTCTCTGCAGGGCTTTATTAATATTGCAAGCTGCCCTCATCCAGGTGCACAACCCTGAGCTTGAACTTGTTGAACCTGCAACTGCTGTGTTTGAAAAAATGTTACACATTTCGCTAATTATTCTTCAAGATTCTCTCTAGCCTTCCTCATAGTGGCTCTGGGGTGACCTCATTGCTGTCTACAACTACCTGAAGGGAGGTTGTAGTCAGGTAGGGGTTGGTCTCTTCTCCCAGGCAACCAGCAGCAGAACAAGGGGACACAGTCTCAAGTTGTGCTGGGGGAGGTATAGGCTGGATGTTAGGAGGAAGTTCTTCCCAGAGAGAGTGATTTGCCACTGGAATGGGCTGCCCAGGGAGGTGGTGGAGTCGCCATTCCTGGAGGTGTTCAAGAAAAGACTGGATGAGGCACTTAGTGCCATGGTGTAGTTGACTGGATAGGGCTGGGTGATAGGTTGGACTGGATGATCTTGGAGGTCTCTTCCAACCTGGTTGATTCTATGATTCTATGATAGTATTTACAGATGTGACCTAACAAAGTTTAGGTTTCCCTCTGTTTTTCTGATCAGGTCACAGCTTCATAGTTCAGTGTGCTGCTGGATGTCCTGTTAATTTCTGCAAAATGCCTAATGTGTCCAGCTCGTGACTTCCCAGGGCTTCACAGATTGTCCTTTGCTGTCCTAGGGCACTCTGAAACTACAGTGCTCATTTTAGGAGCACCAGCAGATCAATGAAGAAAATCAGCCGTTCTGTGAGCAGCCAACTTAATGAAGCCTGCTTCCAATGAACTGCTGTGAAGTGCTTGTATTCTCTAGGATTTAAAGTACCAGCTCTCATCAAAAAGCCTCCTGCAAGTGGATATTCAGAAAGCCACTTCTTATAATATGGATTCTCAGATGTGTGATAATATAATTGATCTTATGCTGCTGCCTTTGTCCTCCTTAAAAAATATTAACAAGAGCATCTCTCTCCGTTTAGCTGCTGAGATTTGCAGAACTCTCAAAAAATCCTCTGTCAGATTTGATTGAAACTGATTAATAGGTTCAGTATTTTTCAGGAGACACTAACAGATACATTTAAATGGATATCACAACTGGCGTTCCAATTTCTGTAAGAAAACAAAACCTCTCAGAGGGAGAACACAGAAAAAGTGATGAGCCCTGTGGCAATTATGGCAGCTTATTACTGTATCCCCACACTGTTTTTTAACAGAAATCTTTTCCTTTGATACATTTTTGTTGTGTATGCAGAAAGCCCAGACAAAGAGTTCTGAGCTCAGAAAGCAGCCCATGTGTGGGACCCAGCTCACCTCCAGTCTGTTGCAAAGCTGTGCCCAGTTGTGTCCTTTGGCCATGACTTCTGACCTGCCTGGAATGGTTGCAGCTTGATCACTGACCTCACTGACTAGTAGTACTGCCTGATCGTTGACTTCCCTTGCAGGCAAGCATGTATTGCATCTGCCCATGGGCTCCAAAGACAACCCCTCATGGTACAGAATCCTCTGAAGTGGAGGGAAAACAAAAAATCATACCTCAGAGACTGTCAGTGGAATCAAGGTGCTGCCTTTGCTCCTGTGCAAACTCCCTGTCCCTTTTCTCTAATTCCGTTATGTTATTCAGTCGGTAACTCTGAGCTTGCCTGCAGTTGCTGAGCCTTGCAAAACGGTGATGGAAGACTACTTAGTAAGCCTATGCAGATTAAAGTGTGCAAATTAAAACTACTGTAAAGATAATTGCATCTCAATAGCCCTTTCTTCCTCATTCACCATCCTTTAACCTCTCCTTCAGGTCATAGTATACAGATAACGATTAGGCATCTGTTGTGCCTCAAATTACAAGAGCTACAGCTTTGCTACTCTACACAATGTCTCTGTCACCTTACGTGCACCCTTCCTGCTACCTCATGTGTTCCCTTTCTGTTGTATTCAGTGTCCCTGATCTGAAATTCCAACTCTAAATATTTTGGGCTAAGACTATCTCTTAGCTGCACCTTCAGTATATGCAGAAAAGTAGGCAATGGCATTTAAACTGCTGTAAAACACGTGAAAAATAAACCTAGAGGCTCGTGGGTTCTTCTGCAATATTGGGGAAGTTCCTTCCCAAGTGCTCTGTTACTTATTCCATCTAATGCTGGTTTGGTGTTGGGTTTTGGTGATGGTTTTGAGGGGTTGGTTGGTTTGTTTGGTTGTTGTTGGGTTTGATAAGTTCTGTGTGTTACGAGTTATGCAAAATTAATAATCTATATTAATTTGTATATCCAGATGATGATTGTTACTAACTATGAAAATTGTTTATTAATACTAAATCTTTTATTTACAATAAGTGATTTACAATAAATCATTTACAATGTTTGAAATGCATGGTTTGGATACTTATACACACAGGGAAAAGGCAAAACTAGAACATTTTAAGAAATATTAAACCTGGAAAGAAGTTCTTATTTTCAATTATACCTCTTGCCCACCAGGGGATTTGAGAGGCTCCTTTCTGCTACTAAGGCAGAAAGGCACAACAGAATCTAGTTACAGAATTTCTTAGAGAAAGGCTTTGAGTATTTACTCACAAAAATTACTTCTCAACTCGTGGGGTTACCTACAGCTTCAAATAGTACCCAAACACTTTCAGGGAATTCTGTCAATGTCTTGTTAGCTGCTGAGGCTTATGATTCTTCCCAGGCCTTACAAGCTGCTGGGAAAAAGAGGCAGATGATCTCTGACCTTATCCTGGCTCCTCTGGATGATTTGTGCCCCTCCAGGACTTCCCAGTCTTGGTGGGAGACTCGCAGGTGTAGGCAGGATGTCTTGGTAGATGTGCAGTCTTGGCACAGATATCTTGGCAGTCTTGGCACAGGTGGCTATGCAAGCCTATCATGTGGAGACAATTATGCCTATTCCTGGTAAACTCAAATCAGTCTCCAAGTAAACTAGTCCAAAGCATAGAGGTTGTTATTCAGCAGAGCTAACTTACAGCTTAGCAAAGCATAATGCTGTAGAGCATGGCAGGATGCAACAGCAGTGAAGCAGAATACTGCCAAGGCAGAGGCAATGGCAGCAGCAGCAAGCAAGCATGAATACAACGGCAGAGCACATTGTGTTTCCTGCTTATCTCTTTTTATCAATACAGCCCGAGACCTAATGGGCTCTTGGACATAAATTAGCCAGTCAGAATGGCAGTTATTCAAGCTTAGCCATATTAGGTGAAGCCATAGGCTTGCTTTACCCAAATTTGGGAAAACACAGGCCTTGACGAGGCAGGCACAGGCCAAGTGTATGTACCTTGTTTACCACAGGATGTAAACAAGAGCAAAACAAGACTGGGCACGCCAGAGTCCTTAGACTTAATAGCTCCAGGTTCTCTGTCCCCTTTCCCGCAGTTGCTTCTCCCCATAGCAGAAGGAGGGAGAGCAGAAAAACATGTCAGGCCTACCATGGCAGTAAGTAAAAATTAAATGTTGCAAAACAGGGGCATAAATAACTCATAAGATGGTTACAACACTATGTCATTTCAGATTCTTCTGAGACTTAGCTTTTTCTAACTCTGCATGCAAAAGACATCCCCTGAAGTACTTACTAGCAGCAGATAGGTTCTTGCTAATGGTATAGCTGGTCTTATAGAGGCTGATTTTTAAATCAAATTTACCATGTCTATGCTGAAAACAATTATTTGTAAACAAGTAGATGAAGTAGATGGAATTAAAAACAAGCTGAAAATCTGTATATAGCTTCTCTAAAAAAAACTAAATGGAGCCACAAAGACAGTAAACATCTATGAATGAAAAACCTACGCTGCTTTTCATTTCCCTACAAAGAATGCTGATAAGAGCTTTTTTGGAGTGGGATGGAGGTTGTAAACAAAAATATTATTACAGCTCTTGGCTGTGAAATAGCAGTCAAAGAATGACAAGAGAGAGTTCAAACGATCTTTCTGCTCAATTCAACGATTTTTTTTTCTCCCACATAGATTTATTATTTTCTGCCTGTTTCAAATGCATTTAAAAACAAAGCATATGCAAACATGCTTCCTAGAAATTGGCCCTTTGTCTCTGGTCAAAAAGAGAGTATGCCTATGAAAATGTTATGTGGGCTCACAGTAGAGAAGGAATGCTTGTTCCAAGCTCTACTCCAGAAATTTTGCTCTGGTTTATGGAAACTGGTCCTGCTTTGACTCTGAAGCATGGTTCTGACTGTTTTCTACTGTTACCTTTTTCAGCCATTCAAGTGTTCTTTGAAAAAAAATACTTTTATTTAAAGAGGTACTCTAGAAAACAGAGAACCCACAACTATATTGGTTGGTTGTTTTGGTTTGGTTTGGTTTACGTCTACTAGCAAGACACACATTTTGAAGATAAAATTAGTGGCTTTGAGTCTGCACTGTCAGTCAGGCAGAAGCCTGAGGGAAACAAAGCAGGATTTTAGACAGCAGAACTGAAGAAGCACTATTTAGTAATTTCCAGAGGTTGTCAGTTGCTTGACAGAAGTGTTGTTGAGATCTTTTTAAAACAAGCTTTTCTAATTACTAATGTTAATGGTTTCTCTAATTATCTGCTCACTGTTCTATAAAAGAATAAGCAACTTTTTGTCATTCCAACTGAAAAATCATAACGTGCTAGTAATATAGCAATATAAACTGGCCCCAGTACCATTAACAACAGCTGAGAATCCTTCTATGCCAGCCCAGGCTGCATCTGCCTCTCCAGATAGAGAAGGCTTATTCTCTTTCTAATGCAGTTCATGGCATCTTTTGGTGAACCAGGAAGCTCCTTCTCCTCTTTCACACCTCTCTTTTCCTAGTAACAGTGGAAGTAAAATGATAGATATCTCAAATAAATGAATGCTTTCATTTTTAAACAAAAAGCCAGAGAGTATTTTCTTTTTAGAGAAAGACAACAGGAACCTTTACTTTACCATCGTCTTTTCATGTGCCTCTAGAAAGACATGAAAGTGTAGTCTGGGAGAATTAGGAGTTAAATGTTCATAATGGAAGGTCTCCTGTGTAAGAACAGGATTTGTTCCAATGTTGTACAAATCCTGGTTATCACTCCTCGGATAGAGTTAGGAGTTTGGCAGGTAATTCACATAACACTGGCTACCATTTCAGTCAGTGCAGAATTCCACATCTTCTACCAGCCTCTGAACTGCATCTCTTACAGAGATCACTGAAATACACTGATTTTGATGACTGTTAGGACTGTTTGCCTCAATTCTCTTATATGTCCCTGCAGAGCAGATTAACATGAGCCTTTAGAAAATGAGTATCAAACATTTGTTTTCACAAGTTACAGTGTTTGGCTTGGTGTACATTCATCCAGTTTTCACTGCTAATGTATTCTGGTTACTGCACACTCACTGAAGCCAATAAATGCTTACTACACATCCAAAGCTTTCCAAAATGTTGCCCTACTTCGAGAACTTGTAGCATGTCTTTTATTGCTTGCAAGAATGACTTTTTTTAAGCTCTCAATAACTGTGTGCTTTTGGAATAGTAATTTGGATTTTTCTTCTGACAGGGAAATGGCAGTAAGTCAAGTTCATTCTGAAATATAAATCTGTCAATGTGATCACTGCCTTCTCTTCCCAAAAGTTTTACTTTCTTTTTTGTTTTATTTGAGATGTCTGTAGCTGGGGAAGATTTTTATCAAACATACTTCCTGTGATTTGCATAGAAAAGTAATTTGCTGTTGTTGGGTTTTTTTTGCATCTGGAATGACAGCATTTCCTTCATCATTTGTATCATTTTTAAACCAAATGCCATTGCATTCAAGAACCTCCTATGTGAAATCAACAGTAATGATGCAATTATTAATAAATTTATGAGCCTGAGTCTCCAGCTCTTCTCTGTTTCTGGGTAAAAGCTCACTTTGGGCTAAATTGAGAGAGTTAATTGTTTTCTATTTTCGTTCTCATATAGACAAATAATTGATAATTGTTCTTTGTTTCTGAAGAGTGTTTGATTTAGTTTGGTGGTAGTTCTCTTGGTAGAACAAAAGGGTACTAGTTCTTCATTTGTTATATTTACAAGAGAAAATAAGAAGTGCACCGCATTGCTTAAAGATAGTCAACCTCTCTTCCTTTGGAAATTCCTTCAGGTAGATTGAGAACAGTCCATCTCATCTGCTATAAAGTTTCTCCTGGTCTTCATGACCTGTGTGTTTCTGGTGTATTGACATGCCCCAATCAGAGTTTGTCAGTAGCTATACACAACACTCCTTGTTTTCTCCTGTGCTAATAAGGCAAATATAACTTACACAACAGTCAGCTGCAGTGAGATACCATTTTTTGCAACATTTGTTAGTTCTTAGGGTTTAGAAAACTGTTGCTTTGATGACCTAAGCACAGGGCTGTGGTATATAGTACCATTCAGTAAGAATTGTTGTTGTCTATCTATTGCAAATAAAAACATCTTTACTTTTTGGCCAAGGTTTGTTATTTCATCTATGCAATTATACATGCTTTACAACAATTATCTGAGTACCAGACTCAACTCTTCTTCATTTTTCATCCATTTGTTTTGTTCATAATATGACTATAAAAAACCTGGTTAACAGTAATTATACAAGTACAGAGAAAATAGTCTGACTTCCTTTTAAAAGCAGACTGCATTTCCAAGCCATGCATATATTTTTCATCTGTAATTGTCATATCCAGTTCCTCTTGTATGCAGCACACACACACATATACATAAACACCTTAATAAATCGTACAGTCTTGTCCACAAACCTCGCTCTTACCTTGCTTCATGTTTTGATAGTTACCTAAATTTTCTTTTTTCCAAGTTTTCTGTAATCTGCTTTATATACTCATTGGAATGGTGACAAATTTGCTCTTGAAGAAGACTCAGGATCCCACTGAGCTTCTTTTTGTTTATTTTGGTTAATTTTGAAAGCACTGGAAAGAGTGTTCCAGTTAACCAATGGGATCATTTTGATAAAGACCACTGCAATTTTTGTACTTCTCTGAAGTGCTAATACTTACCATAACTCACTTTCAAAGATATGCTTATAGCATATCCCAACAAGAGAAATCGAGCCAGTTATATCCTACCACTGGGCAAAGCTATAGTTCAGTAAGTTTTAGAAATAGGAACAGAGAACTTGCACTTCATTGAGACATGTTATCTTCCCAGCAGTCAAAAAAGAATCCTGCGTTATAGTCAGGAGAAATGAGATGATGGCTGCATCCCTTACTTTCCCAGAAGCTTAGTGCAGTGGAATCTTGACCAAATTGTTCATATTCCCTAGTCTGGAAGGAGATGTTCAACACAGTTACATCAGAATCCACTGTCTCCTCTTACACAGCTCACCCAAAGACTTGCATAATAACCAGGTGGGAAGAAGCATCCCTTTCCTAGGTGCTCAAAGGAGACAGAGCCTTAGGACCTGGCCTCTGGTCATGGAGCTCAGCACCATAAGAGTGTGAGCTGCCACCAGACACATATGTAACATACTAGACCATGGAGCTCCAGGGGCTATTAGAGGTGTCTGTCTGCTCACCCTATGAAGATCATGCAGTTCTGCAGTGTGAGAGAAATGTTGCAAATGTAGGAAATGATAAATTCAGGTCAGTCTACATGTCCACAAAGGCCAAGCAGAATAAGAAAGGCGGTTTCTTTATGACGGTCAGGTAATGAGGGGCTGACATGTTGTCTTACGCTCATTGCAAATGCATAACTAAGCCTCTCATCTGAGGGAAGACATTATCCCTCTGTACTTTCCTTGGAAATAGGATCTGACAAAGGTAAATGCATTCTACTATAGGAAATACTTCATTGCATTATAAGTTTCCCTAATTATAGTTGTGGAACTGGAAACAAAAAGAAGCAATGAAAGGCATCTGGTGCTTGTCCTGTTAGCAGCAACTAAATTCCTCTCTGATATTGCTACATAGGCACATTCATTGACCCTATTGTCTGCAATAACACTAGTCCTATCTCTTAGTATGGGATATTAGATACTTTGCTCTAATTAGGCTGTTCTGAAAGATGTATAAAAACAGAGATCCCATCTAGTCTGAAGATCCAAGGGTCCTTTTAGAAGGCAGATTTCCCCCTGCATCCTACAGTTCAAATAACTATTTCTCTCTTTTCTCCATATCATAGAGCATGGGCTCTGCTAGGTGAATACTGCATCTCACCTCAAGGTGGATTTATTTCATCAGTATTGCCTGTATATTACTTGCAAAGCACTTAGATATCCTTCAGGGTAAAATGTACTGCATTCAGCTTTATTTCATATTATGTCCTTGCTTAGATCCTTGAAAGTTTTTTTATTACTTGGCATATGTTGGTTGGGGTTTTTTTCCATAATCAGTTTAAATGCAATGTGTCCCTTGTCCAAGTTAATTACATGGTTGGATTAATGACTCATTGCTTCAGGCCCTTGAGTGGGTAACTTAGTCAGTCATTAACACATTGGCTATTTTATTGCCTCTGAGAGGAAGTTTCCATCCAAAACCTGGACTCCAAATTGGTTACCTTCATCAGACTCATGTGAAGGTAGAAGATTCAGTTAAAGACTTTTACTTATGCAAAACTACCACTGAATTCAGAAGCTACTGGATTAGGTGTTTAGCAAAATAGATAATTAAGACTTAAGGGAATTATAACAGATTAACATCGATGTGCTGAAGTCACAGCCTGTTTGGGATACCATTAGCTGGCTAGAAAGCATCAAATGAGACCACTGAACAAGTAATTTAAAATCTGTGGAACACTTCACATAAAACTATGTGAGAATATGTCTTGGGGCAAAGGAAAAAAAAAGGCATATAACTAAGAAGCCATAAAAACTACAGTCAACTTAAACCGGAGTAGTCTGAAGAAACTGAGCAAGAGTTTTAAGTTGTAGTCTGTAGGAAACAGGCATTACATTTGTTCCTAGAAGACATATTTCCATCCATCCCTGTGATTTTTTGTAGAAGTACCTTTGAAAATCCCTGTCTGTTTAAAAAAGAAACAATGTCATTGACTACTGGAGGCAGTTTTTTTCCTTTGAGCACAAGAGGCAGAGGGAGAGAGGAAGTGAAAGGCTAGTGTGCAAGTTTCATTATGATGCTAATTGTAAGCTACTCTTGTGAGCTGGTTAGCACATACTTCGATTAGCTAATGTTCAAAACCACTTTCTATCAGAATTCTGGCAACTCTAGTGACGTGGAATACTTGTCTCAGGCAGCTCTACTGTCCTTCTTAGGTAAGCCAGTTCTGTGCAAGCCTGAATGCTTCTCTGTATAGTTTCCCAAAGGCAACATTTGTTTTGTTTCAGTAGACAGAGGAATTGGTTTACTAATGTTTTATTCATGAAAGTATATCTTGTGAATGTGGCCTCCAATATGTATTAGAAGCAAAAACATCACTAAAAGTAATGCTTGAAAGACTCTTTACTCGTGTAACAAATAGACACACAAATTAAATTACCACTGTTAATGCATGCCCACTCCATAATTGTAGCCCAGTTTGGAATGCTACTAAAGTAATTATCTTGGTTCAGAATTGCAAATCAGGAGTTCTTTTCAATCAAGAAAGTAGGACATCTCTTCTCGAACAAAGACAGTAGTACAGGATGTAACATGTCTGACAAATTGCTATTAGGTTGACAGAATGTGTCAAATTACCTTCTCTTGACATAGCCTCAAAATGAAACTTTAGCTTAGCAATCGCTTTCTCTGTTCATTCCCAGTGGCTGTATTTGGTTGCAGAACTGCTAATTAAGACAACGATTTTGCTTTATTTTCTTGTGTGTGACTGTCACTCTATCTGTATTCAGCCCTTATATTTACTTGCAGAAATTATTAAAAGACAATTGGAAGCAATTATTCAGTTGGTGATATCCTGTTGCTTAATTATATCAATGCTGAAATGTTTAGGTGCCAAGGCAGGGTGGTAGATAGACTCAAGCAAAGCAGAGGCACCAAAGCAACACCTCAGTTCACCTTTCCTGGAGAAAATGTATGCAGAGTCCCACAGAGCCACTATCTTGGTCTAGGAATCAGTCTTACCTGTAGTTTAACATCGCTTCTACCCTGCCATCACTTGTTCACCAGATGCTTAGCTCAGTCTGACATCATCACAGAGCCAGGTATCAGCGATGGTTCAAACTCGTAGATTCTTACTTAGAAAAGAAATTTCCATTTACTTACTTTTAGAGAGAGGCTGCCTCTGACTCCCATTACTACCTCAGCAGACTCCAAGGCAGTGTGCAATGTTATCTCCTTCCAACTGGTTACTTCACTCTTCCCTTGCAGATTATCACTCCAAAGCACAGCAGATCCTCAGTGGCCCAATCAATCCAGTTCTGCTGTTTTCAGCAAAAGTGACAGATCAGTTAAGGTATCAGACAGGCATGCACATTGCCATCTGCAGACTTGGACCCAAAGGAATGGCCTTGTAGCAGAGGACCTGGGCAAACCTAAGTCTCTTCTGTTTGAGAAGTAGCTCCTGAGTGTCCTTTCTAACTTGGAAAAATATTTACTAAATAATTTTTATTACTCCATTTAGCTCTGAACATCACTTTGGCATGACTGAAAACTTTACTCAAGATTTCATATTGCTGAGGTATTTTTAAGCTAATATACTAAAAAGGAAAGCAAGCTTTTAATGAAATCAACAGTGCCAAACTGCAGATGACATTCCACTTTCCAAATGAGCTTAAGTAATCTGATCTGATTTGACTGAAGATTTGTTTCATACCACCATTCACATCCTTTGTGCATGTGAAGGAGCACATAGAGAAAGCAGAGCCTTCTATTTTGCAGGAACCAAGTGGGTTTTGGAGGTCACTTTGAATGACAAAACTGGTTTTTATTTTCATTGCATTGTTAACATGTCCCTAGCCACAAGTTTTAGGCAGCACTTTCATGGAGCATTAAACTCAGCTAGAAACCAGCAACTGACTATTGTGCCGTACACACACAGAATACAGGAAAATACTTGCGAGCTGAGGAAATACGAGAACTTTAGAACAGGGATGTCTTCTCAGCTGTAAAAATAGTGTTATTAACAGGCATTATCATCTGGAAAAGTTGTGTTATTAACAAGTACTGGAACATGAATAATCAGCAACTGCAGCTATCAGTTCTCCTGAGGTACATGCCCTTCTGCCTTCTAAATGCTTTCCAAGTATTTCACTTTTCAATATAAGAACTTGAAAATTTTAAGGTCCCACTAGAAATAAGTTTTAAATAGGTCTCTAACTAAGAATTTCCAGCCCTAAAACTCATCAATGACTGCCATGGCTGCACACTCTGCACATGCACCAGATAGCTGTTTCTTACCTGCCTTCCTGAGGTGGTTCAGGACTTACAGCATTTCATCTGAATTAACAGCAAGGAAAGCTTTTCCTGTCAGACCCAAGCAGATCCAAAGAGCAACCACAAGGAAAATAACTTTTCCTGTCTCACCCTCCAAGCACCAGAGCAGCTGTAGATCTACTCTTCCATGAAGTCTTG
Source organism: Tricholaema leucomelas (assembly GCA_013400475.1). Classification (NCBI taxonomy): domain Eukaryota; kingdom Metazoa; phylum Chordata; class Aves; order Piciformes; family Lybiidae; genus Tricholaema lacrymosa; species Tricholaema leucomelas. Next base: position 622,016 of record WAAF01003250.1, on the reverse strand, counting down.
TTCAGCTCTAAAGCCATTTCACAACTAACTAACATTAAAGTTGCTGTTTTCTTCTTTGACAGGAGTAATGCCAGACAAAACAACAACAAAGAAAACCATAAATAAACCCCGGGGAAAATAATAAAAAGATCAAGAACTAATCAAAGGACCTTGTTTCAAATATTCATGGACTGTTTATGCCAGAGATTACATTCATGGCCTACAGGAATTAAAACTCCTAAGAACTGTAAATTCCTTTAAGGAAAGGAATAGGTCTTTTTATTATAGTTATGTGCCTATATGCAAATACATATGCATATATGTATAAGAATTTAATATGCCAGCTATTAGGATTTAGTTAAAAGTCTAGCCTGTTTGATGTTCTTAAAATCCCTAGAGTCAGTTGATTATGAAAGAATTCCAACTTTTGAAGTTCATCCTAACTTAAAACAGCTTTTATGATTTCAATGGAGAGCTCATGCAGAAGAACCTAAGGACTTTGAGTTGCAGAAGACACAAAATACTTAAGTCAGTCATTTTGTTTTAAAATATAATTTTAAGCCAGTTTGAAAAGTATTACGGGAATGGCAAATCATTCTCCAGACTTTGATGTTGGCAAGTTGAGCAGATGACTTCTATGTCCTATCCCAGTGAAAAGGCAGTAATAAGCTACATGTTTTTACCACACGTTGATGTTTATTTAGCTACACGACCTGAACAAACTTGTATAAATGACAGAGGTGTTTTGCAGTGACATGAGCATTGCAGGTGGCAGTTCTCAGTGGTTTAGGATGATGAAACCTGGGTTGTTTAGTCTCTCCCAACCCTCCACCCTTCTTTTGTGCCAACATTCATGTCAATTTAACCACAGGGTGAGCCATCTTAGACAGCTGATCTGGCTGAAACCCAAAACTTCTTTTATTTGCTGGATTAATTCACCATTAACTTTTAGATCAATGCCCTTCCCAAAATGACTCACCAGGAGCCAGGCAAGAGCTTTTGAAGGCACAATGCTGTGCAACTCATTTATCTGTTATCACAACACACCTCAAGCACGTAGTACTTATCTATTGTACATCATGAATAATTTTTAATTGTATTTATGTATTTGTGTGTTTTTATTATATTCACCCTACCCTGCTTGAGTTATGATTTCTTTTAAGACAACTGGATTAAAAACAAACCAAATCTTTTTCATCCTGGGAAACAATGCAAAAACTTTATGAATTTGTACAGCTTTCCATCATAGACTGCCCAGCACTCAAAACCTAGCAGAGTGAATCCTATTGAAGATATTTTAGGATTCCTTGCCTCTCAGAAAGCAAGTAGTGTTGTAGGGGGACACACCAGTTCCAAACATGGGAAAACAAAATTTGAGGAAGGGCTGAAAAACTGTGTTGGTTTGACCTGGGCTGGCATCGGATGTCCACCAAAATCATTCCATCACTCACTTCCTTAGATGATCAGGGAAGAGGGAAAATACAACAAAAGGCCTGTGGGTCAATATAGAAGCAATTTAATAGGATGCAAAGCAAATAGGATGCAAAGCAAAACGAAGACTGCAAGCAGAAGCAAGAACAACGATGTTATTCTCTACTTCCCATCAGCAGATGATGTTTGGCCACCTCCCAGGAAGCAGGACTTCAATACAAGTAGCAGTATCTGCAGAGGACAGATGCCATCAACAAATGTCCTCTCATTTCCTTCCTTGACTTAGCGTTAGTATCGGAGCTGATGTCACATAGCATGGAATACCCCTTTGGTCAGTTGGGATCAGCTAGCCCAGCTGTGTCCCCTCCTAAGATCTTGCCCATTCCTCACCATACTGTTGCAGGGAAAACACTGGAAAAGTACAGCCTAGGTGCTCAGCTCAGCAGTACCCAAAACACTGCTGTGTTATCAACACCCAGCTGCAGCACTGCAAAACACAGTATTAAAAAGATGCTCTGTGGAGAATTAACTCCAGCTCAGACACACCAGATACAGACACAGTTTTTGGATGCCCATGCAGCAGAGTCAAATACATCCTTTTAGATTAAGCTTTCCAAGGAATAGGCTTCCAGGCTCAGCATTTCTATCTGTTTGAATTTTTAACTGTTTTTTGTTTTTCATATATAATCAGTCTGAATGATCCCATTATATTGAGAACAGTCAAAGGAAAAGATCTTTCTTCATCCATAAAGCATCATTTCACAGCTCATGAAAATGTTCTCTCCAAGGCCCAGACATTTGGCTGGTGTGTGCTCAGTTCCACTAACTTCCATAAAGTTGCATTTACTTGTGTTCCTGATAACAACAGACATCCTCTACACACCCAGCATGGATAGAGTCAGCACGGATACAGCCTGTGTTTTTCTGTTTCAGTCTGTTAGTTGTACCCATACTGCCAGCAGTTTGGGGCAGGAGGTGATGCATGTGTGGTGTACATGAGATAACCACAACAGATAAAACTGCAAATGTAAAAACTTCTGTCACCAAAGGTGGCTCTGTCTTCTTGAATCCTACTGACCTACTACTCATGCTGCCTTCCTTTTTTTTTACAGAGTGCAGGATTTAGCTCCCTAAGTTCATTAATTCCTAACACATTAATGTCTGCTTCTGCTGATAACTCTCCACAACCATTGGAAGAGAACTAGACTGTCCAGTGTTAACCTTCTCTGCTGTAACAAAATCTGATATTTACTTTGGTATTCTGTAGTGAAATATAAGCAAAACTTATACTTTTGAAACATAGAAAGGGACCACTATTGTGGACTTATCACTAAAATGTTTAAAAGTTCTCCAGGAAAACGAAAACCTGCTGATTTACATATTAATAGACCTTTTATGCTCAAGAAGATAACAAATGCAATCTTTGGCCAAATGTGGAGAATTAATTACAGCAAGAGAAAGGATCCTTTGAAATATGCAAAGCAAGTTCTGAATATTTTGAAATAATATTATTGTCAGTCAAGTTTCAGTGTACAGAGTAATACTACAGGAAGAATTAATTGGTTTGTGTCTGTTGCAGGGCATTAAAGAAAGAGAGACTAGGTAGACATTTAAGTATGTGTTGTCCATTTGAGACACTGTACCAGGGCAGATAGAAAAGATAAAACTGATATGAAGAAGGCCACTAAACCTATGATTTTGAGTTCTTTATCAAACTCTGAAGTTCAAAATCTGCAAAAATGCTCAGTATCAGCAAATGAGCAGCACAGTTCGAGGAGAACCAGAGATCTCCAAAAGCTGGATGATTTATTGAAGAACAAATAGGGGGGATATTTACCTCAGAGCTACTGTTGTTTTGCAGTATGGATAAAGCACTGCCAGAGACAAAGGTCTCTTGTAAAACACATGAAGCAGAAGTGATCATCTACACTGCAACAAGTCACCAGGGCCACATTCTTCATGAGTGCTCTGCAGCAAAATAAGAATGAAGGAGTAGAAATAATAAGGGAAATACTTAATCTACTGCAAAAACAAGATACTAGTCTCAAAGACTGGAGATTATTTGGTGCTCCTCTATCCAGAATATTGCAAGCCAGGTGGCGTTAGGAACGGGTTCTTTACAGTGACAGTGGTGAGACACTGTAAAAGGTTACCCAGGGAGCCTGTGGATGCTCCCTCCCTGGAGGTGTTCAAGGCCAGGTTAGATGAGGCCTTTAGCAATCTGTTCTAGTGGGAGGTGTCCCTGCCATAGGCAGGGGGTTGGGACTAGATGATCTTTGAAGTCCCCTCCAACCTAAACCATTCTATGATTCTATGATCAGAAATAGTCGTGGAGGCAGGGAATTAATGTGGCTGAGTTAGGGATTATAAAAATAGAATGTTTATTTTCCTGAAAACCCCACCCCCAAACAATATACAAAATTAGTTTAGGCTAATTTACAGATTCTAATTCAATCAGGAATTCTTCAAAGGATGTTATAGACAAATTTAGAGATTTAGGAAGTTAGGAAATGGAAAAGGCTAAGCTATAAACACAGCTTTACCCTTGCTATCAATCAGACTGAGCAGAGAATTAAGGGAACAGCAGGCTTTACTGATGGAGGTGAGATAGGTATTCAGCGACAATCCTGTGCTGGATTTCTCTGCTGCTTCACTGCCTTCTGCCACAGCAAGCAATATCCAGTAGTCTGGATCCATGCAGCAGAAGCCCAAGGTGAGTGACAAAGCCACCAAACTCAGAAATGTCTCAAGACACAAGACAGAGATTTGTGGAAGTGACACTGCCTCAGCCATGGCAGGGGCGAGCCAAACTGCTAGGGTCTCCCCAGTTCGGAATGGCAGCCAGAGAGTTGGCTGTGGTATGGCCCGAGAGTAGCCATGACCGAATGCCACCAGCAGCTCTCTCAAATAGACCTCAGGACTTGCCAAGCTTGCAAGTCTGCACAGAATGGTGCAAAAGTGGGGAAAACTGCCAAAAAGCAGGGACCGTGTAAAACCGAGAGCTGTGCAAAAGGTAGGAGCTGTCCAAAGGCAGGGACAGTCCAAAACGGGAATTCTATCATGGCAGAAACCTGTCCTGTTGGAATCTCTGTCAAGGTGGGAACTCTTTCAAGGTGAGAACCACCTCACACCTTCTCCCTTGACTCTATCCTTTTCTAGACAAACTGCCCATTTGCCATTTTATACTGGGTGCAAAAACCCAGCCAACCACCAGCCCACCACCAGCATGGGCTACCACATGGGTCAGTGCATGTGTGGAAAATTGCCCTTTTGCTGTCCCCCCCTCAAGCCTGCAGGGCAGGGTGGGGAAGGCATTTTTTCCACCTTCTTCTCCTCCCCATTCAAACCCACAGAGTGGGGGGAGAAGAAAGGAATTAGGAGTGCTCCAGAACAGTTATGCTTGATGCATAGGTAATTAAGGTGAGAGTTATGAAATATCTATTTATGTCTTCATCTGTATTCCTAAACTGTTGCTTCACCAATTCATTATTGAAGAAGAATGTCCTCTGCAACAGACAAACCCATGTGACTTTATGAATGCACACCCACATTTCCTGGTTCATTAGAATTCTTTGAGCTAATACAGATGTAAGAGAAAGACAGTTCTTTATTATTTATTTTTGCCTTTCAAAATCACTGACAGGAAGCTACTGGCTAGATGGTTATGTCATTCCATCGCATGTATGCACACATAGCTCCACCAGGAATTGGCACCTGCTCAAGATGTAAACCACAAAATGTTCATGAAGAATTTTCAACACTGATAGAGCCCATACAGTCCCATAAGAAGCATGAAGGCTCTGTGCAGCACCCACAGATATTATCAGAGTGTACTGGCTTTGCTGAATTTTGAATGAGGTCTTACGGTCATCACTGATATATACATTTGCTTCAACCTTGGGCACACACATGCATATTTTAAATGATTCCTTCTTTTGTAAGCCAGCTTGCTGCTGCTTGATTTCCCTGGCCCAGTAACTTCTTATCCACCAACAAAATTTTGTTGGATCCTATTAGCTTACCTCCCTGTTGGAAGTAGTTCATCTTTTCCCCACCTTCATCTTTTATAATGTTTATTCTCCCTAGTTACCTGTTATGGGCATAACCATGTGGTCTGACCTTGTAGCTGAGAACTAGACATTTCTTAGCCTCATCCACCCAGCTTCACTGGGCCAGTGGAGCCGATAGGGTGCATGTGAAGGACCTGGCCCTAGAAGTGCTAACACTGTTATTCTTCCTAGCTGCTGAAACCTAAGAAATCACTGATGCAGCAGTTTAGGCACACAAGAATTTAGCAAAGGCAAGCATGTGCCTGTGTGCCTTGTGTAACCAGGGCCTTAAAGTTTCTCCCACCAGAATTGCATATCTTCCTGGTCTCACAGAAAACAAAGATAATATGGTACGTAATACACAGAGACTGATTTAAAGACACAAATCAATGACTAAGCACTATTTGCTAGTAGTCTCACCCTGTATTTCTGGTATGATCTGGCTGATCATGTTTTCCATCACTGACTCTTGCAGAATCACAGAATTGCCAGGGTTGGAAGTGACCTCAAGGATCATTTAGTTCCAACTCCCCTGCCATGGACAGGGACACCTTCCACTAGATCAGGTTGCCCAGAGTCATATCCAGCCTGGCCTTAAAAACATCCAGGGATGGGTCCTCCACCACCTCCCTGGGCAACCTGTGCCAGTGTCTCGCCACCTTTATGGTGAAGAATTTCTTCCTAATGTCTAATCTAAATCTGCCCTCCTCCAGCTTGGATCCATTCCCCCACTACCCATCACTATCCAACACCCTAAAAAGTCCCTCACCAGTTTTCTTGTAGGCTTCTTTCGGATACTGGAAGGTCACAATAAGGTCTCCTCAGAGCCTTCTCTTCTCCAAACTGAACAACCCCAACTCTCTCAGCCTGTCCTCATAGGAGAGGAGCTCCAGTCTTCTCATTTAGACTCTTGCAATGTTTTTGATGTCTTGTTGTTGTTTGCTAGAAAACACCATGCATATGCTGACATTTCTACTGCAAGTGCTGTCATTCTTCTTACAGTATTCCTAATGCCACCAGTGTTGATTTTCTGCAGTCTAAAAACTTTCCAGTTTCCTTCTGCACAGCCATTATCTTTTCAAATTAGGTTTTTGTCTCTGCCCTTAGTCACTCATAGTTATTGCTTCAGTATCACATATCCTACCTTCAGACTTCTTTTATTTTTATGTACATATTTCAGTAAAGTCTAAAGTACCCTCTAATACTTCTGTTAGAAGCAACTGTTCTGTGCAACTAATCTGATCATTAGTCTGTCACCAAATAAATATGCAGAGTACTCAAGGAATTATTGATTTTGTGAATAAACAGTTGCACTGGGAATTTAAGGGACCAAAGATTTATGATTTAACAACAGACAAAGATGTATTAAACTTTAATGCTAATAATAAATGTAAAAATAATTATTCCACTGTATAAATAAAACAAAGGTGTGATCTTTTTAGCTATAAAAAAGGCAGGAAATTAATAATATTTTCAAATCATAACTCCACTATATTGAAAGTTGAATTTTGCTTTCAATCATTAGTAAGATTGATTGATTAATTTAGACCTCAATGCACTTCGTGTGGCTAGCAATTGCATTATTGCTACTGCTAAACATGCTTCTGGAAAAATAAATAGCAATTTGAATTCATTCAACTACACACACAGTCCCCATTCTTGTAATTAGTTTGAAAAATAAAGCAACTGTGTCCTAGTAAAATTTCATAGTTATCTGCTATAAAGGGTAAGAGCTTTTCATAATCTGACTATTATGTAGAATGTTATGAATATTTAAAGGAGATTGGCTTTTCTGCCCTTCTCCTGGACCTTCCTTCTTTCTTTTTCACTTAATTAAAGGTCAGTTAATAATTTTGTACAGAGTTAAGGAAAAAAAGTAAACAATTCAGAGCAGCACAAACTCAGCATTTCAGCTGCTCTAGAATCATTTTACTAAATAATCTTTAGTCCAACTGAAGTTTTAGTTATTAATCCAGCTATTAATTTGATATTTCAATTTTCTTTCTTCTTTGATGGTACTATTAGGTCAAGTCCTACTTAAATCATTTGCTTTATGGCTTTCATCAAAGCATGATTTTTTCATCACTTTGAAGAGTTCATACTCAGTTAAAAAAAAAAAAACAAAACACCAACCCTGGTCATTTCTATTTCTGTATTTCCTTCTTTTAATGCAGCATTTTAGTAATACACTGTAAAGTGTTATTGCACTGATTTTTGGAGCAGCAGTGCTCTGCTAATAAAGCAAGCTGCACAGCGACAGCTGCATGATGTTATTCCAACATTTCAATACCGTTGTTTTATTCTGTTGATGCCAACTGATAAATTTTTATGCAACCAACTGCAGACACTCAAAGCCGTATAATATAAATTGGCAGTTCAATAATAAACACACTGACATACTGTTTTAAATGTGATGGAAAGATAAAAAGAAAATCCTAGCTATGAGAGTTTCAAACCATGGTATTGGAAAGATTTCTACAACACTTTGGCATTGCAAAATAATCTATTCTTGTTAAATCATTTAAAATGGAAAAGACCAGGCCAATAACCATTACTAATCTAGGTCCTGTGAAAAAGATTTATTTTTTTGTTTTGTCAGATGCTTAGATGGCTGAAGTTAACTGAATGAGACTATTCTCACAGAAGTGATAGGAACTACCTACTACAGAATCACAGAATCACAGAATATTAGAGATTGGAAGTGACCTCAAGAAATCGAGTCCAATCCCTCTGCCAAAGCAGGATCACCAAGGTTAGTCCACACAGGATGCATCCAGGCAGGTTTTGAAAGTCTCCAGAGAAGGAGACTCCACCACCTCTCTGGGCAACCTGTTCCAGTGTTCTGTCACCCTCACTGTAAAGAAGTTTCTCCTCATGTTGAGGTGAAATCTTCTATGTTTCTACCACCTAAATATCATAGGAAAACATGTTAGTGTCAAAACTCTTTAAAAATACATTTTCAGCTCTCTTCTCTTGAAAAATAGTTATTCTGTCTATCCAACTCCTTCAGTAACCTGTCAGCCAGTTTCAATTCTATTTGACACAAGTATCAAAGCCTCAAAGATAAATGAAATGCTGCAGATTTCAGGGGAATTGTTTAAAGAGTGTATTTTAATTATACATATATATATATATGTGGAGGGAGAGACAAGTGGCCTGGGCAATATATCCTGGGGGGGAACAGGAGCAGGGGGTTGCTGCTGGGCCCAGCCCTACATCCCTATCTCCTATTCTAGTTTGCTCTACTTATGCCCAGCTGCCCCACAGCATAAACTGCCCCAAGAGGAATAGTAAGGCAACTTGTATGAAATCTGTATTGATGAACTCCCATGCTGACAGGACAACACAATTTTTTAAAAACCCAAAAATGTACCTAAAAGGGGGGTGGGTGGTGGTGGTGGGGTGGCTTTTCAGCTGCTAATTAGGGAAGTAAATACACAGTGAGTAAGCTATACTTGACTGTGTCTTTCTAATCTTTGGGAAATCTCCATGTTTAGCAACATTTAGTTTACCAATGATAGAGCAGATTGTGGAATCTGGAAATGCTTTTTAAATTATGGAGAATAATTTCAGTGTACATGCCCATCATATCTCTGCCACCCTGTGTGTGAGAGCTCATGTGTCAATACGAGGAAATGCTGTTTCATAAATACCCATGGAGAAAAAACACTCAACACTGAATTTCAGCAATCAGTTACAATTACTATAAGTTACATGAGACTCTGGGCAACTCCAGCTGATCCTGAATAACTAGAACTGATGCTGAGATATCTGATGCTTGAAAGATCTGTTTATTGTGACAAGAACCTGTAAAAAGATCTCTTTATTGTGACAGGAACCTGTCCATTGGCTTCAGTAAACTTTGAACTTTACCCTCACTCCTAACTAATAAGCATACTTTAAAAAATTGAGCATCTCCTTCCAAATTCTTGTGTTCTTATACCTTTCTTTCACCCTGAAAGGCTATGCTGGTTTAGGGCCATAAGCCACCTATGACCAGAGGGCAGAAATGACACTGACACCTTTTTGGGGAGCAAAAACAAGAATGCAGCACACCAACTGGAAGTTTAAAGGGAGGTTCTATTTACAAGTACCTATCTACAGAAGGCATTCAGGGTAGAATGAATGCATTCACACACTAAGGCCAAGCTTACCAGCTCAAAACCTTCTAGAATCCTCTACCCCTCCAACCTCAGCAGGCCTGAGAGCAGGCCAACACTGCCCTCCTCACCTCAGGCCTACGCGGCCTCAGCAGGCCTCATGACACATCTGTGTGTCATTGCCTGCCAGCTAGAAGCTGTCTCCCACACAGAAGCCATGAGGTAAGCAGGGACGTGTGCTCTTCTCGGGGAGAGGAGAAGCAGGGAGGAGAAGAGAGAGGTATCAGCTGGGCACTGCTTTATAAACTGTGATACCAGGAAGCAGAATAGAATAACACTGTTAACTGTAACATCCTGGGATGGCCAGGGCGGTCCCTTGGGACTCTTCTCTCTTTCTGGAGGACTTCCTAACCAATCCTGACCCAAACCACCACAATGGTTTAAAGGAGTTTTGGCTTTCCATGTGAAATGGGATTGGTCTGAAATGACATACTGATGCCATAAAGCCAGGTGAACCACGGGTTTATGAGCAGTGCATCACATAGCAATGCTCAGTCTCTCTTGAAAGGTAATTTGTCACAGGCACCACTCAAAGAAAGATTAGTATCTAATTGCCTCTTAACAATGGAGTGCTTCCAAACTACAGGGTGTCGAACAGCTTTTTGGGTGACACCCAAATGAGAGAATGGGTGCAGTGAGCCCAGGGAAAGGAAGTTACTGCTGCTCTGCTCACAGACAGGTCAGCGCTTTTTGTTGCCTGTGTTAGTCAACACTTCATCTCCTTGTACACATCCCTAGGCAAATCGAGTTGCTTACTCCACAAAGTTAATTTCTTGATAATTACTTTGATAATCAGCCTTGTCCTGATGAAGAAACACGCATAAAAGTAGACCTGGTAAGTGGGGTAAACACTGTAGGAGAGGAGGCACATCCCAGTGCAGCAGCACGAACACTTGGAAATCAGTTCAGTCTCTCTGTTGCAGACAGAGGGGATAGACTGCATGAGGCAGCTGTGTGCATCCATGGAGTGAGCCTGGTGATCTCATCAGAGCTTGCCACTTGGCACTGTGTGGAGCAGCACTCCTCCTGACTGCATTTACTGCTCCTATCCTGGCCAGCTGTGGCTGATCCAGAGAGCAGAAGGACTCCAGGAGATCTTCCCTGGAGACCCAAATATGAGCACCTGAATTAGATAACTACAGATGGGAAACATCAGGACAGTCCATCAAAAGGCTCTGCAACCTCTTCCATTTCCCCCCAGGATCTGGCTACCAGTGTCCAATGTCAGCTCTGACATGATCCTGGTATACAACCTAGATGTGGCCTTGCACCCTTCAATGCTTCCCTCACTGCTGTCCTAGGCAGTCCTGGGGCTCACAGTGGCACATGGTGATGACTGGGCTGTGTCCAGGCCTAGTCATCACCACTGTTCTGGACCAGCTTATCTTGCTGGGGTCTGGGGGATGAGGTCTCATAGAGATGGAGGACACTGTACTGCCCTGATGGCCCCTCTGCCACCCCCTACTGCTGCATCCTAGGAGGAAACTTTCAGTGGAGCTGTACTGATTACAGGTGACAAATGCTGGTGGAGGGAGATTGTAGGGCTGGGGCTGTCCTGTTTTAGACACAGCCAGACCCACACTCCAGATGACCCACTGCAGGGCACAGCTGAGCTCCACAGCCATGGTGATGGTGCCTCAGGGAAAGCCTGTGTAAGGAAGGACAAAATGCTGCCAGTTGGGTGGGGCAGGAAGAGTGATTAACAGCTCTGTGAACTCCAAGGTGAGAGTGGCATAAGGGGGAGGAGGTACTTCAGGTGTCCTGGTAGGGATTTCTGCAGCCCTTGGAGAGACCACAGTGGAGCAAGAGAAAAGTGTGAGGAAAAGGAGCATTTGGGTAGTCATGTGGCAGCCATCCAAGGTCAACCCATCACAAGGGCACATTCAGATGAGGGAAGTAGTATGCCTTCCTTCAGACCCCTGCAATGTCTGTCTGCCGTTGTTTGTCCTCTGTCCTGGGACTTCAGGCAGGAGCTCTAGCATGTCCTTGTGTGGCTGAGGCAGCCACCAGGTTGGTGTAAGAGCTTGCAGTCAGCATTTTATATGTGCCAGTGAGACACCAAGACTCAGACTAACATGTGAAACACGACCTCACAAAAAGTACTTAGTTAACAGTATACTCTTCTTCAATATGTGGAGTTTATGTTGCAGATTTTTGCTGAATTCACAATGAATGTGACAGTGTGAGAGGCAATGCTTGTTGAGGTCTAGAGATTATTTTCTATCTCCCAGCACCATCTGGCATTACAGTGGAAACTCTGAATGAATAAACATTGCTTATCATTCTGTCAGTCAGTCATCCATTGGACAGAAGATGAAGCACTCATCATCTTTGTCATTTAGAAATCAGGGAAAACTTCACAGTAACTGAGATAAAGACCACAGATTAAGGTCCATAGCAGAAGTAGGCAACAGAGATTTGGCAAGCATAATGTATTATTCTTTTTGATTGATGCTGATGCAGGGAACAGGACTTGATTGGTTTGTGGTTTCTATTTCTGAAGCATCTTTTGCACAAAAGTGTTGGATTTGCCAGTTACATTGCTGCAAGCTCCATTTTTTTTTTTTAATGAATAGCAATGTTTAAACAGAAACCAAAAAGGAATGCTCAAGAAAACTGCATGGTAAAGTCATCTCTAGTGATTGATACACAGCAGTGTTTGCTTGGAAATTACTGGGGCAAGGGAAGCATAGGTGTGTTAGGATGAATGATAACGAGTTCAAACATCATGGGGCAATACTATTGGTTTCCTTCTCAGAGCTGCTGCATCCAGATGCTCTGGCTTTGCTCCTCTTGTCATTGCAGCAACCATTATAGCTCAAGCGTTGAGCACTCATGGATAAAAGACATATCCAGAATTCTTGATTAAAATGACACTTCTTAAAATGCATCTTAGAGCAAGGTTTGTTCTAGATTGCAGGGCACATATGAATGAGGCACTTTAAAGAGCAGTGTGGCTTTGATAGAGTCTCTGCTTCAGCACTTGTATGCTGGTGGTCTTGCTACTTGCATAGGCTGCTAACATAAAGTGAAAGCACAGCACAGTTTACTTTTCTATAATGCCTCAAGATTTCACAGGGTTCAGGCAAGAAGTGAGGAAGTGAGAAGTCTTTTTGAAGGGACTCAGAAATGACTACACAAAAGAATAAAAAGCCTAATGGCAAAATTAGCTTAATCTTTCATTTGTAAAGGGATGGAAGTGCAGGAATGAGAATCTCAGGTAGTCTTTTGTATTCTGCTTTTTCCTAGTACAAACAGACGAGTTCAATATAGTATTTTCTCTTTATTCCTTTAATTGTTTAAAAAAAATATGCAACCAGTTATACTGTCACTGAGGACACACCAGCCTCAATCCATTCCGGTCCCTGGGACTGAACAAACTTTCTCATGCTGACTCTGCAGATATACATGGCTTGATAATACTGCTGTCACAACCCCTTCCCTAACCAGCTCTGTTCCTTGTGTTTCTAAAAATGAAATCTTTGTGCTTTTGCGTATTTTTTGTTCATCCTCATTGACAGCTGGAAGATTTTCTGCAAGTGTCAACTGAATGCAAGAAACACTGACAGAGACCTTTTCAGTTGAAAACATCCTAACCTTATCAGGCTATTTCTTGTTTTCCTTTGCTCTTTGCTTCTTAAAGTAGTTATAATGTGTCAAGGTAGTCTTACTCAGACTTAAATCAGGAAAACAAAGTGTGTAAGTCAGAGAGCATTTCTATATCAGATACAAAAGAAAGGAACTGTTTATTTGGTGGGTCAGCTCAGTCCCAGTTTTCAAAGATGACATAGGACTTCCCTGAAGAGGCCTCTTGTGTCTTATCCAAAAGGATGGTTACAGTCAATCAGAAGGACACAGTCAAACTCCCACTTCTGACTTTGTGAGTCCTCACGCTGATTTTCAGGAGAATTGTAACATTTTTTAACGTGAACTCATTTAGTCTTAATGTCCCTCACAGAGAGCTTTGTCTCTGCATATCAGGATTGATGACTGCATGCATTTACTTATCCAAAATCTGTCAGATTCATCTTTCTGTTATAATGAAATGTTTTCCTAAGCCATTCTTTCTGCCATAAATATATTCCCTCGGCTGCATCCTAGTGGTGGATTATTTGCTCCAGAATCTTTTCTTTTCATCCCAGAGATGAATATACACTTCAGACCAGCTTTTGAAATACTGATTTGCTTCAGGAAACTTTTTGTAAGAAAGTCTTGGAAGCAGAACTAAATCAGTTTCATGCATTTTATTTTCCAAGGAATCAGACCCACTTTGTTTATTATCTAGCAAAACTCAAAGCATAGTGTAAAAACCAAGGCTGAATCAGAAAAGAACAGCATAAAAATACTGAAACTGTCTTTCCCTGGCAATGGGGAAATGCATTTGTTCACTTTAATAAAAAAAAAGAAACAATGAAACATGGTAAAAAACATACTTCAAGGGTTCCTATGTTTGCTTCAGATACATAACAAAATCTCAGCTATTCACATTTACCTCCAAAGTGACTTTGTCCTATAACCACAAAATATTAAAACGTATTTTAATATCAGAATATTAAACTAGATATTTAACCACAGCACTTAACCAGCTGTTATTAACAAATGCAGCAGGCCTGAGGTTTCTGACAGTTGTGTCTAGTGGAATGCACAGTATCACTAAAGCCAGTTTACCACCTTCACTCCTCAATGAAAGCAAAGCTCCAGAATATGAAAACCTCACAAAACATTTCAGTAATCCCTGGCCCATCCATCTCAAATGTCACATGACAAAGCTTTTCTTCTGAGAGAAAAGTACAGTCAGATGTGATTCCTTGCTCCCTCTTGGTCCTCCATCACATAGTATGTAACCAATGTTCAGTTTCCATGACCCTTCTTTGCATTGGAGTGAAGTGGTGGCCCCTTCCCTATTGCTTCATTGCACAGCACGTTCCTGACATATTCAGCCATCTAAACAAGCTCCAAGAGTCATCTTAGGCATGATGCATTACTTGAGACCAGGTCTGGTGGGATATAGCCCAGTAGAAGCAGAAAGTTTCCTGAAGCAGCAGACAGAAGGTACCAGGTGCAGCTTCCATCACTACAGACCTGTAAAAGCTCCTTCATTGCTCCCCTCAAGCCCAGTTCTTCTTATTATTACCCTCAGAACACTTAGGAACAGCAGCAGTTTGTTGTCAAAATGCAACCACAGTTCTTCATTAAAGCCATTAAACCTTTCTTTTCTTACTCATATCTCAACATAAGGAAAATGTTCTTTACTGTNCTCCAAACTGTATCTTTCAACTAGTCAGTTCTGAGCATCACAAATTTTCAGCAGGGAAAAATGAAGAAGAAAAGAACTTTGTCTTCCTTAGCAGACATAAATGCAGTCATGCAGTTTACTCAAAGGCATTCCTTGTATACAGAGGTAAAATATCTAGTAACCACTTTTATGGGGTTTCCCTCGCCAGAATCCACAATAAAGGAATTTCTGTTCTATTCAAATGAAGAAGGTTAACCACTGTGTTTTACATCTTTTGCAGATTAACTTCTCATGTGAAATCCATTCCCGCACCAAATTCAGAAATTTTAAGACTCTTAAACATATTCAGGTGAGTCTAAAATGATAAATCATATCACCTAAATTGCTGTTTGTGTCAATAAAACCCCAGACATTTGAACAGCTGCCCAGTCTTGCTGCACATTTGGAAAACCTACCACAAGTTTGATCTTAGAGATCTTGTTTGAGCTCTTCTTCCAATCAAGTGGTAAAAGAGAGAAATGCAACAATATGTGGCCAGTGGGTGTTAAAGTTAGATGTAAGTTTAGGTTTTCTTTGAAAGCAAGGTTAAACAGGCAAATAAAGCAGGTTGTCTCTCAACTTTGAAAATGAAGTTGCTAGTATAAATAGCATGTCCACTTCAGATTCAAGATTAACCCAATTATAGTAAAAACATAGAAGATTCTTTGATTAATGTCATAGAAGACTGCACTTAATTACTTCTTAAGCATTTATATATGCATAAAGTTGCATTACACTGAATATGTCACAATTTAAATCCAACACATATAAATATGTATCAAATTTGCATTGCAAATGTATTCATCCTCTGTTTTGTTAATCAAATGTCATAGCTAAATTAATTCAAAAAATGCAGTTCCAGCTTACTCACCAAATAGTTCTTTATTAAACAAAATATATATTATAGAACATAAGTACAATAATGGTGATGGTCCTCAGGGTGGTAGAAATTATTACCAAAGTCAACAGAATGACTAAACTGAAATGAGGTGTCTGACCCAATGACAGCTGCTGTGATAGATGCCAACAGCTATAAGAGAACATGAAAAATCTGTGGCTTAATGCTAGAAAACCTCTTTGCAAATATTCTCTTTAATGTTGCTCATCTGGAATTACTAAGTGCTGATTTGACTGCTCAAGTGATGAGCAGGGTACATTAAACCTGTTTTCTGGTGACTAGGAAATTCCCACTAAAAGGCCTGAGCTGTTTGTCTAAAATGTAAACACACATTAGTAAATATATGTAATGAATATCTGTGTTCAACAGCGCTGTTTCCTTTAGGTTCATATGAAGTCAAGTTAATAAAAGGCTTGTTTAATTAAATGCATCATTCCTGGCATGCTTCAAATGAATACATCGAGGCATTGCTCTGCTTGGCTCTTTTGTTCAGATACCTTCTGTGTCACAGACACAGAAAAGGATCAAACTGACTGCCTCTGTCATGAAATTATCAATGAAAAGGTAGTATCCAGTACTACTGTGAAAAGAAATGGAAAAAAATATTTTAAACTGGACCGGTTTTGGTCACTTATTAATGTTATGACACAAAAGCTGTCAAAAGCAGGTTCCAAGTTTTCAGTAGTGGAAAAAAATGCACAGCTGAAAATACCATTGAATTCTGCATGATGGACAGACAGGCATGATGCTGCTCAGTCTACATTTTCAAACACAATACAGTCAGAACATCAAGGTTAGGCTTTTTCTGGGTGCGACAGAAGATGTAGGCAAGAAATCATGATGCTTCAGTGGGCAAATAGGGGTTACACATTTACATTGCCTGGCTTGTTTAAATATACTTCACATTAGCATGTTGCTTTAAAGTGCATATAGACATGGTCTGTCCTGAATTTTCAAGAAGAGTCAGTGCTACCTGTAGAACAGGAGAAACCATAAAAGACAAGAGGCAACAAACAACAAAAGGCTAATAAATTCATTGCAAATCTGATAAAGTGACCGAAAATTTACTATTCCATGAGCTGGATTCTGTGTCCTGCAGAAGAATTAAGAAGGGTACAGCAACTCCAACTCAACAAGCATCAATTAAATTTACATCAAATCACAGAAGTCTCTGATGGGAGAGGATGAACATTCGTGTGCCAGTATTGGAGTCTAGACTGATGATGGCTTCTCTGTTCATTCAACAGCTGCTTCAGCCATGTCCTAGAGCAGTCTTTATGAAGACTACTTTAGAGGAAAATGCACTGCTTCCTTTGTATGTAAAGGATTTAGGGGCAGGGCAAAGAGTGCTATTGCACAGCATCTGCCTTCCTTCCAGCCCAACCATATGCTGTTCATTTTCTCTGAGAGACTCCTGGCTGCTGTTGTTCCCATGCCACTCTTCATTCCCACAAAATGGTGAGACTTCTTCTGACTGTGCTCTAATATAATGCCCACATAACCTCATCTTCTGTAAGCATGTTAGAAAGCAGATACGTATGTCATAGAATCATAGAGCCATAGAATGGCACGAGTTGGAAGAAACCTTCAGAGATCATCTAGTCAAACCACATCAATCATAAATAGCAAATAAACAAAATCATTCCTCCAGGACAGGCTCAAACTTAATCAGTTGCTGAGTTCAATCAGTACATATCAACAGCCTAAGCAGGAAGCTCACATGTAACAGCTACACATAGGCATGCACACTTAGGGATGGTCCTCCTGCAAAATCAGGTTTGTGCAGTCTGTGATGGGAAAGCAATGGATACCTGGACTTTGAGGATGTATCAGCCCAGCACCACAAACTGCAGTACATTGCTCCTGCAGCGATGAGAAGTGCAGTGCTCACCCAGCCCACATAGAGAGCAGATCCTAGTTCTCGTTTCAGTGGCATAGGGACTTCTGGATCATAGAAGTCATGAATTATGCTACCTGCAGTCCAGGACACAGGGATCAAAACAAGGATGCCTGTCAGGAGAAAGGCAACTCCAGCTGCCAGTAGAAAGATGCTGATGCCCTGCGAATCCTCCCTGGTCCGATGAGTGTACTTCACACCAACAATGGCCATCAAAAAGGAAATGATTGATAGGACCACTGCAGTGCACATGAGGGCTCTGAATGCTTCCAAGGGTGGAGGAAGAGCAAGGAGAGAATCGTAGAATTTGCACTGTAGCCTGATGCCCAGCTGACTGATGCAGTCCATCCACAGTCCTTCCCAGATGGTCTCAAATACCACAATGTTGACACCAATGTAGGCAGAAACTCTCCACTGTGGCATAATTGTGGCTGCCAAAGTCCCAATCATGCCGATACCTCCAAATATTAGACCAGTGATTTGTAACACGAAGCAAGCCATGTTTCTTCTGAAAAAGACACCTCAGGTGAGGTGGCCTAGAAATTCTTCCAGAATTACCTTTTCACAGAAAAAGTACAAGAGCGAGTATTTTCTCCAATAATTTCCTCATATGGCAAGTCTTGGTGTTTTATTTTAAAGCAGCTTGCTTCAGTCTGAGGTTCAGATAGGTGGAAGTCCATTTCTGACAGGCTGAAAGGACCTACTATTTATTTGCTTTGAAATCACCTCTGACTGCAGTGCCTACCTATCAAGCCTAACAAGTTTCCAGCCAATGGAAAACTAGAAGAGGAGTGTCATAGCTGATTTTACTGCTTCTCATAACATGCCTGTAGTGATGCTATAATTAAGTAAATGTCAGGGATTCAATTAAAGGTACCTAGTTGCAGGATTAATAATTTCTTAACTGCAAGATTGCAGCTATGTTGAAATTTAGAACAGAAAGTCTGAAATTCCATCTGTTGAAATATTATGTAAAATAGGTCATTACATTTGCTCTTATGACAAAAGGGACACACTGACTTGGTCTGAGACTTGCTTTCTAAGTGCTAAAGTCCTGGGAAAACATCTGGTTTCTATTTTTTTTAATGAAGCCAGGAGGTACTTGGTGTAGCTCTTTAATGTAGATTCCTTGTTTTGATCAAATACAAAAGTATAATCATGATATTAGACAGGTACAGGAAAGTCAAGTATTCCAATCAACATCAAAGCTTTCCTCCACCAGTTGCATAATTCACAAGGACGATGAAGAAAAAAGCTGGCAGAGTTTCACAGCTTCTGCTTCTGAATCCACAAGTAAAGTCACTGTTAAGAAATAATCCTCTACAAGACTCTCTCCCCATTAGAAGGACAGTGTTGTGATTATCTTCTATGCTAATAATCTTCTCCAAGTACCATTAGGAGTGGTTGTGGATAAATGTCTAATGTGAGATTTTCTTTCAGTGTACAATAAACCTTGAAAGAAGTCCGAGATCCTTCCCACAGGCATATTCTCTGCCTGCACAGATAGCTACAAGCCTGAACAAAAATGAACACCAAAGACTGGTTTGCCTTGGGCAAGTTAGGAATAATTGCATAATTTTTTTAATCTTTCTTCTCACTACCTTGAAACAATAGTATATGATGACAACACATGGGTGTTGTTGAAATTGATGTGTTTCTGGTTGGTTTGCCTTTGGACCAATGGGTCTAGTGAATGAATGAATGAATAAATAAATAAATGAAAAAATGAATTAATTAATAGATAGACAGACAGACAAGTTGACTCACTAAAGACCATGACGATCCCTAGAATTTCTGCCAAAGAAAGGTCTGTCAATTACTTATGGCTTGTAGTGTTGCAGGCTTCGTGTGTTTGGCAATATCAGACATTGCCTTTGATGATATTGATGTAGTTAAAGCCTTAAGTACCTACACAATGTGTTGAAAGCAAAAGCTAAAACCTACAAAAAGGGAGTTGCCCATCTAAGCCACTCGCAGCCCACAAAATCCTCTTCTTCCTACAGTTACAAACTGTAAGGAAGGAGTGACAAATAATGCAGGTTATATAGTATAATGTTACATGACTATGTGGAAAATACACCCAAGATAGCTGAGCAATTTGATTTCACCTTTAAGTCTGCTAGCAGGAATCTGGAGATAAAAAGCTTCTTCAACTAAGATATGAAATGTAACCTTTAGAAATCCAATGCATTATCAGATTTGTCCTTAAAGAGATATTAATATTGCATCACTGTTCTGCAAATATTAAAAGAGAAAAAAAAGCACTTCAGCACTTCACTCAATATCACAAAGAAGAAAGTGGCAGAAATTAAATCAGAAGTCATAGATGGTTGTCTGTCTAAAAGAAACTCCTTTCTCTGGCAGAAGACTGCTTCCTTAGAAGAAGACTGAACACTAGACATGCTATTTAACTTGAGTACAGTCTTCATTCATCATGTAGGGCCTTTTTACCTCTGAATTCTGAAAACTGTTTATTTATTATTTTAACTCCAGAAAAGAAACCAACTTATCATGGAAAAGAACTCTCAAAAATAGCATTAAAATATCATTTTTTTTCAACAGAAGAACTCTTTGTGCAACATTTTCAGCCAGCCAGATGTGGTAGTTTATAACTAAGTTTATAACTTCTACACTGGTTCTAAATTATGAAAATAGAACAGGAAAATTCCAAAGACATTGAATAGGAAAAAAATTAGTAAAAGGAAAATAAATTAGGGGATTGTATATAAAAGAAAAATAATAGATGTCTATGTAATTCCATTCGCTTGCAGGTTAGGATGTAGTTTGCTGCACAAACTATTCTTCCTTATGCTCTTCTCCACTCTGGCTGCTGCTGGCTGATGTTTTTGCTACACTGACCTTGGCTGAGACTCTTGTTATGGCTAAGTACTAACAGCAGCCTTTTTTTGTGCTGTTTTCTCTCTGGGGGGAGAGCTTTTCCCTTGTCCAGAGCGGTGTAGGAAACAGTGCCAGAGGGTCCTTGTTGTTGTTTCTGATTTGTAAACAATTGTAAATATCTTGGACATACACATTGCATTTTGTGCATCTAGATTTTAGCTTGCTTGTAAATATAGCTTCATTTTGCTTCCAAACCTTCTGAGCTAGTCTGGTGATTTATTGTGGGGATAATTTCAACCCACTACAACAGCTGAAGAACAGACCAGGCCTAATACCCTGAGTCTGTTTATCTGACAGACTTATCTAGCAGGATTGCTCTGAAATAATTTTTCCTTACATGACTCTAGAAGGGTCAGCCATTAAGGTCATGCATAAAAGTACACTCTGTGACAGTCAGGACATGGTTTGTGTAGAAGATGAACTGCTAGCAGAAATTGTATTTAAATGCATCATATGCTGGCTATGTAGCAATACGTCCAGAGAATGCTAAATGGTCAAGTGTTTTTTTTAGCTTTAATTGGAAGCAGCATCTATAGAGAGTGACATCCACAACCACTCAGACTGCACTGCTGCATGTACTGTCCAGGGACAGAATGGTTCTTGTAACTGAAACCTAAGAGGAAGGAACCAGGAAAGCAAAATCAATAAATAACAGTTTTGAAACTTGAAGATAAAGTTAAGAAATTAAAATAAGCTAATTGAGATATGTTAAAAATAAGACCTACAAACACTACCAATATCACAGAAATTCATGAGAACTGGAAAATCTTAACAGCTTCTTAAATGCCATCAAGTCATTGGCTTTACTAAAAGCTGTAAGATTTATCTTTAGCAGAACAGTCCTCTGTTTGAATCAGCCTGAAGGGAGCAATTAGGTCCTTGCATAACCTAGAGAACTGTACTGTACCTCCATTTAAAAGCTCACCTTACCTCTCAGAAGGAAATGTTTAGTTGACTGAGTTGCTTCGAAATCACTTAGAACAGCAGTCAGCTATTAAAGTAGAATTAAATATGTTACTACATGTTTGGCATGGCAAGTAGAACAGCTTTAGTGTCAGGTGAGAAGAAATCACAGAATCACATTATGTCAGAGACTGGGAGGGACCTCAAAAGATTATTTAGTCCAACTTCCCTGCCACAGCAGGATCACTTATATCAGATCACACAGGAACATGTCCAGGCAGGTTTTGATTATCTCAAGAGAGGGAGACTCCACAATTCCCCTGGGCCACCTGTTCCGGTGTTCTGTTACCCTCACTGTGAAAAAAATTCCTCCTCACTTTTACATGGAACTTCCTATGCCTCAACTTCCACCCACTGTCCCTTGTCCTGTCATTGGGCATGACCAAGCAGAGCCTGGCTCCATTCTCCTGGCCCTCAGCCTTTACATATTTATAAACATTAATGAGGTCAGCCCTCACTCTCCTCTTCTCTAAACTAAAGAGCCCCAGCTCCCTCAGTCTCCCCTCCTGAGAGAGGTGTTCCATTACCCTAATCATCTTTGTCACCCCAGTTACACCTGATTGGATGTTAGAAGTCTCCTCATTTTTGTGTGTCATCAATCAGTTATGCTGTTTGGAAACTTACCCGACACAAAATGAGAATACCAGTTCTTATGCAAATATGTCCACCTCAAAATTTGCCTTCAAAGAGGAAAGTAGGCAACTGAGGAAGCACCTAGCCTTTACATCTAATCTTTCCCTGGATCTCTGTTCATATTTATGTTTCCTCTTTCCTTCAAATAAGTATGTTCACTTGAATCTTTTCCTGGTATTATATCTTCTGTTCCCTCCCTAGCTTTTAAAATGCCAATGTCCCTTGAAAAGCAGGAATTAGAGCAGCACCAATCTACATGATTAACAGAACCTGTCAATGATCCTCAGTGCTTAATTAATTATTGGCATCAATAATGTAAACACTTAATTACCTTCCAGAAAGCAGGTTTCATTCCTCTTTGTATATCTTCCCTGTACATTGAATTTTAGAGTCTGTACACATACACATGCACCTATCTATAGACAAATAGACTGTAATGTTATGTTACAGGCTAATGAGCTAAATTCAAGGTTCAGTAATATTTTTGGAAGAGGAAATATTCAGATTTATCAAAAGCACACTTTAGATACTAAGAGTTGCAGTCAAGTCTTTTAACCTCCCAGAGGCTGCAGTTATCCAGTAAAGCTGCAAAGCTGCCAAGCCACCTTCAGAATCTGGTGATAGGGAATCCAGCAGGCTGTGGTTCTGCAGTCACTCTGCATCCTGTCCAGCTAGGTGAAGCTGTGCAGACCTAGTTCATCCTCTAATGCAAAATCCACTTTAAGCATACAAGATGTAGTGCTGGGATCGTCTGCAGATCATTTGTTTTGGAAAGACTTCTGAATGGCATCAGTTCCTTCCTGCTTGTGGCTTCCACTAGTCCATTCATTACATGCTGGGCTAACCACTTTGGTTTGTTGCCAAATATTTACAAGGACTGGTCAACGGAATCATAGTTGAGTTAATAGCTTCATTAATTTCTCTGGTATTTTGATTTGGTAAACCAAAATGTTACTTTTATTCTGTTTTAATTCAGGATAAAATGGACTGAAATCGGTAGAGGTCTTCTTATTTATTCTGATTTTAATATCACTGCCTGCACATATATTAAAAGATGAAGACAGTTCCTTCTCCCTCTCTTCGAGAATAGCACATTTTGGAGTGAGAGGAACACCTACTCACTGTAGCTTAGAGAGGGATTTCCCCCAGACAAATAACAGGTGCTGACCTCCAATTCTGCCTTCAAGGCAACCTGTGACTAGCAATTGAATCGAAAAGAACTAATATTTGTTTTCCATCACTTTCCTCAGCATGCCTGAAATCCACAGCCTGACAAAACTGCCAGATTCTTAATGATATTCCCTGTTTGAGGAAGTTTGTCTCCCGGACAATGTGAATAAACTCAAGTTCAGTGCGAGAAAACCCTGCAGTAATAAAATATTAAATACTCCTTTGAGTAGTTAATCCATGTAAACTGCTTCAGGCTTTTACAAGGTATTTGTCACCTCAATACTTGCATGCAGAGAGTAATCATCCTGATAGAAATACAACCTGCCAGAAAATGTTATCTTACTTTGTTATTTAAAGACAGAAGCTCAAAGCATTACTCTAGAAAATATTTAGGGACATTCGATTGCCTAGTTCACACGAAGCTGTTGAAAACCTAACAGTGGCAAATTCTCAAGGCAATATTGATTGTTTCCATAAGAATTAGCAGCAGGGTACACAGCTAGACTATTACTGGATGAAGCCCAGGGGAATGCATTTATTTACATGATTCGCTATGATGGAATAAAAAGGAGAAGGTATACTGTGGTAGTGATGGCCTAGGGATAGATGAGAGGCAAGGTTTCTCAAAAGAGATAATAGCTTTTATTAGACTACCTGATACACTTAGAAACAAGCTCTTAGGCTCAGAATAACGAGAAAGGTTGTTTTTGGAACACAGCATAATAATACACCCTTGAACTAGCTTTCCAGTAATCAAGTTTGTAACTAAACAAACAAGTCTCTAACTTTGAAGAACAGGGATTTTCCTTGTATTTCTGTCATAATTTGGGCTTCTCCCTGTGGATTCTGTTCTGCTCACCTTTTGTCTTCTGAACCCCACCCTCTGAATCTAAGTAACTATGCTGTTAATTTCCACCTCAATAATAAACCCTCCACCATCACTAGCCTCAAACTCATGCACCCAATCACACCTCCAAACCTGTCACCTCAGTATACAGCAGGGTCACCCTCTACCTCCCACTCTCGCTTTTCTCTCTCTACTTAAATCCAGAGTTGTTTATCAAACCATTGTGCTTCTGGCCAGGATGTTCCATTACTCCTTTCTCTTTGGACTGGGATTCACCTCTTTTCTGGACGCTCTGACAACCCCTAGGAAAGAATAGCATTGCTTCTAGACATTGGGCTTTGCATAACTGTCAGGGTTCATTTCCTGATTTACTGCAGTTCCACTTCAAATAGAGGGAGAGGAGAAGATGTGGAAAAAGGAATCCCTGCCCTGACAAACAGCTGTTCTTGCACTCATACAAAAGAACCTCTTCCTGGAAGTCATAAATCCATTCTCTGCTGGCGTAGAGACCAAAGCAGGATTATTCAGCAGGATGCAATTAATTTTTGTCAGAACACCCCTTCCAGAACTGTGAATCACAGCAGTTTCAAGGATGTACAACTGCCTGTAATTTTAGAGATGATGTGCCTCTGCCCAGTGACTGCCCATATCCTGGAAATGTAAAAATCATTCACCAGTGTGGGCACATTGCTTTCCCTGAGGAGAAGCCAGTGCTGTTCCTAATTGCAGCATACTAGGAAGCCAGTCAAAATATGAACTTTGTCCAGAATCAAGCAGTAGACACTTTAATTCCAGATCTGAAATGTGTAGCTTAGCACAGAATGCAATACTCCAAAAGATGGATGAATGTCTATCAGCTATTTCTACCAATGAATTTTTGAGAATTAATGGGCTGGAAGTTAGGGAAGGGAAAGCAAAACAGATAGAAAACAGTCTGGTATGTGCAGGCTGACATAAAAATAATTACAAAATGAAAGAGAGAAAGGTCTCAGCAAATCTAATGCTTTTACGTTGAAATGGAACAAGACTCACATTATGAGGCAGAAAATGGTATTTGAAAGATCATTTAGATGAGAGGATCTGTATCTCTGTCAAAGACCATCGCCAACGAGGTGAAAGTGCTTGGAGCACTGAGGGAGAGCAAATCCTCTGATCCTGATCATGTTCTTCTTTATTAATTAGACTAATATCTTAGAGGCATGAATGTGGATGAAGATTAAAAAATCCTTAGGAATTATCTGGCATATGAGTGCCATGGGGAAGGAAAGCAGAGACTTGTAAGAGTGAGACTAATACTGAGGTGGATGAACACCAAGAAAGTATTTGGTAGGGGAACAGAAAAGGTAACTAACTGAAAAAATATATACTTAAGAGGTCAGAAAATTTAAAGGGAAACAGGACAGTGGGATGAGCGGGGAGGCAGCATGTTTAACAACAGGTCATCTTGCTCTTCTGCCTAGAGATTGATTCATGGTGGATTTGCAGCATCCAAAATGCAGGACAGAGCCAAGTGTTTGTTAAGGGACTTAGTTCGGGCTCTACCTTGCTCTGTAAGGCAAGACTGGAGCAGTGCACTTGTCTGTCAGAAATGTAAGGTATCGGCCAGAACCTTCGCAGGGCTGGAGTTAGACAGCATTGCACTTTCTCCAGCTTAGAAGTGCTCAGATAGCCCACTGTACCCACTGTGTGGGGTCAGAGTATGACCCTTGCTGATGCATTTACATCCTAGACAAGCCTCTTGTTCCATTAAGCACAAAGATACCTTGAGTACAGGAGATCAGGAGTATGAACAGTACCACCAAGTGCAAATGTTCTTCTGGTCCTGATCTGCTGCTCTGTAGGCACCTGCCTCTGACAGTGGCAGCAACTGGTCTCCATGTGTCCTCCAGCATGCCACAGTAAGACCTTTCAGTAAAGAGCCTTGTTGGCTGTGAGATTAAGGATATGGCTTTTTCCTAATCTCCTCTGCTCCATTTTCTGTTATTCATCACTTGTCATGTTTGAGAGTTGAACAGAAAGCAAGCAGCCTACAGATAAGCTCTCATATAGAGGTACCACATATACTCAGAGACATGAGGGAGTGCACCTCCTATTCAGGACTGCACTTTGAAGAGATGGACAAACACATTGCATGGAGCTGACCTTTTGGACACTCAGTCACGGAGCAGTGACTGAAATATGGAACCTTCACTCATCTGAGTTAAATAAGATTACTCTCCTCTGACCATTGGTTGTGCATTAAAGCACAAAAGGCACCAAGTGGACCTGGAAATATTCCACATCATTTGACATCCTAGGAATGCATACAAGTACCTAAAGTGCAGGTCAAAGTATAACAATCTAGACAAAATCAGTTTCATTTATGGAGGAATAGTTCCTATTTCTCAAATAATTTGTCTTGTCTGTAGGCATGAAAATGAATTCTAAATTTTGGGATACAATAATTGAAATTTTATTGCTTCATGCAGTTGTTTTGTGCTTGGATATATTCTCTTAGATGGGACCCTCTGCTCACACTACTCAGGGTTTATTTAATGCACAAATCTGAGGGAGAGCTCTGCTTAAAATGGAAGCTTCTGTTTAATTTCTCTTGAAGACATGGTGTATGGATGTGACACACTTTAAAGAAAATGGCTGGACATGCATGGGAGGTACTTATGGAGAAATATCTATAGGTGTTATAATAAGGTGAAGATATGCAGGGTCTCAAAGGGAAATTTTCAAAAACTCCAGTGTCTCGTTCACAGTCCATTGGATTTGTGCTTCTGTTTGTCCTATAAACAATTTGGGAAGTTTGCTTGTAGTTTTCTTGTACTTTCTTCTGCAGAACTAGATCAGCGTGTGCTTTACTGGGACCAGATAAAGCTGTCCAATAGAGCAGTAGTGGTTGATGTGCACAGGATTTTAACTGAGCGTATCTTACTTTTCACTGAGGCTTGCCTCAGGCCTGTAGGTGAATATTGTATGACTTTGTGTTTTGACGGCAGAGATAACTACAGTGCACTGGTACATATACATGTGGTTTTCTGAGTAACATCTTATACCTGCCTTTTAGAGGGATGATCTAGGAAGGTGACTTTATTATAGACATCATTATAAACCCCGATGTTATAGCCATGAGTTCTGTCTAGGGTATTGACAGAGTGTCTCTAACAATAGGTGTTCTCCTCCAGTGTCTCTCTCTGCACCTCCCCCTTCCCCCCAAATAATAAGCATTAATAAAGAAATACAAAGGAAATACAGCCACACACTGCTTTATTAAAGATCACAGACATAACATGTATATATATGTAGAAATAATTTGCTTAAGAAAGGAAGAAAAGCAAAATCCCATAATCGAGCACATCTTACTCTGTATTTTACAAACACTGTGAGGAGAGTTCTAGAACAGATTTTTATTTCTTCTACCTTCTTTAGATGAAGTGGAGATTTTGCTTCCAAGCTTTCAAGCAGTAAAAGTCCAAGGAATTTACTAGAAAACTACAGATGACATAATAAACTTTCCATAAAATACTTAAAGCAGTTAATCAAGTGATAGAACAAGAATGTTGTTCTCCATTAAACACCACAAATTTCTGTTCTCAGTTCAGACAAAGGCAAAATTCCCTTAATTTCTATGGGTCTGGAGTTACAACTTATTCACTGGTTACAAAATACTGTTAAAATATTACTGCTATTGATTAATTTGTGTCCTTTTTATATTAACTTGTATAGAATTACTTATTTTTCAGTAGACTTGGTTTCTCTACATTGTTTTTTACCATGGGTGCATGCTTCTATTATTAAAATATTGTTTAGCTTGTTTTAATGTGAACTGTGTGAAAATGATAATATCATTTATGTTCATTATGCCTCCAAACTATGCTAGTGTGAGCAGGTCTCAGTACAAATATTGGTCTGATTGAACAAAACCCCCATATTTAAAAATATGTAGATGACAGACTCAGCAGGAGCTAGTAACCAACACAGTGTGATCTGTGCAACATTGCAAAGTGCTTTAAGCAACAAGGAATTTGCAAGGAAATGCTGCTGCTTCCAAAAAGTAGGATATGAGTGAGTTTGACCTACATGGGTTAAAAAAAACTTAGCTTTCACTAAAATTGTGATACTTGGGGTGAACATAAAGCTATGTTTATTCTATGAAAAAAAGGAATATTTTTCATATATGTCAACTTACCTCCCTCTACTGAGTAAATTTTTGAGCAAACTTCCATTAAACCAACAGTAGATAAATCCCTTAGTGAATACTTTCAAACCATTATTTTCTTGTCCTTATTCACTGTTATTTCCTCTTTCCCAGCCAGCAAAAAAAAGCAACCAACTAAACAAGAAAACTCAAAGACAAAAACCACAAAACAGGTGCTTAATTCCCTTTCTCTTTGCAGTAGGTCAGAATTTTGTATCACAGTGAAACTTTAAGCCCTTTATTACTGTTTTACACATAGCATGCAACCCAAAGCAAAGCTAGACAACTCAAAAGCTATTTTAAATTACTAGTAAAATAGTATTAAGCATCCACCTTTCCATGCATTAGAACTGTCTGTGCTGGACATCAGCCCCAGTAGAGCCCACTGAGGGTAACTGCAGCTCCAAAATTCAACTCCGTTACAAGGCAGAAGGTAAAGGCAATTATTATAGCTGCCCTTTTGTGCAGAAGCTGAGATCCATCCAGAGAGACTGAATATAGGAAATGGCAGAAGGCATCTAGACATACTGACTTTTGGAGTATGAACTTTCAGTCTTCTTGTGCTGGCTATGAGTAGAAGAGTGGGTTGGTGCAGAGTATCCATAGCTTCTTGTTTTCTCACAACAGCGGAAAAAGGAACAGAATATTGCTCCAGCAGCAATGAGACACAAAGCAGCTACCCAGCCCAGGTAGAGGGCCTCTCCGAGCTCCCTCTTCTGTGCGGCGTTGACCAGTGGACTGTAGAAGTCACTGATGATGGTGTTGGCAACCCAGCAGACTGGAATGAGTTCGACTACACCCGAGAGGATGAAGAAGAGCCCAGCCGTCAGAATAACATAGCCCTTGTCTTGACAGCTGCTCTGTGCACACAGAGTGCACTTCATCCCAATAATGGCAAACACAAAAGCGAGGAAGGAGAGCGCAGACCCAACACACATTAACCCTCTGGATGCCTGCAGGTCCAGTGGGAGGGCCAGCACAGAGTCATAGACCTTGCACTGCATCCTGATGTTTGCTTGCCTGATGCAGTGCATCCACAGGCCTTCCCAAATGGTCTCAAACACGATGATGTTGTTCTCGATGAAGGCAGACACTCTCCACTGGGGCATTGCCGTGACAGCAAATGTCCCAATCATGCCAACACCACCAATGAGCAGCCCAACAATCTGCAAAGCACTGATGACCATGTTGCCTTTAGAAGGTGAGCACACCTCAGCAGGTTTTCTAAGCCAGGCAAGAAGATGCACAGCTTTTGCCAAAAGTCTTTGTCCTTTGTGCAAAGCAGAGTCAGTCTGCACAACTTTAAATCAGCTTAAATCTGGCACACACTACGTGGGACTTGGCTGCACCTTCATCGCCTTTATAATTCCCCTGCCACCACTGACACAAAGAGGCAAACTGAGCAATCAAGTGGAACAACTTTCCCAAGCAAGAGCGAGGGGAGGGTGTGTATAAAGCAGCAAGAGCCACTTAAGATAAATGTACCTTCTGAGAAAAATGCTTTGCGTTGAAGTCAGTTATTAAACATTCATTTAAAAAATAAAGCCCTATCCTCAACTCTAGCTATTGTCTACAGGTCTGCCTGCGCTCAGGAAATGGACTGGGCTCAGTAGGGAGGCTTAGATGTGTGCTGGTGTAGTCACTGAAGCTGTTGCACAGAGCAAGCAAAAAAATTCTGCCTCAGCTCTATGGCAAATTGCCAGGAGGAAAGCAGAGATGCACTCCCTGCCACAGGGCCTCTGCTCTCCAACATACTTTTGTTCTGAAGCTTGAAGAAGAGTACCACAATGACAGGATCTAGGAACAAAATAAATCAAGAGGATAAAGTAACTCTGAACCTGAAGCAGTTCTGCAGAGAGTAATCAAAACTGTAAAAGGCAATTTAAGAAGTAGAACAGAACAATAGGAGACATCAGTCCTGCTAATACCTGCACACATATCCAGCTTTATGCATTTCTGTTGCTCTAGCAAGTAGGAATAGGCAGGTTTCTAAAGATATCCACATAATTAAATGATTGCACAATCTGATCTAAGAATGGTGATTTAAGCTACATAGCAAATTGTTTTCCTGTGCAAAAGTGAACCCAGCAATCATCCTATGATGGAGTGTAGTGCAATGGATAGCATTGGCTTTCCACGTAAACATCTATTAGAGCTATCCACTTTACAATAACATAATTTGAATTAAACAAACAAACAAACACCAAACAATGAAACATAACAACTATGGAGAGGAGGTCCTTGTAGAGCAGGTCCTTGTGTGATATGGCCAGCAGGCAATCCTAGAAAATGGTGGGTGAAGAAATTTGGAAAAGTCAGAGCAACAGAAACCGTAATTAAACTAGGAAAAAAATGCAGGCATGCAACAGTGGATTCTTTTTACAAACTCATGTCTACAAATGTATGCAGAAAACATTCATCCTGATCTCTGCATATGCCCTAACGTAGGAAAAGAGAAACAAAACCAGGCATAAACTAGATTTTTTTTGGTTGTTGTTATAAAGTAGTACACCATATGTTAAAACAAGAACTAATCTGTTACACTGTAAAAGATCAGTTTAGGATATAATTAGCTACATATTGAAACGTTAATCTCCTGCTATTGATTTGAACTTTCTTGTCTCTATTCCTTGACACCTTCAGAAACAAGAAGTAAAAGAAAAATGGAAAAAAAAATAGAGCTAAAAAAAAAAATATGCTAGCTTGTTGGCATACCAAAGATACAGAAAAGGTAAAAATTCCACTTACATGTAATATTTTATGCTCTCTTAATGTGTTTGTATGTGTGTGCATAAAGCTATGGTTAGGAGATGAGGCAAAGTACAAAGCACTCGCCATATCCAGTTTGACTTTCATATCCACCCTCTCTTCCAGCCTTTGCAAGGCTGCTGTGTAGAAAAACGTGCTGGCATGATAAAGGTAGGTAGACTGTCCCTGTTTCTTAGTCCCTGGAGCCCTGATTTGCAGCCAGGCAACTTTCCATTACAGACTTCTGCTTTTGTTTATATCTCTGAAATCAAACCTGCTGTCTGCATGCCTTTTGTAATCCAAAAGCATTGAGAGCCTTGTCCTAAAAAGTGCAGTTAGTCTGATGACAGCTCCAAAAGCATTTCAAAGGATGAAAAGCCAAGTGGGAGTCTGGTTTTTTGGGTTCACTCCTCTTGTTGTGGTGCTCAGGAGTGTCTGATCCCACTGCAACTACACTGCCAACTCTGTGGTTCTCCTGCCACATATTTATTTGCATTTGCCATTTTGGCTCATGCTTGCCATCAGTCAGCCTCCTCTGGCTCCTCCTCCTTTTTCACCATGTATGTTAGTAAGGCAATGGAGGGACTCTACAGCTTCCTGAGTTAGGGACCATGACTGCTTTGTGAGCTGAAGGGCTATGTCATTTTTCATTTCCCCTGCATTTTTCACTCTGCAGCCCCTTGCCCTGGCACCCTGCTGCACATCTTGCCTTGTCTGGCCTGCATGTACAGTGGAGCAGGCAGTGTCCTCCTCCTGAAGCTAAGTGCACAGCAGGTAAAAGGGCATTGGAGAGTAATAGCTCTCCTGTTGCAACCTTTGGTCTCCTGTTGAAGAGTATCATTTTCTGAACTAGCAGTAAAGGCTTATTTGATTCTCTTGGGCATAATGTACACATTCCCAATGCATTCGTTTGGAGAGGCCACACTAACCCCGGCTTCATTGACGTAGGAACTGTGTACACTGCTATAGCATGAAAGAGTCTGAATTTATGTAACTGAAATCACACTTTCTTGCTTTACATACTGCAAACTACTCCTGTGTAGGAACCCAGAGTTGGCAGATAATTAATTAATTGTAAAGCACTCTTCAGACTCCTATGAGAACTGAATGAGAATAGCGATAACAGAATGCCGTTAATCGCTGGACCGCATGTGGATCACCTGTGAGAATACATGATGAGTGTGACTGGTAAACAGAGGAGATTGAAGGTTGGTAGGATGTGGGAATGGAGGCAAAGTACATACTGGTCTCCCAATAAATTGAATCTTGCCAAAAATACAGGGCCATTTGCCCACCTGCAGCAAGGGACACTTCTCCACCAACTTGCATTAGAGAGTTTGTATTTCAGCACACACCTTGGGAAACAGCAGATCTGGACCCCAGATATCAGCAGTACGAGGAAACAGAAACCACAGCAGGTGCCCCGGGCTCCCACACTCCAGTCATACAGACCCATAACTGATGTGATTCTTGGTAGAGGACCCTGGGAAAACCAGGTGGGGAAAGATTCTCGAAGAACTAGATTCACAGAATTATAGAATAATTCAAGTTAGAAGGAGCTTCTGGATGTCATCTAATCCAACCCATGATTGAAACTATGCCCTTCAAAGTCATAGGGTGAAGAATCCAATCAAGGTTCATTTCAATCATCAAAAGTACCCTCAAGATTTCTTAGGCGAAAAAAAAAACACTACAATTGTAAAATACCAGGCTGGAAAGGACCTCAAGGATCACTTGATACAACTTGTCTTGGGAAAATCATGATCTAGATAAAATGGCCCAACACTCTGTCCTTCTGAATCTTAAAAGTGTCCAATACTGGGGAACCCACTACTACTCTAGGGAGATGATTCCAGTGGCTCTCTGTTCTTATTGTGAAAACCTTTCCTTTTCTATCTAATTGGAACCTGTCTAGGAGTAATTTGTAGTCATTACTCCTTGTCTTTTCCATGTGACTCTTTGTAAAAATTGAGTTTTCATCTTCTTTGCAGCTACCTTTTTAATACTGGAATATGGTGGTAAGGTCTCCCCTAAGACTTCTTTTCTCAGGGCTGAACAAACTCTGGGGTTCTACTGCTCCACCTACTTGCATTAACTTAAAAAGGGAAAAAAACTTACTTTATGCTTCCAGGAGAGCATTCTTGAAAAATTCCCAGCACTCACTGGATCTGTGGTCCTTCATGGAAGTTTCCCACAGAATCCTTCACAAATGACTTATGACTGAGTTAAGTTTGCTCTTCTAAAATCTAAAACATGTGTCTCAGTACTCACCATCATGCTGAGCACAATCACAAACTCCACAACACTGTGACCACCTCAGCCAAGGCTATCACTAACAGAGATACTACAAAACAGATTTTCTTGTCTAGCAGACCCTCATCCCTGGTTGGTATATGTAACACTTGTATGAGGAAGCAGTCCTCTTGCATTTGAGGAGCTTGATGAGTGACATGTGAGCTGGTGTATTGCTCTTCCAACAAATGTCTGGGAAGTTGAAGTCACTTGTAAGAACCAGATTCTGTTCACTGACGCTTTCTTAAGGGACCCAAATATTGCTTTGCTAGCCTTGTCATCTTGGTTTGGAGGTTGGAAGCAGATGCCTGCTGTCATTAAAACCTGTTTTCCCAAGGGTAAGACAAGAAGGATTTTGAGAAGAGGATATAAATGCACAATATTTCTTAATTAAAATGGATTTGGCATATTAAATATGTAATAAAGTAATTACCACTGCATGGCTTTGCAGCCCCACAGTTGCTGCTCAGGCAGCAAAGAAAAAGCTACTAGTCTATAGCACAACAAATAAACAAGTACTTTAATAACATGTCAGTAAGTAAACTCAAATGTGATACAATGATAAAACGATACAGGAATGATTGTATTGGAAACTACTGAACTTCTAGTTTAGAGGACATGGAAAATAATTACCTGAGCCAATATAATTTAACCACTTTATTGATTAATTTGCAAAAACATTAAAGCTTCTATATAAGTTCACAGAAAGATTGTCTGCATCAAGAATTCAATATTTGCACATTCTTACAAGGATTAAATCTTAGTGCCTTATCTCGCTTTAAACCATTTCCAGAAGTAAATGTGGGGAAATCTTATTTAGCGTTATGGATTGAATCTGCTTGTTTATGATTTAACGCAGGAAAGGGGCAAGTCAAGAACCTCATTATTCATTCTTCTCTGTATTCAAATATGGTGTTTCATTATAGGGAAATATCAGGAGTAACTGTGACCAGCTAATCGTGTTTAGCTGTTGACCATGGGATTGTATAATTTTGTTGTAAAACCAATATGCATGTATATATAACTTAACCTCCTTCCTCTCCTCTCCTCTCCTCTCCTCTCCTCTCCTCCCCCCCCCCCTCTTCTCCCCT